>OY747095.1:25607767-26857767 GCA_963556455.1 Epiblema foenella
TCTACCGATGCTTCAAATCACAACATTAAAATCTACCCGATACTGTCAAGATTTTACTCGCCAGAGGATGGCATTCGAACTTCCCCTTAATGAAGATACCAAATAAAAATGCAGTTGATATATTTTATAATAGTATAGATCAGCTGTGGGCAGTTTAGATCTGCGTAATCAGCAGATAATGGTAACGTAATTTTTTGGGTATAAATCATTCGATGTATTAGTAAGCCCATTTGATGCACACTGTCGTAAATCATGAGCATTAACCATTTCGCCGCCATTGAATTATGGAATATTTTTTTCTCAACCATCCGGGATGTTCCCAATTTACTGAAAATATTTTAGTTCATGGCTTTAATTCCGAGCTCCAATGCAGCAGCAAATATTATCTCTTTGTGGGAATGCTTTGACATACACGAGAAATAAACTGATTGCGGCTCACGTGAATACTGAATCGCAAGTAAAAATCGACTTTGACCTTAACTTTTATGATTACACATTACAGAATAATACTCTACTTAAATGTGACACTTTACAAGAAAAATATTCATTCAAAAATTAAAAATTGATATATTTCGTAGAAATATGCTTTCTGTCTATCTATGGTGTAAGCTCTTATGATAGCTCTCTTCCTTTTTCTACTTCTATCACAATGTACCGCTCTGTATTATATTTGCTTCTACAAATTCGTTGACATGGTACCCAGAAGATAGAAGGTCAAACTTCTAATGTCCAACGAAACAACAGTGGACTTTGACGATGATAACAAGAAAGATAGGGTGGATAAGGCCTAGGATAAACATCTCAAAATCTGCGATTATGTAAGAAACATAGCCATGTTATCAAATAATGGACATCATGCAATTCACCCATACTCATAATCTAATCAGAAAGATGGCAAACAAAGGTCAAAGATGATTCTAGTTTGTAGAATAGTGCCACCTTCAACTTAACAATTAGTAGCTCATAACCTATGAGCACACAGCAAAAATATGAGAATGATGGCCAATTCTCGGACCGTTCAAGATGATGTCTGTTCAAGATTATCTCGATTGACGCAATGTCTGTTTGAAAATTTGACTAAAAGGTCGAAAACAGCAAAATTTCTTATTCTGGGGCACGATCGAGATTTATGTCGAACGACGATCTCAATGGCTATTTTTATTGTAATAAGAGTTCTGTTTTTTTGATTGCATTATTTTTTAATCGAGTGTAAAATGATGAATCATTTTATACGTTTTGCCGGTTAATTAAATATATCTTCTATCAGAAATAGAAGTGCTATTAATTGAAATTTATCAAATACCTAATTATAGCAATTTAGCACATCAAACACATTTTAGTATATTTACGTGAAATGGAGCGCCGAAACTGTTTTGATTTGACAGTATTGAGCCAAAAACTTCTTTCAAAATTTGTAAGCTGTCAATATTTTCCGCCAACTTCCAAGGATTGTGCCGCCACTAAACGTTATATATAGTATATATACTTCATTATACTCTTTGCTGAACGTATCAAAATCGTGTGTGTGCAAATTACTACACTATGGTAGCCGCGCTCAAAGTCCTATCCATCTACTGCACAGAAAACGCGGCTTATTGCCTTTTGGGAAGCCGACGAGACGCTGCGTATGGGGAAAATAGATCGACATAATATTTTTTGTAACTTTATGCTGCTGTAAACTAACGGTCAACAACTTTTACCCATTTGGCAGATCAAATGTCAAAGAATTTGTGATATAACCATCTCGATCGCTACTGACGTTACGTTGCGTCTCGAACGCTGGGAGTGAACATACCTCAAGTGAGAAATTTTGAGAATACGCAAATAGACGTCATCTCTAACGGTCCGGCTGTTAGCCTTCAGCTCATCATCAAATATCGGTGACACACACCCACACACGCGCACCCGCACCCGAACTCGCACCCACATAGTGTAGGAAACAGCATTAATCTAACAGCGCATGTTTTTACTCATGGAATAAATAATTTGTACTTGTATTTTGTATTGTATACGTTTAAAATTTAAATTGACTTAATTATATTAATGCAGAATTTGGATTATAGATTACGTTTGTATCAGAGTGCTATCTAACGTCAAAATGACTAATGTACTTATATTTTACAATTTTCTATACGCTAATAAAGTTGACAGATGGGTAAGTTAGGCCGGGTGTAAGAGTCCAGCATTTTTTGCCGCGTCCCGCAAATCCATCACGAATGTACCGTAAATCTCCACATGTAGGTTGGCAACCCTAGTTAGTGCTTTAACTGCGACACATAAAGATGCAGATACACGAGTTAAGCTGCTGCATGCTGTCCACTCTGATGCTGATGTCTGGATCATTTGGAGAGTGGGTAGTCAATGTGACAAAATGTTTAATGGTTGGAATGTGCAGGGGTCAAAATGTCCAGATGGACCGGCTGTCTATGTGGCAAAAAGTAGGAACGTCAAAATGTGCAATGTTAAAATGGCCTGGAGTTAAAATGTGTTCGGGTCCAATCGAACAAATGTCATAATGTATAATAGCTAACGTGAACGTGTTTAAATGCATCAACGTAAAAACGTACATGAGTCGAAAGGTATAAGCGACACCACGTGCATGTGTCAAAATGTCCAGCTTAAATTACGTTACGTACCTACTTACTCTCTTCAAAGCATTCAACCTATCTCTGTCAATTGATATTGGCCACTTTAGATTAAAAAGTAACTTGTATTGTGAATTGTGACTGATATGCTAAAACAATATTTAATGTCACTTTGTAATCTGTCACGGAATTATTCAGTTACAATGCAAGAAGAAATCGAAAAAATAATATTCAGTAAAACTCAAAAAAGGTAGGGATACACTGTTACTTGGTATATATAGATATACTTTGAGCGTGCATAATCCAAGTGGGTCCACTCTATGGAAATGCATAAACCGTCTGTCGTGTGGTTCATCGGTTACCTTAGACCCCAGTCGAACAAAAGTTGTGCGAAAAAGTGTACATACTTGCTTCATTTATTAAGAAAGGAAGCCATTTACCAAGAATCAAAAGCAAAAGATGTGCTTTTTCAAAATGTAAAGAGAAGGAAATGTGACATTTTATTCGATAGAAAATGTAAAACAATGTTACAACAATTGGAGAACAAAGAGATTACAATTATTAATTTCTTGAAGTGTATTGTAAAGTTGAAGCAAAGTGAAAATAACTATAATAATTAGATTGGAAGATAAAGAAGAAATGCAATACTAGTTACACAAACGTAGCTATTTTTTTAGTTTAAGTGCCAATTTGAAGTAGTTGATTTATGTTCGTAACTTACGGTACCTTATAAGTTGAAATAAAGAAATTTGTAATAATGTGTCGTTAATTATTTATTTAATCGTATGGCGAAAGATTAGTTGTAGGAATTTATAAATCTATATCCAGGTTACGCCTCTTGTGCCAAATTTATATAGAGGTCAATGTGTCGTATCTGGCGGTGACATGGTGTCGTAAAACTCATATCAAAACTAAAGTGTACTAAAGTGTACGTGTATTTAAAAAAAATGTACTAAGCTTATATACCAGAAAACAATTATTAATCTGTCCCCGCTAGGAAGTATTGATCTTTTTGACAGTTGTTCATTTAAACTTAAGCACGTTATATCAATCGAGCATTCTGTCTATCACACCTTTTGTTGTACTTGCATTACCATTTGTCACTAAATCATTGTGACCATGATGATATGTACATTTTGACACCGGGGCATTATGACGTTCATACTTTTTGCCACATAGACAGCCGGTCCATCTGGACATTTTGACCCATTGCACATTCCAACTATTAAACATTTTGTCACGTTGACTACCCACTCCCCAAATGAAACCAATTTTAAATTTTTGTACCGTGATTAAATTATGACTTATTAAGGAAAAATTTCCATGCTCCCATTTACCGAGAGAAATTTCGAAATTATTATATATGATTAAGATTGTGCAAATATTACAGGAATATATCAGGTTATTTAATCATCCAAATACATTTCTTAAATAAGTTTAGAGTAGCACTTGAACATTAAACTACTATTATGACTTTTAACGCAACCAGCGAAACAAATATCTGGCACGTTGACGGAATGAATATCATTATACATGCATTGGATCCAGTCCAAATTTTCAGAAACATTACCTTTTCTTCGGACTTAATACTTTGCGTTCTGTACCTACTGCAGCAGCCATACTGTTTCTATAAAATATTTGGTAAGTCTTGTATCAAACTCAAACGACGCAAATGTCATAATTTTGCGTACAACGTTCGTTGTATATCACATTGTACCAATACATTAAAAAAAATATTCAACCGCATAATCAAGTGATCGCATTGTTTGTACTAAACAGGCGTCAAAGCACCTATGACATTAACCATTATCTTCTGGGGGCATTTTACAACTACCTCCATCTAATGCTCCCCGGGCAAGCTATAAAAGTAAATTATGAGCCGCGCTCGTCTCGAATCTGGTCTTTTGTCGTGCCAGATTTATATGTAACATTAGCCGAAGACATACTTTCCAGATAAAACTTTCTTTATTTGGATAGTGGGCATTAGTTTATACCAATAAATAGGTACCTTGTTTTACTTATGTAATAATAGTTATATATAGTTTATGCCGCAAATTAATGTGTAGAAAGAGATAATAATCGTATTTTATATCGCTTATGTAAGACATATCTAATGCGACAAACATCATAAACGAATAAGCAATAATTTTGCATTTAAATAATTACTATTTTTCTACGATTTCATTACATAAGTATAGTTTTCAGACTTTTATATATAAAACGATATTACTTGCCAAATTTCATAGTCACGAAAACTACCCTTTAAATTTTGATTCCCTTGAGAGTGTCTGGACAATTTAGAATGTATTATGTGAGAAATTTTAATTACATTAAAGCACTTAAACTATAATACTATACATATGTAAAATAACACTAAATGTAAGATCATATATAATGCTATATATATATATATATATATATATATAGCATAATGTTGGAAAATTATAGTATATATTATACCATATACGTAACAATTTTCCAACATTAGAATTATCAAAACCTTTTAGGACAAAAATCCGATCCTACTGCCGGAGCTCACGGTATTTCAATTGAACACCTGCTTCTTTTCACAACAGAAGTTGCTGTTCAATCGTGTGATGAACATCCAACGATGCTTTGCCACGATCCAGTCAAAAATTAAAAAAGAAATGTCAATCACATGTTTGTCAAGACTAGCGGTACGGATTCAATATACTTGCCACGGATTCATGTTACACAATATATAAAAAATAATACTTAATGCAAAGCCTAAGAGGAAGGTAGCCTTTTTAAAAAATACCCCGTGAGTTGAACTGGGCGCCAAGGTACCCATCACACTTGCCCGTTACCGACATCATTAGTACCAGGTAAGAACTCTCTCTCCTTGATTCATCGCCCCACTTCCTTTATGATGGCTACAGAATACGGTCCTTGGTAAATGGGTTTGTAGTTGTTCATAATAACAGAGAAATGAAACTGCAACAATTCTTAGACTCGTACTTACCAAACCACAGAATAGCAAAAATAATACGCTAGCTACTTATGTTATAATATACCGCAAAACTTCGAGGAACTCGTAGCAGGGTCGCGTCGTGTACTGAAAGTAATCTAAAACATTGAAAGGTAATAAAAATAAAAGATATACCGGAGAGGCAAGTTTTTGGCTCGCTGCCTCTTGGGGCAGGAAGTCATATGCGGAAGGCAAGAATTCAGCTAGAGTATTTGAAATAAATACTCAAACAATATTATATTTTCTTACAAATATCTTCTTACGTGACAGCTCTACCTAATAACAATAACATTATTTCTTAAACGATGAGTAACAAGTATGTCCCGGACTTGATCAACCGAAATTTTGATCGCTAATTCAAACAAATAATTGGAAGTTTTTTTGCGGCGAGGGAGGAGTTACTCATTGTATACTATCAGGCACGTGCCTGATAGCATGCCCGACTCAACTGGGAATGGTACCCAGTCGCCTACGGACTAAAACCTCTCCCGCTCCGTGTTGAGTGTTGAAAGGTGTGAATTAGGGTGAATGTGAAGTGTATTGATTGTAATAAGGTTAAGGACCTTTTGTCCTCGCTAGAAATACGGGCGGCCAAACGTCCTTAAATTAAGTATTAGTCATAAGTGTTCATATGGTGAGTAGTGAGATATTCGTTGATTTATTATATAACATGAGATTACATTAATTATCAAAAACATATAATAATACTAATATATGCTAGAAATAAGCTAAGAAATTGATACGTTTACATAGTAGGAAAAATTGTAAATTTAAGACTATGATATGCTAAGAATAAGCTTATTTTTTGTTGTATTTCTGTTGAAAGTTGTTGAGGGGTGTTGAGGGATGTTGAGGGACATTGAGGGGTATTGAGGGATGTTAAGGGTTGATGATGATGACGTCATAATAATTTTAGTAAAGATATCTTAATTACTTAGTGATTTGCTGGCAGTTTATTTAAGAAAAGTTTTATTATTTTATTTGTGTTTAGATTTGTTAGCTAATTTTTGACAATTATCCTTCATTACGAGTTGTCATTCTTTATAGTTCACTTGAATTGCGAAAAAATGGTTTGTTCAGCGTGTGCAAGTGAATTTAGAGCGATGATGAGTGTTTTCAACGTTGGGAGCAGAAATTCAGAATGGTGAGCAGTCCATGCAAGAAGTGGGGGAACAGGGACAGGATAGTGGTTCCATTATTAGTCAGGAGCAGTTATGAGTCAGGGTCAGCTAGTGAACACCATTAGCACTCCGTCTGTGACAAAAGGTGAGCAGGGAGCAAACAGCAATTTAAGCACAGCTGAAGGACAGGGGAAAGAGGGCCTCGAACTCGCGAATCCCGCCGCGGGCCTAGATCAGAAATTGGAGCAGACTAGGAACTCGTCAGTAGAGTCCAGTAGTAGAGGAAAACAAGAAGGTGACGCGCTGAAGCGTGATCTTCAGATTCTGATCCCTATGCTGGGGGATCTACAAGCTCCTCATGGAATCCTCTCTCCGAGGACCGGGAGGTATGGAACGAGCGGATGAGGGACCTATTGGCACCGAGAAGGGGAGTGTTAAGACCAGTAAAGACTTTCTGTGGGTATCACACTAAAAGTCGACATATAGTGCTGTGGAGGACAGAACCCGCCTCTAAAATTATATGTACCTAGTACGTGAGGTCAATAAGGACCACTTTAGAACCAATAAAGATAATGAAAAACAGCTAGGTAGATTTAAGAGTAAATCTGTTACTTAAGTTGAAATATTTAAGAGAACAATGTTATTTACGTATTTGGTAGTCATTCGCCCTAAGGGAATGAACATAAGTAGACTTCTTAGCGAGTTACTTTATTCATTACGCAAGACTGCATAATGATTGTAGTGGAAAATTCCACTGCCTATGGCGCAATAATTGTGAAGATTGCGCAAGAAAGTGAAAATATCGCTCGAAGACTGATATTTTCACTATCGAAATGCCATGTTTCGTGAGATAACTCACGAACAGCTGGTCCTGAATGCATGAGATTTCTCTCGTACAACGTAGGCGCTCCCGCGCATAGGATGATAAGCCCTGTGTTGAGATCAGGCACGCGAGACTGACCGCGTAGCGCATCTCGCAAAACTGTAATAAAAGTAGTTTTTACACAGCATAAACTGCTCTCAGGACCAGTAAAGATCGAATCATGCCCTAAGTTAGCGTGCCTCGTATGGACGAGTCGAATAGCGACTCGTCAAGCCTGAAACGAGACAGATCTGGCTATCTGCAGCCTCAGGAAACCGAGAAAACCTCGTAATCCATAAAACACAGTATTTATACTAAGGACGTGGTTTGGACTTGCTCGGCATAACAACGTAACGAGACATGGCTCTCTTTACGGTCAAGTTGGGCCGAATGTAAGAGGGAGTTACTCGTTCACTTTACCTTCAGTACCAGAGAAGAAATATGACCAGCATCAAGGAACAATACAAAGAAAGTGAACTAGGAACTCCGCTCGCGTCAGTCATCTCGTCTTAGGACATTTAGAAGTTCATACCTAGATTTAGTTAAACTCCTTATAAATAAGTCAAATCGTGTCGTACAGTGTTTATTTTGTTAGAAAACTTAGGCTAAGGATCGAACCTGTGATAATCAATATAAAACCGCATTATATCCGAACCATTTCTTTTTTATTCCAAACAAACGTAATTTTAGTCTAACTGCGTAGCAGGACTTTGCGTAGAGCGTAGAGTCAGTGAGTCACCAGTATTCCAGCAGATAGTGTCTAGTCAGTAACTTATGTGTAATACAGTCCATTTTAAACCAGTATTAACCCGTGTTAAGAGCCAAATTAACCCGAGTTAATCTTTGTGCCATCGAAGGGGATCCTCGAGTGTGATATTACGATTATGTGATAATGCTATTGTTAATTAAAATAAGTTAAAGTTAATTGTATATTTTTATTATTTGTTATTAATTTATTATTTACGAGTATGTGATAATACGTACTATTGTTAATTGAAATAAAGTTAAAGTTAATTGTATATTTGTATTTTTTGTTATTAATTAAATTTATTGAGGTGTAGAATAAATTAAATTAGATAAGATAAATTAGTTTTTATAGTTACATAGGTGTTTTATTAAAGTTTTTTAGCTGGTCAATTAAATATGTACAAAAGTGTATAAATGATTCTATTGTTTCTTCTCTAGTTAAAAGTTCTTAAATTATATAGGGATTTATGTTATCAATAGCACATATAGTTTCATGATTCAGCCTTGAATTGGTAAATCGGTTACAGTAATTAAGTAGATGGTGGATTGATTGTACTGAAATATTGTCACAGGGACAGATGTCTGTATCGACGATTTAAAAAAAATTTGGAAGTATGATCATAGGATAATCTAGAGATCTTTATATTCCGGACCCAATAAAGCGATAGAAGTGCGCGGTTGGAGAGTAGCCTGGGGAAAATCCAGGGGAGAAACCTCCGATACGACCACGCGTGTGGTTTGGAACACTGGAATACTCTAAGATTTTGCGCTTCCGTGAGATTGTTTGAGCGGTTTCAACCGAATCTGAGGTGTGAGTATAATCGAGCTACTTTGAGTTTTGTCGCTGGCTCACTAAACCTAGCCTAGCTGAGAAGAGTCCAGCAAGAAACTCACCTAGGCCCGACCTGGGTCGGACTGACTCTACCCGGTGTGCGGCGGTACCGGGACGAATAGGGACGCAGTGATGGACGTCCGGTGGCGGTGGACGTTCCCGGGAAGTGTACGCATCGTGTCTGAGTTAGACGCCGTAAGCGCAGTTACATCCTTCAATGGACGCAGTGATTACGTCGTCCGGGTCCGTGAGTGTACCTAGGACGCCGGACCGTGAGGCCCCTAATCAGTGATCGCCGAGTTACGACAAAGGGGGGAAGGATGGGAACGTTGTCGACAGTCTTCCTAACTAACGGATTCCGGAAACGGAAAATAACGTCTGGCAGTCTGCTTAAAGAAACCATACATGGTGCTAATCCCTATGTCGTGGTGCAGACTGAGGTTCGACTGGTACCACGGGGCACCAGTCGCCCTACGGGGAAAACAATTCTGAATGACCTGAAGCGGCTTGAGCGATGTCATAGGCACGTGAGCAAAAGCTATACTTGCATGAGACATGATTGGATGAACATAAGTTTTGTAGAGTGTCAGCTTATTTCGAAGTGACATTTTACTTAATTTATTAATCATCGGCTCAAGCCTTCCTAGCACATTTCATATCGTATATAGTACGCTATAATTAGGCAATATAAGAAGATTAATGCGTAACTGCAATTCATAAAAAAAAATCCTAAAATATAAACTACCGTCCGCTGACGTAATTTTGCTATGGCCTATTAATAAACCTTGCCACATCTCTTGATTTTTCGAGAAACTCCAGACTATGATGAAGATGGACACGGCACAATAACCTAGCCTGCGGCTGCATGACTGCAGAAAACCGGAGAGAAAGTACCGGAAGATTTGTATCATCCATTAAGGAATTAAGACGTAACAACAACGAATAGAGATGGCGCCCACACTGGTTGTTTGTTTGATCTTGAGCTAGTGGGAGCATCTCTATGTTCAGGCTACAGGCGGCGTCACATATAGGCACACGCCTATATGTGTTGCTGATTCATAGTTGTACCCACCTGACGAAGCCTGCGCCGCGAATTTGAATTCCTCAATGTGGTTCTTTTATAATTTGGATTCTGATGATTTGTGAAATAAATTATAGCCTAATAAAATTAGGTCCCATGAATATCGAAAATCATAGTTGAGTTTATATCCGTATCTATTGCTCAAACAGCAAGAGCGATAGGGATATACACTATAGGCATAATACGACCTTCTAATTTCGATGTGCGCATAACGTCGTTTATGTTGTACTTGGTCAGAAAATTGAATTATTTGACACTTCAGAAAACAAAAAATATATATTATATTGAACATATACATATATATAAAAATAAATATTAAATCATAATTAATTCATTTTTGACTAAGAATATAGGTATTTATAAATAATCTAAAGTAAAAAAGATATGTCACTGGGGATTAAATGGTCCGAAGTGGAGCAAAAGTATTATTATGTGTAACAAATAATTAATTTAAAAATTATCTTTTTTGTAAATAAAAATTATTTGGAGTATCTTAACTTTGTTACACGATCTATGTAAGTAGTTGTCAACAATTATCGAGGTCATCGATTTCGTTGTGGAAATAATAGCTACGTTAGGACGGGACGCTAGTAAAATTAAAAAGCTACCTTTCTCGCGCCAAGGGTAGCACTCGCTATCCAGCTTATGAATGCTGCCTGCGTTATGAGTACTTTTCCAAATAGTCCCGGTTATGGCAGCATTTTAGGAATAGATTTGAGTTTAGGTTTTGTTTTTTATTAGTGTCATCGCGCCGATCACGGGTCAGTTGGCGAGCAGCAGCAGTTGACTGAAAGACGGCGCGAAAAATATATGTGATAACCTTATAAAAACAAACAGTGCTATTTTTCCCTATGTGCTATTTTTCTAGTAGGTATTAAATAGAAATCTAACGAGAAACCTAACCGAACCAAAATTAACCTTTCAATGCTAGTCTTTGACAATCGCAGTTGGGCGAGGCAACTATTTAAGGACTCGTAGCTTAATATCTGAACTCGTGTTTCTGTTCTACTCTGTTCCTGATTTATGATCGGGAGCCAAGATAGCCACCGTTCACATTTCAATACACACGTTTCAAAGTAATTAATTCAATATATATAAGTAATTTCGTAATTTATTTGCTATGATACACATGCCTAGGTTAAGAAATTACTAACAATATATGGATTGTAAGTCCGAGATAAAGATTAAATTAAATTAAAAGAAAATAAAAGTCGAAGAAGGCAAATAATGACCGGGCAGGATGGGGCAGCGAACCAAATACAGTCAAAGAGGACACAAGTCCTGATATTCTCTCCTCACAACTCTCCACAATAGGAACGTGAGATGACAACGGATGATCTGTGTACGTATGGAACCGTCGATGCACGAGTCGCACTCGCACTTTTAATTTTTTTATTTAATGCTACACTAGATGTTGCTCATATTTCATTTTAGCCGCAACTAAATTGACCCGCTAGGCAAGTATCCGCTCAAACTGAAGAGCTTTGATGGCAAAAGTTAAACATCAGCCATCACATTTTATTTAACTAGGTTGTTCGCTAAGTAAACCAATTTTCTTCTTAAATCAATATAAAAGGAAATCGAAAATTGCTGGGTTTCCAGGCGACGTTGCGGCATTATGCCCAGCACTCATTCAATAGAATTCTGAGTGCTACGAATAGGATTATCTTCGTCGATAGCCTTTTTTATCAAAGCCTAGGTAGTGCCTGTTTTTAAATTTTACAACCAAATACAGGTAATGAATATAAGCACATACTTATTAATCATCATCATCATCATCATCCTAGCGTTATCCCGGTACAGTTGCATCTTTAAGGATGCCCGCCCGGTCCGCTACCTAATCACAAGAGTTGGCGTAGGCACTAGTTTTTATGGAAGCGACTGCCATCTGACCTTCCAACCCGAGGGAAAACCAGACTTTATTGGAATTAGGCTTGTCAAGTGAGTGGGCAACTTGACTGTTAGAAGTTCTCAAGCCGCCCGCCGGAAGGCCTCTAACTTGGCTTAACGACTGCTATCATAGACAGCAGCCGAGATCAACGGCTTAACGTGCCTTCCAAAGCACGGGAGCACTCAGTTAATAACCACTCAAAGCGGTCACCCATCCAATAACTGACCTTTTTTTTTTTTTTTTCGCGGGGAAATGCCTTTACGCATTCCGCCTGGCTTGGGAGGCCAGGGCGGATATGTCGGACTCCCGGAAAACGTCCGGACTACCGACTAAAACCCCACGGTTTTCGTCGCTCTGCATTTCGGTGGGGCCACGGGAACTACCACTCGTCCGCAACCCCGCCAGCAGTCGCACTATTGCACCCATCACAGGAGAATCCACAGGATCCCCCAGACATCATTAAGGGCATGTCTGAACACTTGACATGCCTTCCAACTCGAGGACCCCCTTCCTATGGGTGGCAGGTGCCCCTGTGACTGCCACCCGGAGGTCATCCAATAACTGACCTTTTTTTTTTTTGACCCAGAGAAATGCATGAAATTGCATACCACTACGTAACCTAAGGCTCCGGGGGAAAACCAGAAATTACGCATTGGTTATGTGGGGCTCTCCAGTCCAGAAGGGACTAGCCTACCCACTAAAACTCTGGGATGCTACCCTCACGTGCCTTGGTGGTGATGCCATGGGATCGCGAACATTCTACCACGACATCACCGGCACCTTCGCCCTAGGGCGACCCCTCTCCGAAAAAGCACACTGCAGCATGAACAGTGTGCTTTCCCTCACCTGGTTCCCTAAACCCCCGGGGAACCTGGGACCGGCACCAGACACACGGTGTCCCGGTCCCACCCTCACGGCACCGGGAGGGCAAATACCCCTACCCCGGTGCACCACCGCTACGGGAGGACAAACGCCCCTACCCCGTAGCACACCTCGACAGGCCGCGGGAGGACAAATGCCCCTACCCCGCAACCACGCCGCATCCGATCCGGTTCTAGGCCCTCTGCCAACCGGAATCGGAGCGGCCACCTCGCAACGGCACAGGTCCCTAGTTACCCTGTCCGCAGTGCCCCCCAAACAGGCAACGGGAGGACAAACGCCCCTACCCCGCTTCCTGACCCTCACCACCGCATCTGGGGAGCCTTGCGACTCCCTGATGCGGAACCCCCCATCCCCCCCTGTCAGGTTATTGGTAGCATCGGCAGGTGATCACTTAGGGTCCACTAAATGATCACCTGCCGTTGCCTCCAGGGCGCACCGGCCTGGACTCTTCCCTTTACCGCGGATCAACCGGATCAAGGGGAATTGGAAGAGCCCAGACACTCGAGGAGGTTACCTGACATAGCACCCCATCCAATAACTGACCTGGGCCGACTTTGCTTAACCTCGCATACCGCACGCGGTACGCGGGCGCCGCTGGGCCACAAGCGCTCCTTATTAATATTTTAAATAAATGTTTTTGTCTTTATTAGCCAAGTGCACGTGGATAGGCAACACTGTAAGAGTGAGGACTAAATTTTTGACATATATTGAAGGCATTTATTTCGCCTACATTTTAATAAATTCCGGTGCGACACGAAAGTTACCCATATAAATTGTATGACAAATTTTAGTTTTTTAAACTCAAAAAATATATAATTGATCCATGGGATGAAGCACCCTGCTGCTCCTGTTTGGTTGATCAGGCCCGAATAAAATGGGTAATTCGCGAAGGCCAAAGTAGAATGTGTCAATAGAACCTTTGGCCTCCCTGGAAGCGACAACATGGACAATTTTTGGGGGTTGAGTGGATTAGTCCAAGCTTTCTGCCCAGGACCCATCCTGTCCTACCTCGTGTGTCCCACGGTCTGTCCCCAACGCGAAAAAAAAACCGGTCATTGAGATGGTGCTACAAACTGAGCGCTTTCATGCTTTGGATGGCATGACGGGTTAACCCGTCGTCTACCGGTCCCTGGTCTCCGGGTTCAATACAAAAGAATGCCATTGTTTAATTTTTGCGCCGGGAGAGGATGGCTTAACATAATATAACAATACACAAACCATAACATCAATAATAAGCAGGTGCCCATTTTGTATTTAAAACAGTTAAAATATACACGAATTAAATGTGCTCGTCAAAACGCATGTTAATATACTTTAATGAATGGAAATCTCTAGTTTGATGTCGCGTACGTAAATGGCAAACGGCTACACGGCTTTCGTTTTTCGTGTTATACTAAATTTCCCGCTGACGATAAATCATACATGTTCATAAATTGTAGGGCTTAATGCATGCAGCTTGAATGACAGCAAAAATGGTGGTTTGAAACCAAGTACTCGATAATGTTGATAACATTATAAATTAAGCACATAATAAAAACAAGGTGTGCTTCCATTTATACCCACTTAAGGGAGTTATACTGAGACAGTCTCAACACATTTAGTGGAGTTATGTGAAAAATAGCTTCAATACATTAAGTGGAGTTATATGTAAAACAACATCAACACCATTTATGGAGTTATATTTAAGTTCAAGAGTGTATGAGAAAGTATATATAGTACGTCCCAAACGGTAAGGCCAAATTATGTCAAATTAACGCAAGCAGCAGAGTTTCGTACGAACTATATACAAGAGGATATTTGGAAAGAGCTTTAGATGAGTACGATCGAGAGAAATGAGCTTGATGAAACGAGTACATAAGTGGAGCGAACAAAGTGCTTAGTGAATAGCTAAGAGAAGACGTTTGTTGGCATGCTCAAACTTCGGGCATATTTTTGTGAAAGTAGCCAGCAGCCCAGTATGCACCTCTTGTAAAAAAGTTCGTGTATGGCAACACTATAATTCTTCTCTTCCTGTCGTGCAATACGGGATTAAAAACGAAGAGCGCGTACGACGACAATAGGGTATTTTCTAGTGATTGAGATAAAATGTAAAAAATGGACTAACTTAAAGTTTATTATTAATTAATTGTTTTTCAATTCTAGATTTTTTGTTCATACGTCTAAAACATTTTATTTTTGAAATATTAAAACACTTTTTTAATCTGTGTGTCATGTGACTTCAAACAAAAATATGCAGCGTGTGATGAGGTTATCTGTGAGGTATTAATATGGCGTCCACGGTAAATGATCGTTTTGGTGCCGAATTCAAAACGGTAATACAAAATCTCAATTTTCTAAGCTTAAGTACTATAATTTGCGGTAAAGATATTTTTCACATGTACATATAGGCTTCCATTACGAAATATTTTTAAAATTTTGTGAATAACCTATTGCGCTTGCAAGAAAATATAACCATCGATGATTACAAGCTCCGTTGATATTACATATCTCCTTTTTGATCGCCAGATGGCATATGGCGTAGTAAAAATTATATTTCCATAATCTTTAGCCAACATGAGCATTGATAATGCCAAGAAAAAATAAAATTTTGCGAGATAAACAAAAATTACGATTATATCAAGTGCAGGGTCAACTTCTTGTTACTAAAAGTGACATCTGCTAATTGCAGTTTGGTTTGGTGACAATTTGTTGGTTTATCGGATTAATCGGGATGACCAATATTTTTAATTGAAAATGAAAGAAAGTGTACCAAATTATATTTGAAGTGTCTTCTGCCCGAATTGGTCGATCCATTACCAAGGTCAATGAACTTCCGATTACATTTTAAAAGCTGTAGGAAAAAAATGTGCTTGGGCAATAAAAAAATACGATTTTACTGAAAGATTTGAAAATGAATTCCTGAATACAGTAAACATTTTAAATTTGCCACCACGTGAATTAAAAAAAATGCTTTAATAATGCTGATGCATAATTTGGACGTTTCAGAAGGTCTATAACGGTAGGTAAGAGGCTTATTGTGACAACACTATGAAATACCTAACATATTATAGGGAAAAAAGTTACCGGTGAAAAATCCTGCTTACATTACACCTCCAATCACTCTGGACTTATGAAATTGTCAACTAGGATGTAGTACTAGTATGAGTACTTGCCATGAGAGTGCACCAAACTCAGGGTCTAACTTTCGAAATAGTTGGAGTAGACTTAAGGCCATCAGTTTTTATGGACGGCGCCGTGCTGTATGTATTTACGTCATTGTAAATATGTACGTGAAGCCAATTACATTTTAAAGGTTATAGAAGAAAAGCGTGAAAGGGTAATAAAGAAGGATGAATTACTACTTAAAAGAAAGATGTCTGCGGGCCCAGTTTTGTGCGGATCAAGTTTAAAGACCGTTCAATTTCTGATTTTCAGTAAAATTTTCAAACCAATCCATACTCATATTATAAATGCGAAAGTGTGTCTGTCTGTCTTTTTGTTACCTCTTCACGCCTAAACATTTGAACTGATTTCGATGAAATTTGGAATGTAAATGGTTTCAAGTCCCGGGAAAGGATATAGGATCCTTTTTTATTTCGGATATCATCCCTAAAGGGGCGGAAGTTTGTATGGAAAAGCGATGACTAAGTAGGTAAGCCGCTAGATATAAAAAAATGCAAATAAATTCAAACGCGATGTTCCACGCAGCCAAAGTTGCGGGTAAAAACTAGTAATATTATAAATGCGAAAATGTATCTGTCCGTTACCTCTTCACGCTTACCGCTGGAAATCTCGGGGAAGGACATAGGATACATTTTATTCCCGAAATCATGGGGTGGAAATTTGTATGGAAGAGCTATAAATAGGTAAGCGCCTGAAATATATGAATAGCAATTAAAGTCTAAAGATTATCTTGATCTCTCTTTAATGGTGAATGTTAGTTAATTGAGTGAACTATCCATTGTTGCTCGTTACCATGGTCACGTCTCCTGAGTCACTCTTTAAAACTGTGATTTTATAGGGTTTATTAAATGACCACACATAAGTTTTATCGATGAGTACTCGGTTACTGTTGTCTTCTCGATGACGGGATGGAATAACAACAAAGAGAAGCCTTTTAATAGATGCAGCAAATGCTTTGCACCGAGTCGCATATTTTTACGTGTTTATAGGATACAGATAAAGAGGGGCGCGAAAAAAAAAATTGACCAACCCCGGGTATCTTTGTTTAGAGCTCCTTAAGTGCATAATTACTATATGTTTTGTTTTTAAAAACATTGTCATAAAACAAGGGAATGAAGAACCACTTCGAATTAACTTCTCCCTTTAAAATCTCGTTAAATGTCCGTCTTAGCGAAAAAGTGTGCAGAACCTTTTTTTGTGGAGAGTTTTATGTAGGTTACTTATGCCTAAATCTAAACGGCAAACGATTCATAATTGTGCATGCTGGCACCGAAAAGGTTTTTGTAGACAATGCTCTTCTGGTTTTTAGTACGAAATCAAGACAGGCCGACTATCATGATTAACGCTGACAATTTCTCGAACGAGCCGGATTTGATCCCGAGACCTTCGAATTGTCAAGTGTCTTAACCTCTAGGCCACAACCGCTCCTACACACGCATCCACAGGTATTCCCATAAAATTTGAAGAGTTCCCTCAATTTCTCCCGCATTCCTTCATCAGATTTTGGTTTGGTGACAATGGGATCAGCATGAAAGGATATGCTATCAAATAAAAAAATGTTTTTTCAATATCCGTCTAATAGTCTCCAAGTGCCTAATCGCGTAACAAACCTACAAAATAATACATAAGAGTTCTCATATCGAGAACTCCCTTTTTTTGAAGTCGGTTAAAAATAATAAGGTAAGAGAATGAATTTAAATAATTTCTAAAATTATTTTATTTATACTTGCAGTCTAGAGTGTTTAAACGCACTAATTAAAGGCAAAAATTCACAAAAATGTTTCAATGCATTACCGATCAACGCATAACTTAAAATATCTTTTTTCACTTCTCATTCTCGAAAAGTGTGTCATATTAGACTTGTCAAGCGGGGCTAAAGTAGTACATTTAACCCCTAGGGAAAATATGAATACGTATTTATGATTTACAAAACATTCAATTTAGACCAATCAAAATACTTCACCTATTAAATCCACCAATCACAAACCACTAATTTAACTCTTTAAAAAAATATTTGGTATTGGGTATTAACCAACTAGAATACAGCTTTACTAAAATCGACCAATCAAGAAACAGAATTCATTTCTCTAAAGAGTCTAAAGATTAAATTTAGTACCTATTTCACAATAATTAAGAAAGTGATTAATTCATTCGAGCAACGCTTTGAAGCGCTCAGTTAGCATTTTTTTGCGCGTGAATGCGAACCGCGGTGTCTATGTTTTGTGTGTCAAACAGTTTAGAAAAAAAATACATGCTGCCAAATTATGTATAAGTTCACCGTGGAATTTATTGTTTATTTATTTTCTGGCAATCGAAGTGAAAAGTAGAACTCTGGTCTAAAAGCCAATATTACCCCTCGACCTATTTTCCCTCACTTCTTTCGGGGAAATAACTATCTCGTGGTAATATGGCTCATTTTAGACCCTCGTCATACAATCTACTATTAGTGATTAAATAATATTAAACATTTTGAAATCTTATCACCGGGCTATGTTAATTGTACTTGTTTAACCTCTTCGCCGCCATTCACTTGATATAAAGTCAGTATTTAGTGCCCCACACGCCATGCCTTCATATCAAGTCAATGTAAAGTAACGTACGTGCTGTCAAGTAAGGCTCATTTTCGGTCGTTTGCTCTGTGACTTTGGCGTGTGAGACACAACTTACGAAATCTACTTAGCGGTGAAGAGGTTAAAGAGTAAGGATAATGCACAATGCAAAAGCATCAAAACTAATTAGTGCCCTCTCTTCGGTGTTGTCATGTACAGATTCACAGATAAAAAATAAAAATTTCAAAGATATTTTATTCATACTATATACTGCTGCACATAATATCCTATTTCGATGCGAATTGCAGTAAAAAAAGAGAGCACGCAATTATTTTCTACGAAATTAGGTGTGGATAAGTCGATGCGCAGGGGCGTGTGATTGCGGAGCCTGCGGTGCGGAAAATTAGGAACGCTTTCAACTGCACTTTTAGCACACGCGCCCTAACAAAATTAGTTTCACGTTTACCGTGAAATGAATTTCTCCTCCACTTCGTTGCAAACTTTAAAACCCGATAGTGTGCACCTTCAACGCCTGCATTAATCGATAGTGAGACCATAAATAATAACAACTTGATATAGCACTTTTGGCTTTCCGCTCGCGCGACACAGACCTTTGAAATTCTTGCGCGGAGACGAAGCCAGCACACGTTCACGTGCAAGGTCCTATTCATCGATTTAAAATGAAAGCGGTACGCCAAGCGGATACTGACCCTGTACGTAATACGGACCCCATACCTAACCCAAACGGCTCTTAGTAGTGGGAGTGGATGTGATGACCTAATGAGGGCTACTTGGACGACGGACACCTGCCTAATACATCGCTGATTTGGTCGTAAAAGTACAGTGTTCAGGTACACACCTCTTTTAAAACAATTTATCAATTTACTATAAGACGTCAAACTTTAAATAACTTTTAGGCTTGGTTTTATAAAGATCCGTTAGACCTTATGTCGGTTTGTTATGTAAAAAATGTACTGAGTTACTAACATTTGATTTGACATTTGGTCTAACGGATCTTTATAAAACCCGGCCTTAGAAGATTAATGTACCGTATTTTATAAATTATATAATACATTATATAACATATAAAATAATAGTCACAATTCTCTAGTAGTTTACCCATTTTTATATAACTCAAGAATGGCTCGACCGATTTATTAATCTATGACAATAGGCTTTTTTTTTGAACCTGACTGTGGCTTTGTAGGCCGGGCCCAATAAAGCGATAGGAGTGCGCGGTTGGAGAGTAGCCTGGGGAAAATCCAGGGGAAAACCTCCGGCACGACCACGCGTGTGGTTTGGACGTGCCGCGGCAGCGACCGGCGATACGCCAGAACCGGCTTTTTTTACTAATAATTTGTATCATATTATTTAAGTGCGAAGGTGAGCATAATAAGCGCCTGCACTTAAACAAAGACGGAAGGGCTGCATTTCCCGCAGCCCGCTACTTCACCCGTGTTGACGTCGTTTATAACGTTTCGTCCGCATTATCCTGTAAGAAGGGTGATTTCTGGGATAAAATGGGGATGGCCCACACCCATATCCTTCCTTGGGATACAATATCCGCATGTTAAAAATACCCGCATAATAAATGTAGAATAACCGCATGCTAAAATAAAAATAAAGTTATACCACTTTAAGTAATGTTTTAGTAAGATAATGTTAGTAACATATTTAGATGGCTAAGTTAAAAATAAAGACTGTTGCTTTCGCCAACAAACTGTGACACAGTTTGGCGAAGTTTTAAAGAGTAACCAAATGTAAACTCAAAAAAATAACTACAGTTTGGTTTAATTTATATGAATTTTAACGAATATGGATACGATTTTCTTTTGTTATAAATCAATTGTATATTTAACAATCGGTTTCTACTGCTTGGTTTCAATTTTATTACCTAGTGGAGTGGAGTGGCAAAACTTTTCTGTACACTTTTTAACCGACTTCGAAAAAGGAGGAGGTCCTCAATTCGGTTGTATGTTCTTTTTTTTTTTAAATGTGTGTTACCTCAGAACTCCGTCGTTTATGAACGGATTTGATTTATTTTTATTTGTTCCAAAACATAATTCGCTTCAAGGTTGGTCCCACTGTTACCAGAATCTGGTTCTGATGATAGGATTAGGAATTGAGGGAAATCCTCATAAATTTAAGGAAAACATAGCGATTTTAGTATTTTCGGTAATAAATCAAGCATTTGCATTCAGAAAGTATCATTTGGTGAACGAGAACTGATGAAGAAGACCACGGATGGTCATCCGAAACTCCTAGTGTTTGGGTGGTATTAAGATATTTCGATCAATATACGTAAGCGACTATGACGAAGTCAATTTAAATGGTCCTGAAGTAGTGTCCCCATCAACCTGATCTGGTAATTGAAGCCGGAAGGTAGGCAACGGAACTCCGTTATAAAACAGTGAAGCTTATCCGTGTTTGAGCTTATTGGAATCGTTGTGAGATGCACTCTGGTAATGATTCACTAAAAAGTGTGAAAAAAAAAATCAAAATAAAAAAAGGACTCCAAAAAACACTAAAATGTAAAAAATAATTGCCTTACTTCCAACAGAGAGACTTACACTTCTTATTGAACAATGTAACCTATTGTAATTTTTGTAGTCGGTGCCAAATCGTCAACTTTAGGCCGAGTTTTATAAAGATCCGTTAGACCAAATGTCAGATCAAATTTCAGTAACTCAGTACATTTTTTGACCTAACTAACCGACATAAGGTCTAACAGATCTTTATAAAACCGAGCCTTAGACAATATCTTTGCATGGCACCGACTTCATAAATTACAATAGGTTACATTGTTCAATAAGAAGTTGTAAGTCTCTCTGTTGGAAGTAAGGCAATTATTTTTTACATTTTAGTGTTTTTTGGAGTGGTTTTTTTTCATTCCGTGGTCGATGCAAGAATAAGAAGTGTGCTATCAAAACCTATGTACTCGGTAAGATGGACATATCCAATACACATTGTCAACACTAAATATTTGGTTAATCGAAAGTGCCCAAAAAGTAGCTAAAAAAGAACAAAACAAAAGGGAAAAACAAGTAAAAATGTGCATCGTTGGCGAAAGGGCAAGCAATGATTTTCCGATAAGAGAAATTACAAACGAAAGTAAATGCATCATGGGTCATGGCAGGGTCTCCCGTTATTAAAAAATTTCTCCCAATGCTTTTATGCAAATAAGTCTTATGTTCCGCCGGAAAGTAACATATGTTTTCATCATATTTACACAGAAGAATAGAGTGACATTATAAGTGCTACTAATACCAAAGAGAGTTTCAACGACATACACACGGCGGACATCATAATTCTGAAAGATGCTCTGCAATTTGCGCTTATTACTGTCACATCAACTCTTGAGTAGTTGATTATTTGATTAAACTAAATTAGTAGGTATGAATCCATCAATGTGAGTCATCATGAAGTTTGGTCGCATGATAGAAAATATACTCCACTACCCAAAGGTTGTCTGGAAGAGATCGCTCTTTAGTAATAAGACCGCCTGTTGTTCAACCTCTGTCTCCATGTATCTTTGTTTTTTTTGTATGTTCGGCTTTATTATGTGAGGAGTGCCAGTAATTATAATAGTATTGTACTCGTAAATACTAAGTATTCTAGTTTCCAAAAAATATTATGTTTATTATAACTCAAATATATCAAGTGCTGCACTAAAACATTGTACAGGAAATATGTTCAGTATAAACATATCTATAACTTTGCTTGTTATGACTTTTTTGATAAATCTAGAAAAATGTTTATATCATAGCGTTTCTTGTTGAAAGCCTGTTAGTCATAGGGCTTAGCAAAACTACATCTTAAGCAGAAAGCAAAGTGATTTACCCAATATGAAATCAATATGAATGATTGCTTCCAAGGAGATGAAAATTTCTCCCTGAAATTAAGGTGGCGAGCCTTTTACAAAGTGGCAGATGCATTTTTTATAATGTAGACTCAGAAAATCATTATAGCCATTGGGTTTAGCCCAGTTGTAATATTGTACCGAATTACATTATAACCCGCCGGGTAATAATGTGATTTCACTTTTCATAGTTCTTCTTATTGATATGTATATCCTTAGTCTGATTTCGTAAAGTGCGCACGGCAGCTGGGACGCGTAGTCGCCGCCGCGTCCCGAAACAAAAGACGACGCCAGCCACCGCCTGCTGCAGCGTGTGTTTCTATTAATGAATCCTTCGAATTCCATTTGGAGCTTTCTTATAATTTTCAAATTTCATCGCATTTTTTGACAAATTGTCTCGACCGGAACACCAGACTCAGCCTTTGCAGTAAAGTACTATTAATTACCTAAAACAAAAGCCGCGAGTGTTAAAAAACGGTGCATTATACGGAGTGAAACTGACGATAAAATTCTAATAACATGTCGAGTCACGAAAGGGATTTGGCTCGGAGTGACTGATTTGATTCTGTTTCTAGTTAGCCTTAGTATACTCCTCGGCGATAAAGCTGTTTTCGTCTTAAGTGCACTTAAATTCCCTCACTGAACTCAGGATTCGGTCTTAACAACTAATAACACACTGGCTTCGCTCGGAAGTAAAATCTGGAGCCCTTCGTTACGTTCAGGATTCAATATCGCGCCCGTGACATAAAACACTGCTTTATCCCCTTGATACACTATACAATTGACTAATATTTCATTGCAGAAGTACGAACAATTGGTTTGTCCCTGCATATTTTTGCGAAGTGGCCAGTTATGGGGGGATGGTCAACAATAGGCAATTTACCCTAAGCAGCATTTTAAAGATTTTTTCAATACTTACATTTTGAAAGTTATTTCATATGATTTATTGATTGACTTGCTATATTCATTGAGTAGGTACTTTTTCTTGGTCTGAAAGGGCGTGTGGCGAGAGGAATTTCCCTGGAAACCACATTTTGTAAAAACTGCAGCCTTATCAATTGAATAGTGTGAACGGGAACATTGTATTGAATATGAACACAAACATTTCTAAGTATTTGAGATTTTCTGTTGGTTTAAACGCCGTCAAACCAAAAGCACAATCATTAAAAATATAAAAACAAAAAGCAGAATAAATGTCAATCACAATTACATTTTTTAAAACCACCATTTTTTGCAGCCAGTAATTTCTGGACCGAATCTCGTAGGTCCTAGTTAGCACTGGAAAAAAAATATTTGTTTAACTTTGACAGCTCCTTTTTCATCGACTTCAAAAAAAGGAGGAGGTTCTCAATTCGCCTGTATGTTTTCGGAGTTTATTGGAGTTTACTCCTTAAGAATCGATTTTCATATATAAGCCCGGGGTATGAAAATTTATGGGGTATAAATTCAAACGTAATTTGCCGTGCTAATTTAAAAAGTCGTATCATTGAAATATTAAAATATCACTTTTAAAGCCCTATCCATGGATACCCCACACAACTATTTTTTTTTCATCCACCGGTTACGTGTATGAAGTGCCCCCCTCTACTTAAATATTTTTATGTAATATCACATCATATTTATGTAGCGGTTCGTAGAACACACCTTCCTACCAAATTTCGTAATTGTAGTATTTATAGTTTCTGAGTAAATTGGCTGTGACATGTGGACGGACGGACGGACGGACATGACGTTCCGTTTTCGCCATTTTGGCTACGGGACCCTAAAAATGAAATGGTCGAAGTTAATGATTGAATGACGGATCACGGCCCGTGACCCGTCATTAAATCGTGACTCACGAGACAAATTATTATTGAAAGGAGTTTACTCGCCTAAGTTGAAAAACGAACAGACCAAACATGTTGTTGTTAATTAATAAAAATATTTAAGATGTTATTTGTTAACTGTTTTTATATACTTACGAAACGGACTAACACAGGTAACGAAACACTTTTCAAAGTGGTGAAAGAAGGGCAAAAGAAACGCAACTCAATTTTGACAATGTCAGATTCAAATAAGTTCTGAATCTGACATTGACTATCTAACAAAGCTTTATTACTTTGGGATGCTTGTTCGTTTCTAAGGTTTGTTTATTTAATTTATATTTGTATCAGGATCAGTAGAAACATTTGGCGATACATGAATAGCTGTTTACGTACCTTGTAGTGAGGCTGTACTTGTATTTTTGATGTGGTTTGCGTTTTCGACTGCCACATACGATGCGGGAATTACTTTAAATGTTGTTTTTATTCCACATCATTGTTAAGCTAATAATTATTTATATATCAGTTCAAATGATAACATCTTGTAATGATAGTATGAGTCTAATCTACGTGAATTTCTTTAAATTACCCAAGCGTACTCAAAGTGGAGTGATGACCTGGTGAAGGTCGCGGGAATACGGTGGAAACGAACGGCACAGGACCGGTCTAAATGGCGAGCCTTGGGGGAGGCCTATGTTCAGCAGTGGACATCTTTCGGCTGAAATGATGAAAATAATGATGATACTTCTGTAGTTCTTGAGTAGTTACGAGTATATTACGTGTTCAGATTTAATTATGAGGTTTACTATTGGGTTGCCATATTATATAAGTCTCTGGATCTCAACCTTCTGCTGTGCCAATAAAAGGAATTACTTAGAACTTCTTATTGCTTTGATTCACCTGACTGGGCATTCCAAACTAAAACAGCCCCTACAATAAATACCATTTTTATATGAAGTTAAGTATAAATATGATGCATAAAAGTGGTTGGTACTATCATATACACTACATCTCAAAAAAAAACCATTTTTGAAGCTAACAGATACTAAGTACTCGTACTATTTGGTATCTGACATCCAATAATTAGTACCTCGCAAAAAATTAAGAAATATTGAAAATAAACTCGTCAGCCATCCTGACGTCAGGTTGACAGTCGAGTTCCCCTACTTATAGGCGTTATACTGAATCCATCTTTTCACAAATATTTTAGTACTAAATTGATACGTTTATTCATAATATTTAGTATTTTATAAAGATTTACCAAAAATAGTTACACCGAGAATAAGCTTTGTATGGGCATAGAGTGCTGCAGTCAGTCAACGTAAACCGGGCCTTAAATTTAGTTCAAACCAACTATTGATACCCTACAAGTACCCTTCCTTTTGCACACAATTTCGGCCGCCTAAATTTCCGCGACGTCCACAACGACCAACCATTAAATTATTTAAATATATTCACACATTTTTCGTAAGTATGTCGATTTCTATTTTTCAAAAATATTTTTTTAATTCACAGTAAAGGTGGTTTTAAATGTGGACTAGTACTAGCTAATATAAAACCCTTCTTTGTGCGTGGCTCGACTCATAGTTGCCGGTTTTTTAACAATATTCCTTCGCAGTTGTTCCGGCTCAGACAAGCCGGCTTCCAAAAGGCATTCAATACAATTCAATATGCGTAAGGCAATTTAACCTACATCTGTAAACATCGTAGGTACACATACATACTTATGTGTTTGAAATAGCTACACACAAAGGGAGATTTTAGGGTTCACGAAATTAATTTGCAAACGTGCTATGGCATAATGGAAGTGGTTTCTGACACCATGTCAATCATCGTGGCATTTAAGCTTAAGAGCAGATTTAATCAAACTGTTACACGCCACTTAAACATAAACTGGGTCTACATTCTGCCCAACATTTATAAGTATTGAATACGAATGTTTATAGGCAAGCTAAAAGTGAAACTAACCCAATAGTTAACTAAATAGCGCTTCGAACTGCCTTTTTGAATTTTGATATAAAAAGAAAACAAAAAGTCGAAAGACGGTCAGATTTAGTAAACAGAGTGCTCTTTATGGACGGCTCCAGTGATGCCATTATAGTGAGAGCGACGGTTTGGTTCGCTAGCTAAAATATGTGCTGTGTAAAGTATTATATTATGAGTAGTACAGGTGTTGATGATATTTCATTTTATTTTATTTCTATATTACCTTCAATACGTGATCAGTTTTACATTGACATGTGAGTCAAACGATTCAATTTGAGAATTTTATAAATGATCTATAACAACCCCCATATTATGGTTACGTGTTAGCGTGATTAAACGACAAGATAAAGCATCTGTTACTTTCTATCGAGTGGTATCAGAAAGTGACAGATGCTTTACCTTTTCGTTTATCACGCTATGACGTGACCATCATAGAACCCCTGATACAGTGATGTAACTTATTTAAAAAATATCTTGTTCTACCACAGATAAAATTAAACAAAATTCATTCACTTTGTAGCTTATTAAAGAGCCGAGTGTTGATGAATAATTAGCAGGTGTCTCTGGCGTGAAAGTGTTTTAAAAAATCTAAAAATTAGATCCTATTTATTTTATTTTTTGTCTGGCAATATAGCATATAATTGATAGCTGAAAATATATCATTAATACGATTAATTTCTCGAATCTAAACGGTTTTAGACCCCAAGAAAAATAACCATTTTTCGTTTACTTCCTTTGATATGTTCTCAGAATGGAGAATTTGATTATGTTACGATAGATAGAACATGAGTTATAATTCCACAAATGGATAGTGATGTTGTTATTACTCGGCGGCTTTGGAGATTTTCGCTGTGATGACGAGGGTGAAGTATGGGAAGGCCGAAGTCTCAGATTAAGTTTATACAGTCCGGTTTTAAGCACGACGTTTTCAGGCCCTGACCCTGTTTAAGCTATTTATAAAAAACAGCTAAAACAGAGCAGTCCGTTTATTTTACTATGTTTTTATTATATTGTAACATAACAATTTCAACCATCAAGTTTTCATAGTAGTAAACTAACCACAACAATAATAATAACACTATGTATTTAAAGCATTTCTGACGAGCTATTTAAATTTACAATTTACTGACATATTAATTTGAAGTTAGTTACAGGCCTTGATATAGGTATGAGTTTCGGCTGCAACTAAAGTATGCGAGCATTTCAGCATGGAGTATTCTCGCAGGAAAAGAAAGCATTGAATAGTCAATCGGTTTGTAATTGTATGAGACCTCTTCATCTTTGTCCGGCGCCGAGCGATGACAGCGATGTACTGGGAGAAATTGCAGCCGATCAAACGATCACGTTCGGCTCGTGTGAAGGGGCTTGAAAGGATGGGAGGCTCCATTAATTTCCATTCATTCCCACTGACAGCGGATCGGTAGCGAATAAGGTCTGAGCTATTAGACAACCCTGAAAAACTTCCTTCTCACATATTTATGTAAGACCGAAGTTTGAAACTAGTAGTGATAGTAACAAAAAATGTTAATGTCATCAGTATCACATACAGTTACATAATAATCGAAACGGAAAAATTATTGAGAACTAGCTTTTGCCCGCGGCTCCGTCCGCGTAGAACTAGTTCATCACGTTAGAATTATATTCCTACTATTTTACATCAAGCTCTTACCTAGTTATAATCCTCCTATACAAATTTCCACCCCCTTATAAGGCATGATTTCCGGGCTAAAAAGTATCCTATGGACTCAAACTACCTCCATAGCAAATTTCATCTCAATCGGCTCAGCGGTTTAAACGTGAAGAGAGACAGACAGACAAACACTCTTAATATGTATATGGATTATTATTTTGTGACATTTAAAGTGGTGAAAGTACCTAGATACTTCCTCTCCCTAATCATTACCAAGTCGAATGATAGTTGCTTCATATTTTTAGGGTTCCGTACCAAAATGGTAATTAAAGAAATGGGACACATCAGGATCTACTTACATATGTAACTATTCCGAATTTCAAAATTCGGAACAGTTGTAAGCAATGCCATACAAAGTTTAACAAAAACTAAAAATTGTATAAAAATTCCGTCGGAACGATAGGGGTTCGGACTCGAACTCGCACTCTACCGGTTTTTTTTAGATAATAGCTATTTTACTTGTTCGTTAGTTCGCAATGTATGTATAATTATATACTTTCTCTTATCACCAAACTCCTGTCAGAAATACGAACACACTTAGGTACAATCAGTGCGTGTCATGTGTCGCGTAAGGTGTACGGCGACATGAAATATGGTGCAACACCAATTATAAACAAGGTCTAGTTCCCCTTCGAGTTGAAAGGTCAGATGGTAGTCGCTTCAGAACCCGGGATCCCTTAGTCTTTGATATCCACATTTTATATTAATCCCCTCGTGTTAGGTTTCCGTAAAAAGCACTTTCTAGGGAATCTCAATCCGTTTTGTGCGACGTTCTGTTAGTGCGACGTAATATCACCGGTCCCTTGACTGTCGCTGTATCTGGATTCTACTGTATATGACGGGATGTTTACAAAAACAACATTTAACTGCCACTTTTTGCAATTTCAACTTATTAATATCTTTCTTTTGGTCATGGAAGCGGCTACGATTGGTGGAAAAGATATTGTCCTCTGATGGTCCCCTTTATCCGAAATGAACTTCTTATACCTTTAAAAACCGGACACTTATATAACTTATATATTCAAAGTGTAAGTGTTATTAAGTTAGTAAGTAAAACCCACTCCTAGACCTAAATGTGTTAAAACTTTAAGATGTTATTTTCGTGAATTCCTTATGAGGGTCTCTTTTGCTTCCTAAAGTCAAGTGAGACTGATCTCGTCTCCACGAAGATGACGAGGAATACCACCGAGTAATAGCCCCAAGTGTCACGATGCGGCGGGCTGCCCGGTGATTGCGGAAGCTCCAGTTGGAGCAGGACGACAGTGACTGGGTTCCGGGGCGGGAAGAGCAAAAATATGTACACATTTTTGGATTTCATTTCGGTGGAACAAGGTGAAATAAAATATAATAATTGGTGCCGAAGACTGTACAAGTAAAATTATTTTTAGAAAATTAGGAGTTGTTATAATTAATTCTAACTATCATGGATATTTTTATTCTGCCTACTACGTGACTCAAACAGAATAAACTGAACGCACGGGTGTTATAATACTGACTAAAAACGCGCGCCGCATGCATGTATGTGGATAATATTTATACTGACCCGTTGAGCCGTGGAGTCGTGATAGAAACAAACGTACACTAACGATATTATGTTTATACATAGGGGTTTAAGTGAGCAAAAGCCTCGGATACTAACAAGATAAGTCACTTTTTAGGGTTCCGTAGCCAAAATGGCAAAAACGGAACCCTTATAGTTTCGTCATGTCCGTCTGTCCGTCTGTCCGTCTGTCCGTCTGTCCGTCTGTCACAGCCGATTTACTCGGAAACTATAAGTACTACAGTGATGAAATTTGATGGGAATATGTGTTGTATGAACCGCTACAAAATTATGACACTAAATAGTAAAAAAAAGAATTGGGGGTGGGGCCCCCCATACATGTAACTGAGGGATGAAAATTTTTTTTTTCGATGTACATACCCGTGTGGGGTATCAATGGAAAGGTCTTTTAAAATGATATAAAGTTTTCTAAAAAACATTTTTCTTAAAGTGAACGGTTTTTGAGATATCAGCTCTCAAAGTCGTAAAAAGTATGTCCCCCCCCCCTCTATTTTTATAACTACGGGGTATAAAATTCTAAAAAAAATAGAGGTGATGCATGCTAATTAACTCTTTCAACGATTTTTGGTTTGATCAAAGTATCTCTTATAGTTTTTGAGATAGGTTGATTTAACTGTAAAAGTACAAGGCAAAATATCGGGAGAGTTTAGGCTCCATTCACCAGGTGTATAAATTGACATAATAAGTTTATTATATTTGCTGCTACGGAACCCTTTGTGCGCGAGCCCGACTCGCACTTGGCCGGTTTTTATTATAGAGAAGTAACATATTAATTTGGACGCTGTTATGCCGTAACGTGTCAACCTACTATAGGTTTTCCTATTAGGTTGACACATTATTGCATAACATCATCCATTTAAGATAAGAGTTTTATAATCCACGCTAGTTGGCTCGAGCGTGACACGTACTAAATATTTGTATTTTGTCTCTTTCTTGCACTACAGACAATAAGCGTTGAATATTGTACAAATAACAGTGACCTAGATGATATTTAAACAACAGTAAATGTGCACACGAGATGTGTTAAGTGTACTAAGACCTGGTTCAGATGAGGCGATTTCGCCCGAGTGGATTCGTGCGCTTAACTCGCGCGCTGGCGAGGTACTATTATTATAATAGTTGCGCATAGCACGCGAGCGAACGAAACGCTCGCGCATAATTAAATCGGGTAGAAAGTGTTTAATGGGAGCAATTTTTTTTATACGAAAAACTCGAAACTTATTTTATAGACCCAGCATTCAATTATACGAAAACTAATTTCATTTTTTTAATTCGCTCTGTGAAGGGGTGAAAAGGAAGTTGAAAGTTTGTATGGAAAGAATTATTTTTTTAAACGAGAAACTTGTAACTTCGGTTATAAACCTAGCAATAAAGTACATAAAAACAAATTAAGCATTTTAAAAATCGCCCTCTGAAGGGGTGGAAAGGAGGTTGAAAGTTTGCATGGGGAACCTGAATTTTTTTAAGTGAGTGTCGTTATACTTGGCGCTCAGATTCTAAGTTAAAATATATGAAAAGTAAGTTCAGCGTTTTTGGAAATTCATCCCTTAAGGGTGTAAAAAGGGGTTGAGTTTTTGTATCGAAATCGTGTATGGTAATAGTAATATAAATATGTATACAACATTAAAAAACTAAACTACCCGTGCGATGCTGGGGTGGGTCGCTAGTATATTTAAGAACTTACAGCTATTAGGTATATTACTATAAACTTAATTTCTAGTCCTTCACTTCGAATATTACCATACATGTTTTCAATACAAAAACTCAACCCGTTTTTACACCCTTAAGGGATGAATTTCCAAAAACCCTGAACTTACTTTTCATATACCTATCAGTAGCGGCGCGTCAAAAATATTAATAGGGAACCCGGAAATAATTTGCCTTTCTTATTCTTCACGAGCCGTAGTAAGGGAACAGGACTGGTTGAAAATTAGGTAAGCCGGTGGGAATCGAGTTGTATGGACGCGCCGCCACTGATACCTATTTTAACTTAGAATCTGCGCGCCAAGTATAAAGACACTCACTTAAAAAAATTCAGGTTCCCCATGCAAACTTTCAACCTCTTTTCCACCCCTTCATACCCCCCCTTCCCCTCCTTATATATATATATAATGATATATATATCTCATAGAGTAAGTAAGTGCGTGCTATGTCATAACATAACCTAATAGCTAATAACCCATGCGTAAAACGATGGCCTATTTAGTAATATATATATAGATATATTATATATATGTAGATTTATATATATATCTATTACTAAATAGGCCATCGTTTTACGCATGGGTGACCTTACAAACTCGATCGCCAATAACATATATTAAGAAAAACTACACGACGTGCCTGCCTTGAGACCGGTATATTATTGACAACATATGTCATGTCATACATGACATTGTATCTTATCTTTGACTTTTGTTAACTAGAAGGCAGATGTAAATACACCCATAAGGAAAGGCCCCTATTTCACCAAGTTGACATATGTAGGCTGACAAATCGACAATTTTCATGTGAAAACTATTTCACCAACTACAATTGTAATGTTTTTTGACAATTGTCGCACCTGTCAGCTTTAGCCTGTGAAATAGGAGCGGACAAGGAGCTCACAAACTTCTGAACGCGTCCCTATTTTTAAAACGTGGGAGACCTTAGAGTGCATGATCGGATATTTTTGAACAACCCGACTTGATGTGTATTTTAATGGCAATTTTACCTACATCAAAATATTTCACTTAGCTAATACAGGTCCTGAAACAAGGGAAAGACTCACTGGCATCAAACGTTATTTCCTTCCATGTTTGCTTACGTATACGCGGGTAACATTTATCAACGGAAACACGAAAGTGAAGACTCAATTAATAAATCTTTTATTCATTACGTACATAGCAATCCCTTTATTATGTTTGAGTAAATTAGCACTACCTAATTGTATAAACCTCCACTGAACATGGAATAAGTCGAACGTAACCCTCCATCGCTAAAAGTAATTCCACCTTTGTTGATTAAAATATGTTTCGATCTAAAAATCACCACAGCTTGTAGAATAAATTGTAAATACTTAGTACATTGTTATCGAGGCATGAAAGTTGGCAATTGCAGGCTGAGTATTAGTTTCAAACGGACCACCCAGTCCCTTTAATGCGATTCCCTCAATTGCCATTCCACCCGAGTAAGGCGACCCTGCGGTGTTTTCAATTTTTTTTATTTTCATCTTATGAGTAACGTTCACCTTCCCATTTGCCATTTGTGAAAAATAAATTTATATTATGCCTGCATTTTTTGCAGATTGAACAATGGTTTTTTTTCCGGGTTTAAACCTAATAAACAGTAAAACCAAATGATTAATACACGTTTCGCGCTACCTTTACAAACAACTATATAATACGCTCTAACTGTCACAAATGCGGCCATTACGATGAGGCAATTAGGCTCTTGAGGCAACTAGCTATTCGTAAACATTCTCTCTATTGGTGCTCAGTTCTTGAACAGAGGCAAAACAACGTTATTGTCTATTTGAGACAATACACCAGTTCGTTCAGACGGGGTAATTTGCTACAACCGAGAATAACAATGTGCCAGTTTCAATGCAGTCGAACTCATTGGCATTCATGCAATTATTGTTCGCAGAAGACCTCCGCTCCGCATTTGAGCCAATACTGCCATAAGCTGAAACATTGAATATGACTTTATATTTAGTTTCGTTACGTCCGTCGGTCTGTCTGTCTACAAAATCTTGGTGACAAATATTATTTATGGGTAGGTACACGTACCTACACGTAAAGTATGGGTACCCTTTTTTGGAAAAAGTTAAATTAATGATAATGGTGCGGTGCTAAATTGATCGGAAATCGGAATTAGCCTATTCAACTCAGAGCTGATGAAATTTTCGCAATCACTGTAGATTCCATCGGTTCAATGAACACGGTGCCCTGTATTTTTAAAATACCCATTTATTAAAGGCTATGACGCGTGGAAACCACGCCCCCATGTAAGGCTAAAAACAAACGCGGCCGGGGGTCGGGCGCGTTTACTCCCTTACTTTTAAATTCACACCTTCACACAGGCAGCGGGTGTGGCTGAGCCGCGTGCGCGAGTGGGTGCAGGCGTGCGCGGGCGCGCAAGCCAACATGGACAGGGTACGTGCATGCGCGGTCGCTTTTTTCGTCGTACGTACATTAGCTAAGAAGAAAACACACAGCGAACGTGCGCTGGCGAGTGCGTGCGCTCGTTTCATTTGCTTTGTATTCTATAACAACTCACTGACTCAATCCTGAGTGCAGGAGGGATTCAAGCGCCGACGACAAAAAACAGCTTTATCCCCGAGGAGTATACTCTATTTTTCTAACCTCTTGCGAGGCATTAAAAACACAAAGCTATTAGAAACAGAATTTTATTAAAGTAAACGAAAAGAAAAAGTGAAAAAAAAAATTAACGAAAAGAAATTGTGTTTTGAGGTGGATGGCTGTGGTGGCAGGGGTGTCTAAGGATCACCAATAATAGACGCAGTTTTCAGATTTATATTTTCACCAATACGACAGCTTATTCTGTTTTTGTTATGTATTGAATTTTCTATGTAGCCCTCTGCTACTGCATCTGACTTCCACCCACCGTGGCGTTTTATCTGGCCCATGCCTGTTCCTGAATGGTTGTTCGACGTTTATCATATTCGCGATACATCATGATCGCATTTCATCTCGGGGTCGGCTGGTTTTTGTCTCTGTATTCGCGGTATATCATAGTCGCATTTTATCATGTTCGCGGTACATCATGGTCGCATTTCGTCTCGGGGTCGGCTGGTTTTTGTCTTCGGTCTCAGACACTGTCAATATATAATTGACAGTTTTCGAGGCCTCATTTAGGCTTACTGAGCCCCAGAGCAGAGAGATAGAGTTGGGATGCCCCCTTCTTACAATTATAAATAAATAAATGTAACACTTTGGTCTAAATGATACTTTTAACCTTAGAGCATGTAAGACAAGAGACACGTTCAGCGCATTTTTCCGAACATAATATTTCGCCAAATTTGGGGGGGATAAGGGACACATATAAAGAAGCTACGCAAACTTGCAAAACATTCTCCCATTACTACGCACCTACACTAAAAAAATCACGAATCACATCATAGAAATTATTATTGAAAGTAGTCCTTGTATCCTGAAATACAGTGAAGTAAGATACAAAAATAGCGGCCAAGCGTGATAGCCAAGTACGAATGTTTTTAAATCGACTTTGTAATCGATGCTCTATTTACGTTAAGATGTCTGAATGGTGCAAACTCTCCGCTGGTGTTCCTCAGGGAGGAGTTCTTTCTCCACTCCTGTTTTGGATCTTTATAAATGGTATCACCGAGTCCCTTAGTTCATCGTATCATCTTTATACAGATGATCTGCAGATCTATGCAGCGGCTAATATTTTATTTATTTAATCTTCGTTACACTAAAGTAAAAATTATCGTATCGAAGAAGGACGTAATTCCATAAGCATTCTCTACGAGTCAACCTTAGGGCAAATCAGACAAGTTGTGGGCGCAACTTCAAATATAAAAACGTACGTACAGTGTCAATATTATTACTACATACGAATACCAATGCAAACATAAATAAAAAATAACTAATATATAATAAAATTTAAAATTAAAATGCCTTTTATTTCTTGCATTAAAATAAGTATGGCTAGTGTGTTCAGACATTTTAAAGCTGTTAGTACTAGTTACTAGTAGTAAATTATAGTAATCTAGCAAATGATATAATATTTAGTGTAAAAAGAGACATCATGTAAACGAAAATAAACACATGCAATTACTAATGTTTAAATATTAACTGAGGTACTTTTGCAAATAATTATATTTACTTACGCTGTAATCTATTTTAATATATTGCAATAAAATTGAAATAGTTAATTATATAGGTATCATACAAGAACCCCTTCTGTGAAGGTGAAGGCCTGCTATATACGCATACATATATATTATATAGAGACCAGACTATGAACATGACGAATATTCGGTTCTGCTGGTAAATAATTTACGTAGAGTTTTTAAACGCTATTCTGCTATCATATTGCCTGACTTTAACGGGTAGACTGTTCCAGAGACGAGCAATTTGAATAGTAAACGAATAGGACATGGAACCAGTTCGGTGAAGTGGGATAGAGAGGGAAAGGTTGCCTGGAGAGTGAAACTGACGCAGGCGGTGTACATCATAGTACTGAAAGAAACCTTTTAGATATTCGGGAGATTAAGGGTTCTTGAAAATAAAAAAAGGGAGCAAAGCATACGAATATTACGACGTTAGCGGATGGGAAACCAACCAAGCTTAAGGCGGAAGGAGGAGACGTGGTCGTATTTACGGAGGCAGAATTGAGGAGTTCCCGTCCCTAGTGAATAAAATTAATAGCGATTTGGAATCCATTTGGTGTTGGGCTTGTAACGACAATCTGAAAGTAAATGCTGGGAAAAACTCGAGTTAGTAGTCCTTACTATGTAAGCAAGCTCTTGGGCATGGTATACCCGTATGTCATTTTTGATGGGACTAGTATCCTTTTTACCTTCACTGTGAGGAATCTGGGTATCACTATGAATCAGACGCTCTCCTGGGCTCCCCACGTCGATGAAGTAGATAAAAAAATGTTTGCCTCCGTCCACTCCCTAAGGCGATTACAATTTTCTTCCCTTTGTTGACTTAAACATTATATGACAGTCCTCGGCACCGACTTTCCACCATGACCACACATCAACTACACAGAGCAAGGTCAGGTGTAATAACCGGTGGGGGAATACGGTCATTCTATGTTTTCGGACAACCTAATATAGTTTTGAAACTTGTAGGGCATGATAAGACAGAAATATATCGAGATAGATGCACCACAGGCTGCTTGATTTCTTTGTGGATGATAAATGCCGCAAATAGAGGAGAAGGACTGATTCAGACACAGATTTTGCCCATTTTGCCGTTTTCCAGGTATTGGAATCGTTATAGGCTTTAACCTGTTTTTCATTTGATTGTCTGGCCGAAGATTGTTAACAATGCCTATGGCGTCTATTTTAAGTGCCTCCGGAGTCACATGAGATTCTTCACTCGACATCTTATTGCAATTTTATATCCTTTTTATATAGGTCCGGAAGTTCTACTCCATATACCTCTGCTTTTCATTTCGAATACAAGGAAATTAAAAAAATACCTACACATTTTCTGAATCAGCGAAAGAACCATTTTAGTGGAAACTGTTGAGTGACATTAACAGTGTTTACGGACCATAGTTAAATAAAGAATTAATCATATTTATGCTTGTATGGATTACTGCCTTTGCCCAATCTAACAGCGATTCACAGTACTTTATTTATTTAATACTTTTCAGCTCTAGAGCAGAAAACTGCCACTTTCAGCACGAAGCCTGCATAGCGGATTAGCATTTCTCAGTAATGTCAAGATAATGATATCCAGTAAATTAATATACGTATAAATTAGCTACTGTCGATTTGGAATACATTTTAACTTCTATTTTGTTGTCTAATTTATAATAAAATAAAATAAAAGGGCTTTTCGTGTTTTATGGAAGTTAATATATTTAATATACGATGTTCAGTCACGCAGCCATCGAAATGTAACCTGTAGAGGGAAACAAACCGAAATATAACACAAAATCATTAAAAACATTGTTATTGTAAATTTCCAAAAACTGAATCGATATAAAAAAAACTGTATAATTACTGAACCTGCTCACAAAATTTCATGAGAATCTGTTGAGAAATACAACCTCAAAGAGAACAAACCAAAATCCGGCTGCAGAAACTCACGAAATCATCGAAAATAGATTTGTTTTTGGAAAATTCAAAAAATTTACTCGATATAAAAATTATACGTAATTAACGTACCTGCATACAAAATGTCACCAGAATCGGTTGAGAAATTCGACATGAAGAGGAAAACAAACGGAAATTCGCCGTCCGGTTTTTGTCGAAGCTGAAGCAAAGACCTTCGTTTTACTCGGTCAATTACTTTTAGATCATGAAGGCAATATCCACCTATCTGTTAAGCATATGATGTCAAATATAAGTGTAAATCAGAGTTCAAATTCTCATAACAATGGTTAAAGCTGAACGTCCACAAGCTTCTTTACAGGAAACTTAATTTAGAAAAATGTTTACGGACAGGCTACGCGATACATTGGTATTTGGTGTCAGGCCAGTACGGAAACGCTCTCGCTTGTATCATACATAACACCACTAATCAAAGCCAAAATATGTATGCACGCGCCCAACGTCCACGAATACTAATCAGCCTCATCCTCCCAGCGTTTCCCCGTTTGGGCCCTAAGGACTCCGGGGTCCACTTTGACACCTAATCGGAAAATTTGGCGAAGGAACTAGTTTAATGAAAGCGACAAAACTAGACCTTTTTGGGGTTTGACCGGTTTCCCCGCGATGTTTTCCTTCACCGAAATGACACTATTAAATGCTATTTCAGACACAATTTTTTTTTAAAACTATCGCCGGGGTTTGGTCTGCGACCTCCACATTGAAAGTCGCGTGCCTCACCTAGTAGGCCACAGTGGCCATGTCCATTGTCCATTAATACTTTTAAGAAATAATAAAATTGTAGATTTGTGACACATCACAAACATGACAGTCCTCGGCACCGACTTTCCACCATGACTACACATCAACTACACAGAGCAAGGTCAGGTGTAATAACCGGTGGGGGAATACGGTCATTCTATGTTTTCGGACAACCTAATTAATATAGTTTTGAAACTTGTAGGGCATGATAAGACAGACATATATCAAGATAGAACGAAATCGTTCGTCGATTCGTACCGGAATCGAGGGTATAACATATCGGTACTGTGACTTCACGAGTGTAATTTAGTGATGGGAAACATTAAGCCGCGCGACATCGATTCGTTAACTTCGATTAACATTAGCACGCCGCGATGGCAATAACTTGTAGGTTTATCGATTCTAAATATCGATAAGAACCGACAGAGAAAATGATAATTAGAGATTCAACAGAGAAAATGAAAAGTGGTCTTAAAAAAGGCTTGTTTTTTTTCCAGTGGAGAAGGAAAGATTTCGTTGATTAGTATGGGACCCGAGCGTAACATTTTTCGTATTATTCCTTATCCTTCTTGTATTTATTGTTCCAATCAAAACAAAGATTTTTTGAAATTGGTCTAATACTTAGTCTCCGAGTAATCGATGAACATACACAAAAAAAAATCCGACGAATGGAGAACCCCTTTTTCTGAAGTCGGTTAAAATGGTTATGAATTTGCAAACAGTGTATAGAATAAATCCGTGCCTGGTGTGAAGAACTTTTGATAACTCTGCATACACTTTTTTTTAACCGACTTCAAAAAAAGGGGAGGTTCTCAATTCGGTTGTATGTTCTTTTTTTTTATGTGTCCTCAGAAACCCGTCGTTTATGAACCGATTTGAAATTTTTTTTCTTTGTTTGAAAGCATATGTTTCAAGGTTGGTCCCATTGTTACCAAAATCTAGTTCTCATAATCGGATCCATGGGGAATTGAGGGAACTCCTCAAAAATTCAAGGAAACATACAGCCATTTTAGTCTTTCGTTAATAAATCAAGCATTTGTATTCTCTTCAAAAATTAAATGTACACATCAAGTTGTCAAGTTAGAGTAAATCTTTTGGGTACTCTAAACACGGTATGTACCTACAGATATCAGTTAAACACGCTTTATAAAAACAAAACATAATCGAACATATATATTTATTTAGCAAGCAATTGTCAGCTCAACTCAGTAATTCAAAGTAGGATATATCTATATACCGATATAAGCATGGTAATTGATATCAACACCATTGAAAATCTGTAGTTATAAACCCACTTGTGATATTATAATTTTAAAAACAGTTTTCACTATAATATTTTAGTCATCATCGTATGACGCATTGGGCATTTTGGGGGCAACAAGTTGGCAGTTCAAAGTTACCACCGACGAGCGCGGCTCGACGCGCGCCCGTTTGTTTCTTTGTCTTACATAGATAAGTAGTACTGGTAAGAAATATGTATCTTCTGATCTCTCCACCGCCAAGATGTACCGAGAGTATAAACTGACAACATCAACTCTGGTTTTGCTTAACTATCGTTTAAACAACTCTCTAAAGGCATCTGTAATACTTGTGATGTCTATCAAGTCAAAATTAAGATTGAAGAAGAGAATAATAAAGTACAATTAATTGCAAAGCTAGCTGAGCATCAAGCTCAGGCAGAAAAAGCTTATTTCGAAAAGCGTGTTAACAAAGACACAGTAAAGAGTGACTCTTCTGTTAGAGCTTTCGCATATGACCTTCAACAGTGCCAACACCTTACTTAAAAACTTCTGTTTTACAAACGGCAACTTTGGCGTTTTAATTTAACTATACATGACTTATCAAACAACGAAACCACTTCTATATGTGGGAAGAGACCATTGGAGTTCGTGGAGCCAATCAAATTGCGTCTTGTTTGTGGCATTTCTGTAAGAGTTAGCCATCAGATGTAAAATAAATAATATTTTGTTCAGACACCTGTGGTGGGCAGAATAAAAACAACACTGTCGCTATGATGTTCATGAATTTCTATTTACCTAATAATCACCCTACATTTCAAACAATACATCATACATTTCTGATAACTGAAATAGAATAACACTCATATGGAATATGATTCTGACCAAGGCATTACGAGTTAAGAACTAAAAAAGGGCCCTTCTCTCTGAAAAAACAAAATGAGCTGAAAGAAGCTTTCCTTTGGTAACCATAAAATAGTTACAATAGAATAAGGACCTTTGAAGAAGGCCTTTTGGTTTCTTTAATCTCAACTCATTCAACATCAATAAAAGTTATGGAACTTTGCTTTTCGTTCCTCTTTCTTTCTCTTTAGATTCTTTAAGTTATCAATGTTATCATGTATTTAATGTCATGCTAAATATAATTTGTGTCGCTGTCACAATAACTCATTGTAGTTCACTTCACTTAATTATCAGTTTATTATAATCTTACTTGTATAATTTAAAATCAATGGATAACTATTATTGGACTCCTGATATTGCAATCGAACTCCTGTAAAATACATATCTACGGCTGTTGCTGTCCCGAATAATTAAAATAAAATAAATAAAAAACAGTACCGGATAATCGTAACACAGTCTTGATCATGAAACTCCTTTTAAATATGTTGTGTTGGTAAGGGCGCATAGGTAACTGTTGCAACCCTTTCGCACCAACGTAGCGATCCTTTGATCTTAGGACCTGAGAGGATAGAGTGAAGCCCGCCTAATTATGCGCGTGATCACGCCTGACGGCAGCCGCGCAGAAACGCATGACATCAGTGGCGCTGAAGCTGAGAATTGGACTAGAAGTGGTAGACTAGTAACGTTCCCACGCAGATTTCGACCGTAGTTACGGTCTGGCCAGGGGCATGGTCTAAGAAAACAAGAACTGACAATAAAGATTGTGACACGAGGTCGAGTTGCCACTTTATAGTAACAAAACGGATAATTAAGGGAAAATATCTGCTGTTATCATGCAAAATAAATTGTTTACGCATTAAAATTGGCATTTACTTGTTTAAGTACACAAAATAGGTTAAGTTAAACATGAATGTACTTAATAATTTAATAAAATACTCAGAGGATACATGGAAGTCAGGGAGTATCATAATACACTACTGGCAACAATGCAAGAGAGAGAATCACACATACGAGCGTCATGTCAGTCGCTTTGACGTTAACCGCGATCTCGCTCGTATGTACTGAATTGCATATAGCGCTCTCGGTCGGTGTCAGTTTAAGCAGTAATTGCCAAACTTTTTTGCGGTGCCGTTGCTAATAAGAGTTGACATAGGCCAGATTTTAAAATGATAGGCTGTTCTATTCGGAACTGTAAGAGTAGAAGTGTTAAAGGCGGGACCTTACTGTTTTTTTCACTTCCACAAAACGAGTCAGTAGCCAACGAATGGCTTCGCTATTGTGGATCGAAAACAACTAAAAAAATGGTACACCGTACTACGAAAAATTCTTTGTTTTCTTAATTTGTGCATTTTAATGTTGTTGGGGTCCGTTTTATTCAGTCAAAATATAATTTTGACACTAAATGATAAAAATAGTGATGTGGCTAAGCCGATATTTGCAAAAAACCGCAATCGTTGAGTTATGTTGTTATACTGATTGAATATAGCTGGGTTTATACTTTGGTGTAGATGATTAGAATTTTTATTATTTTGCAGGGAGAGTATGTTAATGGACAGCCAATAACATTCCTTCCACACATGTTTCACGTGATATCGCATACTATATTTATCCGAGTTACATGAGAACGGAAGTCGTTCTAATTCTTGTTTTTCTTTTCTAATCAGGTAGTACAAAAAATGCGCTTGCATTCCCGAATGACTGAAATTTCATTATGAACATTTTTATTTCAAAACGATAAGTGTGTAGTATTGATACCCAATTCTAGGGTGAATAAGTTGATAAGTCATCGGTGAACATGTTGGTAAGTTAATTATTGTGAAAAATAAGATAATGAGAAAGAAAAACAACCGTATATCAAAAACCATCTAAAATTACTCTAAAATCAATTTAGACATTTCAATTACACTGAAAAACTGATTTTTAGGAATTAAATTAAACCATATTTTCACTAGTTTAAGCACTAATGTATGGGAAATAAGTAAATAAGTCTCTGGGTAGTATGTTGATAAGTCTAAATTCTCACAAAATAAGTAGAATTTCCGATAATACGTAAAATAATCTGGAAGATCACATAAAATTATCCATAAATCAAGCTATAAAGATGAGTTTAAGATAGCAACGGATTTTGGAGAAAATGTCAAACTTTAAAATCCCAGCCCTGAAAAATTGCCATTTTGGACTTATCAAGTTCTTCACGCCATACACGGAAATTATGTTGAAGATTTTATAAGGCTTCTATTAATTCTTTGTTTTTTTTTCTTTACGACATACCATTCACGAGATTCAAGTCCATGATACCTTCTTTGTCCTCCCGCCTCCAGCTCACCTCCTAGAAGTCAGGACTTTTAGATGTTCACTTCCTAAGCATAACACGTACATAATTAGGCCATAAAACACTCGTATTTCCTCTCATTATGTATCAGTTGCATTTATTAGTGATAAATGTAATCTACATTCAGGGGTGAGTTTATGTCCTTCAGACTTTTTTCGTATCTGTAATTGTTTTAATAATGTGAAAGAACTGGCAAACGGGACGCATTTAATGCTTTAAGGTTGAAGCGTCACGGGGGGATTGAGGTTGTAAGTTATGAAGACTTTCTGAATTTGTTTAACATCCCCATATATTAATTACATAGAATGACCGTGTTATAAGAACACTGCATTTTCTTAGGATATTTAGAAAACGCAACCTTTAGTCCGTTGAAACCCGCAGCACCCTTTCCCGATGTCACAAAAGCCTTTTCTTGTGGCAAAACTATAGAGAACCTATTTTTTTAATTTCTTTCTGCACAGCTTAGTTTAAAACTATATATGAATTACTGTTAATGAAATTAATTAAACTATATACGTCTACGTCCTGGCATATACTAGGGGTGGTCACACATGGGGGTGAGGGGGGTAAAATATGGTAAAAATGGGTCACGTAATATGGGTACGGTTATTAAAGTTAATATTTTAATCTACTATTGCTAGTGTTTACATATGGCATTGTATAAATCAAATTCCCTGTGCTTTGCTCCTTTCAAGAACACATGCGTGAGTTTCATATTTCCCGAGTGATCCCCTTAACTACTTCACTTTACACTAATGTTAACGGACTATACGGTCGGATCGACTCCGATCAACCGTCTATTTGGCTTATGTACGCTGATCCTTAAAAAGCAATGATATGAAACCATGTTTTCAGTTCAGAGTTACAGCTTGCATTATATATATTAATGCTGCACTTCACTTGCACTGTACACCTTTCTGCGATAATTACGTTTTTAATTAATTATTAAATCACACATTAACCTCGAAATGAGGATTCGCAAGTTTATCGCGACTTGTATTCAAAATTTTTCAATTTTTACTTTTATTTTAGTGTTTTCTTATTTAAGTCCATCATATTCGGAGGTCGAGATGTTGATAACACCGGAACGTATGAAGCAACATCACAACGTTATTGATAAGTATTTCAGTGTCAGAAAGGTAAGTTCTATTTATTTGTGCATAGCTATAATAGCTACTTACTCTTCTTTTGTAACTATTAAGTACTTATAGTATAAATAGCTTCTGCCCGCGGCTTCGCCCGCGTACTAAGCGAAACTTTTAACCGTCTACAAAAAAGGAGGTTCTCAGTTTGACCCATATGTTTGTATGTAGGCTCCCCGAGAAACCTCGACTATGACACCAATATCGATTTTTAAGAAAAGTATATATCCGCCATTTTTTATTTGAAAATTCATGTCATTTTCGTAACTGGCATCCCAAAAAAGCAACAGGCAACCACCTTCGTGCAGCACCTTTAATTGTACTTATTGCCAATGCAAAAGTTTCCCGATAATCCCGATGACTATTTACTCCTCCCGTCCCGCCGCGCCGCCCGCACTCGCCTAGGTACCAATTGACAACAATCGAGATGGCACCAAATACAAATTTAAAAATCGATTAGGATAACGCAGGTCTCGTACCATACTGTCTGTTACAACCGATTTGGTCCGAAACTACTGGACCGAGTGAATCATCATCATCATCATTTCAGCCGAAAGACGTCCACTGCTGTACATAGGCCTCCCCCAAGGCTCGCCATTTAGACCGGTCCTGTGCCGTTCGTTTCCACCGGATTCCCGCGACCTTCACCAGGTCATCACTCCACCTTGTCGGAGGCCTACCGACAGTTCGTCTTCCGGTGCGTGGACGCCACTCTAGCAGTTTCTGGCCCCATCGACCGTCAGTCCTGCGAGCAATGTGCCCTGCCCACTGCCACTTAAGTCTCGCAATTTTGAAGGCTATGTCGGTGACCCCAGTTCTGCTACGGATAGCTTCATTCCTAATTCTATCACGCAGAGAAACCCCGAGCATAGCTCTTTCCATTGCTCTTTGGGTGACCTTGAGCTTTCTTATGAGGCCCATCGTTAGCGCCCATGTCTCGGATCCATATGTCATCACTGGCAACACACACTGGTCAAAGACTTTTGACTTGAGGCACTGCGGTAAATTGGACGAGAATACACTGCGAAGCTTCCCGAACGCTGCCCAGCCGAGTCGGATTCGACGAGTGATCTCTTTCTCGAAGTTGGACCTACCTAACTGGACTGCTTGTCCCAGGTATACGTACTCGTCAACAACTTCGAGCGCAGAGCCGCCGATTGTTACGGGGGTTAAGTGAATTGCAACTTGGCATAAATACTTTCAAGAATTATATTAAATTTCAAAATCGATGCCATTTGCGTAATTAACGTCCCAGAAAACCATAAAAACGACACCCATATGATATTTTGGTTCCCATTTCAACCACATCGCAACCAAACAGGGGAGACGGTATTCCACGCCCGCCACGTCCAATAAACCATAGAAATAATGCCCATGTGGATTTTTAGACTTTGTCACCACATTTCCGCCTTTTAAGGGTTGAATTCTCAAAAAACCTGAAATACTTGTGTGTTCAATTATCGTTAGGAGTACTCCCTGTGAAATTTCGAATAAGATAATCTAACTCAGTGGTGGGCAAAGTACGGCCCGCGGGCCAACTGCGGCCCGCGAAAGCATTTTATCCGGCCCGCCGCCGATACATCGAATTAATTAGTACATGGCCCGCGATGATTATATTTTGACGGTTCAGCCAAAAATCAGAGCAGCGGTTTTATACAAAAGTGCAGTTTTGCTGCAATTATGGCCCTCCTCCGAAATTTCTCAAGCTTACTGGCCCGCCATGAAAAAAGTTTGCCCACCCCTGATCTAACTACTCTTGTTTCCCCGTACAAACTTTGGACTCACGTGCACCCCTAGACTTTAAGATGAACCTAGGTGCCAAATTTGGTAACTCTAGAACCAGTAGTTTGGGCTGTGCGTTGATATGTCAGTCAGTTTCTTCTTTTATATGTTTATATAAATATATATGCTGGCCCTAAGACTTGCTTTAATTAAGCATCGATTTTACTACTGCTTTTAACACATTTGTTTACAGAACTGGGTGACTTCAAATCTGGGATCGTACCTATTTAAATACGACAGTTACAAGACTAGGAACCCCCCACAATACAAAGTAATGGACAATCCAGAGAGTGGTTATTACTCTATTCTGATCTGGAGACATTGGGAATGGCTGAGAATTAGACATGTTGATGGTTATGGAGAACAGCCGAATACGTAAGTTACATAAGGTCATGTTATAGATACAGCCCGCCTCATGGCGTTATATTGAAAGCTACAGACAAATGCAGGTCTCTCCTCACTTCCCATCACAGCGCATGTGTCTCCCACCGTGTCCTCCACCAGGAAGCCAAAACTACACACTTATGGAGTAAATAGTGGAATTACTATGGCGGCTGACCTATCTGATGTTGTTGAGTGCTGAGTGCTTCCGACGCGGGTGCCGTGCCGCTGTAGGCATCGCCTTAATACAAGCGCGAACTGAGGGGATTAAAAATATATTGTTTGTAACAATTTTACTCTTCTGATTCCAGGTCCGATCCGCTGTTAAACTGTAGCGTATCGAATTGCAAATTTGAAGGAAATGACGACACTTTGCTTTCCACCGTAGATGCTGTAGTCGTGAATTTAGACCATGGTAAATTTGTGTTGGGAAACAAGAGTACGATTCGGTCCGGGATATTAGTCGATATTTGATAATTATCAATGACATAACAGTGTCATATCATGTCGTGGCTATCATATAGACTGGACACATTAACTGTTTCATTAACCAGTTATGTCACAGACACGTTATGACAAAGTTATATCCTGTCGTTGTCTCCCTACTTGACGCTGCTGTAAATGAAAAAAACGTTATTAAACGTTTTAATAAGCTTAGATCAAATTAACCGCTAGTAAATTGAGTTTTAACGAATGGTTCGCCATATTTCTGTTACTTTACCGGCACACTTGACAGCCGTTAGGAAATCATAGGACTGCCACAAACGAGACCTGATACTTGACAATACTACCATTTTTTTACTTAGTTAGTGTCTCTGGCAGACCTAATTGTCTATATCAATCAGGAAGTCATATACTCATGCTGACAGTTGACTTAAGTTGATAGTTACAAACATGGAAAATATCTTATCACTATCCACATACATTCCAAAATTACCTTCGCGGTTTGAGTACACATTTTCACCGCTAATATAAAATTTAAAAGACATATTTTAAATGTGTATTTGTGTAGTTAAATTGTAGAGAATTGGTTAATAACGTGCTATTTGTTATGTTCATGTCAATTTTATATAAATGAAACTGCAACCTCACTTTTTTTAATAATCGTAGTGGCAGAATGTCGTAACTAAACTAAAAGCAAATATTGCTTATAGTTTTTCTGAACTGAACGCCGTGATGCTGTGTCATAAATAAATGGAAATTAAAAAACCGGACCACTGCGAGTCGGACTCGCTCACAGAGGGTTCCGTACAAATTTGTAGGTATTGATTACTTAATTTAAAAGATTATTTTTTATGATTTAATCAGACATGTATAGTTTTCAGATTTTTCCTTGTACTTCTAGTATAAGACGATATTACTTGCCAAATTTCATAGTTCTAGGTAAACGGAAAGTATCCTATAAATTTGAATCCCTTGAGTGTTGAAAGATACGTTTTTTGCGCCATAAACGGCCTATTTTTTTTACGTTAACTTAGTGGTTTGATTTTTTCACATCTTCAAGAAACGATCTAACCTATATGGCTGACACAGTACATGGTTTTAATTTCAACTCGATACCTCCACTCGTTCCCGAGATAAAAAGGATCTTAACAGACGGACAACAAAGTGATCCTATAAGGGTTCCATTTTTTTTATTCCTTTTGAGGTACGGAAGCCTAAAACGACCATCTTGTTGGCCTCCAGTTTTGTATTAAATTTCGTTAAAATCGTCTAGCCCACCCGAAACGTGATGACGTAAATCTTCTTATAAAAGATCCGAAACTAAACAAACGGACTGTTAATAATAAAATCATATAAATATATTAATACACAACAAACGGAACGTTTAGCTATCTTGTTACTAATATATTTAGTTAAACATAGTTAGTGAAATACATAATAGTAATTACAAATAAACAAAGAAATTAAAATAAAACTAAAACTAACCTAAAACGAACCTAAATATACTGATCAAAAACCCTAATCTAAAAAACCGCTACCAGTAGGTAACGTTCCCAAAATGCTGGCCGCATTGCCACGTTGGATGGCAATGCTCAATAAAGGCCAGCATTTTGGTCACGTGTTGCGTCGACCAGACGTCCAGATAGATCTTTGAAGATCTTATGGGCTCCCGGTCCCCACGGCCCAAGTGTTTCGACCCCAAAAGGCTCAAATATGTACCCGCTATCGAGGGTACTATATTTGCGCCTTTTGAGGTTTTCCGCCGATTCTGCCGCCGCACCAGCCCTATTTCTCGTTTCGGGAAGATGAGACGGTGCAAGGGTGTCTACGCAGGTAGCGTCCCACACCAAAGGCCGCCCCATCCTCCACGGAATAAGGGTCATCCCATCGGGTCTTTTACCATCGTCTCGCAATAGGCCAGTTAGCTCTAGTATAGCCGCACAGTTAGCGGTGGTAAAAGCCCGACGGATAACGTCATTAAGGCTGGAGTGACGGGGAATCCTTCCTGCACTTCTCTGGCATGATAAGCCGTGGTGACCGAGCCGGTCAACGGGGGCGCCACACTGGCAGCGGTGTGGAGCACAGCAAGATGCGCCCAAGCGAAGCGACGCTGCAATACGACAAACACACGAGTCCATTAAAGTGCCGGTGTTTGGCGAAAGGAGAGCCTGAAGCCACAAACCAGATTCCCACTCGGCAACGGCTAAGAGACGAGCGCGATCTGCGGAGCTTGAGCACGTTTGAATAAGATTTTTCCGTACTCGCTCGCAGAGCGGCCCGTCCCATAGCCTTTGCGATGAGAGAGTTTTAGGGTAATCTGTGACTGGGCAGGCTATCTGCCACGCGTTTCTGGCTTCATTCAAAGAGGTAATATTAACATTGTGCTAGTAGGGCGCTAGAATTTTCTCAATCAAATCTTTTGTACTATATATTGAAGACAGAAACGCGGGCAATGCAACACCAGTACACAACATAAATATAGATCTATTATTGATTAGTGATCAAGTATGGCATCCCACAGCCATCTTTACACCCATATCTACATACTTCTCATCTTGTCCCTCTAATTCTAATTGACGCTGCTTGTATAATCTGTAGATAGTAGATTCAAAGCCATGGATTATATGATTGTTGTATCTCCCGAAATGTTCCAAGCTAATGGCCTATCATTAATCAATAATCAAGTTAAAGTAATACAATAATTCAGGTCTCCTGCCTAATACGAAAAACCGAAGGCCCTTTCAGCGTTGGATATTCTGGACCGACGAATCACCGAAGTTCAAGTTTTTCTTGTCTTCAAAAGGGCACGCGCCTAGGCTATCGAAACTAGCTAACATCTTCAATTGGTCTATGACGTACAGGTATGTAAATAATATAATTAAATACAAAATTTTGTGCTCAGGAAATAATTTGCCTTTACATTTTTGTCATTGCATATCTGTTTTCCTTATGCCGCTTCTGTGAAGAAGCGGAACATGTTCTGTGCATGAATAAGGACTTTTCTTCAAATTTTATCTAGTATTTGTGATCAGTGGTGAATGAGCATTGAGGAAAACACACGTCAATGCTTGACATATTTTTTTTAAATAATTATCAACTACGGGCTCTGAGAGCTGTAGACCTCGCGAGTTATTTTTTTTTCAATAACAGACTCGATAATATATAATTATCCAACCTGCTGCTCACAAAATTTCATGAAAATGGGTTGAGAAATGCACGTCGCAGAGGATAACAACCGGATAGCCGGAATTCGGAGATACGAAAGCATTTTTGTCGAAGCTGAAGCAGAGACCTTCGTTTCACTCGGTCAATAATGCGTATGAGTATGAGTAAGGCTTGTGTTAAGGGCACTAATGGACGCTATACAACTTATTAAATACTACTGAATTGGCTATCAGTTTATAATATGACATCAATTTTGAATTCTTTCTTAGAATCAGGTAAATATGATTGTAGAATGTTTCTTTTATTAGGTTATGGGAAATTATTACGAAATATGAACTAGAAAACATCCAAGGCTCAAAAACAAGTATTCATGCTCATGCATCACTTTGTACATCTGGAGTTTAGTCACATTTAATTTGTCCTTTTTTGTTCAGGTCAGATTCCGACATCCCCGTCCCGTACGGTCGAACCATACCTCTTCCGTACCCGAAATTACATTATGAAAAAATAACCAATGAAAAACTAAAGGATCTTGTGCCGTACTGGGATAAGAAACGTACAGACATTCTGGCCGTTATCCTCATGTCTCACTGTTTCGAGTTCCGTACGCGATTCATAATGCGTATGCAAAGATTTTTGAACGTGGATATGTTTGGAAAATGTTCCGAGGTTAAAAGTCATAGAAAAAGGTATTACATGTGATTTTTTTTGGTTGTGAGTAATAAGGTTTATGACAAGTTTTAGCCGAAATAGTGAACCTTGTGATGGAATTACGTCGACTTTCACAAGAACCAAAATGAACGTTTTTTTTAACTCCTTTGGCTGTACAGGTAGAGACCACGTTCGCAGGTATATTCTCTTCAGATCAGACGGTAATAGTGTCGAACGCTCTCGCGAGGAGAATGTACAATACCCGGCAATAAATATTGAACGTCGGTGTTTGGAAAGATGCTGCTAATTTTGACTTCGTAGAGAGTTGTCACACACTGTCTATGTGACGTTTTTCAGTCATCGTCAAAGTACCTAGAGCTGTGAAACCCCCCAATTTGAAATTGTACGATGTACAAAATAATACGTTACTATTAGGGTTTCTGCTCGAGAATTCTCGAGACGGGAATTTTCGAGAAATTTGTCCTTAGTCGAAACGGGGGAAAAAACTCAATGCCTCGAGAACTCGAGAAATTAATCCATGTGCTTATGCGCACCCTAAATGCTCCATCTCTCAGTCTCTTGATTCGAAATGAACGAGGAAATATGTGTAAGCGGCGTAGAATGTCCCAGTAATGACAATGTTACTCTTCATTCGTAAACTTGTTTTTACTACATATTTATTTGTTTTATTAAATAAATACTGTTGTCCATACAGTACACAACGTAGGATCGAGATAAATATGACATAATCATTAAAAAGTAGATTTATGAATACCATGATAAGTTTGAAGGTACAGTACTCCAAAATGTATAATATCACTTGTGTATCAGTAAATAGAGATAAAGTGAGAAGACGAAGCACGTCCAACCGGCTGTTTTTCAGAATTTTCATTGAGACTTTTTTTCAGGTGTCCAGGACACTACGGAAGAGATTGTCCAGCCCTCTCCCAATATTTATTCTACATTGTAATAGAAAACTCAAATTGTCGGCAATATATAACGGAAAAAATTTTCCACCACGCTTACGCAAAAGGCGCCATACCTATCATCATGGGGAGTCCTTTAGAAGATTGTATTAAGTTGTTACCACCGAACTCCTTCTTACATATGGAGAATTTTGTATCAATCAAGCATTTGGCTAAAGAAATCTACGCTATAAGTAATAATTTGTCTAGATTGCTTTCTTATCACGCTTGGAGGAATGACTTTGAAACTGTAGAAGAACATGGATTCCTTAGTACTAGATCTTTGACGATGTGTAGGTTGTGCGAAGCACTGAACTACAATGACAGATCAAGTCGCAAAGTCTATAAAAAAAATGATATACTCTTGTATTTGGACCCTGACGTCACTTGTTTTAGAAATCGCGAATGGCAGTAGTTTATAAACTCTTACATTTGTTCAGAAATGTTGTTTAATAACCCGTCTAACGTATAAGTACTGATTGTTTTGCCGACAATGTCAAAAATTGTGTTAGGTTAGGTTGGGTTAGGTTACATTATGAATTTATTATATTGTGCTGTATTTTTTTAAAACAATTGACAATGACATATCAAAGCAAAGAAAAGGGTGAAATAATTATTTGTTATGCAAGGCTGCAAAGTTGTTGTTACGCTCGAGTGATTGTATTGCGAACCGAGCTAGCGAAGGATTGTAATATTGCTTCGCTCGTGGTTCAAAAGTACAATCCTGAGAGTAAGAGTAACGAGGCTTTTAAAGTATGAGACGCCGAACAACTTTGCTGTCGACCGAAAAACAGCTTTTTTCCTCACCCCCGCGAGGAAAAATAAAGGGTTGTTTAAATCTCATGTATATCATATCATTTCATGAATTATTAACATTAAATGAATCAAATAGCCTATATTCCTACTTAAACGAGTCATATTATTCACTCCTGTCCTTTAGACAAACAGAAATGAAATGTATGTTACGTTCATGACAATTTGTATTTGAGAAACAGTCAACAACATTTGCTAAGAACCATAAAATATTAAGTATAAAGATATTATTTATTTATTTATTAACCAACTTACATTTACAGATAAACCAAACATGCAAGTTATAAGATACAAAAACTTATGACTAACACAGTGCTTAGTTACTTTATACAATAGTAGTAGGAGTGGAGTTTGCCTCCAGATAGCGTGCTGCTGTAGCCAGGAACCTCGGTTCCGTCTGCGAGAACAGGTCCAAAGCGGGGTTGTATAGAAGAATATTATTTATATTATTCAGTGCCACATATAAGGGACTAGTAACCAGGGTGACTGTCCTCCTACTGGGGTTCTTCTTAACATCCTCATTCCTCGAGTCAACTCTACAGTTGCCCCTCCACCTTTTTTTTTAAAGTTATAGGGGGCAAGCGAACAGACGGATCGCCTGATGGTAAGCAATTACCGTGGCCCATAAACACCTGCAACACCAGAGGAGTCGCAAGTGCGTTGCCGGCCTTTCAGAAGGGAATACGCTCTTTTCTTGAAGGTCATATCGGTCCGGAAATACCGCAGGCGACAGTTCATTCCATAGTTTGGTTGTGCGAGGCAGGAAATTTCTTGAGAAACGCACAGTTTTGGACTGCCAACCATCTAAATGGTGAGGATGGAAATGCTGACGCGTAGAACGATGACGAAAAGATGCGGCAGGGATCATTCCAAACAATTCCTCCTAGCACTCCCCGTGATACAAGCGATAGAAAATGCAGACTGAGGCTACATGTCTATGCAATGCCAAGGAGTCGAGCCGATCAGAAATACGCTGGCAGCCGACGATTTTAGCTGCTCTCCGTTGAATGGGATCCAGAGGAGAAGCTGCTACTGGGGTGCCCCTGCTCACAGATGAGAGCAGTATTCCATATGTTAGCGGTGGGCCGGAGTGAAATACTGCCTCGATCTGTTGAGCACGCCGAGCTTCTTCGAAGCTAATTTAGCCTTACCCTCTAAATGGCCACGGAACTGGACTTTACTGGAGATGTCGACACCAAGGATTCCGATGCTAGCTGTGGCGGTTAGGGGAGTGCTCTCAAAAAGAGGTGACGCAACAAACGTAGACATTTTAGCGGTGAACGCGCAAACTTGTGTCTTTGTAGGGTTAAAACTAAATTAAGTCGACCCACCATTTTATTTCATTCAAAATTAAACAGTAATACTTGACAGCAAGTTGAATTGGAGCAGTCACCTAAACAACAAAATCGGAAAAGCTACAGTCGCCTTCTGCCAGTGCCGTAGAATGCTAGGTAGAACATGGCGGCTCAAACCCAAAATCACTCTATGGCTCTATCAGGCAGTAATCCGACCAATGGTAAGCTACGGCGCCGTAATGTGGTGGCCTCGCACCACTCTAACTACAGTCGAAGCCAAACTACAGCACCTCCAGAGATTAGCATGCATGGCGGCCACCGGCTGCATGAGGACCACACCAACTGCAGCCCTGGAAGCCATCGTGGGCCTACCGCCACTACACATCTTCATCAAGCAGGAGGCTCTAGCTTCTGCCATACGGCTTAAAAAACGACAACTCTGGAGGTTGCCAAGGGTACCACACACCGAAATACTATTCGAGGCAATAGGTAAGGAAACTCTCATAGAGGCGACGAATGATATGATACCCATGCAATTCGTCTTTGACAAAAAGTACAAAATTCAACTGTACGAATCACCTCGAGAAGGTCTTAACCCCAAAGAGTTAAGAACTTCACGGACGGTTCCAAGGCAAGGACAGGCGCTGGATCGGGAGTATTCTCGGAGGACCTGAACATACATATCTCGACACCATTAGAAGCCCACAGCACAGTCTTTCAGGCGGAGTGTATGGGCATAATAATGGCAGCTCATACAATCGTCCCCAGGTAGGTAAGAGGGTACCCATTCGCATACTGTCTGACAGTAGATCAGTGCTACAAGCCCTAACGGAGGTATGTACCGATAACGGCATAACCCTGCAGTGGATCAAAGGCCACAGCAATTCACGCGGTAATGACGCAGCGGATGCACTAGCCAGAGGGGGTTTGGTCTCAAGAGTATCTCTGCTTCCTGCGTGGCTGCGTAGTACACTGCGACAGAACCCCCAAAATATTGGCACAACCTAGGTACCTGCAGGCAAACCAAGGAGGCCCTCCCGACAATCAACCCTGGATTGTGAAGGAAGCTGATGCAGCTGAGGAGGCCGGCACTCCGCCTACGGGTCACGCCTTACTAAACTAGCACCTTAGGTGTTACAGATAGCCCTCTCTGCAGAGCTTGCATGGAGGACGAAGAGACAGCCGCCCACGTCATCTTGACATGCCCTGGGGTGGCAGCTTACCAGGCAAAACACCTCGGATCACCGAGGTCACTACCAGAAGTCGTCGGCAACGTCAAGGGTCTGCTAGGCTTTCTGATAGAATTGGGTTGGCACGAGTAGCGGAAACTTAGCCCGCGAAAACCTATATATATTATATATATATAGGTATAGACCTGTAGTGGTTTTAAAAGTGGACTAGTCGGTGTTGGTACGGAAACCTTCATTGTGCGTGATTCGTCACGCACTTGGACGGTTTTTTTATAGTAACGACATGAAATCTTACCGTTGAATTAGTTATTTTATTTTCTAACTAGTTTTTTCCCGCAACTCCATTTACATAGAACTAGTTCGTCGCGTTAGAATTTATTAATTGCTATTTTTTTATACCTAATCATCGCTCCTTCCATAACTTCCTTCAAAACTTTCATCCCCTTAAGGGGATTTCCGGAATGAAACGTATCCTATATATCCTTTCCCGGGACTCAAACTATCTCCATACCAAATTTCATCTAAATCGGTTCAGCGGTTTAAGCGTGAAGTGGTAACAGACAGACAGACACGCTTTCGCATTTATAATAATACTAGCAGCGCCCTGAGGTGTTACCCGCGGATAAAAGGTAGCCTATTTCCTATTCTGATGTTTAAGCTACGATACTGGACAATTTCATAGAGATCTGTTTAGTAGTTTTTGAAATTAAGCGGAACGTACATCCATCCGCACAAACTTTCACGTTTATAATATTATTAGGATTACTATCGATATGGACGGTATAACTCAAATTTTACAATAAACACAGTAGTCAGCCTTTTTAATTATTTTTTGACATGGCTGAATACTGGCTAGGTTTAGAGATCGTAAAACTTAAACCCCAATAACAAGCCTCCGCACCCGTTACTAATATAACGGTTGGTTGACCACTGGGGGCTGACAATAGGGTCGCAGAAAGCTGACTATTGGGGAAAAGGCCCCGTTTCAGTTTGCTTTGTATAATTTAGATATTGCGCTATTATCATTTACGATTCTTCTTACCAAATAAAATATTAATAAATTATTTATAGGCGACAATGATATGATCTGTAATTGGGTCAAATGGCACGGAATTACAAGACTTTGAACTTGATAATTATGTTAAGTGGCTGACCGCTGGTGCCTTTACCCTATACCGTAAACATTTTAATTAAGTACTATTTGTAGAAGTTTCGAAAATATAAAATAACATGTTTGATTTAAAACCTCCTTAGTGTGAAATAACATACCTACGACTGAACGGCATATTTTAAAACTACTTAAACCTATTATTCCCTCGGGATTACGGCAAAGCCATTCCTTAATTAATTTCGAACTGGGATTAATTTAGGGCTAGGCCTAGTATGCTTGCGTAAAATAAGACCCTTTACGAGCCAGTGTGATGAAAGTATATTTTTCTACTCCTGTACTTTTTTTCGCGACTTACGCAATCATGAACTCTAATATAAATACATACTTTATTTATTCTATAAAAAGTATATCTAGTCTATTGCCCAAAAACACACTCCTTACCCTATTTAAATGAAAAATTAAAGCAGAGTTGGGTGCCACAGACTACTACAAATACTATGTTTAGTAGTCATTCTTTGGTACGTTCAAGTGAAACTTTTATGATTAAAATCACTGCTGGCAACTTTGCTATAATTTTTATGTATTAATTAATGCATAATATAATTATTATTTACTAATATACCAAGGTTCACATCGCAACTTACACCACTCGCCTTTTTATATCCTTCTCATACACCAGTTGCATAATATAATGTTATTTGTAGAAGCCTTTTCTTCTTTTCTTTACTGAATATTGCTGAAACCTTTTAACTTAAAAGCCTTTACGTATTTTTCGATACAGGTTATATTTAATTAAATACTTAAAATATAACAAGCGAACCTGTTCCGTAATTATGAACTCTGGCTATTACCTACTCAACATTTCAAGACTCAGTGCATTTTGTTAAAACTTTTTAATCTGCCGGCCGACTTAAACACTCAATTTGCCACTATTTTTCCTTAGAAATGAATGGAAAAAAGATTTTCAATTTTTGTGGATTCGTATAACAATAGTTTTATGTTATGTCCAGTTATCTATATATATAAAAGAAGAAGTCCTGATCTACCATCAACGCACAGCCGAAACTACTGGAACTAGAAACTTCAAATTTGGTCCAGAGTTTACTTTTATGACGTATGCAAGGGATAAGACGGGATTTTTGGATATTCCACTCCTAAGGGGATCAAATAGGGGTGCAAAGTTTGTATGGGAGAAAATTTTTTTTTTGAGCTGAAGACTTAAAACTTCGTAAAAAGGTTACGAACTTAAATCCAAAGAAAGTGTTTTCAGCGTTTTGCAAAATTCTAACACTAAGAGGGTAAAATAGGGGTGCAAAGTTTGTATGGGGAGCAACTTTTTTTTAAAGTGAGAGATTTAAAACTTCGTAAATAGACTCTCTGTTTAAATAAAACAAAACATATTTCAGCGTTTTTTGAAATTGCTCCTCTAAAGTGGTGAAAAGGGGGTTCGAAGTTTATACGGGGAGCAATTATTTTTTGAAGTTAGAGATTTGAAACTTCGTAAATAGACTCTATGTTTAAATACAACAAAATGTATTTCAGCGTTTTTCAAAATGCTCCCATAAAGGGGTGAATAGAGGGTTCCAAGTCTGTAAAGGAGCAAATCTTTTTTGAAGTGAGAGATTTAAAACTTCTTATATAGAAGAAGATACTTTCTGCTTAAATACAACAAAACATTTCAGCGGTTTTTGAAATTGCTCCTTTAAAGGGGTGAAAAGGGGTTTAAAAGTTCGTACGGGGAGCAAATATTTTTTGAAGTGCTGGATTTAAAACTTCGTACACGGACTCTCTGTTTAAATACAACAAAACTTATTTCAGCGTTTTTCAAAATTGCTCCTCTAAAGGGGTGAAGAGAGCGTTCCAAGTTTGAAAAGAAGCAAAACTTTTTTTAAGTGAGAGATATAAAACTTCGTATATAGACTCTCTTTTTAAATACAACAAAATGCATTTCAGCGTTTTTAAAAATTGCTCCTCTAAAGGGGTGAAAAGGGGTTTAAAAGTTCGTACGGGGAGCAAATATTTTTTGAAGTGCGGGATTTAAAACTTCGTATACGCACTCTCTGTTTAAATAAAACAAAACGTATCTCAGCGTTTTTTGAAATTGCTCCTCTAAAGGGGTGAAAAGGTGGTTCCAACTTTGTACGGGGAGAAATTTTTTTTGAAGTGAGAGATTGAAAACTTCGTACATAGACTCTCTGTTTAAATACAACAAAATAAATTTTAGCGTTTTTCAAAATTGTTCCTCTAAAGGGGTGAAAAGGAGTTTAAAATTTCGTACGGGGAGCAAATATTTTTTGAAGTGCGGGATTTAAAACTTCGTATACGGACTCTCTGTTTAAATACAATAAAACGTATTTCAACGTGTTTTGAAATTGCTCCTCTAAAGGGGTGAAAAGGTGATACCAACTTTGTACGGGGAGCAATTCTTTTTTGAAGTTAGATTTGAAACATCTTAAATAGATTTTATGTCTAAATACAACAAAGTTAATTTCAGCGTTTTTCAAAATTGTTCGCCTAAAGGGGTGAAAAGAGGTTTCCAAGTTTGTAAAGGAGCAATTTTTTGTTGAAGTGAGAGATTTAAAACTTCGTACATAGACTCTCTGCTTAAATACAACAAAATGTATTTAAGCGTTTTTCTAAATTGCTCCTCTAAAGGGGTGTAAAGGGGTTTAAAATTTCGTACGGGGAGCAAATATTTTTTGAAGTGCGGGATTTAAAACTTCGTACATAGACTCTCTGTTTAAATACAACAAAATAAATTTTAGCGTTTTTCAAAATTGTTCCTCTAAAGGGGTGAAAAGGAGTTTAAAAGTTCGTACGAGGAGCAAATATTTTTTAAGTGCGGGATTTAAAACTTCGTATATAAACTCTCTGTTTAAATACAACAAAACGTGTTCCAGCGTTTTTCTAAATTGTTCCCCTTATGGGGTAAAAAGGGATTCCAAGTTGACAGATGGGAACATTTATTTTTCTTAAAAATCTATATGGGTGTCATCGTCGAGGTTCCTCGGGGTGCCGATTACGAAAATTATATGCATTTTCAAATCCAAGATGGTGGACATTTATTTTTCTTAAAAATCGATATGGGTGTCATCTTTGTCGTTCCTCGGGGTGCCGACTCCAAAAATAACATCCATTTTCAAATCCAAGATGGCGGACATTAATTTTTCTTAAAAATCGACATGGGTGTCATTTTCGAGGTTGCTCGGGGTGATGATTACGAAAATGACATCCATTTTCAAATCCAAGATGTCGGACATTTATTTTTCTTAAAAATCGATATGGGTGTCATCGTCGTGGTTCCTCGGGGTGCCGATTCCGAAAGTAACATCCATTTTCAAATCCAAGATGGCGGACATTAATTTTTTCTTTCGAGTAATTTTCACAAAAGATTAATAGCATCAGACAACTGACAGAAACAAATAAACCTCATTTAGATCTTTGTTACCATCTAAAATCTACGCGGACGAAGTCGCGGGCGGCGGCTAGTATCTTATAAACTGCAGGTTTCTTTGATGCATTATGTCCCTAAGTATGTGTTGTTTTTCCTACCTACTTTAATTAAAGCCAAGGAGGCACATAATTATAGTCATGTCATGTTACACCATATGCAGATATATAATAAAAACGTGCCACGCTTGTGCTATTTATCTATAGGATTCACAAATGTGTATCGCCTTTAAGTTCTCTTTGAGCGCAGAACACGTATGTGATAAAAAATATTTGAAAGCTACACTGAACAAAGGCTCCCATAACACATAGGCCTAATGACAAATCTCTATAGAAACAGGTAATGTCGCGCGTAGGATGCGAAATTATTAAATCCCTCGATTTTAAGGGTTTGCGCATCACAATGCCTTTCTCTTCTTGTTATATAATCGAATAGCTTTTGTCCTCGCTTCCATTCTCACGAATGTTGGTTTGTCTCGAGTTTAAAGCATAATTAATTATTGTTGCTGACACATATTCCCGTTGTGATCCGAAAAACGTATATTTTAAAAGTACCTCTTTACATGTGTTTTAGAAATTTGAATATGTTTTGTTTTAGTGAAAGTACATTAGGTAAACGTCCCAATCCTCGACACCTTAAGGCCCAATCTTGTCACTATGACATAAGATTGAAAGTGCCATAATATTGTCAGTGATGGGCAATTGGACATTTACCTTAAGTACAGCTATAATAGAAAGTGTGATGTTGTAAAATCACATGCGACCAGAAAAAGAGCCCCGTTGTACCAAGGTTGTACCCGAAGATTTATAATTCGCCCCGGCTTGTTCGTATGGGTAGTCCAGTTTTTTTATTGTTTTGATCTACCTTCTATACTATGTTATTATAATTGAAATTTATAGTCTCTCACTTATTACTCATTTTCCATACTAACATTCAACCCCGTCTCACACTCTTAAGCTTCGAATTTTCAAAAAAGCTTATAATTTAACTGAGAGTGTAAACGTCAAGTAGTCACTCAATTTTAGATAATCACGATACCCATACAAACTTTCAACCCCCTTTTCAGTTCTTCAGAGGGTGAATTTTTAAGAGAGATTATAGACGAAGTCTTTCATTGAAAAAAATATTTGCTCCTCATACAAAACTTGAACCCCATCTTATCCCTTCATTTAGGAAACCGCTGAAATTAGTTATATTGTATTTAAATAGAGAGACTATATACGAAATTTTAAGTCACTTTAAAAAGTACAATACAATATAAATTTTCTTTATTGTTCAACAGAAAATATATTGAAAAAAGATTAAAATTAAACATGTTGATGGTAGACAACAGGCGGTCTACTTGCTTTCCATACAAATTTTAATTCTCTTTGAATCCTTTTAGGGGATGAACTTCGAAAAATCCTTTCTTATCCCTTGCCCACGTTATAAAAGTAACCAACTATGCAAAAATCAATTCTCTCGCGTTTGTAGTTTTAGCTGTGCATTGATGAATCAGTGAGTCAGGACTTCTTTTTTTATATACATAGACTAGCGGCCGCCAGCGACATCGTCCGCGTAGATTTTGGATGGTAACAAAGATATAAATAAGGTTAACTTTTTTTCTCTCAGTTGTCTGATGCTGTTAATCTTTTGTGAAAAATTGCTCAGAAGATATTCAACGACCAACGGTTTTAGAATTAGAAAAAGGGGGTATTGAACATTATTCCGTGAGAAGGCGAACTGGCACTTTTAACGCCTGCCTAGATTATTAGAAGAAGAGACATGCTGAGTTCTCGACACTGGCCAAAATGAAGTGTCTAGAAGGTACGTCAACGTTTCAAAAGGCTCCCCGAACTAACTTTTTACCCCTTTAGGGTAGGGAATTAGATAAACGCTAAAATACGTATGTTTGTGTTTTACCAGCGAGTCTGTATACGAAGTTTGCACACAAACTTGGAACACCCCTTTAAGGGAGGAATGTTGAAAAACGCTGAAACTCTTTGTTCACAAACATTTTACCCCATTAGGGCAGGAGTTTTAAAAAAACGCTGAAATACATTTTGTTGTATTTAAACAGCGAGACTCAAATCTCGGAGTGCAAATAATATTTGCTCCCCGTACAAACTTGAAACCCCCTTTCCCCCTTGAGGAGAGCAATTTCGAAAAACGCTGAGACTTGTTCTAATGTACTTAAACAGAGAGGGTCTACTCGTATTAACGAAGTTTCAAATCTCTGACTTCCAAAAATATTTGCTCTTTGTATAAACTTGGAACCCCCTTTTCATCCCTCTACGGGAGCGATTTCGAAAAACGCTGAAATATGTTTTGTTGCATTTAAACAGAGTCTGTATATATGAAGTTTCAAATCTCGCAGTGGAAACAAGATTCGCTCCCCGTACAATATTGGAACCCCCTTTTCACCTCTTTAGGGGAGCAATGTCAAAAAATCCTGAAAAATGTTTTATTTTATTTAAACAGAGAGACTATATTTTTTACATCTAAATGATCAAATATACATTTATTGATTTACAGGCGGTAATAATAGTTAAATAACAATAACTTAAATAATATTATAACTAACTTAAATCTAAAACAGGCCCTTGGGGCATTGTACCGAGAATGCCGGCGGCATTTCCTCGCTGTATCGCAATGCTGATACGTTGTGCGAGTTAGTCGCTAGCTCTTTGCTCACCAGTTACGTCAACCAAACGCTTCGCGATTTCAGTAAATAACTTGTGCGCGCTGGGACCCCATGGACCAAGAGTTTCGACACCAAAAGGTACAAAATTGTACTCTGTGCCGAGGCCCCTATATTTATTACGCTTTAATATTTCGGCATTTTCCGCCGCTACACGCTACACATGCTTTTACTTTAGTTCGCTGGAGCTGGGACGGTGCCAGTGTGTACACAGGTAGCATCCCACACCAACATCTGTCCCAAACTCCAAGGAACTAAAGAGTCTCTTAACAAAAGTGGGGCAAAATTCGTTTAAATCAAATCACGCAGTTTGGCAGATAGGCGCCATCGCCAGCAGAAAATATCTGGTAAATTTGCTATTTGACTAATTCGCTTGTGGTTTGCTTTTATATTGCGTTTATGGACATAGTTGCCAGACAATTTCTTTTTTGTTGAAACGTAACAATTCTAATGGTAACTTCTAATTTACATTTGGACTATAAAAAAACGAACATTTTTGCGATCTTCATCTTTTTATAATTGATTAATTTGCCTAATTTTCTATTTATTGTGATAATTTGGAGGTTTTCTATCCATTTAGCCAACTATGTTATATAGTTTAACGTGTGTCAAATACCCAATTGTGTATTAAACGCCGTAACTTCTACTACGTCAAAATATGTATTTATCCAGATACACGGATTGTTCAAATAAACCATATTTCTGAATGATTCGTTTAGCATATATAGGTACCTATATTTTTTACAAAATTTTAAAGTGGTTGAAGACATAGAACAATAATAACATGGAATAGTTTTGTAGATAAGCAATTAAGCATTAAAAGTCCGTAATCAATGATATGGAGTTATTTTATTTCTGCCAAGACTTATTAATCAAAACCAATATCACTTTATTTTCAAACATTTTTACCAATACTTTAATTTTTCAATTTGTTAACGAATTCAGAAAATCCTGGGTTTATACCTATGTAAGTATTGTGTATTAATGCGGTGATTTCAGCCTTCAAGAGATTGTAAGTACGGTGGCGGCATTCAGCAACGCTTATAATACTTATCATGTCGATATCATGTTTTCGAAATAAAGTTGGATTTTATTGCTACCTGTTAGCTTTAAGTTTGTCATGTGCACTGTGTATAACTGTAGTGTGAAATAAAGTTTTTCCGTGTGGTGTATACAAGTATAAACCACAACCACAACTCATAATGAAGAGAAAACCGTAGTGTAACGGGTAGATCGTGATATTCCCTCTATCACGCGACGTAACTCGCTCGGATCAATAAACCCGATTGAACCGATCAAAAGGTGCGGGTCTTATCATCCATGGGTAATCAATGGCGATCCAGTAACACGTTTACCCTTTTGCGCGTTCACGTGAAAAATGAATCGTGTTTAAGATCGTCATTGTACGTGGCAGAGTTTGTGAATTTGCAAACCCTTCGTTCGTAAAATGATTCCATTCGTCTGCCCAAAAGAGCCAAAATAAACTCTTGGTTTTTTTAATTCAACGGGAGGGATTGGATGGGATTTTGCGTTAGTGCAAAATCTGTCTGAATGATATTTAAAAAAAATTGGTAACGTGGTTAACCAATTATATTTTGTTTCTTTGTGTAGGTATTGGTTTGTTCTTTATCCTAACGCCACATCAATGTTATTAGTAGGTATGGGAAAAAAATATCTTGATGTTTAGTAAAATAATGATCTAATATTAACAGACGATGCCCACTTTTGTCAGTTTTTACTGATCTCGTGACTTGCTTAGCATCCGAGTTTTTTGTTCTTAAATGAAAATAATATTTAAAATCCGACTAGAGGAGATATTCTTCCCCTATTACTTAACCACTTTTTTATTAGCGACATGCAATAAACTCGTGCACACGAATTCATGTATGAAGTTGACTTACACCATGTTTAAGTATTTATTGCTTTAGCACAGCAGTTTGGGGAGATATGAAGAAGCCCGTTGACGACGAGTTTCTTGGTGCTTTGATGCTTAATACCAACGCAGTACGAGCCCCTTGACCATGTAATTAAATCTAAACTGCTACAGGATCAACGTCGGACTACTGATGGAGATTCGAGTGAGTGCTAGGATTCTACGAGAAAAGGCACATCTACGAGTGACTCCGGAATAAGAAAAGGGCAACAGCACAAGGATGAGCCGAAAGCAAAGGATAGTTTTAGGCATAAGAAAGAACCTTGGTGCTGTAAATGCAAACAAAAATTAAGAAGGATGACTGTCGTAATGAAATTCAGGAAATTTTGTGTTGACGACATTGAGTACTGGAGCTGTTTTGGAATCTTCGTTGTACATCGACCCAGGTGCCACAAACAGTATTTTTTCGTGACCTAATTAGCAGTGTCGTTGTTTAATATCAGAGAGACAAAAAGGAGATCTCAAGGCAGAGGACGCATGGGATCGAAGCAAGTGGCATGGCATGATTGGGAACGCAGACCCCATGTAACGCGATAAGGCGAGGCCAAAGAAGAAGGAGGAGGTCGTTTAATATCATCGCACTCAGAGTTTGTGGGATCGTTATAACTATATTCTGCAGCATTGGCTTTGTGTCTGTTAGTATCATTACTTTTGGTTTCTAAATCGTACATTCCATTATCTCTTCTTATTGCTTCCATTTGTACTCCTCGCTTGTGATCTTTAATAATTGTTTTCTTTTTATTGAATAGAACAGTGAAGGTCTGCCATCTTTCCAACTGATAAAAGAATAGCACACGGGCTTAGTACATAAAGTGCATTTCTTATGTCGATTCTTACTTCCTCAAATTCAATTTCAGCGGGGCCAGTGCCTTTTATTTCTGCTGTTTTACCAACCACCTCAAGAGACTCTCGCTAGATGGTTGGGTCAAGGGCAGATACAAAAGAACACTCACACTCCTGGACACGACGGTTTTAAATAAATAAAGTGAATAGTCACTTAACAATAACTATACAAATCGGGAGATATTCTTTCCGGGAATATCTCTAAATATATTATATAAAACTAGCTGTTATCGTGATACTCCTCCTCAAGTCAAGTCCTCAAGAACAGTTTTTTTTTGTTATAATCTTTTCCAGCCTTTGAACGTAGTACCGATGTAAAATAAAATATGTTGTATTACTGCACCTCTACTATCAAGTCATGTTAGCCAGTTCCGATGCTTGTTTCTTTTCTTAGTTTCTTAGTTTAAGAACACTCAAAGCAGCAGCTTTCATGACAAAAACTCAAATGAACATATTGTAAAATTCTTGGCTTCATTGAATTTTTCCGAGATAGGACAGATAGCTGATTTTTAGTAAAGTTTTTTTTTGTACCCTCCCCTACGCAGTGCGCACGTGCTGCAGCCAAATTGAACTTATCCCTGGATTAAACGGTGGCCGTCCGCAACACTGACGTTCATTAACCGTGCCTTTTTAAGAATGAATTCAGACTTTTTCTCAATATATTCTTACTCAATACATTTAAAAAAGTTTTGAGAGATTGAACATAAAAAGCATTGATTGGACGGCAGAGGTTCTTTCTGATAATTATCCCTTATTGTGATAGCAAGAGATGTACTTAATGTAAATCATAGTACGAACTTTAGCTGTAAAGCTGTAAATTTGAGCGACTGAATAACTTAGTATATATGGTGTTTTTTTAAGGACAATTCTTTATTACGTTAACCGATTACATTTTTTTTCTTTATTTTAAAGAAGGTATTGTCAGCATAATTGCGTAGGAATTTATAAAACAAAAATAACGGAACGGTATTTTTTTACATTTTCCCTCATAAATTGAAAATGATTAAAAAAACCCTTTATGTTCACTATACTTTAAAATTTTGAACCACGTATTATCGGTCATTAATCACAAAAAATAACAAAATACAGTGCTGGACAATATGAATAATACACTTACATGAAAACTTGAAGAATAAAACATATTGACAAACCCTTGGAGTACTGGAAATCAGTGTCATGGACAGATGAAAGTAAATTCGAGCTATTTGGACAAAAAACACCGTTCCGGGTGTAACGTAAACCAGTCCATTTACCATGAGTTTACATGACCGTACTCGCTAGTGACTGCGTAAAATTTGTATGGGCAAAAGTACAGCGCCTCTGGCGGTTAGCATACATGTCGGCAACGAGTCGCTGGGGGTATATTTACAAAAAAATCATTCACCCGCTTCCGGTCAGAAAGAGCCCAAACTTGACGTGTTTTGAAAATAAACTTTATATTATTACGAAGCCACTGGCATAAATGTAATAATCTTGTATATTTTTGGAATCAGCTCATGGAGACCTTTCATTAGATACTCGTAGGTGTTTAAAGAAAAAATATTTTTCACTTCTCATGCTCGAAAAGTGTGTCATATTAGACTTGTCAAGCGGGGCTAAAGTAGTACATTTAACCCCTAGGGAAAATATGAATACATATTTATGATTTACAAAACATTTGAATTTGACCAATAAAAATACTTCACCTATTAAATCCACCAATCACAGAACACTAATTTAACTCTTAAAAAAATATTTGGTATTGGGTATTAACCAACCAGAATACAGCTTTACTAAAATCGACCAATCTGGAAACATAATTATTTTTTCTAAAGAGTCTAAAGATTAAGTTTGTAGTAGTCCCTATTCCACAATAATTAAAAAAAGTGGTTAAATCGTTCGAGCAACACTTTGAAGCGCTCAATGGAAGGTCAGTTTAGCTTTTTTCGCGCGTTAATGTTGCGCGCGAACCGCATTGTCTATGTTTTGTGTGTCAAAGGAGTATAGAAAAAAAAACATGCTGCAAAAGTATATATCTTCGCCGTGGAATTTATTGTTAATTTTGGGTGGGTTAACCTTTGTTTATTTATTTTCTCGCAATCGAAGTGAAAAGTAGAGTGTATAACTCTGGTCTAAAAGCCATATTACCCCTCGAACTATTTTCCCTCACTTCGTTCGGGAAAATAACTATCTCGTGGTAATATGGCTCATTTTAGACCCTTGTCATACAATCTACTATTTTTTATTAATACAATAAATTGATGACGCATAGCTGGAAAATGTAGGTACCAGGCGACAGCTGTCTACCTGAGTCTACAATACTTTACTAAGACTCCTACTCACCTTTCCCAAAAAAAATCTCCATACGCGAACTTTTCCTACAGGACAGTAGCCAGATCCTGGACTATTCCTGAGTGGTGTTTTATTTTTATATTCGTATCGCGAGTAGGGTTTGCCGTAATCAGTATCCACCAATATTGCGTATCCAAATAATTCTAATTTGATTTGATTTTGAATGCATAAAGGTCTAGATTTTATTAACTATGCGTTAATGAACGATGATAATGTGAAAAAGTGTTTAGCTGTTGAAAAAGTGTATAAAAATCTAATTAAAATTTGACCAATAATCACGTTCGATTATTTGTATGATGACAATAGGTACAAGATGGAAACACCGAGATCAATGTTAATGCTGGCCAGTTTATGCAAAGTAATAGTAAATTTAACTAATCCCAATATAGTATGACACTTCAAATTCCATGAGATCGTAAGTAGAGCTAGCAAGTTGCAGGTTATACCTATGCAAGTATGTACTCGCCGTTAGCAAGATGACCACAACCGGAAATTATATGTCTGAGTAACTTTAGGAGATGGCAGCATGTCCGACAAATGTCGACCGAATTGTCCTTCAGGATATATGTCCGGTAGTTATTCGTCTTTATTATATTTTAGACGTGGACAGTAGGCATGATGATATTTTTTTATGCCATTCGAACCAGTGTTTAGAGAGAGACGATCAAATTTTCGGATGGTACCAACAACAAAAAGAGCCACACAAAAGGCGAAAATAGAGGCAAAGTACAGCGTAGCTAAGAGCATTGAAAACGCTCCATACTGATTTACACGCAGGCGCGATATCACGCCTGATGGTCTCGTGCTACAGTTGTATGGGCAAAAGGGACATTTGCCGTTTTTGTAGTGAAATATTGCGTCTTATGTACATAGTTGTTATACAATTTCTTTTTTATTAAACATGAGAATGCTGTTGGTAACTTTACATTTACATTTGGCCAAAAAACAATGAAGAACGTTTTCGAATCTTTGTAGTCCCATATTTTTTACGATTTAAATTAATTTGCCTAAATTGCTATTTTTTATGATAATGTGATGGTTTTCTATCCACATAGCCCCACGATTTTATAAATTGTAACATCATCCATTGCTTGTTTAGTTTTGATAACTTCGGCCGCAATTGCACAAGCAAATCTTTCATTTGACTCGAAAAGATCCCCGAAACGTGCCAATTATTATTATTCTGTTTTTTCCATGAAGAGTAACTTATAAAACATCATAAAAGAATGTGATACAATAATTATTAAAGTATTAGCTTTTGCCCGCGACTTCGTCCGCGTAAACTTCCACTCCCTATTTCGTCCCCTCGATGGATGAGTTTGATAAAAATATTCTATATGTGAATTCAGGCCATAAACTCGTTATGTACCCGGTTTCTTATAATCCATTCAGCCGTTATTACGTGACGAACATCTAAACTTTCACATTAATATTATTAGTAGGATATAATCATGAATCACAGAATAAATGACATTTCATTCCACGTGTTTCAGTTTTCTATAGTTTTATATTTTATGTTATGATATATTTTTACATAAAAATATAAATATTAGACGAACAATATTACACAAATCGAACTAGACTTGTATAATGGGTACCTACTAGACGTATATATATATATATATATATATATATATATATATATACATCCAGGAACTCATTTGGCGTCATGCACGTGGTGCATCATTACGACGTCCACCAGTTCTCCTTATATTTTTTATCATCTCTCGATGAATATTGCTTAGTTTTTTGATTTCCTACTCCATAGGATACTTCATTTTCTTGCTCATTTATTTTCCGCGATATTCATTTTGCAGTTAGGCCCAAACATTTTTGGACCCCACACACTAGTGGAGCTTTTTCGGCCTCCTACGTATATCAATATTATTTATTCATGCCGCGGATATTTTTACGTCCAAATCAGACGGTTGGGATTTGAAAGTGCGACGTTGCCAGCATTGTGATTCGTTTATTTATACTTGTCTCTTTCTTTCACGGAGTCTCGCAAAAAGTATTGTCTATTGTACTTAAATAATTATTTTTTTATAGGGTGAACCTATGAGAGATGGGTAGACCGCCATTTTATTTGGTTATTCTCATTTTTGTATATATACAAGATGTTATTACAAGATTAATTTGACTAGATTTTTCTGATAGATTATTCTCAGCATGTAATCGCCAATTGCTGAGCGTATCTTCGAGTACCTACTTAAGGTACGCCACTAGCTAGCCTCATCCAGGAATGACCCGATCGAGCTGTGATTGTCTTACCACAAAACTCTATTTAAATGGTACACCCAAGAAATCCAAATATCGACATATTTGTAAATATTATCAGAACCTGAAAATTTTCTTCGCTATATCAAAAATTGCAATTTTTGCCCGTAAATACCTACATTTATTAACCGAGTGTTAACGAAGGTCTATGTTTTAAGATTGGACGAAAATTCTTTCGTATGTCCGGCTGGCCGCGATTTGTCCGTTTGTTCTCCTCTACATGTCGCATTTCTCAACCGATTTTCGTGAAACTTTGTGAGCAGGTTCGATAATACGATAATTAATTTCTTTTCGAGACACTTCTTGGAAAATCCAAAAAAAAAATTTTTCGTTCAAGGCTCTCGAGGTCTACAGCTCACATAGCCACTAGTGTATGACCGAGTTTAACGAAGATTTATGTTTTAGATTAGACGAAAATGCTTTAGATTAGTATGTCCGGCTGTCCAGCTGTACGGCGGTTGTCCAGCTGTCCAGAGGCTGTCCGGTTGTTCTCCTCTACAAGTCCCATTTCTCAACCGGTTCTCGAGCAATTTTGTGAGCATCTTCGACAATTATATAGATTTTTTTGTGTCAAGTTTTTGAAAATTTTTCAAAATGGCGGAGTTATGCAAAAAAGACAGACTCGCGAGGTCTACAGCTCACAGTTCCACTAGTGTACCTAGTTATAAGTTTAGTTATCTGATTGTTGCGAAACCCTTCCAGGAGAGTTTATGCATTTATAGGAGAAGGAATGAGTAGAGCTATTAGATTAATGTATACGGACGTCAGATATCGTACAGTATGAAAAGTATGGGTCAAACCGACATCCGTATATGTTTCGTGCAGCTTTGAAGCTATATACGGACGTCAGTTGACGATATATGCTATTCATGCCGTATCATATTCGACGTCTCATTATTTTTCCAGTGTTTTTTTAAATACTACGACGGTGGCAAACAAGCATATCTTCTGCCTGATGGTAAGCAGAAACCGTAGCCTATGGACACCTGTGATTCCAGAAGAACAAGCGCGTTGCCGACCCTTTATTAATTTGAGTACTCGTTGTGTTGACAGCTAAAGACTAATGCCGGTCCCTTACTCTCAACACAACGCATGCTCTGGAGATCTGGTCACCTTACTCACCACCAGGGACACAACACCACATACCTACAAAGCAAGTAGTGGTGTTATTATGGCTGTGGTCTTTTGTAAGGATTGTGAGGTGAAACTACTTCCCCAGTTGGGCTACTCAAAATACGAGCGAGATGACTTTCCGATGTGCCCTACTTCTCGAAAAGTAGTGCTATACATTCTCATATACGGATGTCAAATATCGTACAGTATGAAAAGTATGGGTCAAATCGACATCCGTATATATTTCGTGCAGCTTTGAAGCTATATACGGACGTCAGTAGACGATATATACTATTCATGCCGTATCATATTCGACGTCCCATTATTTTTCCAGTGTTTTTTTAAATACTACGACGGTGGCAAACAAGCATACCGTCTGCCTGATGGTAAACAGACACCGTAGCCTATGGACACCTGTGATTCCAGAAGAACAAGCGCGTTGCCGACCCTTTATTAATTTGAGTACTCGTTGTGTTGACAGCTAAAGACTAATGCCGGTCCCTTACTCTCAACACAACGCATCCTCTGGTGATCTGGTCACCTTACTCACCACCAGGGACACAACACCACATACCTACAAAGCAAGTAGTGGTGTTATTATAGTTGTAGTCTTTTATAAGGACTGTGAGATGAAAGTACTTCCCCAGTGGGGCGGGACATGACTTTCCGATGTCCCTACTTCTCGAAAAGTAGTGCTATACATTCTCGTATACGGACGCCAAATATCGTACAGTATGAAAAGTATGAGTCTAACCGACATCCGTATATGTTTCGCGCAGCTTTGAAACTATATACGGACGTCAGTTGACGGTATATATTATTCATGCCGACCCATTTTCGACGTCCGAGTATTTTTCTAAAGTAATGCCATAGATTCATGTATACGGACGTCAAATATCTTACAGTATGAAAAGTATGCGTCAAACCGACATCCGTATATGTGTCGCCTACCTTAGAAGCTATATACGGACGTCAGTTGACAGTATATACTATTCATGCCGCCCCATATTAGACTTCCGAGTATTTTTCTAAAGCAGTGCAATACATTCATCGACCGAGTGTAACGTTCGGTATATGTTTTAGATTGGACGGAAATGCTTTCGTATGTCCGGTTGTGTGTCCGCTTGCTCTCCTGTACAGGTCGCATTTCTCAACCGATTTACGTGAAATTTTGGACGAGTTTCGATTATTACATAGAATTTTTCTTCGTGCCACTTTTTAGAAAATCCAAATATATATATATTATTTTGCCTTGCAAGGCTCACGAGGTCTACAGCCTACAGCTAACAGAGCCACTAGTGTATACGGTCGTCAAATATCGCTCATTATGAAAAGTATAAGTCAAACCGACATCCGTATTTGTATCGCGCGGCATTGAAACTACATAGGGACATCAGTTCTATAGACGAAGTCCGTGTATTTTTCTAAAGATGTGAAATGTACGGGTTGAATTTATTCACATTCTACAGTAATACCTAAGCAATGAATTTTCAGACCGACTTATTGCAGTTCGATAGGTCTCTTGGAAAAAGTCCGCGCTACCTCGAGGTCATTTGTAGGGTTACGTACCTAAAAGGTAATTAAATAATATTTAAAACAATACATTTAAAAAGTTTTATTTAAAAGAAAAAATAACTAAAAAGTAAAAACAATAAAAGAGCTGGCAGCTACCTCGCACAAAAAATTTGGCTTACTAGTCAGCGAGGAAATGCTGCCAGCGTCTTCGGCACAATGCCGGATGGGCCATTTTAAAATTTAGTTTAGTTTTTAATTGTTTTTATTTTGTAGCCTTATAAAAATATGTACTTGTACAGTATTTTATTTTCATGTATTTGATTAAATAAATATTGAAAAAAATATTTAAGCCTGTAATCATTTATACGCTGTTAGTAGAAAGATCCGTCCTATTAACGTGGGTATTTTATTCGGAGTGTATGGCAGATCGTCTGCTAAAAGACTAAGGTGGGTAGGTAGGATCACTTGCAACACATTTTGGGCCAATTAACACTGTTCCTGCTCACGGTATTTTCTTTTATTTTCTTTTTTAAATTTATCTCAGTATTTTTCTCTTTTATTTAAATGTGTGTTGCTACTGACCCTACAAACCCACCCTAGTCTTTTGGCAGACGATCTGCCAAACAGCTTGTATATCATTTCAAATTGTAATATTATCTTATAACAGCTGATGTAAAATAACATATATATTAGATAGTGCCTAAGCTTTTATAATATTTATATGACAAATTGAAATGATATATAGCATACCCCCGTTACTAGAAAGCATATTTCTACTAACAGCTTATAAATATTTTTTTGTAATATTTAGTTTTTTTTTAAATAGAAAATTTTGTAAAAATATTTTGTTATATACTATTTTATTTTATACTTTTTACTCTTGATCCTTGGGACTTTATATGGTAATTTATTTGTCAAGGCACTTCGGATACCAGTAAGTAGAAGACGTCAATTAGCTATATATGTCATTCACTACGCACCATTTTTGACGTTCATGTTTTATTCTACAGTAGTGCCATAGATTCATGTATACGGACGTCAAATATCGTGCAGTATGAAATGTCTGCTTCAATCCGACATCCGTATAATATGTATCGCGCAGCATTGGAAATGTATACGGACGTCAGTTGACGGTATATACTATTCATGCTGCACCATATTCGACGTACGATTAATTTTCTAAAGTACCCATAGCTTTGGAAATGTATATGGATGTCAGGTAGCTGTGTATATTATTCATTACGCCCCATATTTAACGTCCATGTTTTATTTTACGGTAGTGCCATAGATTCATATATACGGACGGCAAATATCGTGCAGTATGAAAAGTATGTGTCAAACCGACATCCGTATTTGTATCACGCAGCTTTGAAGCTATATACGGACGTCAGTTGACGGTATATATTATTCATGCCGCACCATATTCGACGTCCGATTATTTTTACAGCGTAAAAGTTTACTTGGACTACACTTACTACGGATGTTGACAGCAAACAAGAAAATCAATAAGTTAGAATTTTCTCGAAAAAGGATCAAATTCTTAATCAAATAGCGTAAAAAGTAATTCAAAAGAACAAATAATTACATAATTATGTCTTCAAACTTTTAAGAGGGGGCATAGTCTGTCCCGTTTCCGAAAAACGCACCTTTGTATTGGAACGATCGTCATTTCCTATATCGCTCGTGGTCAATGACGTCATTAATCTGATGCGCTTTCTCTCTATAATCAACGACATTAAAACGGTTGTAGCTTCGTTATTTTTTGAGATATTTGAATAGGAATTTCACCATTTGGCATATTTTTTTGCCTTATCTTTTGGAATAGTCTTATGGAGTAGTAAAATTTTGAGTCAATATCCATATTAGTCATGAAATTATCGATGTTTCGTCCCTAAAATTTAAAATTTGTTAATTAATCTGTTGCTGAATTTATTGTATTATTTCAAATTATTCATGATTTACATTTTCACTTTTTTTTACTCTCGGACGCTCGAATACCGATTTTAAACGTAATCGGACTTTAAATGAGCAAGATCAATATGGCCGTCACTTTTTGTAAATCTGATATCAGATTCATTCTAACTGGCTTCTCGGATGCTCAGATATCGATTTTGAATGTAATCGTATCTTAAATAAACATAATCAAGATGACCGCTACTTTCAGAAAATCTGACATCAGATTCATTCTAGTTAGACCAGTTGGCCTCTCTGATGCTCAGATATCGATTTTGAACGTGATCGTATCTTAAATAAACAAAATCAAGATGGCCGCCACTTTTTAAAAATCTGATGTCAGATTCGTTCTAAGTGGTCTCTCTGACGCTCAGGTATCGATTTTAAACGTAATCGGATTGTAAGTTAACAAAATGAGATAGTCGCCTCTTTTTAAAAATCCTACGTCAGATTCTTTCCAAGTAACCTCTCGGACGGTCAAATATCGATTTTGAATATAATAGCACCTTAAATAAACAATATTAATATGGCCGCCACTTTTCAAAAATATGACGTCAGTTTCGTTGTAACGGGCCTCGCGGAAGCTCAGATATCGATTTTGAACGTAATCGGATTGTAAATACAGAAAATCAGACAGTCGTCTCTTTTTAAAAATCTGACGTCAGATTCTTTCTCAGTGACCTCTCGGATCGGTTTTGAAAGTAATCGGACCTTAAATAAATAATATCATGATGGCCGCTACTTTTAAAAAATCTGACGTCAGATTCGTTCTAACTGGCCTCTCGGACGCTCAGATATCGATTTTGAACGTGATACGAACTTAAATAAACAAAATCAAGATGGCCGGCACCTTTTAGAAATCTGACGTAAAATTCTTTCTAACTGGCCTCTCGGACGCTCAGATATCAATTTTGAAAGTAATCGGAATCGGATAAGGTCGGTGCCGTCTTTTGTTTTCGGGGCGCGCTGGTGGCGGACGAGCGCCCCGGACCACGTCGCCGTGCGGAATTCACGAAATTAGACTTTAAGGATATAACAATAAAACCCAGAAGATATACACTTTGGCATTGTCGAGCAGGTGGTATGATAACCTACTTATCACCGGGACTAAGGAAAGGGTTTCTAACACCATTTTTATACGGACGTCAGTTGACAGTATGTACTATTCATACCGCACCATATTCGACGTCTCAATATTTTTCTAAACTAGGTCTAATAAGATCATGTATACAGACGTCAAATATCGTGCAGTATGAAAAGTATGCGTCAATCCGACATCCGTATATGTATCGCGCAGCTTTGGAAATGTATACGGACGTCAGTTGACAGTATACAATATTCATGCCGCACCATATTCGACGTCCGATTATTATTCTAAAGTAGTGCCATAGATTCATGTATACGGACGTCAAATATCGTGCAGTATGAAATGTCTGCTTCAATCCGACATCCGTATAATATGTATCGCGCAGCATTGGAAATGTATACGGACGTCAGTTGACGGTATATACTATTCATGCTGCACCATATTCGACGTACGATTAATTTTCTAAAGTACGCACAGCATTGGAAATGTATATGGACGTCAGATAGCGGTGTATATTATTCATTACGTCCCATATTTGACGTCCATGTTTTATTTTACGGTAGTGCCATAGATTCATATATACGGACGGCAAATATCGTGCAGTATGAAAAGTATGTGTCAAACCGACATCCGTATTTGTATCGCGCAGCTTTGAAGCTATATACGGAGGTCAGTTGACGGTATATATTATTCATGCCGCACAATATTCGACGTCCGATTATTTTAACTGCGTAAAAGTTTACTTGGACTACACTTTATACGGATGTTGATACCAAACAAGAAAATCAATTAGTTGGAATTTTCTCGAAAAAGGATCCAATTCTTAATCAAATAGCGAAAAAAGTAATTCAAAAGAACAAATAATTACATAATTATGTCTTCAAACTTTTAAGAGGGGGCATAGTCTGTCCCGTTTCCGAAAAACGCACCTTTGTATTGGAACGATCACCATTTCCTGTATCGCTCGTGTTCAATGACGTCATTAATCTGATGCGCTTTCCCTCTCTAATCAGCGACATTAAAACGGTTGTAGCTTTGTTATTTTTTGAGATATGTAAATGGGAATTTCAACATTCGGCATATTTTTTTGCCTTATCTTTTGGAATAGTCTTATGGAGTAGTAAAATTTTGAGTCAATATCAATATTAGTCATGTAATTACCGCTGTTTCGTCCCTAAAATTTAAAATTTGTTAATTTACTTGTTGCTGAATTTATTGTATTATTTCAAATTATTAATGATTTACATTTTCACTTTTTTTGCTCTCGGACGCTTGTATATCGAGTTTAAACGTAATCGGACTTTAAATGTACAAAATCAAGATGGCCGCCACTTTTTGTAAATCTGATGTCAGATTCATTCTAACTGGCCTCTCGGACGCTCAGATATCGATTTTGAACGTAATCGTATCTTAAATAAACAAAATCAAGATGACCGCTACTTTTAGAAAATCTGACATCAGATTCATTCTAACTGGCCTCTCTGACGCTCAGAAATCGATTTTGAACGTAATCGGGCTGTAAGTTAACTCTTTTTAAAAATCCTACGTCAGATTCTTTCTAAGTAACCTCTCGGACGGTCAAATATCGATTTTGAATATATAGCACCTTAAATAAACAATATTAAGATGGCCGCCACTTTTCAAAGGTATGACGTCAGTTTCGTTCTAACGGGCCTCTCGGAAGCTCAGATATCGATTTTAACGTAATCGGACTGTAAATAAAGAAAATCAGAGTCGTCTCTTTTTAAAAATCTGACGTCAGATTCTTTCCAAGTGACCTCTCGGATCGGTTTTGAAAGCAATTGGACCTTAAATACAAAATATCATGATGGCCGCCACTTTTTAAAAATCTGACGTCAGATTCGTTCTAACTGGCCTCTCGGATGCTCAGATATCGATTTTGAACGTGATAGGACCTTAAATAAACAAAATCAAGATGGTCGTAACTTTTTAGAAATCTGACGTGAAATTCTTTCTAACTGGCCTCTCGGACGCTCAGATATCAATTTTGAAAGTAATCGGAATCGGATAAGGTCGGTGCCGTCTCTTGTTTTCGGGGCGCGCTGGCGGCGGGCGAGCGCCCCGGACCGCGTCGCCGTGCGGACTTCACGAAATTAGACTTTAAGGATATAACAATAAGACCCATTAGATATACACTTTGGCATTGTCGAGCAGGTGGTATGATAACCTACTTATCACCGAGACTAAGGAAAGGGTTTCTAACACCATTTTTATACGGACGTCAGGTGACAGTATATACTATTCATAACGCACCATATTCGACGTCCCATTATTTTTCTAAAGTAGTGCTATAGGTTCATGTATACAGACGTCAAATATCGTGCAGTATGAAAAGTATGCGTCAATCCGACATCCATATATGTATCGCGCAGCTTTGGAAATGTGTACGGACGTCAGTTGACAGTATATACTATTCATGCCGCACCATATTCGGGGTCCGATTATTATTCTAAAGTAGTGCCATAGATTCATGTATACGGACGTCAAATTTAGTGGCAGTATGAAAAGCATGCATCAAACCGACATCTGTATATGCATAAAGTAATAAATAACCCTAAAGTTAGTAATTAATTTATTTTTCTAATTCCTTATCCATATCCAATAAGAAAGCTACGACCAAAAATATCCTAATTTATTTATTCCAGACAATTTTGCATGGTAAATTACCCAATTTAAATAGGTACAAAAATAAAAAGAAAACAAGTTAATAAAGTTCGTCTTATTTTTAAGTAGTTTCAAAGAAGTACTAGGTGATTTAACTCACCATTTTACTCACAAACCATTTTTTTAACTGATTTTAGACATGTGGTATACCGTTAGAATAGCCATGAAATGGAGAAGTTTTTTTGATATTGGAAGATCTGAGGAGTTCCAGCTTTTTTTTGTGCCATGTAGTTGAGCTTGAAAATTTTTATTTTCTGTCCTTTACACTATGTCGGCTCATAACTTTTTTAAATAAAAAAAATAATAAGTTTTCTGTAGGATACTCATAAATTAGAGATTAAAAACATACAGAAGTTTTTGGGCTATCAGCTTAAAAAAAAAAACAAAAAACCTGATTGGTAAATTTTCGGTAAACGTCGAGACATAATTTAAAAAAATCATAAACAAAATACCGTGGGTAGAACGAGTGTAAATTGGCACTAAATGTGTTGCTACTGACCCTACCAACCCAACCTAGTCTTTTGGCAGACGATTTGCCAAACAGCTTGTATATCATTTCAAATTGTAATATTATCTTATAAAAGCTGATGTAAAGTAACATATATATTAGATAGTGCCTACGCTTTTATAATATTTATATGATAAATTGAATTGATATATAGCATAGCAGACCCACGTTACTAGAATGCATATTTCTACTAACAGCTTATAAATATTTTTTTGTAATAATTAGTTTCTTTTTTAAATAGAAGCTTTTGTAAACATATTTTACGACTACATAAGGTAATTTGTTTGTCAAGGCACTTCGGATACCAGTAAGTAGAAGAATAGACGTCAATTAGCCTTTTTTTTTTTTTTTTTTGAACCTGACTGTGGCTTTATAGGCCGGGCCCAATAAAGCGATAGGAGTGCGCGGTTGGAGAGTAGCCTGGGGAAAATCCAGGGGAAAACCTCCGGCACGACCACGCGTGTGGTTTGGAACACTGGTATACTCTAAGAGTTTGCGCTCCAGTGAGATTGGTTGAGCGGTTTCAACCGAATCTGAGGTGTGAGTGGAATCGAGCTACTGGGAGTTTTGTCGCTGGTTCACTAAACCTAGCCTAGCTGAGAAGAGTCCAGCAAGAAACTCAGCTAGGCCCGACCTGGGTCGGACTGAACGTCAATTAGCCATATATGTCATTCACTACGCACCATTTTTGACGTTCATGTTTTATTTTACAGTAGTGCCATAGATTCATGTATACGGACGTTAAATATCGTGCAGTATGAAAAGTCTGCTTCAATCCGACATCCGTATAATACATATGTATCGCGCAGCATTGGAAATGTATACGGACGTCAATTGACGATATATACTATTCATGCCGCACCATATTCGACGTCCGATTAATTTTCTAAAGTAGTGCTATAGGTTCATGTATAAAGACGTCAAATATCGTGCAGTATGAAAAGTATTCGTCAATCTGACATCCGTATATGTATCGCGCAGCTTTCGAAATGCATACGGACGTCAGTTAGCTGTATATATTATTGATTACGTTTCATGTTTTCCATGTGTTGTTGTTTACCTCCATATTTTATTCTACAGCATGGCATGAGCCATTTTCTATAAACGTAACTTACATTGCATAAGTCTCACTAGGGAATTGAGAAAGTTAGTGACTAGGAAAAATCGTGAAATCAGGACTTACTCCTGTAGCCTTATCCTTAGTGACGAGTCCAAACAGAGAATTGCCGAATTTCGGGAGATCTCGTTCAGGAATCTGATGGATAAGATCAGATTCCCGTTGGACCATACCCCCCTTGGATCGGCCGGAACACCCTACCCCTACTTTCGAGGATAGTGAGTAAGCCGAATGCCTTGCGAGTAGCTTAGAGTCCCAATGTTCGCCTAGTCTCCAACACACCGACGAAGCCCATATTAGATGGGTCGATTCCAAAGTGAACAGGAGATCGCGTCTCCCCGTAACTTAACCCATTTTACTGGTGTCGGTTAAGGAAGTCAGTGACCTTGTCAGGCGTCTTCGTGTTAGGAAGGCTCCGGGTGCGGATGGTGTATCCAATCGTATCCTGAGACTTCTCCCTGAAACCCTCATTTTGGTAGGTATCTTCAATGCCACGTTAACCAATGCTATTTTCCAGCCGCGTAGAAAGGTGCAACAGTCATAGGGATTGCGAAGCCCGGAAAGCCCCAGACCTCGCCTGTCTCTTATAGGCCGATCAGCTTACTTAGCTCTCTAGGAAAGCTATATAAGCGGATCTTTCTCACTAGGATTCTACTCTAATCTTTCTCACTAGATTTACAGCTGAGAATAACGGCATCATCGACGAGCACTTCGGCTTTAGATCCGCACACTCGTGCATCCAACAGGTGCACTGTGTCACGGAGCACGTGCTGTACGCTTTCAGGCGATTCCAGGGGCTCAGGACCGGTTCGATCTTTCTCGACGTATCAAAGGCTTCGACAAGGTCTGGCATTACGTGATGATATACAAGTTATATTAGCTCGGTATGCCTGACAGACTCGTACTCAACCTACGACATTTTCTCAGGAATCGAAGCTGTTGATACAGACTATAGGGAACGTACTAGGACCCACACCCCACCCGGGCCGCTTCAGGTCATTCAAAATCGTTTTCTCCGTAGGGCGACTGGTGCCCCGTGGTGCCAGTCGAACCACAGTCTGCACCACGACATGGGTATTAGCACTATGTATGGTTTCTTTAAGCAGACTGCCAGACGTTATTTTGACAACGCTCCCCATCATAGAAATCCTTTATTGAGGAAGGCTGTCGACTATGTTCCCATCTCTCCTCCCTTCTGTCGTAACTCTACGATCACTGATTAGGAGCCGCACGGTCCGGCATCCTAGGCACACACGGGCCCGGACGACGTAATCGCAGCATCCATCGAAAGATGGAACGCTCCGCTTACGGCGTCCAACTCAGACACGACGCGTACATTCAGGCATTCCCGCCGGCGGGGACGTCCACCGCGCGATCGCGAAAACACAGACACATACAGTCCCTATTCGTCCCGGCACTACCGCCCGCGCGGTTGTGTTTAAGGTTTTCCCCTGAATTTTCCCTAGGCCACTCTCCAATCGCGCACTCCTATCGCTTTATTGGGCCCGCCTATAAATCCACAGTCAGGTTTTAAAAAAAGTGTCATTAATTCCATATATACGGACGTCAAATATAGTGCAGTTTGAAAAGTATGCGTCAAACCGACGTCCGTATATGTATCGCTCAGCTTTGAAAATGTATACGGTCGTCAGTTAGCTTTCTCTATTACTAGCGACGCGGCCCGGCTTCGCATCGGGGATCCAGTTTTTTAATGTTGGAATGTATGTCATTTTCATAATCGGCACCCCGAGGAATCACAAAGATATCAGCCATATTGATTTTTAAGTATTCATATGGATTTTTAAGAAAAATAATTGTTCGCCATCTTGGATTTGCAAATGCATGTCAGTTTCGTTATCGGCACCGCGAGGAACCTCGAAGATGACACCAATACCGATTTTTAAGTAAGACAAATGTCCGACACCTTGGATTTGAAAATGGATGTCATTTCTCTAATCGAAACTCCGAGGAACCTCGAAGATGACACCCATATCGATTTTTTAAGAAAAATGAATGTTCGCCATCTTTGATTTGAAAATGCTTGTCATTTTCGTAATCGGCATCCCGAGAAACCTCGAAAATAACATCCGTATTGATTTTTCCACACAAATTTTGGAACCCTCTTTTCACCCCTTAAGGGGAGCAATTTCGAAAAACGCTTAAATGTTTTGTTGTATTTTAACAGAATCTATATACGAAGTTTTAAATCTCTCACTTCAGAAAAGATTTGCTCCCCGTACAAACTTGGAACCCCCTTTTCATCCCTTTAGGGGACCAATTTCGATAAACGCTGAAAGACTTTGTTTTCTTTAAACAGAGTCTATTCACGAAGTTTTTAATATCGCACTTAAAAAAAGATTTGCTCCCCGTACAAACTTTGAAATCCCTTTTCACCCCTTTAGTGGATCAATTTAGAAAAACGCTGAAATACTTCATTAATATATTTAAACAAAGTCTATATACAAAGTTTCATATCTCTCACTTCAATAAGTATGTGTTTTCATACAAATTTTGGTCCCCCGTTTCGCGCCTTTAGAGGGTGAATTTTGAAAAATCCTTTCTTATTGCACCTCTAGACCTTATAGGGAACCTACGTGCCAAATTTGGGATCTCTATAGCCAGGGGTTTGGGCTGTGCGTTGATATATCAGTCAGTTAGTCAGTTTCTTCTTTTATATATTTAGATTTATTACGCCCCTATTTGACGTCCACGTTTTAATCTACAGTAGTGCCTAGTAACGTAGGTAATATAGATATATCATTTCTAATTGTAATATAATCTTATAAAATTTTAAGGCACTGAAGTAAGCGTCTCAGGCTTTTATAATGTTTATATAACAATTTGAAATTATACGCATTATTTAACGCATATTTCTACGAACAGCCTATACATATTTTTTAATTTTAGTTTTTTTTTATATAAAAGCTTGTTCTGTAAATTTATTTTTTATTTCCTATTTTTTTACACTTAGGTATTTAAATCACAAACAACAACATACGTTTTAAAAACAAATGTCCGTGCGCCACCTACTATTATATATTTGTATATGTTTTGGTTGCAATATTGCGCCCGATCTAATGCCGCGTAAATGAGCTGGCAACGTCGCATTGGGGACGCCAAATACGCAGTGTCATCATCAGAAGATAATCGAAGTATACGTCTGCCGTATATCCGCGCAACAGCAGCGCCACACGTCGACTGAGTTTTTGCCGTGAACTTTTCAGAATACAATTGCAAGCGTCTGGCCGATTTTTTGACTTCCATCGATTTTTGGTGTACAGGTAGCCAAGGCCAAAAGGACTTACGTGGCATAGGTAAAAAAAGTGACGTCCGGTATACGGACGCATTATGCCGGTGGACGCCAGTTTAAATGTAATTTCGCCTTCAGCGGACGGCAGATTGATTGCGGGATATATATATATATATATATATATATATATATATATATTTAATAGATATAAATACAAATCCAAGACTCAGAAGTAAATATTGGAGTATAACGAGTAGATAATTTACTATTACCAGGGCTAAACTGAAAGTTTTGCGTAACTTTAATCTAACAATTTCAAAGAATAATAATACATTTGTTACTTCTCAAAATATACCCATTATTCTATGCACTTCTTTATTCACTCGAACCATTTTTGGAAACAAGAGCCCAATCACTTGACTGTATGTTTTCAACGTGTTGATTAAATTTTGTCACTGCCTCTTCGGGGGTCTTAAAAGTCAATCCCCTCATTAAATCCTTAATTTTTGGGAATATTATAATTTTCGACACCAGTCAACACGGGCCTGTTTTTGACCTAAAATCATTTCATGAGGAATCCACCGACAACAAAGCTTCCTGACTTTTAAATATTGATGTAAAATCTTTTGTGTCCCCAATTGTCCTCGAATTTCGCCATAGGTGATTAGTCGGTTATCTTCAATGAGTCGCTGCACATCAGTCACGTTTTCTTCATTGACCACGGTTGGCGGTCAACTTTCAAGGAATTCATCATAGAAGACCTCTATTCAATTCACACGCCTCACGGTACTCATATGGGGTGCTCAAGTCCAAAAATATTTTAAAGGCGAGCACTGCGGAGAGGAGGCCCTATTAAAATCATTAAAAAACATTACTCTAAAATCTTTACACGTCAAACCCATATTCAATGAAAGCGTTTCACTTCGATAAGCCACAAAAAACAAATGATGATTTATTTCCCGCCAATACTTGTCGCGTTCATTAACAAGTCTGTAGTTTTTAGGGTTCCCTACCAAAATGGTATAAAAGAAACCCTTATGGTTTTACTTTGTCTGACTGTCTATCTTATGCATTTTAATTTTGTAGTATTATGATATTGTTATTTTATATATTGTATATTGTTTTAAAAAAAATGATACCTCACCGCGTTTCTTACGCCGGTTCTTCTCGAGGCAGAGTTTTATTTTATGAACCGGTGGTAGTTTTTTGACATTCATAAGTGTATGTAATATGCCGAAATTGAAGAATAAATGATTTAAGAAATTAAATCATCACCACTTATGATTTTTATTACTTATGGTATCGATTTGAAAAATGACAGACTATATAAAAGGTGGTTCAAAATTTCAAAGTCTAGTGGATATGTGAAGTGAGGTGTCATATGAAACCGCTTGAGTTCCACATTCTGAAACAATTTTTAATTTATGAATTATGATGTAAAAAAATATCGTGGCTTATGTAAAATGAATATGGATGGACGCCACGTTTGATTGCACTTTCTTTTTGATCCAGCATTCAGCGGCTTCTCTTTTTGACCGAGTGAAAAGAAGGCCTCAGCTTCAGCTTCGACAAAAGTGCTTTCGGATTTCCGGTTGTTCTCTACAGGTCGCATTTCTCAACCGATTTCCGTGAAATTTTGTGAGCATGTTCGGTAATTATATAGAATTTTATTGACCTACCATATTTTTAGCTAAGTTTTTGATTAGTAGCTAAGTAGTGTTTCTATAATCTTCCAGCTCAATGTGAATCGATGCTGACTAATGTGTTTTCAACCATTGCTCCAGATTTATTCCAAGATATATTAATTTCTACGTTTAACCTCATCTTCGAGTATCCTCGAAGATAATATGCGATCGTGCTAGCTGGGTATGGTTTTCCCATTCGCTGTTGAATTAAATTCAAACTGGTAATAATCGTTTACTTAATCTTGCTGCCTCATATTTTTCTACGGTTTTTATTCTAGTTTCGTATCATTTATTTTTACTTGTGGATTCTATTTCTTTTTGCCTTTGCCGTAATTAGTTTAGTAATACGTATTGTTTTGAAATCTTGCCTATATTTTCTTTTCTGGTGCAATCTGCAGAAAACTTGTTAATAGTCGGTGGTCGCTAGGAAAGTTAAAGTTCTAAATTTAAGACATATTATTAATTCACATTTAAGAGTTAAATTTGAGAGTTACACTTTATAAGTACCATAGCTTGTAGATGCAATTTAGATATGAAATGTTTACTAAGACAGTATGTAGTTGTAAGGATAAGAACATTTTCTAGCAAAATGACTACCAGGTTCGACCGAATGACAACTATGTTGAAAAGAATTCTCTTCTCAGCGAAAGATCCATTGAAGTTCCACTCAGGGGCTAAGTTTGGAACGTCCACAAACTTTCTTCATATGAGGTTCGCAGCCGCTTCAAATTATTCTGTGGTCCAAGTTCGACTTCCTTCTGGACTTAAGCACGTTTCAAATAAATACAGGACCTGTACATACAAAATATATATATACTTTTTTACAGAACTTACACAAATCGACATACAAACTAAGCAAAGCTTGTACTATGGGCACCAGGCGACGATATTGATACAGTACTTTTATCTCACAAGCGCAGGCTAGCCATTGTTGTAGTTGCGACACATACGAATACATAGACAATGTAGTACTGCTACGATCCAACTAAACCAACAAATGGCAATTGGTGGAAACAATTTGTGCAAAAGCGAATTTTGGCATTGTTGTAGGCATAAGTGTCTTAAACAACATTCCAAAAGTATTGATAAATGGGGGAGGAGTAATCTACATAAAATCGAAAAAGTGCTAAGTATCTTTTTTGTAGAGGACAAAAGATACTTAGCACTTTTTCGCTAGGATCAAAATCAATGTAATATTAAAGGGAAAACTGAAATATAACTGACTTCTCTTTTCTTTGTATTACGATATATTTTTTAATATTGTCATGTGAAGAATTTTAATATTACATTGTAACTAACATCAAGAAAACATTTTTACAAACAACAACCGGGCTACGGGTAACAAATGTTTAATCAGTAGATACAAACAGATGTTCAATCTGTATTCTTAACAACAGCGAGTCGCCTTAAACAGTTTAAAATCACCGTTTAATGAGCCTGCTATAATGTTTTCTATATTCGTTATGTTTTTCGTTTTATATTTTAGTTTTAAATCTTTTTTTTTAGATAGGGCCACTTTTTACAACAATTTTGCAATATTGTGTATGGTTATGGAAGGTTTTGGTGGAATTTTCGAATTAATTATCTTTTGCTCCCGCAGTAGTGGTACGAATTTTTTCATTATGTCAGCTAAATATCGTCAATGGGAATACAAAACTCACTGTTTAAATTTTATTTTTCGATTATTTGATAATTTGTTTCCTTTTGATACCTCATGTTAACCCACAAAATCATTTTTTGATATCTGTATTGGTTTTGAAAATAACTAATTCTGCTATGTGCACGCGGGACAAAATTTGGACGGACAATCGCTATGTGATTTTTAGCAATAAGCAAAACTCACGCACCTCACTCAACCCGCGGGCAAAAATGCCCACTACGAAATTTATTTATATTTTCTTATGGTCAGCTCAGCCCGCGGGCCGGAACCACCACTATGAAGTGTTTTTTTTCGACTATTTCGGTTCCAAGGTGTGAGGATGAATGCCCTGCCGACGGCAAGCGGTGCGATGGTAGAAAGCGGCCGAAGGCATCATATCGAACCGTTCTTCGGAGCACGACCCATTAAACAAGCGATAGAATACGCACAAGGAGGCAAAGTAAAACAAAAATGGTAAAAAAAATGGCAAATGGTAATGGTAAAATATTATTCTAATGCTGATGCTGCAGTAAGCTGCACCAATAGCAAAACTCTTTCGTTGCATACTCTGTACTAAAGTATTGTGCTGGTATTGATTACATACATCCAATTTTATTTACATACTGAAAAAGCATTTAGTGCAATCACATATTGCTCTTTTCATCGGCCGAACACTTCCACCTTCCATTCCGCCATTGAATTGGAAATAACTCGATATCGTTGCTTTAATTACACAATTAGTCGTAGCGTAGTAATAAAATTTTAATAATCTATTGACAGTAAAAAACAGAAAAAACAATATAAAAAAACCATACAAACTCAAGAAAATAAAACAAAAATGCTAAGTATTTATTCTTTAATCTTAAAAAACAAAATAAAATGGTTTTAAATGAAGACTTATTTATTTATGTTATTTATAAAGTATGACGAACAGACCTACAGACCAACAAATAAATAATAATAGTAATGGACATATGCATCCTCTTTAAGACGTGATATAATAAGTTTGCATTGCACAACAGTTTAGGGCGGGCCGAGTTAGGTTCGGGCTAAGTTAATATTTTCATAGTAGTCATTCCGGCCCACGGCGCGGACTGAGCTGACCATAAGAAAATATAAATATATTTCATAATGGCCATTTTGGCCCGCGGGCTGAGTGAGGTGCGGGCTGAGTTAACCAATGAATTAAAAATGCGAACGCTTTTCCATCAAAATCCATTACATTTTGTTGCACATGGCGAATACGAGTATTTTTGAAGTGAATAATTACACAACAGTAAACACAAAAATAATAATTTAAAAAAGTGCTTAATATTCCAAGATTTTATCAGGTAAGCATAAGAGGTTTACCAGGGTTTATTGATCAAGTTACTTGTTATTTCTATTTCATTTGGACTAGTATTTAAAGGCACATCAAAATTATGAAACTGCGCACTTTGATGTGCAATTAGTATTCTGTGTCTTCAGTGCAAATCAGTATTGTTTGAGTACTTAGTGAAATTGCACGTAAGATTTAATATTTTTCTGCAGGCTATCATTAAGTAGTATCACCTGTTCAACAGTTAGCCACTTATACACAATCAACCACGCCTATATTTCGTAAACGAAATTTTGCCATTTCGTGCAACCATGCGATAAATATATCAAAACAACCCCGCTTCCTTGTCTCTAGTTTGCAGCGAGCTGCGCTGACGTCGGTGGAATAAGATCGAATTTTGTGTTTTTTAATGGTATAAGACGAAAAAAAAACTTTTTCTCTAAGAAAAAGGAGTGAAGAGAGTGGAGAAATTTTCTTTCTTTCTAGTATGATAATCATACGAGTAGTGGCTCGCATTAATTAGATGTATTTTTTCCATCCGTTACTTTAGGAAATAATCGTCAATTTCATAATTTTATGCACAATCAGCATTATGCGATTAGCGACGTAATTAACTACTGTTTCTCTCTAATGTGGTGTAACAAGACCTAGTGCTAGTTAGTTACCTAGTGGTGTTAGTGATTTATTGAGTTAAGTTAGAGTGTTGTGATTGTGAATATTAACGGAATGGAAAGTCTAAGCATTAATTAGATTTTTGTACATCACCACCTCAATATTTTCTGATTTTTAAACTTCACAGTTTGAAAATTAGAGGGAGGGGACATGCACACTTATCACGACTTTGACGGCTAATATTTCACCTTTTATGTGGCTATTTAAATGGAAAAGTTTTGTAGGAACCTCGTTACCGTTTTTATAGGCCTATCTATGGACATCCCAAATGCCTACGTTAATTGAAAATTTTGTTTTCATCTTCCGGTTACATGTATGGAGTGCCCCCTTAATATTTATTCGTAATTCAACATCACTTTTAGTTAGCGGTTCATAGAATACACCTCCCTATCAAATTTCATAATTCGAGTGCGTACAGTCTCCGATTAAATCGGATATGACATAAGTACGGACAAATATGACGAAACTATAAGGGTTCCATTTTCGCCATTTTGGCGGAATGCTAAAAAATACCCGTATATATTGCATTTATACCTACTTTTTTCTTTCCTTTTACCTCAGTCCTAAACTGGACTTTTTAAAATGTGATCCTTTCGGGAAATACTGGGACTTCCAAAAACCAATAGTGGAGTTGAATTTGGACTCTCGTCTCTTGCCATTTATTTACAGAATACGGTTGATTTTTAACGTGGCGGCACGTAATGAGCTGTGATTTAAAGCAAAGGCGTCACTATGGTCGCTCGTTGGGAATAAAATAGAGAGGTAAAATTATGCTAATGTTTTTAGGGTTTCGTAGTTAAGTCCGTGCGCGGCTTACCTCATTGACCCTTACTATTTTAGAAAGACAGATGACAAAACACATGTTTTATTTTCTTGTTAAACACATGCTGTGGGGTATCGTTGGATAGCTCGTTCAAAAATACTATGGTGCGTCTAGAACAATTTAATTTTTGCACAGATACGTATACTATTGGTATAGTATAGGAAATCGTCCATTCGAATACTGCGCACTACAACGCTTATTTCTTACGCCTTGGACTAAACTTCAACCATGTTTTGCTTTTTCGCCGACTGTGCTGGGATACGTCGTTAACAATTTGTTCTTATCGGGACTTTGCCTCAACATTCTGTTGACTGACAAAAAGAATATTTATGTTCCAACAGAAAATGTATGAACCTAAATCGGTTTGGTTACAAAAATACACGAGTTCGAACATAGTCATGGCTTAGCTTAGGTCGGTTATTGTGCTTCTCCATTCAGCCTGGCTAAGCCGTGTTTGAGAATATAGAATATATACATATATAAATATAAGTAGTATCTATACTTATACTCATTATAATTCGTTCAGACCTTTTTGTAAAGTATAAACATAAATAAGCATTTTTCTCATTAGCATTAAAAAGTTGGAACAAGCAACCAATTTTAACAAACAATTGTTATTTGTAGATTTAAATTCTTTTTAATTTAATTTTGTTTCTTTGTATGTTTTTTTTTGTTTCTATACTAAGTTTGCAAGTATTTTTGTTTAATAAATTCTCTAGTAGGTAATTTCCTTGAATGCCGGAATCAACGGCATATTGACAGAAATTTACTAATGTTTATAATAAAATATAGTATTTTTTTGTATATATAATAATACGATTTATATGAAACATTACGGTTTTATTTTTATCTAAATATATAAAAGAAGTCGTTTTCAAAATTGCTCCCCTAAATGGGTGAAAAGGGGGTTCCAAGTTTTTGTGGGAAGCAAATCTTTACTTTTCTTAAAAATCGATATGGGTGTCGTTTTCGAGGCCCCTTGAGGCGCCGATTACGAAAATGACACGCATTTTCAAATCTAAGATGGTGGACTTTTGTTTTTCTTAAAAATTGATATGGGTGTCATTTTTGTAGTTTCTTGGGGTGCCGATTACGAAAATGACATCCGTACATACATACCTACATACGTAGGTGCAACTGAGAATCTCTATTTTTGTAGACGGTTAAAAATTACGCTTACTACGCGGGCGAAGCCGGGGGAAAAAGCTAGTTAATACTATAAATTAGTAAAGCTGTAATAACAATTATAAATAAAAGTTGCTAATAATATATGGTATCAAATTTGCTCGCAGTTTTACCGTGATTGAGACCTAGCTAGATCAATTGTTCGACCTAAAACTCCAACAGCAAATTTTATCAAAAACATTGGAACCGGAGACTCCCCAAAATAAATCATATCAATAAATATCGTATCAAAGTAATAATCCCATCAAAAATATAAATTAAAATGCGTCGTTGACTTCGCCGATATAATATAGTAATTAATTTGTACTTTATCCTTAAAACAATGCAATGAGAAAATCTTAATTTATATGGACTCTCCTTTTAAATACCACAACAGCGATATCACTGTTTTTCGAAATTAGGGGTAGGGGTTAAAAAAGGGTCCAAAGGGGGAACAAGTTTTTCTTAAAGTGAGATACTGCAAATTTCGTATTATCTGTTCAAATACAAAAAAAAAATTTCAGCGAATTGGAGCGGTGATAAGGGATAGAGAGTATAATCTTATTACAGGAGGATGTAATAAACGAAAAGCCTCACCCTATAATGAAGAAATAAAAATCTAAATAAATATGATTCGTCTGTGGTAGAACCCTGTATAGTTGTGAACCGTAGAAATCCATGCTCTTTAATGTGAATGCTTGTCAGACCTTGGACTCCACAATTACCAATTACTAATTTTTACTACCAAATGCAACTTATCTACCAATCTTGATAATAATCTTTTCTAATGTATTTCGCTTACTTATTGTTCCCTAATCTTATAAATAATAATTTTTGTGTTGGTAATATATTTCCTACAAGATTCCTACCGTGACCTCTTTACGTAATCAGCAGCTATTGGTCGTCATAGGAGAGCAAGTCTCCTAAAACAGCCTTATGTTTTTCTATATCAAAATTATTCGCTAATATTTCCACAATAGAAAATATAATCCTACGTAACGAAAGAGCCCAATATTAAGCTAGAGCTAAAGAATAATTTCGATTATTGTATGGTATAATGTTATGTTTTATCCACACATGCCACTGACACGCCAAGATGGAGACTGGTCCCTAACCTGTACCCCTCTAGACTCACTTATGAAGAAGTTTTATTAGTTAGCCTTGGATGATTGAAGATCATCTCTAACTACTCAACCCTTCTAGCCTGGTCACAACCAATTATTTCCTAATCATCCATAAATATCTATTTTTCATTGAATATAAATCCAAAAATCATTGCTGTCGTAATCAAGTAACAATGAAATCTAAACAATGAATATTTCTTCACTCATGATAAATACTTAAAGTAGTGGGCCGCTCAGCCTGCCACTAAACCAGAACAATCTCATATTTCTGGAAAAAGTCCTGCTATCCTATAGATTACTGATAATATTAAACCTTGCTAAACATCTGCCCATAATAATATGTAATTCATGAGATACAGGACTATTTCGTATTTCAATTGTTATTTAGCTAGCAAGTTAAATACCCGTAACCACCTCTGATAGTTATTGCATTTCCTAGTTATCTGATAACCATGCATTTGAAATTTAATCATAAAAATATAGTCTTTATTTAAATTACTTTTTAATTAACAGGTACCTACAAATTCCGACTCGCACTTGGCCAATTTTTTAATTCATTCCCTAAAAATGATTTAAAAATACGATGCTTTTATTAAAGTTTCAGAAGCAACCGGGATATTATTTGCTTTTATTGTGTAGGTAAAGTAGAATTAAAGCGTGAACGACCTGGTTTTAGCTTCTTTGTCGATTTGGACTAATCTTTGAAACAATATTTTTTCATGAAAAATTATACATGAAAATCTTATTCTTCTTCCGTGCCCATTCACATTTCATTCGGGGTCGGCCCTCTGAATATGTTTGCGCCACCTGGCTCTGTCGTTATAATTTACTGATATAGATTTAGCTAATTTTTCTAGACTTCTCAACCAAGTAGCTTTGGGGCGTCCTCGGGGTTATTTGCCTGTATCCATTTTTAAGGCGATTTTAACCGGGTGATTGTCTTCTCGGCGCATTTTATATGTCCATACCATCGGAGCTGGGTTGCATGGATCTTGTCTGGGATAGGTGCCACTTTAAAGCTGCCTCTAATATGCTCATTCCTAATCCTATCCAGTTTGGTAACACCGCGGTGATACCTTAATGTGACTAATTGAGCTCTTAGAATCTGTTCCCATACTTTTAGAGTATGTGACGTTAGTGTTATTCCTCTGTAGTTCTGACATGATAGGACATCACATTTATTCTTGTAAGTAGGTTTAAGGAAGCTACGTTTCCAGGAGTCAGGAATTTTACTTGAAGAGATGATTCCATTAAATAGATTTGTGAGCCGGATCACTCCAATATTTCCAAGCTTCTTCCAAATATCCGCAGGGACGTCATCAGGTCCGGGAGACTACAGGCCGAGAGAAAAATGATACATGAAAATAATACATGTAAAATTGGTGATAATATATTAAGTATTATAACGTTATGGTCCTTACTTAGATAGTAACGAAGAGAAATTGACAAAATACGTATCAGTCACATAAAAATAGCCAATATACTCGTAGATGAGAGTTTTTAACTGACAAGGGACCTTTTAGGGCATTTTTAAAGGGGTTGAGAATTTGTATAGAGAACAAGTATTTTTTGGAGTGGAAGCATAATGTACCTAGGCTATTTTAATAGTTTCCACATAAACTTATGCACTTTCTCTCGGAAAACATTATTTGATGTAGTGAAAGTGATTATAATGAATGCTATGATGCCACATGCGAACGTACATTGTAAAGTGGAAGTATTGTTGCGTCTTACGGTTAAAAATAGAGAATAGGTTAACTAGTACTACTCCCTACGCATTTCTTAAATCCTGTCTAGTATAACTCGGCTGCCCTTATTCTATATGTTACAAAGCTTACGCACTAATCGGAAAGAAATGGTAGCACTCATGTCAGATTAAATAACTAAATTTAAAGCACAATATTATATTCCCACTAACAGTAAATTTATGTGATTTATTAAAAACACCTTTTTATGTATTGTAAGTAACAAGTTATGGAGACATTGATGTAAACAAGGAAATAAAAGCAAATATAGGGTAATTGTATTCACAAAACAAGTCTGTAAGCCCTCGGCCCATGTTTTATTGAAAAGGTGTGAGCTTTTCAGAGATTTATCGTCGTACAATTTCTTAAAGGTTGGCGCTGCTTTGTTCCACAAGAATCTTCACTATTTTACTAACATTGTAAGATTTTTCTTTTTAATATTTTTCCGATATTAAAGATAGATTATATTCACTTGAACCTTAATTTTGCTCCCCCTACAGAAAACGAGATGATGATGAGATTGTTTAATTTTTTTTTAATTATTATTCCATTTGGGTTAGGTTTGTTAAAATATTATCGAAATTATAATCCTGAGATATCCGCCATATGTGGCACACAGCGTGTGTTGGTACCAAACTCTTAAAAGTTATAAACGGAAGATATCGTTCCATTTTCATTATTAGCCGAGCAAGGCACATTCTTTTACAAATATATAATACAGATCATTAAATATGTATTAAGAATAGCCAATTTAAACCAATTTGGTCCGAAGAAATTTCACTATTGAGACTAAATACTCGATTTGTCGCGAAATGAAAGGAAATATGTTATACTGAAGTATTCATTGGATTTTTTATGTTTGAACATTAATTTTATTTGCATTAGATTTTCTCAATTAGATCACAAGCGCACCTGTCTATAATAAAAACAATCGTATTCGGATTAAAGACCGGCTCATAAAATTAATTAGCATTTCTTTTAATGAGAATTGACGGAATCGAGCCATAATTCGTTCATAATGGCACCGTTCTCACATCCGAGTATATCCCGACATCCGGTATATATTCCTCGGCCACGGACCATTGTGTCCGCCGACCGGAAACAGCGTAATCGTGCACCCCGCACCGGAAGTTGCCTCGTTCATTCCCTGCTTTATTGTTTGAGCTGTTTGTTACAGATGCAATGGGCTGCGGGATTGTTTTTCATCAGTTTAAATGGTCACAACATTGACATTTTTTTACTCTTAATCTCACTCAGCATAATGAATGACATAAAAGCATATTGGAAGTTATTAACGGACAAACAGTTGTAGAGAATTTCGTTTTAAATATCATATGGAAAAAGGAGATTAATTAAAAGTTTAATTAGGGCACAGGAGTGTATAATTATTTTCACCTCACTAGCTCGGAAAGCAGTTTTTATTAGTTAAAAACAGATAGCAAATCTGCATTTTATCCACAAGATTGCAAAGAATATTTGAAATTCGAACGTGTTATAAGTTACTTATTTAAACATAATGACATGAAAAGCCTAATCCAGAGAGAACAATTTTCGCCAGTCTAATCATCAGCCAATAGTTTTGCTGACTTTATATAAAATTTCCTGCCAATTTGTGTGTGTGTGTATTTTCCTACCCTTGTTATTTGTGTACCAGTTAAAATACAGGCTGATTTTACATAATATATCTCAGTTGTTTTTCTTATGAAGTATTTTCCTCACTTCAGTGAGGTGAAAAGATAGTGTTACACAGGCAATGTTATTTTACTTGTCGTAAGTTGCACGCTATCTCTCGCTACGCTCAGAATTTTATTTTTGAGCCACTCGCTTCAATTAGGATTCTATTCTCGTGGATTAACCATATAATTCATTCTGTAGCTCGTAGTTCAACCTTAGAATCCATTCGTTAGCTCGTGTTTCAATAGGGATGATGACACATGTTACAATTTATAACATAGTGTGGCTATATGGAAAGAAAACCATCAAAATATCACAACAAATAGTGAATTAGACAAATTAATTAAATCATAAAAATATGACTGGGACTGTAATAATTTGAAAAACCTTGTTTTTTTTGTATGTTGGCCAGATATAAATTGAAAGTTACTTATAGAATTTTCATGTTTCATTAAAAAAGAAAATGTATGGCAACTATGTACATACTCGTAAACGCAATATTTCACGACAATAACGGCAAATTTCCCTTTTTCCATATAACGATAGTACGAGGCCACGCAGGCGTGACGTCACGCCTGCGTGTTAATCAGTATGGAGCATCTTCAGTGCTCGTTAGCTATGCTGTATCTTGCGTCTAATTTTCCTATTTTGCGTTACTTTAATTGTAGTTGGTGCCATACAAACATTAGATAGTCTCTATAAACTGATTCGAATGGCATGAAAAAAATATATTTTTGTGTTCATGCCTATTCTTGCGGTTAAAATACAACTTTTCACCCTTGTATAACAAACAACTATTACGTGCATCGGCTCCTGCGTGACTGTCAAACTTAAATTGAAATGAATTAGACAAGGTGTCGCCGTCGACGGACATGTAGGAAACCACGTAATCATCGTCATCAACTTTGTTTAGGTACTAAATATGTTACGTGGGAATGTAAACCCAAATAGGTACGTTAGGTTGTAATGGCGACATATTATCATCCACAATAGCACTTACAAATACTCTTAGTTACTTAAGTAGGTATCTCATACATATAATTAGCTATTGGATGGTTTGTTTACGCACGCCTGCCTAGTCAGATAGGCAGCTTACTGACTCTCCGGATCGGCGATGGCACAATATCCACTATTTTTCCCATTGCCAACTTTCCGCAGAAAAATATTAAAATTATTTTTCATTATGTTTTAAGTGTTATAGCTCAATTTACATGGAAATTTCATTTAATGGTCATAAATTAATTGATATTAAACATTATTTTATTGCCAAAATTGATATCAAGAATACTTCAGAAGGAAGGATCTAATTTACTTCAAGACGGGAGACAAGGCAAGGAGGGAGCAAATTTGGAGTACAAATAAATAAGTTAATATATTCGCAATCTGATACTAACTGGGTACCCAGGACCATAATAATGTACTCACAATTGAGCCGCCAACAAGTAATACAACTTTATCTACTTTACAGAAGTTCACAGGAGCTTAATTGTATAATACTATTATTCTATTTAATTTATACGTATATGCTGCGTATAATCCCTGTTGTTTTAGTGCACTTATATTTATTTTTCCTCTCGGTTGTGATTTATATAAAAACACTCAGTTCCGTCTAAATATATATTTAAACCAAAAAAACTATAATATGTACTGTACTGTACGCATAGCTAAAACTATGAAAAATTCTGCTAAAATTTTCTGATTAATTGGCAATGTCCAACATACGTTAGTTTTGGAACTATCATCAACAGGTTTTTGACGTGATAACGTCTTATAAATTGATGAACGGATGCTAACATGAAAAAGTGTGACGAAATCTATGACTAACCTGAGCCTAGTTAAGCGAATTTCTATAAAAAAGTATTGGATTTTGAACCTTATTTTTGGAACCGTAAAATAGCTTTTTGAACGAATTACTTTGATGCAACTGAATGATTTCAAGTTACACCTAAACAGTTGACGGTCATACCTGTTTCTTTCCTAAATGGGATAAACGCGTAAGCGCCCTCAAATGCGATTTTTCATTAATGTTTTCTTATGACGTTATCACGTAAAATTATCGTCCGTAAACCGACTTTACAGACAACCACTTTTTAAGCTATTTTTCTAGTATTAAGGACCACCTAAATATTTATAGAAACCCTTAATTCGATTAAATTTCGATTTTTTTTCTCCTTATCGAAATAAGGGTTAATACCGACCAACGCCGCCTGGCTGCGCAGAATTTGTTATTCTAAATAAAAAAAAAATCCGCAAATTTGAGTATTCATTTTCAATACTCCGATTGTTGCGGAGACTGCGAAATCTATAAGTTTTTGCGTACGTATTGAAATTTACTCGTTATTTATTTATTTTGCAACGATGTATAAAACCCATAGTCAGGTTTCCATAGTAAGTCGGCCTTTATATCAAATGGGCTCGGGTTTTTTTAGAGTACCTATTATAGTGAAGAATATTTTTGCGGGGTATGAATATCCTACTTGTTATAGTTTTACACTTATTTTCTTAAAACTTTTTTTAATGTATTGTGTAAAGGATGTATTTAAGTAATTTGCTTCAAATTTTGAAATGATGTTCTTTAGATAGATTTGCATCGACACCCAAAAAACTAAAACTACTAAACTAGTTATCATATATAAAATAATATTTTGTATACTACGGCATCATTGGTTACCGTGAAACATACTAGAATGTAATTGTAAGGCAATCAGAACAAATTTGAATGGCTTTTGATAGAGCAGAGATCATAAGAATTGTCTTAACTCATAATATCCACAAGCATTCGAATTCTAGAGACGCCTCGCAACTCCTCAATATATATATACAATTTCACAACAATTCTGTGTGTTCTACAATAGCTTACCGAGGATTGATATCTGGGTTTAGGAGAAGACTCTTATATTATATTGGCGTATTATTGGAACCGGAAGCCCAGCTATTTGTTTAACCGAGATGAATTCAGATTCATGGAGTGACAAATTAAAAGCTCAGGTCAGGGAATATACGAGTATTATGATTATTTCCCAGTCATTGTGCAATATACTATGATGAAGACGTTTTTGTAAATAATCAGTAAGTATCTAAGTACTTGAGTAATCGAATTCAGTAAGCATAAAGCATTTGTACATAAGTAGTCAAGCAAGTGAAGTGGGTACAGCTCAAATTCCCAATGCAGAGAAACAAGACATTTCGATTGAACATAATTGCATGTCGTTGTATGCAAGTAGAAGCGTCTCTGTGCACTGTGTATGTCTGTATGAAGCGATAGCCGATAGAATGGGAAATTGGAGCACACGGTGCTTGCTTTTGAATCAATTTAACTTTAAATTGACTATTTTCCGAATGAATAGAATGGTAGGACTAATGCATTGATGATGATGCAAAGGAGAGGTATATTATGAAAACCTACTGCGTTGCAGTAATACAAACCGTATTGCATGACGGCACATACATTACATATAACCCGATCGTAATATTTTTGTAATCACAAATTGTTAAATTTGAATTGCATTTAAATATTATAAAGGGAATTGACGGTTTCGGGATTATAGTTATCGAGAAAAACGAGTTTTACGTAGTTATGCATTGGTGTAGCGGTTACGTAGTAATGTACGTATATCAGTTAGTAGAGACTCTTTTGATAGTCACTTCACCGTATGCGGGTCTTGCGCCACTGCACGCTAATTTCCAGCAGAACAATGAACAAATGAACAAGATCTACCTAAATTGGGTTGCAGCCGCCAACTACAAGCCGTTCCAGGGACAGCAAGCCCTAACCGCTTAACCGCATGTCTTATTTTATTCTGCATTAATACTCGTATTCATGTTTCTTTACCAGGATCTTTGAAACACTGAAAATGTTGAAACTTTATTTAGCTAGTGGTAGTGTACTGTGGTGGATCAACAGAATCTACGAGTACTTACCTGCTATAATTAAAGAGCATTTTACACTTTCATTACATTCAATTTGCATTACATTTAATGTAACTCCGTTCTGATTATGAACGTTGACGACGTTGATACCAGGATGCAACTTTACGTTTGTACCATCGGTTGTTTTTTGAAGAGGACCGTGCCTAGAAGCCCTCCTGAGGCTATCACCACCAACTACCAGCTGCCCGCGGCGCTCCCCGTGAACAGTTTATACCCCCTATTTTTCTTATGACTGCTTGTTTATTTTATTTTACAACCCCAACCGTCACACGGCAGCGTTTACGCACAGGCGTAATTTTTTGTCAGTAATATTATGGAAATTCTCGGGGTTTGACAGCGCGTGCGGCGCACCGCGTGAATTTACGCCTGTGCGGCCTAAGACTGTAAAGAGATTTCTCGAACCATGTGACGTTTCTAAAATTGTCCAAGTTTGTCAAGGTTTATTCGCATTTCCTCACCATCGTTTTAATTACTGTAATTTTTGACTTGTCTGAGGTAAAAAGAAAAATAGAAACCAAACTTTTGATTGAGCTATAATTTGTTGAAATTTTTTTAAACAATCATGTTTCGGTTTCAGTCAGAGAAACAACTGTAAGTCACAAAACAGAAGTTTGAAAATCAGTCGTTATTGTTTACTAGGCTGTTATTCACAAACCGACTCGTCCTCACCTGTCACCTCTCCCCTCACCCGTTTTTTTTGGAAACTGTCAAAAAGTGATAAATTACATTGACAGTTCCTTTATAAAAACGGGTGAGCTGTGAGTGACATGTGAGGACGGTGCTTAGTGAATCGCATGGCTAATCTGTTTAGTAGGGACAAATACAGAGTTTCAAACATACAACGCGTAATTTTCGAAGACACTCTTAATATATTTCAATCTGAAAATTACAGACATATGGAGAACCTCGTCTCCCTTTTTAAGGTTCCGTACCTTAAAAGGAATAAAACGGAACCAATATAGGATCACTTTGTTGTCCGTCTGTCTCTCTGTCAAGACCGTATATCTCGGGAAGGCGTAGAGGTATAGAGTTGAAATTAAAACCATATACTCAGGTCTACAATCCCTTGACCCACATTATTACATATACTCGCGCCCGTATCCCATTGGGGGAGCCAGAGATAAAAGAACGCCAATTAATACTAACGGTGCTTACATACTTCTTGTGCTTCAATCACATCCATATATATCTTCATACATGTTCGTCGGTTGCGAGAACTTCTGACCTGGTCTTTTTAGGATTCCGTACCAAAATGCTAAAAAAGGAACCCTTACGGTTTCACTTTGTCTGCCTGTCTGTCTGTCACATAGCTAAATATCTCAAGAACTCCTTATGCTATCCATTTGAAATTTGGAACAGTTATAAAGAAGGGTAACCTAGATGCATAGAACATGTTTTTTTTTTTTCTGTGAATAATTTGAGATTTCCTGAATAAATAGGGTTGGAACCGGAACACATCTGTCCCTCGATGCACGAGTCGGACTCGCACTTGACCGGTTTTTACTTCAGTATCGCAGAAATTTGATCAAGCTACCCTCGCCTTGTTCGCCGCCTTCCGACCCTTCCATCCATCGCCTGATCATAAATCCTCTTAGTCAGTCTGCTTTCACACCTCCTCTCAACCGCATCTTTCTCTTATAACACTATTTTTTATTCGATCACACAAACGTACCACATATACTTCTTAACACTCTCATTTCTTTCGCATTTACTCTACTCTCGTGCTTTTTTTGCCATACCCAAGTCTCACTTCCATACATCAGCGTAGGAACAAGTAGTCCATTGCGAACTGCTAGACGAGCCTATTTTAGGGTTCCGTACCTCAAAAGGATAAAAACGAAACCCTTATAGGATCACCTGGTTGTCCGTCTGTCTTAGTTTGGGACTAAGTTGATTTGATTAAGATTATTCACAAATATTTATTTACTACATACACTAATATTAATGTAATATTATACGTACCTATAATTTTAGCAGCCGATGCCATCCAAAGAAATTGTCTAAAGTTGACGAAATGGCACCGACTACAAAAATTACAATAGGTACGTGGTACGTCTAAGTTGTTCAATAAGAAGCGTAAAGTTTCATGTTAGAAGTAAGGAAATTATTTTTTTCTTTTAGTGTTTTTTGGAGTCGATTTTATTTTATCTGTATAATATATATTAATATTAGTGTATGTAATAAATAAATATTTGTGAACAATCTAAAAATTTTATTTATTTCACACTTTTTAGTAAATCATTACCAGAGTGCATTTCATAACGATTCCAATAAGCTCAAACACGGATAAGCTACACTGTTTTATTACGGAGTTCCGTTGCTTACCTTCCGACTTCAATTACCAGATTAGTTTGATGGTGACATTACATAAGGACCATTGAAATTGACTTCGTCATAGTCGCTTCCGTATCTTGATCGAAATATCTAAATACCACCCATGAAACACTAGGAGTTTCGGATGACCATCAGTGGTCTTCTTCATCAGTTCTCGTTCACCAAATGCTACTTTATGAATGCAAATGCTTGATTTATTACGGAAAATACTGAAATCGCTATATGTTTCCCTTGAATTTTTGAGGAGTTCCCTCAATTCCTCATGGATACCATCATCAGAACTAGATTCTGGTAACAACGGGATCAACATTAAAGCATATACTTTCAAACAAAGAAAAAATTTCGAAGCGGTGGTTTATAAACGACTAAGTTCTGAGGTAAAACACATTAAAAAAAAAAGAACATACAACCGAATTCTCCTTTTTTTGAAGTCGGTTAAAAAACAGAACTATAGCTCTATCTAGTTTTTCTTTTCTTTAATCAACAAAAACATTTCTAAACTAAGTTTGTTCCTTACTGAAATCGGTTTACATGATACAGAATTATCCTTGAAAAACCAACATACGCACTGCCTTATTCAGTCGCACATATTAGTAACTAAATGCGCCGAGAGATGGCGCTGTACCCGTGGCGTTCCATTTCTACATGTTAAGATTTTTCCTGAACTAATGAGGTGGACGGGTACACGATCTGTTCTGTGTACCTACGGAACTCTCGGTGCACGAGTGGGACTCGCACTTGCACGGCTTTTCTAAATTTCTTTTTACTTCTGAAGCAACTTTTAACGCCCGCCCGTACAATGATTTCGTATCTGAATATATGTGTGTATCTATCCCAAAACTCAGGTAAAATCCAAATGTGTAGAGGTAAGTACAGGAAAGTAGAAATAGGGTATCTAATAAAAGGTTCCGCTCAAATCAGTTAGCGGTCAAGCGGTCACATTAGGTACAGATTTACGAGGATCCGTCGTGAAGCACCCCTGCCACAACTCGCATACACATGTACATATATGAACAGTGACGGAATTAATGCGGGTATAACCTACAATAACTGTTTAATGAAATACATTACCTACAATAGAAACAGTACAACATAATGAATAGTAACTAGGTAGGTACATAATTGTCGAGCCTTGGAAGGCAGCAATTGTAGGCTGAATATAATAAAATGATTGTTAAACGGACGACCTTGGGAGTCCATTGATTAATACAAAGCCTGAAATTATTATTTCAGTCGACTTCAGCCGAGGCTAAAAATTTATATTAATTTGTGATTATTTTTGTCTGACCTTAAACTATCGTCTAATGTTACCGTCTAATATATAGAGAGTCACTTTCCGGGACATTTTTGAGAAAAAACTCATTGAAAAACAAACACGCGAACGGCTCAATTTTTATCCCCCCTGATGAGAAACGGATTGGCGGACACCGGAGTTTCCTGGCTCGTGTCTTGGCAGGCCTCAGCAAAGTCCCGCCATGCCAATCTACTCATCAGACGACCCCTTACTTTCCGCGCCTCTGGCATAAAATGCAGAAACCGCTTCAGTATGGCAACCGCCTAGGTCGTACTACTTAAGCTATGAAGAAAATCCTGATTCCAGTGTGGCAAGAACTAAAATCTGATGATGAAATTCATAATGAATACCTAATCTAGAATGAGAATTATAAAGGACTCCTTACATATTATAACCATATATATTTATAATTATTCCATATTTAGATATAATTCTAAGATACAATCGTAATAAGAGTGACTTTTAGGATAGTAAACATTAAATAATTAATCATTGGCACTAGTCTGTGAGACTCATATAGCTGGGTTAAATCGACGTAGAAGATAGAGTGCTGAAAAACTGGCGGTAAATACTGAAAATCTTAACGTATATTATTTTATTAAGGTACTCTTAGCTCCAGCTAACCCACCGCGTCCCTAGCGAGGCGACCGCTTAACGAAAATACTTATTAATTCTTTCTTTTTACCGTCACCGGAGCAAAGTGTCGCTAAGCGGGGCACGAGTACTCAATGGAGAAAAGATCCAATGCGTTTAAGCTGCCATCTCCAGTAGAAACCATTAACCCGCTACAAATTGATATAGACGTATAAAAAGAGATTTAATAGATTTAAAGCTGTTTAGGATTTCAGTTTAGTTCCTTCTGACTTATTTGTATTCCTATCCTATACTTACTATCTCAAGTGCGTTTCCAGGAACGCTCTGGCTGTGAAAATGCACTTGGAATGCCGCGTTTTTGACTAGCTACGGTATGGGGTTTTGAAGAAAGGAGTGGTCTGTAGTTTCAGGCGTCCATGGCTATTTACAATAACCGCTTACACACAGACGACCCCTACGCTTGTTTTCCACCAATCTCTATTCCAAACCACGGAAGTCACGGGTTAATTTGGATATGTATTTACCAAGTTGGTACTACTGAAAATGCTACTCTTAATACGTCGAGCAATAATCACAAACAAAAATTGCACCCGTCTTTACTTGGTTAACGTGAAGGCCGGCCAAGTTCCAGTCGGGCTCGCGCACGAAGGGCTCAATACGAGTACAATTATCTATAAAAACGAAAAAAAAAACACGTTTGTTGTATGGGAGCCCCCTTAAATATTTATTTTATTCTGTTTTTTAGTATTCGTTGTTATAGCGGCAACAGAAATAAATCTTCTGTGAAAATATCAACTGTCTAACTCTCAGGGTTCATGAGATACAGCCTGGTGACAGACTGACAGGCGGACGGACAGCGAAGTGTTAGTAATAGGGTCCCATTTTGCCCTTTGGGTACGGATTTACGGAACCTTAAAAATATTTACAATATTTTATTCTACAATTACGTCGGCGTAATTGATACCTATGTTTACACATGCTCAGTTATCGCTTTGAACACGAACGGTTACTGAGTTAAGCCGCTGGCATACAGACGGACATGGCGCAACTATAAGGATTCCTTGTTTACTGCAACCCTAGAAACAGTACCCACTGATATACCTAGTAGCGTCGTTCAATTGCGATTATATTTAAGTGTTGCGTTAACATTACCTAGTACTGAAACATCCATTTCAAATTAGTCTGGTGTCAAATGTTTAGATATAAAGTTTAAATTACATAAGTTACATAAAATATCAGGTCCTTGCATTTTCTAAATCAGACACTGTGCACAAAGGTGGTGCACAAAATGTATTTACTCGTAACTCCAACCTACAATCCTACCAGAATAAAACCAATTTTGTTTATTTACCTTCATACAAGTTTCAGCAACGTGGTTTACTTTCTAGTGGTAAAGTAGAACCATAACTCGAATCTCGAGGGAAGAACAAAACTGATCGGGTTATCGAGTTTTCGGAATACGAAGGGAACGAAAAATAAAGGTTTTACGACAAAATGTTTCCGGTATGCCGACATTCAACTGTCCAACTAAAGCTGCCTGATTGTCTGTATTATGCAGCAAAACATGGATAAGTGAGTAAAAGTATTAAGGAGAATGTATTTGATGAATTATACTTTTAAATACAAATAAATATATGTGGAAAATATTACACAAATCGACCTAGTCGCAAACTAACCAAAACTTGTTATATGGGTCCTAGGCGACGATATAGATACTTATATAGATAAATAAATGGATACTTAAATACATAGAAAACAGCCAAGACTCAGGAACAAATATTCGTGCTCATCTCACAAATAAATGCCCTGACCGGGGTTCGAACCCGGGACCTCCCAGGGTCACTACCAACAAGACTAATAAAGCAGTCGTCGTTTTGTTCAAAATAACTTCATACTAAGTAATAAATCAATCATCTTTTCATTCCTCAATTTGACCTAGATAAGATGCGCATTGAAAGTGAAGCATGTGGGGCGACCCCCATGGGTTGAAAAGTAATTTTAGAAAATTGAGCAAAGGGAAAATTGACCTGTACAGTGACCTCCATAAAAATTTAATGATTTGAAACTGTGTAGCGAAAAAAAAAATCAATAGCATTGTTTTGTAATGAGCCCTAGGATCCCAGTGACCAGTAGACTACGGGATAAGAAATAATATTTTAAATAATCGTAATAAAAACGAAGTAACATCTTGTCGATATTGTTATTTAAAATTTTAATACATTTTAAGCAATGGCTCATTAAAACAAACAAATTGGAAGAAACTTAATCAGCCACACTGAGTTCTAGTTATATTTTAACCGATTAGTAAATTATTTTAAACGACTCACGAAAGTTTAAATCAAAAATATAAACTTAATACTTTTTTCTGAGAATACCTACACTAATTTCTAAGAATCTAATTTAATTGATCAAAGCGCCATCTTGGTATAATATTGTAAACAACGTAAACACCTCAAGTGGAACACCTAGTTAAGTACTACATTTTTTTATAGATGTCGCTTAAATTAGACTTCGATTCTTTTAATAGATGTCGCTGCCATACCACAATTGAATGTGTAGTGTAACAACATATCTAGTCATCAATGCAATTGCAAATATTTTCTCTTTAGTTCTGTTCCTGCATATATTGTTATTATTATATCAATATAAATACATAATAGTTTTGTCGTTTCGGTCTGGCAACATCGCCGAGCGCCATTTTTGTCGCGAAGGAGGAAGGAGAATGAATGAATGAATGAAAGGAAATCAAGCCGGTACGGTACCGAGCTGTCGGCTGCTGTCGTGTTTCGTGTCCTAGCCTGTCACTTGCACGCCGACTTCTGAAGAGGAGATCGTGTGATCTGTTTGAGGTCTTCTAGCATATTCCCCGCACCTAAAAGTGAGTATTTGATAATGATTGTACATTTTCTTGTTACTGCGAAACTGTTATATCTTCGTAGTCATAAAAGCCGTCACATTTGCAGTCGTGTTAAAACTTCTATTGTTAAGATGCACCAAGAAAAACGTTTGAACAGTTAGAATAATCCAACGCCACATTACCCATGACTAATAATCTGACCTCGAGTCAAACCACTAAGTTATCTTCATTCCAAGATGTGCATGATCTTGCGGTTCTTGATATACTTACCTACCCCCCCTAAAAAATGCATTGTTACTTGATCTGTTAATTTTCGTAATTACTACTACTATTACTGTTTTTTTAATTTTGTAAAGAAGATTGTTCATGGTGCCCTCAAAATCTAATGAATGGAAAAGATATGAAGGCGGCCATGTGCCCACAAAAGTAAAGACACCAAGATGTCATGGTGTCGATATGCCATGATCGGATATTCCGGTTGCGATTAGCTTATTATCCAGGCAAACTGTCATTTTATTATCATCAATTTAACTTGCACCTTATAGGTATACATATCCAGTTTAAGCTGTCAATTCAATGATCCAGCTAATTAAATCCAGCTAAGAAAACCTAAAATTGGTTTGGTATTTACCTGTTTTTTGTTTTTAATTATTATGCTCATCTTCTCATGCAATTACAAAAAGAAAGTTTAATTTGAATACTTTATTTGGTATTTAATATCTGATTTCTTATCATGCCTTCATTGTTTCTTTATTTTTTCCAATGTTTTTGAATATAATAAAACTGAAGGTTGGTGTTTATATAGATTAATAATGTGGCTAAAATAGGCTTTATAGATAAAGTAAAATTGCTACTTTTGTTATTATTTTATAACTGTTAAAATTGTTGGAAACTGCATGATATGTTGTTTTCTTTTGTGTTATTTAGTGGGAATGAGTACTACCTTGGTGTGTGTCCAATCTCTGCTGAATAGTCTCATATCGTCATTATTATCTATAAGCCTTATTCAACCAACATTTTACAGTACTTACTCTATGATTTACGAAATTCAATCAAACTTTATACAGCAACATTGACAATAATGTGAGCAAAGGAAACTTACAGGTGTTAAACATGAAAAAATAACAAAGTTGTCATTTTAACTGAACTATACTTCTAATAGCCAAGAAATAAACAAGTGTCAGCTGCAAGGATGTCATTGGAGCATAAATGTTACTGCCGCGGTGATGAGGTCTCCAGTTTGGAGCTCAACAGGCCGGAGCACCTCATGCCCATGATGAGACCTTTCTCCATGAGGTTCCATAATCCAATCATTATTATGTTGCAATAGTTGTAGAATATTATTGTAGTGTAGATTAGATGATGTATTTTATTTTGCATGCATGCATACATTGGTACTCAATATTTTACTTTGTAATTATTGGAAGGGACAGCATAAAAAAATTACACAATTAGGTATGCAATATTATTCTAATTAGTGCTATGATGAGTAGTGTTATTTTCATTGTATGGTACGACATCAGTTATGTCACCACAATATCAGTTGATGACTAGGGTATGCCTATAGAATTTTTCCAGGTTTCATGCTAGCCCAATGTATAGTTGAGATGAGATCTTTTGTGCTGTCCTATTTATCTACCATACAAAATGAAGTCTTTTTAGGTTTTTTTTTGTCACTATTCTGCCTACTCAAATAATCTTAAGTATAAATAAGTGGTCTGCTTCACTATACAGCAACCATATACACCTATCTGTAGCATGTAGGACTTAATAATAATAAAAATAAGACGTTTATTCAATGATTGTATACATTTACAGGTAACCAAGACAGGTACAATAAATGAAAGTATACAAAAACAATTGAAAGGGTAGGTGGCTCAGCTTGTGTCTGTACCAAAGAGACCACTAAAGACTCTTGTCTACAGACGCTGTTATGCTGCCACCCCCGTGGCTTAAAAACTATAGCATGTGAACTAAAATAAGCGACACACGAAGATAGGCAATTGACTTACTAAGTAGGTGGGCATGAGCTGGCACTTTAACTTGTAACTCCCAACAGAATTTAATCCTAAATACATGTTATGTAGCAGTGCTACAGTAGCACTTGTGTAACTAGTAACTGTACAATATTATTACTAAAACAATAAATTTAGTATTCCAGTAAGTATTGTAGCTCATTGATACAGAAATGTATTTATTAACATACCAATAAAATGAGAATTATTTATTGTACAAAATTCAAAAGCAGCCATTATCTACAGACAAGATCTTCAGCTATATAAATACAGATTTACTTAATTAGGTATAGTACTAACATAACAATATTGCATTGCGAATTGTAACAAACTTTTATACATACAAAATATGGTATTTTTAAAATTTTGTGATGCCAAGGAAAACGCGCATATCTATATGCTCTTAACTACGTCATTTCAAATGACCTACATAGCTATGCAGTCATTAGGTATTTACTTAATCTGTTTTTTATTGATTTCCCTTATAAGAATAGTAAGAAGTGACGGCGAAATCGTGCAATTGAAATTAAGTTAGCATATTGCGATTAGTATGGAAAAGTGATAAGGCTTAAGGTGATTCTACAATTTTTTTTTTAAATTAATAATTATTGACGTCGATTGATCGTCAGCAGTTGATTTTTTTTATGTGATAATAAATTCGGCTGGTAATACACTCAAGTACTAAAAAGTCCGTACTAGAAAGAAACCCCCTTATCATGTGACTGTCTGCTGTAGCCGGATATCTTATCAACTTGGTACTTCAGTATGAACTTGTAACTTGGCGCAGTTTTAAATACCTAGACTGCCTAAGTAGTAATTGTACCTTATGCTTATTCAACCTAAGTATAGTTTTAACGACCAGTTTAGCTTAGTTGATAGTGACTGCCTACGAAGCTGGAGGTCCCGGGTTCGAATCCCGGTCAGGGCATTTAATTGTGTGATGAACACGAATATTTGTTCCTGTGTCTTTCAAGACACTTAAATACATATTCAAGCTATGTATTTAAGTCTCTGTTTAACTAGTTATCATCTAGTTCTATATGTATAGTAGCGTCGCTTATTAGTACCCATAGGCATTGCTTAATTTGGACTAGGTCGATTTGTGTAAGATTGTCCACACATATTTAATTATAGTGAATAACTAATATATGTATTCACTTCGTTCTAAGCATCTTGTTGTCAATAAAAAATAGCAAACCTTCAATAATTCAAACGAACAAGTGCCTTGACCATGAGTTTACATGACCGTACTCGCTAGCGACTGCGTAAAACATTGTATGGGCAAAAGTACAGCGCCTGGCGGTTACGCAATAGAACTAAGAATCGGCATACTTAATCGTTTACGCAGTCGCTAGCGAGTACGGTCATGCAAACTCATGGTAAAGGCACAGGAGATCCAATTTATCAAACCAGGTATGGGATTCTCGGGGCGCGAACCCGAGTTGCCTAGAACCTTCTAGTAACTTATTCACAGCTAATTATCTAAGTAAGCTAATTGTTTAAAAGTCAAAACCAGTTTTTTATTCCCTTTTGAATTAGTGGCATTGTGAAACGCTCTCGTTCCCAGGGTCAATAAACTGGAAGCGATCTTGACTAACATGCTAACGTGCGGGATCCTCACCGAACACTTTTACCGCGGAGATGGTAATTTACTCTGGCAACTGTGGGCCACTTCCAGAACAATAGACGAAGTGTATATCGTGCCCCCAGAACATAGCTTAAAATTCATCGAACCATTCGACATTCGGTTCGTGTACTTTTGTAATCAAATTTTAACTATTTATTCATAATTTTTACAACGTAGACTTTATTAGCTTTTCGAGTTTTCTCACTAAGTACCTATTACCATTAGTAGCCATAAGTTTTGTCAAATTCATTTTGATATTTAAAAAAACTACATACTTTCTGTAATTCCTGATATGTACATGATTCTAAAGCTTGTTTTTAGGGTTCCGTACCAAAATAGTAAAAAAGGAACCCTTATGGCTTCACTTTGTCTGTCTGTCACATCGCTAAATATCTCAAGAACTACTTATGCTATCGGTTTGAAATTTGGAATAGACAAAGAAGGCAAACCTAAATACGTAGAACATGACTTTTTGTAATATTTTTTTATTTTCTGTGAAAAATGACAGATAATAGGTGTTTCATAATTTGAAAGCCTAATAAGTATGTCGAGTGGGGTGTCATATGAAAGGGCTTGGGTTGCACATTCTGAAACATTTTTTTTTACGTTTTTGATTTATGGGGGAAATTGTAAAAAAAACCCTCCGTCCCCTTTTCTCCCGAGTTTACCAATGAAAAAATATGAAATAATTACATAACATTGATATCAATGTATATTTTACAGGAATAGTAGAACACTAGTTATATTTTATAGAATACTAGTTTTTCTTTTTCTTATCGTCAAAAAACATTTTTTATATTAAGTTTGTAATTTAATCACCTTTGCATGTATTTTTGTTTTATAAATTCCTACGAGATTATGCTGAAAGTACCTTCTTTCAAATCTGTTCACATGATAAAGAATTATCCTTGCAAAACCACCATATATACCAAGTTATTCAGTTGCTCAAATTTGTAACAAAAATCGCCTATAGATGACGTTTAATTTCTACATCATGTTGTTGACATTTTCCTGATTGAATAGGGTTGGAACCGGTACACATCTGTATATGGAACCCTCTGTGCGCGAGTGCGACTCGCACTTAACCGGTTTATATTTCAATCCCAACACACATTTATCCAACTCATTTTCTTTATAAAAAATCCTAATAACTTATTAGGCTGTCGTTGATAGCTCGTACGCGGCGATTACTGAAAATATAGTGCACAAATATCTGTTTCATTTGAAATGCATAATTTTTTTGTAACTTCTATTTCAGGGCACGATTAGCAACCATCAGTAATCTTTTATATATAAAAAAAATCTTAAGTACGACTATTTGTAATCTGCTCAGCATTTAAGCCGTCGTCTCCCGGCGAAAAAAATAAACAATAGCATTCTTTTGTTATGGTCCCTGGGATCCCAGGGACCGTTAGACGACGGGTTAAACAAATCTAACCATGTACAAAATTATAGCAATGACAAAGACTGTTATCATTTTATGAACGGTAAAGTCTTATGACAGAACTTATGATATTCGTTTATCCTATATCATTGCCTGGTGCAGTAATCAAGCATTATTAAATGCAATTGAAAAGTTTAGAGAAGTAGATTGAATTTCTACTGGCTTGCCTATTTGTATTATTACAATGATGAATAGGTGATTAATTAGTGATAAAATCCATATTACTTCCGGCATTCCTAATGGGGTTGTTGTCAGCAAATGAAAATTTTAATAATTTCGAATGGAGTATGAAAATTAGTATCAAATGCTGGAAGAAGCAGCCTAAGAGAATACATAATCACAAAGTTATAAGAAGGCACGTATCCAGAGGGGGGGATAGTTGGGATTTATCCCCCCCCGAAAATACTAAATGTGTAACTAAACTACGGACGGTACTTCTTTAAGTTATTAAAAATTATAGTACAGTGATTTCAGCAATTTTTACACAGTTCACATGGTTGTTTCAATGTTTGTCCCCCTAATTTTATAGGCAGCACCTGTCTTTTTTTGCGTAAAACGTACCTTCGTCTGGAGCGATCGTCAATATCGTCATTTACTGTGACGCTAGCGGATTGTGACGTCACATCTGCAGCGCTTTCTCTCTTTAACTAGCAACAGCGAAATAATTATAACTTCGCCATTTTTTGAGATATTAGATATTTTTGGTCTTGTTTCTTTTTAAGTAACTATAATTCTGAGTCAATAACCCTATTATAGCTACTGGTGTGTAATGTACTTGTGTAAGTTAGAGTAGACACAGGGTGTACAAAGGGTCAAATCTGGACTATCAACAGACTGTCTATATAGTGCCATATAGTTGGTATTTTGAAGGTAGTATAAGAACTACTCAACCTCATCATCATCACCATCATCGAGTCGGGCAATAATCAAATATCATTATTTGACAGATATACTCAGATATATTATATATATGTGCTTTATATATTCGGCATCAAATCAAATAGATAAGAGCGACAATGTAGTCAAATAACACATTTGGCTTTGGCCAGTTTGGTTGTTAAGTAGAATCTTATAGATGTTGACTATATATGAGGGAGTGATCCCGAAGCTGTACTTAAACCGGGCTTAATATTTTTTTTAGACCTTATGTCGGTAAGTTGTCAAAAAATGTTCTAAGTTACCAAATTTTGGTCAGGATCTGACTATTGGTCTTACTGATTTTTAAAAAACCCGGCCTTAGGATGTGGTGCTACATTATATACAAGCCACATTGTAGGTATTTTAACTGTAATTAATTAACTCGTTAGTTTAAAGTAGCTTTTTAAAACTATTTCCTCGTTATAACTGCTCCTCACAAGCCGCTACCGGATTCGTTTTTTGATTTACCCCACTTTATCTCTATCTAACTTCATAAAGTTTTAGATACCACAAAAAAATGTCATGCCAGTTGAGTTCCATTGACGATCGCTAATTATCTACGCAGTACCATCTAGTAAGAACAGTAAACCGACCTATAGAAAACGTTAATAGTAATAATTAAAACTAACAGATAAGCAAACAAAAGTCAATAAAGTCTAGATAGACTGGATCTGTCCATTTGTTATCGGTTTTTAAACTTACATCAGACGTATTACTGATTTTTGGATAAGTTGTACAATATCGCTTAGTCATTGAATAGATTATTCATAGACATCGTTTACGTAAATATGCCAACTTCTTACGATATACGGCTCATAACGTAATATTAAGTCAATAAACATCATATCACTAACCGATAAATTGCTTGTTTGATAGTTCCGATTTACAATACATGCTTTTACTTTGGCTTCCGTTGTATTAATATTGCGCCTTTAATATATAGGTATGTTATAGATATAAAATGTACATATATTTAAGTATACTGCAAAAATTATTTGTAGCCTTATGTATTGTAGGTATAATAATACTAAGCATGTTATTAACTGATGTTTTTATGAAACAGCTTCAACAAGATGCCTCTCCAGCTGACTAAAGCCGCTCCTCAGTTCAAGACCACCGCCGTCGTCAACGGCGAGTTCAAGGACATTGCTTTGTCTGATTACAAAGGCAAATACGTAGTCCTTTTCTTCTACCCCCTCGATTTGTAAGTACTTTTATCTTAATCTTGTTTTGAACTTAATTTCCTTCAGTACCCCACCCCGTTGTTTTTAAATTATGTTGATCCGTCGTCTAGGGTCGGGATAACGTGTTTAAGCCGTGAGTTCTGTGATAATACCTACATCTTTATTTTTTTTATGTCTGACCGGCATTGTGTGTTAATTTCACTCCACTCAATAGCTTGGTAATTCCATGTGGCAATGTTTTACCAAAGGTATTTCGGAGTACAAATATGACAATGAGGTATATAAGACAATGAGGTTTTTTCCCGTTTAAGTGCTACAGTGTATCACTTATGGGTACACTCACAATGACATGATTGTGATACATTCACCCAATATTTTCCTTGTAGAGTGACGTTATTTCTACATGATATTTCTACTGGGTGGAGATGTATATATACGCAATTGCGAAATATAATAGTAGGCTAGACAATGAAAAGGTATAAAGGGAAATGTTTGAAACACAATATTTGGCTTCTACACAAGATAAATTTATGGATATTTCTCTACTGGTACCTAAAACCTATCCATATCCATTAATTGACAATGATATGACATTAAATATGATAGTCCAAATCAAAAGGGACTTTATAGCGGCAGTCGCTAACGTGGCACCAATTCACTGTTGTATTCGAACAACAGCAATACGTAAGTGCCGGCCACCATAAAGTCTCTTTTGACTATAACAAATAATATCTTATAAATTTCGCGATTGAACCCTAAAGGTTCAAAATAATTTTCTACGTCTTGATTTACTGCCGCATTTACGTGTTTATACTAAACAACTGTTTAAACATAGATAAACATGTTTATGGTGGACAGGTTAAATGTCGTAAGACTATCGTTGGTAGATAATCCTAGATTGTGCTCTTATATAACACAATGATATTGTAAATTCGTGTCGTATCCAAAGTATGGCTTAGAAATACATTTTTGTAAATATTCCGTTATTATTCGGTATTCAGTAAAAAGTAGACCTACATCTCTTTGTAGCTGACTGTACCATGCGCAGTATGATACATTTCTTATATAAATTTATTATCATTCTAGTACTTTCGTTTGCCCCACCGAGATCATCGCGTTCTCTGAGCGTGCTGATGACTTCCGTAAAATTGGCTGCGAAGTCATCGCCGCCTCCACCGACTCTCACTTCACACACTTGGCTTGGATCAACACGCCACGCAAGCAGGGTATGTTTTATCAAACTCGGACATGGATTTTGTTTGAAAAACGAACACTAAATGCTTTATTTTTATCTGCCCAAAATGTTTTCAAACTTCCTTCCCTAGGCGTATAATAATCCTACAAAAATCCTTTTATTCCGGTTGTGTTATATGTAAATATCCTGATGACTCCATTATAAAATCGAGAATAATATGGAAGAAACTACATTGAGCCAAAGCATACTTACCGCCTCGCCTCGGCGATAATTTTACTCAAGTGGAAAATTGAAAACAGTTTTTACCTACTTTGACAACACTCTAGAAGTAATTCTACATGTATAAAAATAAACTACAGCTTGAAGGTCATTATGTCATGGCTCATGCCGCGCACGTTTTCACGCTTTTGTTCTAACTCTAACGATACAATGCAAATTAACGATATGGTATTGAAATTCTAATAATGTTTATTATAATCCGCAGGAGGTCTCGGTCCCATGAACATCCCTATCATCAGCGACAAGTCTCACCGCATCGCGCGCGACTATGGCATTCTTAACGAGGAGACCGGCATCCCATACCGCGGCCTCTTCATCATCGACGATAAGCAGAACCTGCGCCAAATCACCGTCAACGACCTGCCCGTCGGACGGTACGTGCCATCTGCCGCCTCACTCTAGTAGGATGCAAAGAGGCTCATCAAATTTATCAAAAACGTGTATCGACGCCCTTATTGCAACAAGATGTGGCAAATTGGCAATGCTGCCAACCTTCTGGACACATTGCCCTCAGAAGGAGATTCGGGAAATTTATTTATTTATTTATTAGCTGCTTGTTTCTTTTTAATACAACTTTCTTAACCTATTCGCCGCCATTGACTTGATATAAAGTCAGTACATTTAGTGCCCCGCTCGCCATGACTTTATATGAAGCCGATGTAAAAGCAACCTACGTGCTGTCAAGTAAGGTTCATTTTCGGTCGTTTCTGTGACTTTGGCGAGTGAAACACAACTTACGAAATCTACTGTGGGCTCTAAGTCAAGGGCATAAGTTAAGTTTGATAACGTGTTACCGGAACTGGTTTATGATTTATTTGTAGTCTAATACACCACAACAGAGAATTCTTTCTTTCAAACCTAACTACATGTTTAAAAATCTGTAAAATGAATTCGGTTCCGTCAGACTTGCATTAATTTCACTAGCTAAAAATCGCGTTAAAATTTAAATTAAGAATGCACATGGTATAATTGATTTACCCAATAAACAGTCACTAAAACTTACTATAGTCTGTTTTTATTAACTATGTAGTAGGTATTATGGAAAAAACAAATTAACGTCCCATACATTTTACTATGAGTAGTACTTTATAGTCTATAGACGTCGCATCATAAGGCTTACGTATTATTTAATTTAATTAACGTTACGTGAACATGTTAAAAAACTGGCTATAGTTCAATCTTTCTAAAGTGACATCTTATTACCTACTATTTATTCCCCTTGCATATTCCCTATTGGTTATATTTGCCTACTTGATATAAGATTATTCAAGTATTTCAGTGTACTCGGGCCATATCTTTATATTCAACGAATGCAAACTAGTTAAACATTTATTTGATTTCAAGATACTACTTACTTTTTAAATAAATGTAGTAATTTTGTTTGGGCTTAAACAATTATGTATGTTCATGTTTCTTTTTACAATCTACGCTGTCTGTAGATTGCGTGAAATCTGATAAGTATTCTAATACTAGTTATTAATTACTCATTACTGATATCTGATATAGTCTGTCTGGTGCTTGTACGAATGTAATGTACAATTTTGATAAGTAATGACTTGCACCTGGCAATGTAATCTAAGTCTGCTTAGATAGACTGATAGCCAGAGCCCGTGAAATTTATTTGCATAGCACGTGTAAACTAGCCACTGTGCTAGGTGGGTTCGCTGATTAGCTTCTCTTTTCAAAACCCTTCAGTCTTCCCCAATCTAGTTCTTGACGCGCTAATGGCGTCACACACAGACTTGGCTAAATGATTTCGTATGACACCTCACTCACTTCGTAACCTATGATTCGGCTTATAAAGCGTGTTGTACTGCGTATAAATCTATAACTTAAGAAACCTTACCCTCTTGTGTAGTTATTACCTGATCGAATAGACATTACATTGTTTAAGAGGCCCTATAAGCGTATTTCGCAAAATGCTTAGTTTTTCATTAACGATTCTGGCGTTAATATCCATAATATTGAAGAAATTCCTAAAGTATTTGATAGTTCGTTTCTTAATCTAGATAGTAACGTTGCTTAATCTTTGTTTTTTTAGTGCTAAACCTGGTAAAAACGCATTCTCTTGGCAGCGTTTCTTCATTATTTGCGGCTAGGCGAGACGTTTCGATTGTCAATTTAGACACAAAAACGACTGATTTTGGTACAAAATGAACACAATTCAATTCGACATATCATAAACTAGATAGTAACGTTGTTAAAAAGTTCAGATTCATCTAAAATTTGGGCTTAAGTAGCATCCGAATGTTGCCTAGTTTTTTGATAAAAATAGGGTTACACTTTATTTTTTTCTGGCAAAACGCATTAATATTTTGCTCTAAAGATAAAAGTGTAGTAAAGTGCAACTCTTTTTTTGTCTCAGATATTTTTTTTAGCGTAATCGGCTTAAAAATTCAACTCGGTAATCATTTTTAAATATTACCCAATTTACCCATAAATTACGCTGCACCGATGCCGCGCGCTCAGTCCCAGCCGAGCGCTCTCAGAGGTCGGACCTATGTCGCTTTTATTGATCGCGCCTCGTTACAAGCATAGCGAATAGGATTCACAGAATTCCAAGACAAGCTGTACTCGTATACAGCGATTGAATGATCAAGATCCTGCAAGTATATATTTTATAATATTTAGTGATTTACACTCTGTTCCTCATATACTCATCTCATCATAACACCACCGTGTTCGGGCTCGTTGGATTTGTCTGATGAGTACCAACGAAATAGATAAGGTCCAGGGTCTCATGATGGAGTCAGGAGATGGTCACCGGAACTCCTCATATGCTCATCACAGTACCGCCGTGTTTGGGCTCGTTGTATTTGTCTTGATGAGTACCAACGAAATAGATAAGGTCCAGGGTCTCATGATGGAGTCAGGAGATGGTCACCGGAACTCCTCATATGCTCATCACAGTACCGCCGTGTTTGGGCTCGTTGTATTTGTCTTGATGAGTACCAACGAAATAGATAAGGTCCAGGGTCTCATGATGGAGTCAGGAGATGGTCACCGGAACTCCTCATATGCTCATCACAGTACCGCCGTGTTTGGGCTCGTTGTATTTGTCTTGATGAGTACCAACGAAATAGATAAGGTCCAGGGTCTCATGATGGAGTCAGGAGATGGTCACCGGAACTCCTCATATGCTCATCACAGTACCGCCGTGTTTGGGCTCGTTGTATTTGTCTTGATGAGTACCAACGAAATAGATAAGGTCCAGGTCCTCATGATGGAGTGAGGAGATGGTCACCGGAACTCTTCATATGCTCATCACAGTACCGCCGTGTTTGGACTCGTTGTATTGGTCTTGTTGAGTACCAACGAAATAGATAAGGTCCAGGTCCTCATGATGGAGTCAGGAGATGGTCACCGGAACTCCTCATTTGCTCATCACAGTACCGCCGTGTTTGGGCTCGTTGTATTTGTCTTGATGAGTACCAACGAAAAAGATAAGGTCCAGGTCCTCATGATGGAGTCAGGAGATGGTCACCGGAACTCCTCATATGCTCTTCACAGTACCGCCGTGTTTGGGCTCGTTGGATTTGTCTTGATGAGTTTCAACGAAATAGATAAGGTTCAGGTCCTCATGATGGAGTCAGGAGATGGTCACCGGAACTCCTCATATGCTCATCACAGTACCGCCGTGTTTGGGCTCGTTGTATTGGTCTTGATGAGTACCAACGAAATAGATAAGGTCCAGGTCCTCATGATGGAGTCAGGAGATGGTCACCGGAACTCCTCATATGCTCTTCACAGTACCGCCGTGTTTGGGCTCGTTGGATTTGTCTTGATGAGTTTCAACGAAATAGATAAGGTTCAGGTCCTCATGATGGAGTCAGGAGATGGTCACCGGAACTCCTCATATGCTCATCACAGTACCGCCGTGTTTGGGCTCGTTGTATTGGTCTTGATGAGTACCAACGAAATAGATAAGGTCCAGGTCCTCATGATGGAGTCAGGAGATGGTCACCGGAACTCCTCATATGCTCTTCACAGTACCGCCGTGTTTGGGCTCGTTGGATTTGTCTTGATGAGTACCAACGAAATAGATAAGGTCCAGGTCCTCATGATGGAGTCAGGAGATGGTCACCGGAACTCCTCATATGCTTATCACAGTACCGCCGTGTTTGGGCTCGTTGTATTTGTCTTGATGAGTACCAACGAAATAGATAAGGTCCAGGTCCTCATTATGGAGTCAGGATATGGTCACCGGTACTCCTCATATGCTCATCACAGTAACGCAGTGTTTGGGCTCGTTGTATTTGTCTTGATGAGTACCAACGAAATAGATAAGGTCCAGGATCTCACGATGGAGTCAGGAGATGGTCACCGGAACTCCTCATATGCTCATCACTCCATCTCTCACATCCGTGTTTGAGCTTGTTAGTGTCTTGACAAATACTATCAACCTAGATATGGTCCAAGAGTCTTATGGTAGAGTCACGAGGTGGTCACAGGAACTCGTCATATGCTATATTCATTTACACACTATAAGATAAATTTTAATAATGAAATACGAAACATTTTCCTCTGGGCTCTTAAAATATAAACCTATGTATTTTATTTTTAGGTATAACTAGCTTTTACCCGCGGCTTCGCCCGCGTAATAAAAGTAATTTTTAACCGTCTACAAAAAAGGAGGTTCTCAGTTTGATCCGTATGTTTGTATGTATGTATGTAGATACGTATGGATGTCATTTCCGTATATCCATTATAAAAAAATGACCGTATATCCATTATATAACGTCATCATATTTGAAAATGGTTGTCATTTTCGTAATTGGCACCTCGAGGAACAACAAAAATGACAACAATATCGATTTTTAAGAAAAAGAAATGTCCGCCATCTTGGATTTGAAAATGCATGCCATTTTCGTAATCGGCACCCCGAAGAACCTCGAATATGACACCCATATTACTGCTCCCCGCACAAACTTGAAACCCCTTTTCACCCCTTTAGGGGAGAAATTCCGAAAAACGCTGAAACGTGTTTTGCTGTATTTAAACAGAGTCCATATACGAAGTTCGAAATCTCTCGTTTCAAAAAGATTTGCTTCCCGTACAAATTTGGACCCCCTTTTCACCCCTTTAGGGAAGAAATTTCAAAAAACGCTGAAATATGGTTTGTTGTATTTTAACACAGTCTATACACTCCCCGTACAAACACCACATGGATCCACCTTTTCATACCTTTAGGGGAGTAATTTCGAAAAATGCCGAGTAATTTTTTGTTGCATTTAAACAGAAAGTCTATATACGAAGTTTTAAATCTCTCACTTCAAAAAAGATTTGCTCCCTGTACAAACTTGGAACCCCTTTTCACCCCTTTAGGGGAGCAATTTAGAAACAGGCTGAAATATGTTCTGTTGTATATAAACAAAGATTCTATTTACGAAGTTTCAAATCTCTCATTTCAAAAAAGATTCGCTCCCCGTACAAACTTTGAACCCCCTTTTCATCCCTTTAGGGGATCAATTTAGAAAAACGCTGAAATACGCCATTAATGTATTTAAACAGAGAGTCTTTATACAAAGTTTCAACGTTTTTTCCCGCGGCTTCGCCCGCGTACTAAGAGTAATTTTTAACCGTCTACAAAAAAGGAGGTTCTCAGTTTGACCTGCATGCAGATATGTACTGAATGTCACTTTCGTAATCGGCACCCCGAGGAACCACAAAGATGAAACCCATATCGATTTTTAAGAAAAATAAATGTCTGCCATCTTGGATTTGAAAATGCATGCCATTTTCGTAATCGGCACCACGAGGAACCTCGAAGACGACACCCATATCGATTTTTATAAAAATAAATATCCGCCATCTTTGATCTGAAAATGAGTGTCATTTTCGTAATCGGCACCCAGAGGAACCTCGAAAATGACACCCATATTGATTTTTAAGAAAAATAAATGTCCGCCGTCTTGGATTTGAAAATGGATGTCATTTTTGTAATCTGCACCCCGAGGAACCTCGAAGATGACACCCATATTGATTTTTAAGAAAAATAAATCTCCGCCATCTTTGATTTGAAAATGCATGCCATTTTCGTAATCGGCACCACGAGGAACCTCGAAGACGACACCCATATCGATTTTTATAAAAATAAATATCCGCCATCTTTGATCTGAAAATGAGTGTCATTTTCGTAATCGGCACCCAGAGGAACCTCGAAAATGACACCCATATTGATTTTTAAGAAAAATAAATGTCCGCCATCTTGGATTTGAAAATGGATGTCATTTTTGTAATCTGCACACCGAGGAACCTCGAAGATGACACCCATATTGATTTTTAAGAAAAATAAATGTCCGCCATCTTTAATTTGAAAATGAATGTCATTTTCGTAATCGGCACCCAGAGGAACCTCGAAAATGACGCCCATATTGATTTTTAAGAAAAATAAATGTCCGCCATTTTGGATTTGAAAATGGATGTCATTTTTGTAATTTGCACCCCGAGGAACCTCGAAGATGACACCCATATTGATTTTTAAGAAAAATAAATGTCCGCCATCTTTAATTTGAAAATGAATGTCATTTTCGTAATTGGCACCCCGAGGAATCTCGAAAATGACACCCATATCGATTTTTAAGAAAAGGAAAAATTTGCTCCCCGCTCAAACTTGGAACCCTCTTTTCACCCCTTAAAGGGAGCAATTCCGAAAAACGCTGAAACACGTTTTGTTGTATTTAAACAAAGAGTCTATATACGAAGTTTTAAATCTCTCACTTCAAAAAAGATTTGCTCGCCGTACAAACTTAGAACCCCCTTTTGAACCCTTTAGGGGAGCAATTTCAAAAAACGCTTAAATATGTTTTGTTGTATTTAAACATAGAGTCTATGTACGAAGTTTTAAATCTCTCACTTCAAAAAAGATTTGCTCCCCGTACATACTTGAAACCCCCTTTTCACCCTTTTAGGGGAGTAATTTCGAAAGACGCTTATATACGTTTTGTTGTATTTAAACAGAGAGTCTATATACAGTTTCAAATATCTCACTTTAAAAAAGATATTCTTCCCGTACAAATTTTGAACCCCCTTTTCACCCCTTTAGTGGAGCAATTTAGAAAAACGCTGAAATACGCCATTAATATATTTAAACACAGACTCTATGTACAAAGTTTCATGTCTCTCACTTTAATAAATACGGTTTTTCATACAAACTTTGGACCCCCGTTTCACCCCTTTAGGGGGTGAATTTTGAAAAATCCTTTCTTAGTGCACCCCTATACCTTATAAGGAACCTACGTGCCAAATTTGGAATCTCTAGAACCAGCGGTTTGGGCTGTGCGTTGATAGATCAGTCAGTCAGTCAGTCAGTCAGTCAGTCAATCAGTCAGTCAGTTTCTTCTTTTATATATTTAGATATCATCATCGACTTCTTTCTGATGCAGTTTCCACTATGAAAAATGTTTGCTCCCAGAAATTGTCGACCCCCGAAAGACCCTAAAAATGATCATCCCGAAGAGGCATGGATCGGTCCATGCCTCTTCGGGATGATCATGTTTAGGGTTCTGTAATCAATGATCCCTTGTTTAGTTAGTATAATGTTATATGTGACATGCAGTATTATTTTTTAACTCACTAGCTGTGATTTATACGATTGTTACAAAAAATGTATGTAAACTATGCCAGATATGGACCAGGTACGTGCAAAGCTCACATTGGCAAGAACACGAATTTTGTTTTGTCTCTTTTAATGACTATTTTGTTTTTGTTCAGTTGATATTTTTTTGCAACTGTATTAAAAAACGTCGTTTAATATGCGTGCGCAAGTGTCATTTTCACTCGTCCCGAGTGTTATCCCTCACCTGACAGCTCGGGCCAAGACACCTCGGGACTCGTGCAAATGATATACCTTCCGTACTTGCATAAAAATGTACTATTTTATTTGTTTAAAAACAGATAGCAAATCCTACTTCACAAGAGTGCAAAAATATTTGATATCCGAATCCATCTAATCATCAGCTAATAGTTTTGTTGACTGTATATAAGATTTCCTGCCAATTTGTGTAATAGTTAAAATAAAGGCTAATTTTGCATATTTCAGTCGTTTTTATGTAGTGTTTTCCTCGCTTTAGTGAGATGAAAAGATTTGTGTTACACACAGTTGCAAAGTCATTTTACGTCTCGAGTGTTGAAACACTCGCTACTCTCAGGATTTTATATCTAAACTACTCGCTTCGCTCAGTTCAACCATAAAATACATTCGCTAAATCGTAGTTTAACCCTAGAATCCGTTCGCTAGCTCGTGTTTTAATTCCACACTCGCGATTAAAAATACAACTTTATTTTTAACCTGTTATTGTGTACAATAAAGTGATTACATACATACATACAAACCTTAGAAAAGGCAAATAAATTACCTTTTATCAAACTTGCCGGCCTCGGCAGGCAAAGAGATCGTCTTTTGTTTCCGAGGTGCTTTTCTAGCTTATAATTTACAAATTTCATTGAATTTTTTGAGAACAGCACTATAATACAAACCATGGCGTTAACAAGGATTATCGGCCTCGATAACACTCGGCCATCTATAACTACTCGGCCGACAGTCCCCTATTTCGCGGCCTCTGCAGTAATGTACTAATCGCGGTATTCGAACCCAGAGGGCCTACTCCGAAAATCGAAATCCGAACTTCGTATCGTGCCGTCCCTTTCACTCATATTGTGTATAACACAAGAGTGAAAGGAACGGCACGATACGAAGTTCGGATTTCGATGTTCAGAGTAGGCCCTCAGGACCACCACCTTCTTTGGCAGGGTTACTACCAACTAGGCTAAATTTACGTAATGTCAAAGGTAGATTGAAATTACGCAACGAAACAAAATTATGAGTTGTAACTTTTTATTATTTGTATGAGTATATTTTCTTGAAATGTAGTATTAAAGTACTGCTTTCAAAATATCAAATACATTTTTAATTACATTAAAAAACTGTATCCCCAACCAACCAACTGTATCCTTCAACTGGGAAATTGTCAAAACGATCAAGATTTTTTGCGTCCGGGTTAAAACGCACACATATGTGCAGTAGTGTGCTGTAGAGCAGTGCGCTCGTGTGCCGAGCGCTAACGCCATCTATCGACTAAGATTTTATGAAAATGATGAACGCTCAAACTTATAAGGCCTCTTAAACTTGTAATACAAACCAAACGAATGACTATTCGAACAATTCGCCGAATATTCTGTCCAGCGAACTTCTGACACTCCTTCAGCGGCAAAGCTGTTTTCACACCTGCATGGCTAGCAGAGATCTGTCCTTTTTAAATTAGTACACGCCGATACAGACTGGTAATCTATCTCGCGTCGAGATAGCTCGCGCGCCATCATGTGCTAGGCGTGCTGCTATTCAGGATAGTCATTATTGCCCTCAAATAAGAGAACAAAGCCGTGCTTTATTTCCTCATTTGACGGCAACAATGACTCTTTTCCTCATAGAAGGTGTGAAAACCAGTATGGATGGTCCACTTGGTAGTAAAATTATTTTCTCAAATATGCTCGGAAAGGGTCGTATTTTTAAAAACGAACACGGGAAGTGCCTAGGTTTTATCAGCCTAAATTTAAAAAGTTAAAATTCGTCCCTGTCTAGGCGTTATTATACTCCTAGGAGTATAATAATCAAATAAGAGAACAAAGCCGTGCTTTATTTCCTCATTTGACGGCAACATTGACTCTTTTCCTCATAGAAGGTGTGAAAACCAGTATGGATGGTCCACTTGGTAGTAAAATTATTTTCTCAAATATGCTCGGAAAGGGTCGTATTTTTAAAAACGAACACGGGAAGTGCCTAGGTTTTATCCGCCTAAATTTAAAAAGTTAAAATTCGTCCCTGTCTATAATCCTACCAAAATCCATTTTTTTCCGCTGCGTGTCTTTTTAAATTATGTGACAGTTTCACAGTAATTCAGTCGGACTTGAGAAATTTTGAATTCAGCCAAGCAACCCGCTCGTTTATCAACACAGTGCGTATGTGTGTCATTTTTTAATTTTTCTTTTTAAAATGTCTATGGTTACAAGAATACAATTTATAAGTAATAAGTTGGCGGCAATGACAGTTTATTAGTGCGTGGATTTGTTATAATTTTGCGTTTTAATTTCAAAAATGAGTTCGAGTGATGAGAGTAGCTTAGATATTGATTGCCCTCCGCCTAATCTGAAGGCGGAAGCGAACGCAGCAATGCGAAACTTGCTGCCTGCTAAGTCAAGAGAAAAATATAATCGAGTTTACGAGCAATTTATTCAATGGAAGACAAACAAAAATGCAAGCACATGCTCGGAAAACGTATTCTTGGCGCATTTCAGCCAGCAGTCAAAAACAAAGAAGCCGTCTACATTGCGGTTTTTAATAAATTTTTTTCTTTGGCGTAAACACTTGAATCCCTCGCTACGCTCAAAATTCTACTTGAGAATCCCTCTCAGGATTCTATTGTAAAATCTTACTGTTCACTCAGGATCAATATAACGTGCTCGTCGTAAATTTATCATTTTGCTCCCTTGAGACATTTCTACTATTTTCGTTTACTTGACAATGCCTATGAGCAAAAAACCACATAAAGAAAAAATGCAAACAAATAAAGAAAGTTACCTACAGAATAATCGGTTAAGAGCTATAATTGGTTCAGGACCAAATTCTTGGCATATAGTTAAGGCAGTTAATAAGCCTACGTTTTAATTAATTCCGTTACGACGCGAAACGACGAAATCAGTTAAAATGTAGGCGTATTAAAAACTATGGTCCAAAAATTAGATCATCACCTATTTTCATTTTCATATGCCATTATCATTGCAACTAGTACAAAAAACAGTTTTGGCGCTTCTCCAGCGCTCTCAGCTATACTTATTACAGCAATATACACCAAGGGTCTTGTTCATACTTATTTCTTGTTGCTGAATAGGTCCGTAGAGGAGACCCTGCGCCTGGTGCAAGCCTTCCAGTTCACTGACAAGCATGGCGAGGTCTGCCCTGCCAACTGGAAGCCCGGGTCCAAGACCATCAAACCCGACACGAAGGCCGCGCAGGAGTACTTCGTGGACGCCAACTAAATTAACAAGTTTAATACTGCTAGTAAAAACACCTAAGGTATTATTCATAAACATTCATCAAAACCCATTTTAGCTAAAATGCCGTTAATATTCCACTTTTATCTGCCACATTGGCATTAGCAGAGGTTTGTTAATTTTTATGAATAAGGGGGTTGATGTATGCACATCTTATGTCACCCAAGTCGTGACTAAGCAAGATTGTATTGATGCGATTGGCAGAGATGCGATTTATTTGAAATACTTCTATTTAAAATGCAAATACAAAATGCAAAATATCTATTTTGTATTTTGCATTTAAATACCTTTTAGTAAAAAACATTTTGTATTTTATTTGAAATACCTTTCGAGATGTATTTTGCATTTTTAATATTCATTTCAAAATGCAAAATACTTTGTGATTAAGTTTAGCCAACATTACCAGTCAAACAAAATAAAATGAACGAATGACGCTTGTATTGCCGAATTTGACCGATAGAGGCGCCTGCTAGCCATGCATGCCCTTTTTTTTCTTCTTTGGTCAGAGTGCGCGCCTTATGTCTGACGAAAACGACGAACATTATCGACGAACGACGATAATTATATGACCAAAATTTCATGCATAAGGTGCCATTCGGCTCGGCATTGTATCTCTATTCTATTTCTCATGATAAATACCTAAAATAAATAAAAATATCATTCGATTTGGTCAAAAGGTATTTTATTTTGAAAAAGTATTTTGAAAATACCTATTTTGCATTTAGTATTTGAAATACAAAACGCAAAACTATTTGGTATTTTGCATTTGAAATAGTAAATTTGAAAAGTATTTTGCATTTTGTATTTAAATACTTTTTTAAAACCATTTTGTACATCTCTGGCGATTGGCTATTATGGAATAACAGAAGTGCTAGCTGCCAGAGTTTAGCGCCTTAGCGTTTTTAATAGCAGTTTGTTTTTACTTTCTATATTTAGAGCGACAACTTGCAATTATGAACAGTTGTGTAACAAACTTTAACCTTCAGGAGCAGTTCTCGCTTTATTTTTTACTAAATTGGAAATGTGGTAAATATGTCCGACAGTCATATTATTTATTTCTATGAATCTCATCACATCAGCTTTTTGAGAGAAATCTAAAAAACCCAACAATAACCTAAAGCTAAAACATTTGGTATATTTTAACATTGATAACCAAATGTGCGAGAGCCAAAAGTAATTTGTACTACAGGTAGTCTGATACCACATTCATGAAACGACAATATAATTGTTAGTACTTAGTCGCTATTATGTAATCAACTTAAGATAGACAATAAAATTGATATTGCAACAGTTTTTGTATTGTAAACCACATTGTAGTTAACACATCAGTATTTACAGAGATCCTATATATGTTAATTGATTCACTCGAGGCTGTTATGAATAAACTGTGCTGTGTTAAATATCGTACATGTAGTTTATTATGTTAAGGACCTACTGCCTGATCCCGAGAATCGACCGCCACGGGTTTCAAAATTAAGTGGTATAAACCAGTGTTATAAACCAGACAATCCATACAAATCGATAGACATATAGAAAACGCCTAGAAGAGCTGGTCCATGAAGGGCGACCTTCCTTTGTCTGAGCGCAAATTCGTTGGCATGTGTATCCTGCCCATGCTAATTTACGGCGCTCAACGCTGGTCATTGACTGAATCTCATAAGTCATATAAGTCCAAACTCAGGTTTTCTAGCGGGCGATGGAGCTCAGTATAGTAGGGCGAGTTGTGTCAGACCGCCAAACTGAAGTGGGACTGGGCCGGATATGACTGCCCTATGCATCCGGAAAGATTGGCTAAAATAAGTACGCGTGTGTGAAAGTGGACTCCGCAAGATGGTTGCCGGAGCAGAGGCAGACCAAAAAGGAGATGGCAGAACGATTTGGACGCGTTCTGCTGGGCTTGGCGGGAACAAGCACACTATAGGCCCGAGTAGAGGAAAAGAGGCGAGGTTTTTGCCCAGCAGTGGGACATGTATATATGGGCTATTAAAAAAAGCAATCAAGATCAAAACAAAACATTTATTCTGCAAATAGGCCTCATGGGCGCTTTTACATGTCAGAATATATCTATGTCAATTAAAAATAATATATAACCAAAATATCATGAATTAAATGTTAGATGATTAGTGTTACATGACGAAAACATGCCTCGAGCTCGAATATATTAAGTGACAACAATGTACCTACACCCTAACTGTACCATATGTTCTAGTGAATTATCTTTCAAATACGTTAAGACTATTATTAGTCTATACTAGAGGTGGGCGCCGGTTAAAATTTTGTCGGCGGCGGCGCGCCGGCTAAAACGACCCGGTGGCGGCGTGACTAAATTCCGATTTTTTTATCTAAATCCTTGTTTTTACGCAAACTTTTTAATTAGAGGAAATTTCCGTTATTTAAAAGTTTTTAAGAAAGCATATGTATTTATCAAAGTTATCTTTGTATTCGTATAGTGTCCAGTAAATAATGGACAAGCTTCTAACCACTGACATAGCACTTGAGGCTGGTCCAGAAAATGGAGTTTCAGGTTTAGTAGAAGTCCCTTGGTTTTCGAAATAATTGAACTTTTCCATTTTCTTAATAATTGGTACCCTGTTTCACTTTTATGACCGTCGAGGCCATAAATGAAGATATTTTCTCCTTACGTTTTTACATACTATTTATAGTATTACGAAGGAGGATATATATTGCTATTAATATTCATTAAGAGAATTTTTTATCAATACACCCTACCATTGATAATGTACTTAATTGGATTAGTCACATCATGTACAAAACATGTCTTTTATTAAAAATAACAACGAATTACTACAAATCTCTTCATTTATGGCCACAACGGTCGTTAAAGTGAACTCACATCTCCATATCATCGCTCACATTCTCATATCGGCATATCATCGCTCACGCAGTCCATCCACCTTTTTCTTCTTGGCCTACCTTCTCTTACAACCATGGTACAATAATTGTTTTCTTAGACTATGCTTACAACCCTCCATATTCATACCTAATACGTTTCTTGTTACACGACTTTCTTCCTTCCGCATAACATGCCCCATATCACCGTAGGCGACGAGCTCTTAACTTATCAATTAACTATGGGTGTTACTTTCAGGCTTTTATCAACTAGGTCACAATACAAGCAGAATTATTTACTATGTCGATACCTATAACTAAACATACTTTTAAGCAACTATTGACCACAACATTATAAGATAAATTATATAATATGTACATATGTCTGTGTCAATTTATTATTACTTTAAATTAATCTCTATAAGTCTGTGATAAATTCCTGACATGAGTAATATATTTTACTTATGAGCTCTTTTTTTATGAAGTCAGGGATTTTGTTGTAGATTTTAATTGATTGGTAATAAGGTCCACTCTTATACATACATATCCAGCTTAGGTTCCGGGAGGGCTAATTGCTTATTTCGACGAGCGCTTTTAACAAATTTATATTGGGTTAAATGTTTTTTTTACAAGTAAGTAGTGTAATTTCCAATATGCACGGTAGTGTCAGCAACTTAAGTTTGACAAAGTGAGGTCGGCAGATTTCCGGGCGACACATGTTAGCTATAATGCGTATACACTTTTTCTGTGCTACGAACAAGTCGTGAGCGTCAGTGCTATTTCCCCATAAGATAATACCATATCGATACATATGCATAAATTATGAAATATTGTCAATTTAAGGTTTAAGACATTTTAATATCTCATAAAATTATACATTCACTTAACATGAGAGATATATCGAATTTAGGTGAATTACATGCAAATAAATATTAAAGATTTATGTACAAAGTAAATCGTGCATCGATACAAAAATTTCGAGGGTAGATTTCGATTCGGCTGCTCGACTGGCAACTTGGTAAGTACGCGTTAACGTGTGCAGGGCAAGAACTTGTTTGCGATACAATATGGCGAAGCTGACAACATGTAGCGAAGACGGCAGCTACTTTAATGGTAGCTGGGAAAACATTTTTGATAAAAACGCCATCTTTGAAAGATATCTGGTATTACGTCGCTAGAGAACGGTACAGTGCGCCATCCATCAAAAAGTTCTTCAACTGACATGCTTCACAAAGAAAGGGAAATTTTGACTTAACCCATTTATGGCACGGGTGGTGACATCTACCGAAATCGGCAGGTACTTGAATGGTAGCTTGAAAATACATTTTTGATAAAACGCCATCTTTCAAAGGTGTGTGGTATTACGCCGCTAGATAAACGGTACAGGGCGCCATCTTTCAAAATGTTCTTAAACTAACACGCTTCACAAAGATAGGGAAACTTTGACTCAAACCATTTATAGCCCAGGTGGTGACATCTATCGAAATCGGCACGTACTTGAATGGTAGCTTGAAAATAAATTTTTGATTAAAGCGCCATCTTTCAAAGGTGTGTGGTATTACGTAGCTTGAAAATACATTTTTTATAAAAGCGCCATCTTTCCAAGGTGTATGGTATTACGTCGCTAGAGAACGGTACAGGACGCCATCTATCAAAATGTTCTTAAACTAACATGCTTCACAAAGAAAGGTAAACTTTGACTCAAACCATTTATAAGCACAGGTAGCGACATCTACCGACATTGGCAGATACTTGAATGGGAGCTTGGAAAAACATTATTTTAAAAGCGCCATCTTTGAAAAGTATGTGGTATCACGTCGCTAGAGAACGGTAAAGTGCGCCATCTATCAGAAAGTTCTTAAACTAACATGCTTCACAAAGAAAGAGAAACTTTGATTCAAACCATTTATGAACCAGGTGGTGACATCTACCGAAATCGGCACGTACTTGAGTGGTAGCTTGAAAATACATTTTTGATAAAAGCGCCATCTTTCAAAGGTGTGTGGTATTACGTAGCTTGAAAATACATTCTTGTTAAAAGCGCTATCTTTCCAAGGTGTTTGGTATTAAGTCGCTAGAGAACGGTACAGGGCGCCATCTTTCCAAGGTGTATGGTATTACGTCGCTAGAGAACGGTACAGGGCGCCATCTATCAAAACGTTCTTAAACTAACACGCTTCACAAAGACTTTGACTCAAACCATTTATGGCGAAGCTAGCGACATCTAGTAAAAACGGTAGCTACTTTATGGTAGCTTGGAAAAACCATTTTTGATAAAAGCATTGATGGCGCTTGTAGAGACATCTGACGGATATGTCAGGCAGTTTAACAGTTACACAAGAAAATATAGCATTGTTGATACAATCACCGCAAATTCCTATGGAAATCTATAATATAGCTGTAGATGGCGCCACTTAACATGTCCTATGACTGATGAGTGATGGGGACTATACCCACTAAAGACTTCTTGTGCTGAGCCTATACTCCGAACTTCGTACCGTGCCGTCCCTTTCACTCTCGTGTTATATACACTATGAAATGAAATGAAATTATTTATTCTTCAATTCAGGCATATTACATGCACTTATGAATGTTAAAAAACTAGGTACCGGTAGGTAACAAAAAACCACTATTTGAGTGAAAGTGACGGCACGATACGAAGTTCGGAGTAGCCCCTCTGCTTAAGGTACATCGGATCAGTATCCTATGGGGGCTATAGTTTTTGTGCTCACCAGTTGGCGCCACTGTCGAGTAAGGTCCAGCTATCAAAAAACGTTATTGATTATTATGGACATGGGAACGAAGTTTACATTTAAATAATATTCAATACCTTAAAACCGTACCGTAAAATTATCAAACATACCGCATTATAGCGCGGTCCCGTTTTGTTCGGAAAATAGGAGGAAATAAGTTTCCTAAAGACAAAACCGCCTCAAAGCCCTGACTCTTAACTCATATTTGCCATAATCAAGCTCAGGTATTGCAAAATAGTCACCATATTGTTCCAATTAAGTAGATATTAACCCGCGTAGCGCAACCACAAAGAGTGACATTTGACATTTCGGAGACCCCCACGCTACACTAGCGCCTCTAGCGGCGAATTCATACGCGATAGCCCTCATTAGGCTAGTGAGGGGAAATCGGAGTTACCACTTCGTATTTTAACTGAATTGAAATTGCATCGATGTTATATGTTATGAAATGACGAATTAACTATTTTTTACACGGTACAGAATTTGATAATGATAAACAAATAAATTATTTGTCTGTCGTAGAAAACCCTTGTTCCAAACATGCTTGGAAAGCTAAATTTATCCGCCCAAATTTACAAAGTTAATACTTACTTGTAGGCAGGGGCCTACAAGTATAATTGTCCTATTTAAACCCAATATTTAAAAATACTGACATTGCCGTATTGTATCGATAGGTACGTCTAACTAAGGAAAAGTGACATTCAGCCAAAGACCGCGCGTTTTCCTGTGTGTGCGTCTTTATTAAATGGCTTGTCATTGTCTATTATTAGAAGCAAAATAAATAAAAAGTTTTAATTAGTAACAATTTAATTTATTTTAGCACATAATTAACTACTTAAATGTAACTTTAAAAAACCAGTTTGACTGTAAAAGGCAGTGTGGAAACAATACAGCCTTTGAAAGAGCTTAGAAAGAGTGCTTTCATCTAAATCAAAGTCAATTATTACCGCGTTATAGGTACGTTACCAATTTTTTTTGCTTAACTTTGTGTTTGCTCACAATGTTTGAGAAAAGGAAACCGGGATTGCCAACTCTGTCTCGTGTCAGACCTCAGCAAACCTCGACCTGAAAACCATCTCGTCGGGCAATCTCTTACTTTCCAGGCCTCGGTAAGTATATAGGGTCGCTAGGCCAGTTACGCGACCTGCGTCAGTTAATGTCCTTCTGAAGAACGAAGTTTTTTCAATTAAAGATGTTTACATTTTTACATGCCCTAAACACATATAGTGAGTCATGGCTCACCCTGGCTTAACTTTTGGTAAAATTCCTTCAAACCTGTAATTTGACATTATGATCATGAAATAAAATTTGTATAAAAGAAATGCAGTTTCTATTATTAAATTAAAAAGATCCCGTGTCTAAATCGAATCGATAACAAAATAACACTGTTCATGTCCCATCGCTACCAATTGAAGGTTTTTTCATAGACAATATAGATTTCGACGAGTATAAAATCTCGCCTAGCCTTTGACACATATCGTAAAACACGTTCGTAGATTTATTTTAACTTTAATACTAATAAATATCAGATATTTTAACTAAAAATTTATGTGAACTCAAGGTTTAAGGTTTTAAGTTGGTGATAAGACCAAGATTGTGTTCTGAAAGTGCATGATTACGAAATAATGCAGGTTTGTAGGTTTGTTTACATTTTTATCGTTTTCAACTGGCGCTTACTTTAGGATAATGGGACTATCGTCTTAAAAATTCATTATATCAGTGTCTTTACCATGAGTTTACATGACCGTACTCGCTAGCGCCTGCGTAAAAATTTGTATGGGTAAAAGTACAGCGCCTCTGGCGATTACGCAATAGAACTAAGAATCGGCATACTAAATCGTTTACGCAGTCGCTAGCGAGTACGGTCATGCAAACTCATGGCAAAGGCACAGAGGTGTGAGGGGCATCGAGCTACTGGGACTTTTGTCGCTGATTCACTAAACCTAGCCTGGCTGAGAAGAGAGTCCAGCAAGAAACTCAGCTAGGCCCGACCTGGGTCGGACTGAATCCACCGGATATGCGGCGGTACCACAGGACGAATCTAAATCCATTAATCGTGAAGAGGTAACAAACAAACAGAAATAATGTCGCATATATAATAGGTAGAAATAATGAATTGTATTTACTATTATTATTTATTATGAGATATAAGAGCGTTCATGGTCCAGCGGCGCCCGCGTACGGCGCGCGGTATGCGAGGTTAAGCAACGTCGGCCCAGGTCAACTCTTGGACGGCTGACCGCTTCGAGTTGTTATTAACTGAGCGCTCCCGTGCTTTGGAAAGCGCGTTAAGCCTTTGATCCCGGCTGCTGTCTTAGAATAGGCCTTCGGGCGACTTGAGAACTTCTAACAATCAAGTTGCCCACAGTCACTTGACAAGCCTAATCCCAATAAGGTCTAGTTTCCCCTTGAGTTGCAAGGTCAGATGGCAGTCGCTTCCGTAAAAACTATACTGGGATAACGTTAGGAGGGTGTTGATGATGACTATTATTATTTCTTATATACCTACCTAAATTAAAGACTTTATATCCCACATCATCGAAGTGTCTCAGTGTATTATTCCTTTTCAGTGGTACATAATATACCAGATGTAAACGGTAGATGTACAGAAGGTTTTCTGACTAGTTACTAACAAAACCGAACTTAAAATTTGATAGCTAATCATGGCATCCCGCTCGCACGCGCTCGCCGCATAGCACGTTCCCTTTCGTTCCTAGCGAGGGTATAGGCAGTGCCACGAGAGTTGAGGTGAATGATTACACACAGCTATATGAAGTATTACGTATTGAGGTACCTAATGATTGCAAAAATTTAATGAATGAAATGAATGAGTGAATGTATATAAAAACTCTAAAATACTTATCTATATTCTTTTAAAAAGTATTTGAATCGGTATCTATAAATATTTTAATAAAATACATGCAAAATATTTTATTTTCGATGTATTTTTGTAAATAATACTTAAGTAAATAGTTTAAAAAAGCTTTGGTCAATCTTGCAATTCACTGTTCAACTTTTGCTATCAGTACTAATAAAGAATAATAATTTCAAAATCCCGCTGTCATTACATGACAATTTGTTGTGTGCGTGACCTCAACTCTGGGGCACTACCTATATCTCGACACCACGGAGATGTACCAGAGCAGAGTTTAGCCGAAGTGGCAAGAGGAACTAGCCTGGCATTAATCCGTGCGAAGTGCGGGGTGGAGAAAATTGCGGAAAAAATAGTGCCATCAAAATAGATAGATTTATACATACGGATACTTACTGTCAAACTGATATGCCGATGAGTTTTATTAACTGGAAATTGACCCTTGAAAGCACTCAAATGTAATGTCTTGTGTCTATTATGCTATTTGGAACCTACTAAAACTACCCGAACCCAATTTACTCAGGCGTGTGTAGATTACTGTAAAATAAGATAAGTTCGACAATACAAGCTTGTACCTACCAAAAATGATTTTTTTGTCAGAAACTTATTCATATTGAGGTGTCCCAGAAGTTGATCAGTCAACAAGTTTAGTAAAATGTCGCTTAGAAATAACCTGACACTCTACAAAACTTGTGTTCCTCCAATCATGTCTTATGCAAATGTAAGTTTTTCTCACGTGCCTATGACATCGCTCAAGCCGCTTCAGGTTATTCAGAATCCTTCTCCGTTGGGCGACTGGTGTCCCGTGGTACCAGTCGAACCTCAGTCTGCACCACGACATGAAGATTTGCACCATGTATGAATGGTTTCTTTAAGAAGACTGCGAGACGTTATTTTTACAACGCTCCCCATCATAGGAACCCGTTAGTTAGGAAGGCTGTCGGCTACGTTCCCATCCCTCCTCCCTCTGCCGTAACTCGGCGATCACTGACGAGTAGCCGCACGGTCCGGCATCCTAGACACACACTCACGGACCTGGACGACGTAATCACAGCGTCCATCGAAAGAAGGAACGCTGCGCTTACGGCCTCCAACTCAGACACGACGCGTACACTTAGTCATTCCCGCCGGCGAGGACGTCCACCGCCCGATCGCGACAACACTGACACATATAGTCCCTATTCGTCCCGGTACCGCCGCACACCGGGTATAGAGTCAGTCCGACCCAAGTCGGACCTAGCTGAGTTTCTTGCTGGACTCTTCTCAGCTAGGCTAGGTTTAGTGAACCAGCGACAAAAGTCCCAGTAAATCGATTCCACTCACACCTCAGATTCGGTTGAAACCGCTGAACCAATCTCACTGGAGCGTAAACTCTTAGAGTATTCCAGTTCCCAAACCACGCGATTTTGCCCCGGGCTACTATCTCCAACCGCGCACTCCTATAGCTTTATTGAGCCCGGCCTATAAAGCCACACTCGAGTTCAAAAAAAAAAGACTGTGCTCTAACTCAAAGTCTAAACATATGGAAATAATTTTTATCAAGATAACGTTATTAGTATTAATTTAATAACGTTTTCACGTCAATAGCAGCATAAGTTCTGGTGATTTAACGTAAACAAGCAATTAGCACCAAAATATAACTGAAAGATAGTAAAAGTTTATGTACATAACTGTGCCAAATTCTATTGCGACTCGACTTAGCTCTCCGAACAACCATACATTTAAAAAGTCGCACAAATGGAAGATTTCAGTATGCAAACCCTGCTGTGACATACCTCTTTGCTCAAGAACCTACAAATACTACAGCACAGATCTGAACCTTGTCACAGCAAAGTCATGGCTCAAATTCGGATGGTGAGTTAAGAAGCCTTTTAAAAATCGACCATTATTAAACTCACGCGCACCTCAACTCTGCATACCGTTTTAATTCATCGAGTAGCTTTCAACTTCATGGTAAAATAAACCCTCTGGGCTGACGTTACGTGTTATATTCCGACGTATGAAAAACGTCAATTCACAATGAGCTTACCAGCATGGCTTTCAGGGTTCATATTGGCTTGCAAAGGCGAGCTCCAAAATATCTAGGCCCCAATCCGGTTGATTGGGAATGTGTGTCGCGGAAGTGGCACAAGCGCGGGGTGCGGAGGCAGGTGAAAGGGGGCGGGGGATAACTTCATTAACATTATGCACACTGCAGCACCGTATAATGAGAAATAGTGTCGTTTCACAACAAGTCTAATATTTATATATATATAATGAAATGCCAACTCACAACGAGTTAAATATTAGATTTATATTATATATATCTTAATTTAGGCATATATCCTGATATTTGACGTGTTGCATTCATCATTAGGTTTTCAAAAATCTCATGTTGAAGATTTTGCAAGTTATTAATCTACGTTATCCATCTAGTAGGCGTTTTGTCAGCGTTTCCGTCCACATAGGCTTCGCCACAGTAACGTTATAATAAAGCTGACTATGTTTAGCATATTTAACGAAGTGCCATTGCAGTGACATTAATTTTCAGGTCAATAGTTTAATTACACCCACTCTGAGATAAAAACGTAATGATGTGCATCTACCTAATTCAAATATTCATTATGCTAAACACTGGTTACTTGAGCTAAGAATACGTTTGTTATGTGGACGTGCGGTTGGGTTTGTGTGGTGCTTTCCTCAACTCATGTACTCGTAACTAATAATCATCGTCATCATTTTCGGACAGTAATCGCTCACTGCAGTCACTGCTGACCATACTGCCGTCTCAAGAAGAAAAACCATAAGTGACATTTTTTGCAAAATGGACTTATTACCAGCCTTGTAATCAGGAAAAAAAATGTGATCTTTCCCTCTAGGAGATATAGTACTATATCTTTTGTAGATCACGATTTAGACAACCACAAGTGCATAATTTACAAGAAATCTAAAGTTTTTTGGCATTATCTCGAAACTTACTTTTTGTCACTTATGGTTTTTCTCCTTGAGACGGCAGCATAGGCTTCTAGAAGTCGGCCACTTGTCACGATTCTAAGCTAACTAGTCGCGTCGCGTACAGGAGTGATATGCGAACTTGCGAAATACCTAATTCAAATTTTCTCTTAATAAGAGTTTAGGTGAGGATATTACCATAACTTTAATTTATTTGAATAGATACTTGTAAATGAGAATAAGATTGAAACATGTTGGGATTGTTGGGAGTATATTCGGGAGATTTATGGGTGAGGATAATTTTTTTGGACCATAGTTAATGCTTTTAATTCGACTACAATTTAGGTAATTGTTTCCGTTGTGACACGAAACTTACCCATATAAATTATATGTCAAATTTTCGTGTTACAACAGAATCAATTAACATGTAGACGAATTAAATGCCTTAACTATGGTCCAAAAATGTGATCCTCACCCTTATCCTTTCGATTTTATTGTCTTTTTAAATGAAATCTGCTAATTGAAGCTAATACGCAGATTTTAACAACATACTTTACTATTATGTAAGGTTCAGCTCTAAAATTAATCCTTGTAATGTTCGTGGCTTTAGTATGTTCTTTAATAACATCCCTCATTTGCGTCTGCGCCTTAAGGCTCTTTCCTATTAGTTAGTTCAGGCTAGTTGTATGTACAACTCAGAATGTTTATAAAGTTTAGCAATCAGAAACACTCAATCTAAATCTGCGCCTACACAGCCTTTGCCCTCCTTCCCCCCACCGAGGAGTGCCGGCGCAAGAGAAATGGCGTGACCTTGTTTCTTGACCCACTGACGACGTCGCGGCCGTGCGCCACGCACACGCTCGCAACACTTACACAGCCAAACAACTAGTTTGTATATACGCGAGCTTGGAACCCAGCTTTACTTTTATGACTTCATTAGACAGTACTCCGAGTAAAAATATGTTTGACGTAGTTTGACGTAGGGATGGTAACGCCAGGTTTATTACCAGCGTATTGGAAAATTGCGAACTGATGAACCTGAGTGCTCCTGAGGAAACTTTGTCGTGAGATAATGTGGGTCAGGACACCTGCCTCTTACCTCCCTGAGACAGACGGCCAGTCTTGCCGCGGTGCAGTCGAATGAGTTGCATGTTCGATGGCAGCTACATTTGGATTGACTACATGTTGAAAATTCATATATACCTCCTATTAACGATATGGCGTCCTGCATCAGTATACATTTCTTGTAAGAATGGAAATCTATGCGTGCTATTTTACATAAAATACCGCCTGTATTCCCAAAATTCGTAGGCAGAAAACTTGACAGAAATACAAGAACTTTATTTAACACCACAATTATACCTAACGTAGGTACCTACATGTTAATCTTAAGAACTAACACTAAACAATAGCGCAGTGTGTGATACTAAACTGAGGCAAATGCAGTTTTGATTTCAGCAGCGCCGATGAAATTAAATTTTCAGTGCTATTTCTGGCAAACTGCTAGTCGTATTTTCTTTTTTTAAGCGTTATAAAACAATTATTTTTGTAATACAAATATGTCCGTCAATAAATATCTGACATTATTAGTATTACTCCTATTTCCTCTTATGAGAGTTTAGATGAGGAAAACGCCATGTGGGGTTTATTGTATTGCTGTTAGTAGGAGTGAAAAAAGAAGAATAAAGACAATTTATAAATATAATGCGGATAGCTATTAAAGGTCGATTTTTCAATAGCTAGTAAAATTATCCGTCAGCTAAAATTATCGCTGCCACTTTCTAATGTCATATGAAATAAAAAGACCGAGCTAACATTTATATGACAGGTACATTTATCTGGGTGAAAATCGGCCCTAACAATATAGTATGGTACCTTCAGTTCCAATCAAGCCTTAATTTTGGAGATATAAAGCAATGCAGTAATAAAAGTATCACGAAGACGGTGGTGGCGATGCAACGTTCAAGTCGAGGTTCGTTTAAAAACGACTACAGAAGTACTATTTATCTTTTCAAAACTGACTTCTGACACTTCGGCAGAAGTATTAGCTAAGCAAATTAACACACTCAGAATGATCTACACAGAGCCTTATTCTCTTGACATTAGAGTTCGTGTGTAGCTCGTTTTGAGCACTAGACCCGTGTAGCTACTTCTACTGCTGACTGATGAACATATATTCGTAACGTTTAAACCATTGACATTATGCTGACAGTACGGAACATTACTTGCCGAGTTCTATTCGCAATTGGCTGAATGTTAGGATTTTGTAACTCAAAAGGAAAATGTAGGTACGTATCTGTCTGTCTGTCCGTCCATCTGTCACAGCCAATTTGCTCCGAGCCAATTTGACCCAAAGACGTACTTAAATAGATGAATTTTAAACATGGAGGCCACATGAATGTTTGTGGAGTATCTCGATTTTTTAAATAATTGTAAGATATAAGGCGAAAATTTACCACTCTCCCCCCTCTTTGTCGCCGAAACTACTAGGCCTTTAATTTTAATAAAGATATAGTTATTTACAGATTACATGTAAAAGATACAAATTTTCTGGACTGTACCCTCCCTGGTTTTGAGTATTTTGACCGAAGTTTAATGTTTTTTCAATATAATCTTTATCTGTGACTGTATAGTCAGATCAATTATTACATAATGTACACATCTTTGGATCTTATTACAAACGAATAAAGTGCAAAAGTGTAAATATATTAATGAACTCCACTCAACTGCTTTTTGTTTTGATTGATGTGGTTTTTTTAACTTCAAAATAACTCGCAAAACCACCTGATTGGATACAACGCAAATATAGCCTGGTATTCAAACCTGACAACAACAAGTGGTTCCCAAATTTTGTTACGTTTGGTTAAGTTTCGGAGGAGGAAACAGTAATAAGTTTTTTGGCCCAGCATGTTGGCGGCTATATAGTCCAACACCCCTACATATATACAGCCGGAATTACAATGGAAACAATTAAACTCTACACAAATTAACTATGCTCAAAAATTTAAACACTATCCATACAATTCCCACTTCTGTAAAAGTCAGCTAATGTTTCCTCTTAAACACGGGAGAGCTGACGCAAAGGACGCGTGAGTCAAACTCGTACTATACCGATTTTTTTTAAAGTACTGGTACAATTTGGACCTGATAATAAGGCAACGAGCCGGTAGTATGTCTGTCTTCGCTAAGCGAGTGCAGCGTCGAGAGCGAACGCGGGTACAGTTAGATTCTGCCATGACTTTTACTTTTGTATTTCACTCTTTCGCTACCTTTCTAGTGTAGGTAGCCAATTTTTAAGGTACGTCGTTAAGTAATTGGTATTTTATAACCTAGCCGCGATTGAAATGGGATTAGAGAGGTGACTGTTTTTCTGAAGTTTTCTGTTTGGCTAAAGAGAGACTGAGATTCATTTAAAACTTTTTAAATGGCCTAGGAGGCCCTATTACCCATTGCTAACGGTTAATTTGCTACTTGATATTTCAATATTCGCAATATTCGCGATCTGCTACATTGGTAGATGTTTAAATTTGCTAATCTCAACTTTCATTAGCGAGACTACTTAAGTCAAAGTAAGTTTATCTATATATGTATATGCGTGTGAATATATATATACTTTGACAAGGGTAGTGAAACTGCTAATGTGTCTGACTGTATATGTGTGAATGGACCTCATGCATCAATGTAACGTAAACGTTTATTTGTGATTACTAACTTATTCGACTCGCTAAATTTATATTTACCGAGATTTAAATAGATAGATACAGTCAAAGGTCAGTGATATCAGTTAGTAATTATTACCCGATTCATTGCGTTAAGTAACTCAGTACAAAAATGTATGGAAAGCACACTTCACGGATGTTTAAGGCCACGCACTCGGCGCCAGCGGGCAGCGGGGCGGCGAGGAGCGGCAGCTGGGGGGTACGAGGGACGCGATCAAGCCCTTTACTACGAACTTCGATATCCGGACTTCGTATCGTGCCGTCCTTCACCTCGTATTATTCACTATATGAGTGAAAGGGACGTCACGCTACGAAGTTCGAATTTCGAAGTTCGGAGTAGCCCCTCAGAGTGTATAGACTTGAATGAGCCTGTATTACTTACTCTATTAGCAAATGGAGACCGCTACAAAGCAACAAAACAAAATCTCGCGCCGCCACGCTGCTCACACAGCTCGCCGCCCCGCTGCCCGCAGAAGTCTAGTTAGTGTCAGTGTCAGTGACATTTGGAGTTCAAAGAGTTGTCACTAAAAAAATATTTAGTGACTTTTACTGACAAAACCAAATTGATCACAATTTTAGACTTAAAGGACGGATTTATGTACAGCCACTATACGCGTGCACCCCAGAGATGGAAAATCCTTAGCAGCTAAATTGAGAAATTAGTTAAAATGCCTGATCTGCTTACTATAAACATCCTACTTAACATGGGCGAGTAGAAGCGTGTTTACATTGCACGATACGATATGATTGCAGGATCAGATAACGAGATCTACACAAGTTGCCAAGGATCCTGCAACGATCTGCACTTTAATTGAATTTTCGTGAAATTAATTTGTCCATCATCTCTTTCACTCAAATTATGAAATAGGCAATTCCATTCCACCGCATAGCTGCGTCCTGGTTCTGCGCCAACATGGCCCATGTGTGGATCTTAACTTGACGACATAAGCCAGCGTTCCAGCTAGGCTGTGCTATAGGAATTAGCCCGGCCGAACTCGGTGGTGGATTTCAGCACGAATTTCATCTTGTCTGCACTAATTTTCAATATTTACTTACACACGTTTTACAGCAGCGTAACCTTTGCCGCAAGTAAATATTATATAAAGTTTATATTTACTTACGGCAAAGGTTAAATAACACATTGAAAGTTTTCAGCGGCAGCGGGGTTCAAAGTTTAAACAATGATTTCAAAAGTAAAGAATTCACATAAAACAAGTTCCAACTATCATAATTATATTTTTGTTTATATTATAAACTAACAATCTTCTGTTGATGTGTTCTTGTTGTCTGTAGTGGATTTAACAACAATGCAATACAATACAAATACTCTTTATTGCACACTGTTGTAACAACTGTACTAGGTACCTGTTTTCATTTACAATTTAATAAAGAATAATATATAACTTCTGTTTAAATGTTTTGATACTGGTGTGAGTTTGTGACAAGACCCTTATTAAAATTGCGAGGAGACTAAGTACCTAGATGTACATTGTACCTATCTATTTAAAACTCGTTTACCTTATCTGTTAAAAACATAGTTACTCATTCCTGAAAAAAAAAACGTAGGTACCTATTTGAGTAGGTAAGGCTAGTGTTTTTTTTTACCCAGACTGTGGCTTTATAGACCGGGCCCAATAAAGCGATAGGAGTGCGCGGTTGGAGAGTAGCCTGGGGAAAATCCAGGGGAAAACCTGCGATACAACCACGCGGATGGTTTTGAACACTGGAATACTCTAAGAGTTTGCGCTCCAGTGAGATTGGTTGAGCGGTTTCAACCGAATTTGAGGTGTGAGTGGAATCGAGCTACTGGGAGTTTTGTCGCTGGTTCACTAAACCTAGCCTAGCTAAGAAGAGTCCAGCAGAGAGTGTGTATGGTGACAAATGGTGAATGACTTATTTACTGGGAGTTTGGTCAAATGCTACAGTATATTAAATTACAGGTGAAGGTGCAGCGAATGCATTAAATGACGTGAAAGATGTCGCTGTATTATCTAAAAAGCGTAAACGCTAACCCATAACCTTGACCATAACCGACCTTAAATGGCACTTCCGTTTGCGCGGGGAAGCTGCGCCGGCGGCGCTGTGTGCGAGCGAGACGGCGCTATTGGAAAGTGTGCTACTGACACCGTTTGAGTTCCGACGCTAGCCGTGGGTACCACATCCGTAAACATGTTCTTGACAGCTTGGGAATCAGATTACTCCTTATGTACACGTTCTTCAGTAACTTCTGTACCTTAAGGAAATGCCATGCCAGTGCAAAATGACTCCCTCTAACACGCGTGAGTTTGCAATTAACCATCCCGCTCTCTACGAAAGCTCTGCCAGTAATTTCGTACGTATTTAGTACATTTTAATTGATTTTTGGAACTTCTTCAACACTTATGAAAAAAGTGTCCGGTTATTGTATTAGAACAATAAAGAAACTGTCCTTGTTGTAAAAAAAAATACATATCACTGTCGCTCATAATTACGAAATCTGCAGCACGAAAGTTTGTTGTTACGATACCGATGATATTTAGGATTTTTTGACAGAGTTACCTGGGTATTTTTTAATATTTCTGTTACCTATTTTATTTATTTGTTTCTTTTTCAGTCCACAGTAATTTTGTGTAGTGTAATCCTACTTTATTTCTTCACACTGGAAGCATAAACTTTATTATTTTCGTCAGATTTCTGAATGGGCCTTGCCTCAAGGGTTTTTTAAAAAAATCTCTCCAGATAGGGGAATTATTTCATTTAAGTCTAGAAGCATAGTATTCATAAATTAGGTATTCAAAAGCTAAATTTTGAATACCTTAATGCCCAATAGTTGACAACTATCGTTCACATCTGTCACTATGACACACAATTGAAAGGTTCAAGTATTGGGTCAGTGTCGAGCATTGGGTCATTTACCTTACTTAATCTTCGTCTGTGTCTGCTGGCCTAGGTTACCCTAGGTACCCGGTTAAAATACTTAAAATATCCTGGACCCTGGTGCAGTGACCACCCGTTACGTTATTACGGTGAAGAGTTGCACCAGATATTGTGTGATTAGTGTTTGTTGTAAGCAGGTCGCAGCCTGTCTTTTCCTTTTCGTTTCCGATTAAAAAGACTATTCTACTGTAATCGTATTTCAATGGCTAAATTAAACAGTGATAGTTATACATAATTATGGAATTTTACCGTTACCGTACCGTTAGGACCGGTCTAAATGGCGAGCCTTGGGGGAGGTCTATGTTCAGCAGTGGACGTCTTTCGGCTGAAATGATGATGATGATGATGATGGAATTTTATTGTTGGCTTTACCTACCTACGTTGTGTTTTATTTTTTTAATGTTCATTCCACTATCCCGGGAGAGACAGGGAAAGATGATCTGTGCGGGGCAGGGCAGATATGTAGTCCTCGTTCGACGCAGTGGCAGTGGCTACACTGTCGCCCGTGTCTCGCGCGCGGCATAGGTCGCGCGCGCAAGTTCAAGTATGAAGGGCAAGGCGCGGCGAACGCTTATTATCGGCAGCCATTTCACCTGATCTTTGCGCATGCTCTAAAGGTTACACTGACCTTTCCTTTACTTATTTGGGAGTACATCTTCTGCGTTTGCATTCTCATTCACAAACTAAAACGTACTGTGTGAAAGTGTTAACTTGTAGGCGTTCCTGTAGTAGATACTAAGTAGCACGTTTTATAAAACCTTACGGTATGATTTAACCGTACATTTACGTTATTTGATAGAATTATTTAGTTATGTTCCAACGAAAGATATTGGATAATCTCCGTTTTAAAATAGACTAGAGTCTCTACATCCCAATAGTTTCCACAAAAAAGCTTTCAAAGTTTACGAAGTTCGAAAAATGATAACTTTAAAAAGGCTTTAATCTCGAAAATTATTTGATCTACAGAGACAATTCTAAGTCTCATATTGTAGCAAATTTAGTACCTATACTTTAAAAACGTCCTGAGAAGGTACTATCAGCAACTAGTTCTTTAGGGTTATAATCGGTTTTTTTCGATATTTAACAAAATTTTTGAAAAATCGAGAAACTGATTGTAACCCTATAGCACTAGTTTTTAATAGTACCTTCTGAGGAATCAGGAAGGGCTCTCGTAAGTCTCTAAGAGACCTCTTTAAAGAAAATAACATTTTAACTGCGATCAGAATCAGAATCAGAATATTTATTGTGAAACATATGTATACAGGATGTTGGGATTGACAATGTTCAGCTATGTTCTACCTTACGGCATACAAAGTTTCTTAGTCTAACTTAGTCTAGATATATCATTACATTACATTATATTATATTACATTATACAGTCATTTAAATATTCATTTACAGAATAATAAGCCTTTTGTATTAAATAATTGTTTAAAGAGCATTTAAATTCATTTATGCTATAATGTATGAGAATATTGTTTATGTCATAAAGAACCTAGACTCATTCTGTAAAAAAACTTGTATCCATAATTTTAATGCTAGAAATAAAAATAAAATTGCCACTAAAAAGTTTCGTGTCATGTGTCAGTGTCTATAATAAGTTACCCGACGAAATTTTGTGTTTACCCATTCCATAAAATATTGATGTCAAAGACTTTAAAGGGTTGAGGACTATCTGACAGACAGAAATGCATGGCCGAAACCAAAGACATAAACAGCGTAACGTAAACGTAAGAATCATGTAAGGTATTATCAATATTATCATTGTATCTAGTAGACACAGTTTTTGCGAGAAAGCATATCAAAAGATTTAATTAATTTAATGTCTAGGGTAAGTATTTTCCGTTATTATTATTTTCCTTGTCTCGTATTTGGTAATAGGTATACAATTTCGAAAAGTTTTCTTCTGACACTAAACTACACATTGTTCTTTATTCCGCGTTTCTTTTTTATTTCTTTCTTGTTGATTACCACCTAGGTTTACTTAAGCAGTCTCATTTTAATAAGCATATTTTGGAACAACGACGTTTATTTCGGCGTTTCTTCTCGGCAGTGGTCTTTTGTAAAACGCTAGTAGTTTTTGACTAGTAAAAGTGTCATTCCGGCCTAGATACTTACATAATAGTTTTTTATTTCATTTACTAGCCGCATCTGTGTGTTTTGATGATGTTCGTCAACTCAACTACCTCTGACGTTTTCAGTTACTTGTAACGCTTCAATTTCTTTAAACACCTCAATAACTAGGGCCGTATTATGTACCCTCTACCCTCATATATGAGAGGAGGCTTGTGCCCAGCAGTAGGAAGTATAATTATTGTTAGGTTAGGTTAGGAAAAATACTTACTTATTTATTCCACTTTTTAGGGTTCCGTAGCCAAAATGGCGAAAACGGAACGCTTATAGGTTCGTCCGTCCGTCCGTATATCACAGCCAATTTACTCGGAGACTATAAACACTACATTTATGAAATTTGGTAGGAAGGTGTATTCTATAAACCGCTACATAAAAGTGATGTGAAATTACAAAAAATATTTAATTAGGGGGGGGGGGGCACTTCATACATGTAACCGGTGGATGAAAAAAAAAATTTCAACGCACATAGTCCTGTGGGGTATCGATGAATAGGCCTTTAAAAATGATATGGAGGTTTCTGAAAAACCTGTTCATTTAAGTCAACTGTTGGTGAGATATTACCTATCAAATTCATAGAAAGTGTGTCCCCCCCCTCTAATTTCCAAACTATAAAGTTTAAAATTCTGAAAAGAATTGAGGTGGTTTGCATTAGTAAATACGATTTTTGGTTTGAACAATATAGGTTTTACGGTTTTTGAGTTTTCGCTTAAAAACTGTCTTGCCCAAAACAAAAGGTCGTAAGTGTACTAGTAGCTTTAGTTTTGCCCTTCGAGGCTTAAGAAAAATTTCCACTAGAAAAGCAGCCATGCAATCATACTACGTTTTTTTTTCAGTTCCATGTATTATTTGGTTTAGCAATCTGGGGTGGTTGTGTGGACATACAGCGATTATTTTTATTACAAAAAAAGTGCGTGCGTATTTTACAGGGAATAAAATCTATATAGTCGTGAGTCGTGCAGGCAATCTTTCAAGCAACTAGGTTTGCTTACTTTGACTGCGCTCTGTATTATGGAGCTTTGCAAACTAATTCGGCGACTACCAGACAAGTTCCCACCGCAGAACTTTAAAAGCGACAGACTCAATCATATATTTAATAACGCACAGGAACTCACCGCACCTCCGCGCCCTGACGCTGCTGAATGCCCTGTTGGTGTCAGCACCCGAGTGTGATCTGCTTGCGTGGCGAAGGACGGCTGTGTGTAGGGAGTGTCTGAAGTTCTGTGACATGAGGGATGATAGGCTTTCTAGTGTACCTACGTAGATAATTAGTATCATTGTTTTGTTCTTTTAAGTTGATGTTTCGTTTCACAGTGTATTAGACAAAATCTGTAATGCTGTGTAAATATATTTAAATAAATAAATAATTTATGAATGACATCATGGTCCCAGCTGGTAATTCAACAATGTTCCGTTGATGCCATTTGTATGTTGCGGCAAAGGTGTACAAATGCCTTACCAAGCGAAATTAAAGCACTATCGTCTGCAAAGTTTTTATTCGTTTAAAAAAATACCTCATTGAACTATGTCCTTATAGTTTAAATGAGTATTATAACCAATTATAAATAAAGCCTTTATTATTGTGTTTATCTCTAAAAATTCATTTTGTAATTGAGTGCAATTATTTCGCACAAAACTGTAAAAATACATATAATATAATATTTAGATTCGTTTGTAGTCGTAAAAATGTTGCTACACCCTACTAGGGTCCATGTCTATCTATACTGCCTAGCTAGCTTATAAAAACACCTTGCAAATACCATGGTTGCAACAAATAAAGGAAAGGAAATAAAGTGCCGTGAGTTCTCTATGAAAATACGACTTTTTTAGATTCAATATATTGGATAGTGATTTTAAATGTGGACTAGTAGGTGTTGGTACGAAACACTTCATTGTGCGTGGTCTGACACGTACTTGGCCGGTTTATATAATATAGGTAGCATCCACAACGACGCGCCCCTCCACAGCGAATCTCATACTAATCTATGTGCAATTGTACGGAATGAGCTGTGGAGGGGCGCGCCTTCGTAGACGATATATCTATAGCAAATTGTGTAGGTATCGTATACTTACGCACTGTTTACTAACACAAGTCCGCTGAAAATACATCATCCGCTGACGCACCAATGGCCGACATCGTTTCGTTGCCAACGAGGGTTGTAAGGATAATTGATTTAAAATGTGTTTGTTTTTTTAATCATGAAAATATAAATGACCAACAAGACAAGCATGGTAAGTGGAGGGTGAACGGAAAGAACATATATGTAGATATATCTACTCAGTCTTTTTAGGGTTTCACACCTCATGTGGAAAAAACGGAACCCTTATAGGATCACTTTGTTGTCCGTCTGTCTGTATGTCTATCTGTCTGTCTATATGTCTGTCAAGACCCTTCATCTCAATAACGCGTTGAGGTATCCAGTTGAAATTAAAACCATATACTCAAGTTTACAGTCCCTTGAATCTGAGCTACTCAAACTTTTAAATTAATGTAAAAAGAAGTTAATGCCGTTTATGTCACGTATATTTCGTTACTCAAGGGAATCAAAAACGTATATTTCGTTACTCAAGGGAATCAAAATTTATAGGGTACCTAACTTCCACTGACCTAGAAATATGAGATTTGGCTAGTAATATCGTCTTATACTTACTATAAGTACAAGGAAAAATCCGAAAACTATACATTTGTAATTAAATCATAAAAAATACTGTCTCATTATTTAAAGTATGTAATACTAGCGGCCGCCCGCGACTTCGTCCGCGCAATTTTAGATGGTAACAAAGGTACAAATGAGGTTTATTTGTTTCTGTCAGTTGTCTGATGCTATTAATCTTTTATGAAAAATTCCTCCAAAGGTAAAATAAATGTCCGCCATCTTGGATTTGAAAATTGATGTCATTTTCGTAATCGGCACCCCGAGGAACCTCAAAGATGACACCCATATCGATTTTTAAGAAAAATAATTGTCCGCCATCTTGGATTTGCAAATGCATGTCATTTTCGTAATCGGCACCCCGAGGAACCTCGAAGATGACACCTATATCGATTTTTACTAAAAAGTAAAGATTTGCTCCCCGCACAAACTGAGGACCCCCTTTTTTACCCCATTAGGGGAACAATTTAGAAAAACGCTGAAACATGTTTTGTTGTATTTAAACAGAGTCTGTATACGAAGTTTTAAATCTCGCACTTCAAAACAGATTTGCTCCCCGTACAAACTTGGAACCCCTTTTTCACCCTTCAGGGGAGAAATTTCAAAAAACCATGAAATGCGTTTTGTTGTATTTAAACAGAGAGTCTATATACGAAGTTTTAAATCTCTCACTTCTAAAAAGATTTGCTCCCCGTACAAACTTGGAACCCCCTTTTCACCCCTTTAGAGGAGCAATTTCAAAAAACTCCGAGATACGTTTTGTTGTATTTAAACAGAGATTCTATATATGAAGTTTTAAATCTCTCACTTCATAAAAGATTTGCTCTCCATACAAACGTGGGACCCCCTTTTCACCCCTATAGGGGAGCAATTTAGAAAAACGCTGAAATATATTTAAATACAGAGTCTATTTACGAAGTTTCAAATCTCTAACTTCAAAAAGGATTTGCTCCCCGTACAAATTTTTCACCCTTTAGGGGATGAATTTAGAAAATCGCTGAATTTTGTTTTGTTATATTTAAACAGAGAGTCTATATACAAAATTTCAAGTCCAAAAAAATTGCGTTTCCCATACAAACTTGCTTCCCTTGTTTTACCCCCTCAGGAGATGAATTTCGAAACTTCTTTTCTTATCCCTAGCCTACGTTATAAATGTAACCGACTGTGTAAAAATAAACTCTCTAACGTTAGTAGTTTCGGCTGTGCGTTGTTGAGTCAGTCAGTCAGGACTTCTTCTTTTATATATATATATAGATAATACCTACAAATTTGTATGGAACCTTCGGTGGGCGAGTTCCACTCACACTTGGCCGGTTTTATTATTAGTGGCAATGAGACTTCGTTACGTAATAGTTAATAGCTCTACCTTTTTATGGAGAATAAGGTCACATTCCCATAAAGGAATTTCTAATACAAACAGAATATATTTCACTACATTTTGACACATGTAAATTTATAAATCCTGTTTGTGTATTTATTGCAGGCCTGAATTTTATTTATGATAAAAAATGTGATTCCATCTAAATGGGGGCTATCGCGTATGAATTCGCCGCTAGAGGCGCTACTGTAGCGTGAGGTCTTCGTAATGTCAAATGTTATTCTTTGTAGTGGCGCTACGCGGGTTAATAACTAATTGGAACAATATGATGACTATTTTGCAATACCTGCGCTTGATTATGGCAAATATGAGTTACGGGTCAATGACTGACAGTGCTTTGAGACAGTTTTGTCTTTCGGACACTTATGTCCTCCTTTTTTCCGAACAAAACGGGACTGCGCTACAATGCGGGATGTTCGATATTTTTACGGTACGGTTTTAAGGTATTAAATATGATTTAAATGTAAACTTCGTTCTCATGCCCATAATAACCAATAACAATTTTTGACAGCTGGACCTTACTCGACAGTGGCGCCAACTGGTGAGCACAAAAACGATAGCCCTCATTGTCGTCCTGTAGTTCATTTTCTTGTACTTAGTGTTATACCCGCTCTTGTCAGAGTCCGCTTTCTGCTTACCTTTCTCCACTTTGTAAGATCCTGATGGGCGTCCTGTTTAGTGAGCCCAATGTCGCTCATTTCCGGCTGCACGACATTTTGGGTCTGCCGCGGGGTCGAGAGCCGTCGATGGCTAGCTACGTTTTTGTTCCCTACGCAATCACATGACCTGCGAAATATATTTTCTCAAACATGCAATGAAATATTGAGGTAATAATAGGCTGCGAAGTGTCACGTTTCCGACAACCTCGGCGTGAAATGGGATTGCCAACCTCGTAATTATCCTATATATCATTATTATTATATCGTTAGTCTATATTTATGTACTCGGCCGGCAACCCCTTACTTCCCGGCCTCTGTAGTAATAGTACATTACTACGGGTAGTTACAAGGTTGGCAACCCCGTTTCACGCCGAGGTATGTATAGTGCTTTTCTCAAACATGCAATGAAATAAATTAAAAAAAAAACTCCAAGAAATCAAACTTTAATTTCTAAAGAAAGTAACAGTAAAAAAGACATAAAATATAACTAACACATATATTATTATTTATTTCGTTCAATTTCCAACTCGAATTGAATATTAAACACTACTACTACAAAAATAAAATGTACGAAAGCACGTTTCTGAACGAAGCGTTAGGATCGAGCTATCCTATGGAACGACACTGACAGCTTGTCATTCTTGTTAATTATCAAAAACTATAACCTCTTTTCTTCATCGCTGAGGGGCTACCGCGAACCGAAAACGAACGAAGTTCGAATGTCTCCCTCTCTGTCGCACGAATTTGCAAGTGCGACAGAGAGGGAGATATTCGAACTCCGTTTTCGTTTCGCGGTAGCCTCTCTGTTGTCATCGGCGTCGGAACTCATATTTAAATAAGTAACAATTTCAACAACGCATAAATCCAGTTAAAGAATGAAAAAAAAAACAATTTTGCCTCCAAAATGATTAAAAAAATACCTTCACGGTTTGAGTAGACATTTTTACCGTGTAGTTAAATTTGCAATTGAAATTATTCGACTGTGTTATTTATTATGTTTATGTCGATTTTATATAAATAAAACAGCAAAATATAACAAACATCGTTTATTTTATTTTTTTAATAATCGTAGTGGCAGAATGTCATGGCTAACCAAAAAGCCAATAATTTCTTATGGCTGAACGCCGTGATTGCTGTGTCACAAATAAATGTGGAATGGAAATTAAAAAAGAGCATCTTGCAGGCCCCCAACTTTGTATGAAATTCCTTTAAAGGCCTCTCGTCTAGCCGCACCCGAAACGTGACACTTCGCAGCCTATTATAAGGAACATAACCTCAATATTTCATTGCATGTTTGAGAAATGTACTATTACCGAATCAGCGAAGGCGACATTCCTGGAGCTTCTCCGCTACGTCACGACCTCCGAGCCTGCCGCGGATGTAGTCGTTTGCCGGATGCGATCGCCGCTCATAACGCTACTAATACATGGCAACATCTTTATTTCTGTAGCGCGAAGCTGCTGATAGTAGGGGTGCTAAGCTCACCGTGGAATACTATACTGTAGTCATGGTAAACAATTGGTGCTTTTAACCAGAATCGCACAATCATGTCGAAATTTTGAGCTAAGCACCCTTGCTATGAATGTGCCTGTCAAGAACCGGTCACATTTCGCTGCCATTACCAGTCCTTTGATTCAAAGTTGTATTCTGCAGTCTCAGTATAGTGTCGAACTCGTGCAGTACGAATTTTCCGTTTTCATGGCAAATAAATTCCCTATCTGGTAATTTGGTTGCAGGCCATGTATTCGGTCTTCGCGACATTCCCGACCATATAAACTGCATTCTAGCTAATACCTAAATTATTTGGCTGACTGTACCTGCCTTATGCTAATATATATTTCTAAAATTAGAATTACCTAGTTAGTATACCTTTCGTAGTATATTCAGGATACCTTTAGAATATTAGTAATGTCCCAGTTGCAGCGGACATTGCAGTAAATCTCTTTTCTTAAGTTTTGTTTACGGTGTTCATAAAAAATTGAGTTGCAGGTTAAAAATGGGAGCGATTGGAGTCAATATATCTTCATTTGTTATTCAATAAATTGTTTATTGAAATAAATAGTAGATTGTATGACAAGGGTCTAAAATGAGCCATATTACGAGATAGTTATTTTCCCGAACAAAGTGAGGGAAAATAGTTCGAGGGGTAATATGGCTTTTAGACCAGAGTTATACACTCTACTTTTCACTTCGATTGCGAGAAAATAAATAAACAAAGGTTAGCCATCCAAAATTAACAATTAATTCCACGGCGAACTTATATACTGTAATTTGGCAGCATGTTTTTTTTTCTAAACTGCTTTCATGCTTTGACACACAAAATAGACACCGCGGTTCGAACGAACTATTCACTTTTTTAATTATTGTGAAATAGGGACTACTACAAACTTAGTCTTTAGACTCATTAGAGAAATGAATTCTGTTTTCTGATTGGTCGATTTTAGTAAAGCTGTATTCTGGTTTGTTAATACCCAATACCAAATATTTTTTAAAGAGTTAAATTAGTGTTTTGTGATTGGTGGATTTAATAGGTGAAGTATTATGATTGGTCTAAATTGAATGTTTTGTAAATCATAAATATGTATTCATATTTTCCCTAGGGGTTAAATGTACTACTTTAGCCCCGCTTGACAAGTCTAATATGACACACTTTTCGAGCATAAGAAGTGAAAAGGTTAATGTACATCCTATACATACCATTCAACATTTGCCTAAGCAAATTTTTGTAGTAGTGAGATTGTAAACTAACGGTTAGGTTAATTTATAATATGACGCGTTAGATTATAAACTATGGAAGCTCACAATTTTACGGTATCATTTTACCTATTTAACTAAGATGTAATCTTTATCATTTGTCAAATAATAGATAGGTATAATGTTTATTGCTTATACCGGACCTTAAGTAGGTACCCTATATATATCCTATTTCGTAATTAATCTTGTGAAAGAAACGCAATACTTATTTTATTTTAATAACAGAGATATCATCAGTTCAATAATACCTGTGATATTAGATATCATTTCTAACCGACTGATACAGATATCTAAACTCATATTAAACTTACTTATACCAAACACACCTCAGCGCTGACAGTTAATAAAAACACTCAGCCAACCCAAAATATCTAGGCTGCGACGTAAACCTAATGAACTTGTTTCTGGCAGGTTTCAGTGAATCGTACCTTCCATCGATCGATACTTCTATACATATATTCAATTTATAAAATGTCGACTTTGGTAGGTAGTGGTCAATACGATGTAAGTGGACAGTTTTTGTTCACGTCAGACCGAGCGGTCGCACTGTGGCGGGCGCGCCGGTGAAATCAAGCCTCTCTATGTAAGTGGGTTGGTGAAAGAATTTCTCCGAGCGCTGCCGCCGGTACCGTCGGCACGACAGCGTTATATCTACTTACATACATACATAGCTGCTCGTCACTAGGACGACTGTTTGTAAAATTTAATATAAGGTTTATCTCTTTTTATCACCACTCCGTGTTTATATTATAAGTATTTACGTCATTTGTATCAAATTAATAATTTAATTTATTTAATATCGTAATTCTAGGGACCCAAATTAAATAGAATCCGCCGGCAAACTTCGCCGGTGGAGAAACACCATATATGTTGTGAATAATTAGGCTAATACGGTATAGTACATTCCATATTACCTGTTGTCTTGCCACTTGGAACGTAAAAAATACAGGTAATAAAAACCAAACACTCATAAAACCCTTTAACTTTACAAAAGAGCTGTTTCGGCTTCAACTATTCCGGTGCAGACAAACAAGTGTTGATATTTTTCAATATTCATAAACAGTTATATGCCGGTATGTGAATGAACACAACAATAACAAGTTACCTATTGATTGAGGTACTTATTTATAAATTAAAAAAATAAAATTCCGTATATGGATTTTTTTTAAATATTGATTCATAAAAATTTAGGTATTATCACAATGATAATTTAAATTAACAGAAAGAAAATCGAAATAAATAATAACTAATTCTGATCTGCCTACTTCGAAATTTAAAAAACAACTGAGTCGTATTTAAATTAGGTAATATTTAGACTAAGGCTCGGTTGCACCAACATACGATCACAGGGCGGTCATCGTCAAATATGGCGCCGGTAGCTATCATCCCATAGAAACTTGTCAAACTTTCCATACAATCGATTTTAACGAACACCGCTTACGATTACAGACGGTTTGGTGCAACCCACCCTAAAAGATAACGTAGGAAAAGTATCAAGATCATTTGTAGCACCGACTGTCACACGTGCTAACCAAGTGATTACAAAAAATTAGCTGTCTAGTAGTCACAAGACGTAAGTTAAAATGGAATATACTATACCGTGCAGAGTGCGCGGCGACAGCAATGCGGCCCCGCCGTGCTCCGCGCGTGAGGTGCAGCGGCGTTTTCTCTCGTCGGCCCTGCACTTGCGCACCGATCGCAAAAAACCAATTGCTTGCCAGTATGTGCATTATGACAATTTTCACATCCGACTTTCTTCGGACGTACGAGAATATTACGTGTGTTGTGTGAACTTTGAGTGGAATCTTTCACTTTGTCTGTTTCACACCTTTGTTTGCGACATTGACGTCTTGCATGACCCACTTTTGTTACTAGCGAGCAGAGATGGAAAAGTTTCGTGATATCTTTATGTTTTTAGTGTGTACGCTTTCTACGCTGGAGGAGGTGGCAGGGAATTTAGTGATAAAAACATAGGTTTAGTTAACGAAAAATCTTCTTTCATTTTACATTAATTTACAATTTACTTAAGTATAATTGGAAAACCTCTCGAAAAATATAACATTGTTTCTTACAAAAATACATTATATCTACAAAGAAAGTATCGGTATTGTTTACCGTATTGGAAAGGATTTACAATAAAAAAAATAATTATATAACTAAAGTTACCAATAAATACTTAATAACTAATCACTTAGCTTGTAAATAAAAGGTACTTGATAAAATATTATGACTATAACATAAGCTGGGGTGTGACACAGAAATTAAATGGTCATTGAAATTTGAAAAATAAAAATGGCTTTGGTAATGTCATTACTCAACACAATATTTAACATTTTTCATTTAATCATCGGGTAAGCTCGTATTTTTAAATAAACGAAGCATTTTAATGGACGTATCAATTAACTCTTCACCAAACCACATTTAGGAAATGTATATAACGGTGTCTAGGTCATCCGTCGCGAACGGTAGGCTAGGGGACGGGAGCGCCCCTGCGACCACCAGAGAATTAATACAAGTTTGAGTTTAAATATCAAACACAATTAGGCCTCTTATCTAATTAAGAATAATAATTCAATTCAAAATATTTTAATAAAAATCGGGGTATAGAATAAAATATTTGGTACTTAGTACAAGTCATTAAAGCAAGCAGAGAAGGAAATTGAATTATCATGATACGGATTAAAGACAAGCTGGCCAAGAAAAATAGTCTATGCTGAAAAATAGAATTAATATATACTTAGTTGATCTGCAGGAATGTTTGATTCATTGAAGTTTTGTGCTAGAAAAAGAGGAATACGTACCTACTAATGAGAGCACGAACATTGAGACATACACTGAACTTACTTAACATTAGAATTAGAACAGATACTAACGAAACAAAATTAACTAAATGTATTAAGGCAAGTCGGCCATTTCAAATTCACCAGCTGTCGATTTGAGTGGTGATAAGACTGAGAAGACATCTTAAAAAGTGTTTAGTAAGTGTAGTATATTTGATCATTAGCTGAACACAGTATTGCGCAACGCTGCGTAGGTATTATTGGAACATTAGTTTTTTAAATATTTTTTAGCATCCGCTTCCCGGACGCAGCAAGTTCCGGAGCTCGCGTGCACCCGCGCAATGCGCAGGAGTCGATCAACTCATAACGCCGAACCACTTCATTTACTGCCTTTATCTTCTAACTGAATATTTACGAATGTATTCATTCTGATTTCATTTTATTCAGCGGTCTTGTAACATGTATGCAGGAATTGATTGATATTGAACATTTACGAGTAGCAGTGCCATGCGCTTCGGTATGTAACAAGGCCTAAAAATTAAGTATGCGATGAAAGGAGAGGGTTTAACTAATAATTACTTATATTAAAAGTTGAAATGTCAGTTACGAATGACGCGCTAGCCTCTTGACTTGAGGTTTGTCATATATGTTTATATAAAACGATTCATGCACCTAATTTCATACATTAACTATTTAATTATTCATTAGAATTGACTATAAATAGGTAATCGGAGTAATCATTCACGTTTTACTTAGGCATTATAATTATTTCAATGAAATTTTGGAGTCAACTTATTAACGTACGTACTTTCATTATTAGTACAAACCAAGGACATCAAAATAACTGTAAACTAGCCAAATTTGAAATAAATCTCTATCTAATAATGAGATGAGGTTTAAAGTAAGTAAATAAGTACAAAAAATAACCATTCAGAAAAATTATGTCAATTCAATCTCCACTAAAATTAACATAAATAATATTATCTACACCAAAGTAATTCTGGAAACATCTTAAAACTAGTTAACATTGCACTTGTCCTTAGGAGGAGTGTAACCTAAAGGGGTTAATATAAAAATAATACAAGAACATCGCTCATAACTAAGTTAGAAGACAATGACATACATTCAATGTTAAAGTACTCATGGACAATAACCTATTAAAGTGAGATTCCGCTCAAATTGAGGTACTAGCAGCACACATTAACACGTCCGTCCACATGCAACAATCACTCACACATCTACGATCTACAAAAATGCTTCATTTTGAGCTAGGTTGGGTATGCCCCAAAAGTCTTTGCTCTATCATTCATTAGTCTCTCCCAATCCGCTTGTGGATTTGCTGATGCTTGATGAGGTGCGCTTTTTGGCGAAATGCCTTGGCACACACATCACACCTGAAAGGTTTCTCTCCAGTGTGAGTTCGAAGGTGCACCTTTATATTAGATTTGTTGAGAAAACCCCTATTACATATACCGCAGCGATGAACTGGCTTTTCTTTCCCAAGAAGACCGCTTAATTCGGCAGCCGTCGCTGTAGGAAAAGCCAAAGAGCTCCCGTGGATATTTCCTCCATTACTTGACTGTTTCGCCTTCGCCCTGCTTCTTTTACTCTTATTCGAAGGAGTGGCTGTAGTCGTGTGGGCGTGAGGATAACCTAATAGCCGTTCCGGACTGCAAAGGCCATCAGGCTTCAAACTGAGAGCGTAATGAGGTGGATATCTACCATTTAAGAGACCATTAACGCCATCTGTCGTTGATACTGCGTTCCCTGGAGGAGATGACGTTGATATTACATCCATTCCAAAACTAGTAGAACTGGGTGCTTCTTGTTTCACCGGTGGGCCATTTTGTAGTCTGTTTTGAAGAAGAGGCATATATCCATGAGTGAGAAGAGTTTGCAGCGTAGAACCAGCTTGTCCATGTGATGAAATCTTGTGCAAAAATTCTTGACTTTTAGAAAATTCCTGACCTGGTTTGCATGGAAAATCCAACCCAGTGTGGTGGGAACTGGGTAGCGACGGCGGTGGAGAGCTTGGTAGAAACTCTGCCAGATCTTGTGGAACTATTTTGTCACTGTGTTGACTGCAAGCTCCAGCAATCCACGCGTCAATATCCATCCAACTATCTCTCGAATCATTTCTTTCGGGGTCTTCTGGTTGAGAGGGTACTGTCGTGTCAGCTATTGCCGAACCAATTATGGCTGCTATGTCCTCAATCGAGCTAATATCGTACATATCTTGTTTGTGTCCATCTTCAAACATTTTTGCAGGAGGTGAGCAAGATGTGGCGCAAGAATCTGGTGCACCGGGGGCAGAATTTTCAGCTGAGAACGGTTTTGTGTCTGCGTCTAACGGAAATGGCTTGACATCTTCGAGATCAGGAGGTTCGGTCTCAGCAGCACAAGTTGATGACGAGACAACATCATGATCACCATAACCACTTTGTGTAGGGTAGTTATTGTTTTCTTCTGGAAGACGTTGGGCGATGGCGTGATAATGGTGACCGGAGATACCATTAATCGAAAGATGACCAGTATAACCAGTAAAAGGAGGCAAAGGCTTTAGCTCTGCCAGGGGAGGTGGAGCTAGTAGAGAATCCAACAGTTCATGGCAGGTTGGAGGGGGCGAAGTGTCGTCCAGCTTGGGGTCGAGCCAGCACGCGCCGAGAAGAAGCTCGTCGCCGCCCCCGCTGCCGGCGACCCCCGCGCACTTCATGCCGCGTCTTACCGCGACCCCAGAACCCAGCGAGAACCCGCCACTGCCATACTTAGACGCCGCCACCCTGCCGTGTTATCTGCAACAATTATTCGAAATTATATATTATTTGATGCAATGACCTAATTTTTGCTAAACAGCTTGATGTTTTAAGTAAGAAATACCGATTTGATACACGTGGATCATATAGAGCTTTAAAAAGTTCGAGTTACTGATAAGTAAAGATAGAATAAGATGCGCATAATTTTCAATATTAGATACAGACTATAGCTACGACGAGGGCGACGTTGGTCTGTATATTCCACAACCAAAAATGCTACCTTAATTTTCCGATACAGACAAGACACTTTTTCGTCCGTGTCTACGCGTCACACATATGTGTCTATTGTTCCTAAAAATATAGGGTTGCAAGCTTCAATAATAATGTTGACGAAAACCCATAAATAACTAATTGGCCAGGATTGTAAATGTAGGTTCACGGAGCGTACGCAATCAAGATATAGGCGCGAAATAATCGCTTCCATTTAGCCGATCCGCTTCACTAGCTATCGGTGTTGTTGCCGTGGCTGTCGATAGCAGCAGCAACACTACTCTATTAAAATAACTTTTTGCTCTTATTATTTACAATGTCTTAAATACAATATGCGATTTTCCAATTTTCCTTGCAAGGGAAGGTGCCCTGAATGTTGAAAAGGTCATATATCGACGAGGGTTGCGTGGTCAAACCCGATAAATTGAGATACTCGTAATTGCTTTTTGAAATAAGAACTCAACATCCGCTAATCAATCACGTAACTTTATGTACTAATGGTAGGTATATTTTACTGTCAATTTGGAAGTATAAATGTATGAGCTGACAATTAAAATTTGACATCAAAATATGTCTAAAGTTAGTACATAATGTTACATGATTATCCTGCCTTACGCATAGTTCGATATTAACTGAAAAACAGAAAGCCTCCGAACCCTCTACCTGTAATATCAAAATTCTATATCTACATCATAAAGGTCGCCTGTGACAAAAAAACATTCCGTTCCTCCTAAATAACACGTTTTTTAACGAGCACTTTATACGCTAAATTACAGTCCCTCATATAGCTGTCCTACCTCACTGGTACTCTTCGCGAAAAAACACGGACCATACTTGAAGCATTCCTGTTATAAAGCATTACTATGTATGTATTCTTAACCTATATCCAAACCAATGTATACTGTGAAGCTTGCAAAATTTTGACTATTGCATTCTGATTTTGAATATATTTTCGTGAACAAATTTTCAGTTCAGTGACTTAAAGAGCATCTGCGCTTAATCAACAACACGACTTAACCGCCAATCCCTGGCTCCGAGTTGGTATTTATCCCTGCATACAAAGACTGTATATAGCCGTTTTTAGTGAAAGCGGCCATCGATACATTTTCCGTGTATCTGTCGACGTACACTATGGATTACGCATGGTCTACATGGGTGCAACCACTAAGATAATACATTAGAGACAAGACGTCCTTAAATCTCGGTCCTCGACACCTTCTCTGATACAAGATTTGGATGATGTGTATATATGCATACATGTATACACCGTTTGCAAATTTTATGTGGACCTTAAGAGAAGGGAAATGTTTATTTGTAAAAACTGCAAAATAATTCCGACAAAATAAAAGGATCCTATTCCCTTCTAACTATTGAAATTTGTAAGTAGCATACAGTAACCAAGCAGTTGGAATTATTTTCCGTAATACCGTGATTCGCAGGTTCTTTGATATTTCTCCTTGCGGGAGCTAATAAAGGAATCCACCGATGAGCATAGATAGCGGCTGATTACTACCGGCGGCACTTAGCGCACACGTCAGCAATTAACCGAGTTATTCGAGTTAGCTGACCGTGTTCTTTGCCTGCAACAATCTACTGCCAATCGTAACGAAATCAGGATGCGGATAATAGAAGCATGCTTGTGAATATTGTTATACACACATGTATTGTACGAACACGAGAATATATATGTTAATCGAAAGAATTGCGGCTGACCATTGCGGGCCATGCATTTGCATTGTAGAGATGTTAATCGACGACTGCGTCTGCAATTTCCTTGCATTTTAAAGATATGAGTATACATTATAGAATATTACAATGAAAAATATTGTCAATTTGTGTCATAGTCGTTATAGATTAGGTATAGATGGTAGACGCTTTAAAGAAATTAAGTCAGGTAGTATCCAGGGAGTCAGCTATTGTGGCATATTTTGGATACATAAACTCCATACTACGGTACGGTATAACATTGTGGGGAAGGTGCACAAATGTAGATACTGTTTTTTTGGGACAAAAAAATGCGTAAGGGCCATCTTTGAATTAAGACAAAGGGATTCATGTAGACCTTTCTTTAATAAATTCAATATTTTAACATTACCTAGCCTATATATTTTCGATGCATGTTTATTTGTGTACAAAAACGAACAGATGTTTAACCGCGCTAAAGAAATGTACAAAAATCCCGAACGCTCACAATATCGCAATAAATTATTCATTCCAATGTCAAAATTATCATTAGTTGCTAAGAATAGTTATATTATGTGTATTAAAATATTTAACAAGCTGCCTGACACAATAAAAGACCTACCCTTCGCAAAATTCAAACGAGCCCTCAAAAAGTGGCTTGTGTAAAAGTGCTTCTATAGTGTGCAGGAGTATTTAAATTATAAGTAAGAGAAATGTAATGTAGGTACTTTAAAAATAACAAATGTATGACATTAAACTCGATAAAATGATGTAATTGATTTTATAATTTTGACTTATAGACATTTTATTTGACTTTATTTTTATCTGTATTTTTACATTAATGACCATAGTATACTGTATTGCAGGTGTATATACCTCTCAATTTCACATGCCATTTATGGTAAATTTTAGTGATACTAAGACTACTTTTAAAATCTCATTGTACCTGAAATTATGTGAAATAAATTATTTGATATTTGACGTATCCTTCCAATAACCAGGGTAATGGTGAAATTAACTAATGTCATAATGCAACAAATTATAATCATGCAAGCCATGATTAAAAAAAAAACCCACACACCATCAAGGGATCCGTACAGTCTTTTTATATAAAGGTTTTTTGATGTATAAAAATTTATTGTATAAATATTTTTATATATTTTTTTGTAACATATAATTATGTGATCTTAATTTTGTGTTATTAGAAAACATTTTCCTGCATAAATCGAATTTTTTACACAGTAAAAAAAAATACAAATTGTTTCAGAATGTGCATCTCAAGCGTACGATGCCCTATTTGAACTAGTAATAAGAGTTTTAACTTTTACTGTTGGTCAATTGTCATAGAAAATAAATAGTACATTACGGCAGAGGCCGCGAAATAAGGGAATGCCGGCCGAGTAGTTATAGATCCGGCAAGGTAGATAATCCCTGGTCGCGCCGAGGTTTGAATGGGGCTTTTTTTCAAAAAATGCAATGTTATTTGAAAATTATAAGAATACTCGAAATTAAATTCTAAGGATTCAGTAATAAAAACACGCGCTGCAGCAGCCGGCGGCCAGCCGCCCGCCCCGGACACCAAAGACGACAACTTTCGCGGCCTAGAATGTTGTATGAAATTCCATTATGGGCCACTCACTGCGCCGCACTCGAAACGTAACGAACGTATCTAACGTTAATATTTCATTTGCATGTTTCAGAAAAATATGTAAAATTTTTATTTTCTATACACACACATGGATTAGCTTTGTTTATGTGTTACCGTAAAACTGTGAACTTCGATAGTTTATATCTAACTAGTGAGATTGTAAACTAACGGCTAGGTTAGGTTAGTTTATAATATTACACGTTAGGTTAGATTAAAATCTATCTATCTGAGTACACAATTTTATGCCAACATATAAACAAAGATGTATAAAAAGTAAAAACTTAATCGTATTTTTATTTTCTATGAAAATTGACCAACATGCATATGGTAAATACAAGATAAACGATGCAGTTAATGAATACGGTGACATATTCCATGCCAAATCGATAGCATACCTAAGTACTTCCCGAGATATTAAACAATGTGACAGAAGGACAGAGTCGCACCAAAAGATTACATCTTGTTATTTATTATTATTTATTAATTTATTTAAATTATCAGAAAAAGATATATTATTCTTCTGATAGTGTATAATCGTTTGTTTATGCGTTCATTGCAAGCCTTACTCATGTCACGCAAATGTCATTAGTAAAATAGTAAGCCTAGCGAGCCTTGGGGAGGCCTATGTTCAGCAGTGGACGTCTTTCGGCTGAAATGATGATGATGATGATGAAAATAGTAATGTAACATAGAAAAATCGTAATTTGTCTAACTCCATCTCTGTCACTCAAGTTACACAAGTGCTATAGAGATAGTGATATTTAAACTTCGAACCGAATATTCTAGAATAGACGCTATGTATTAGAATAAATACACCCTCCTCATTTAGAATCCTCTATTAGGTCCAGAAAGCAGTACCAGAGCATAATATATGTATGTATTTATTTGTCTTTATGTCATAATTCTGATACTGATGTACACTAATTTATACATACATACAACGGCACTCTGACCAACAGACAAAATACTCTACAACATAAATCGCCAGATAAATTACTTCACAATATCCATGGCATCATGCAATTAGTTGACCAACAAGGTAACTGCAGCACGCGAATTGCAATATCGGTCCAAAAAAATGCTATTAAAATATAGATTTGTTTCGGCTAAGATCGCGGCCTTGGGTGATTTTTCGCAAAATGGCCTAGTGTGAATAAAGCCCGATTGCACGGGTCAACGGCCCGTGGCGGCCGCTTAGCGCAATACATCGGTGTAAAAAATACTGAATTACAAGACTACGATTGCGTTCCGAACCTCGGAACGAAACGTGACTTTGGCGGTGACAGAAAAACTCGCTTTTGTATGCGCTTTTTATCAATATTTAATATTTTGACGAAATACGCTTTACTATAATAATAGACAAGTTTTGTGGCAAGTACGGTACTTACTTGAATAATAATCGTAGTGTTTGTCTGGTGAAATTATCAATATCAAATAGGTTACTGCTCCATTCGGTCCATTCAGTCTCAGTTAGGTACCTGCTCCATTTTAGCCAATTTGTTCCCTTGTAAATGTCTATAGATGTGACATTTTTCATTTTAACTTTATTTTTAGCTGGGAATGAGTTTTTCCCTAAATGAGACCTAACTAGATGTTGCATAGGATTAAATACATACTAATAGTGTCGTGTGTTTTTTAGTAACCATTTAGCTTGTGGGGAGCACATGAGATTTTAAAGTCTAATATGGATTGCTCAATAAAAAAAACCAGGCAAGCGCGAGTCGGACTCGCCCACCGAGGGATCCGTACAGTAGTTATTGATTACGTACTTTATATAAAGACTATATTTTTTATGATTTAACTACAAATGTATAGTTTTTAGAATTTTCCCTGTACTTGTACTTAGACGATTATTACTTGCCAAATTTCATAGTTCTAGGTCAAGGGAAAGTACTCTATTACTTTTGATTCCCTTGAGAGTGTCGAAATATAAGTTTTTGCGGCATAAACGGCCGTATCTTTTTTTGCGTTAACTAAGAAATTTGATTTTTTCACAGCTTCACGGGACTGTAGACCTGAGTATATGCTTTTAATTTCAACTCGATACTTTCACGCGTTCCCGAGAATAAAGGTCTTGACAGACCGACAGACAGACAGACAGACGGACGGACAACAAAGTCATCCTATAAGAGTTCCATTTTTTTTTCCTTTTGAGGCACGGAACCTTAAAAACATCGCAATATTTTTGAACGAGCTATCCCACGGCGCCCAACACCATGGGTTTATGGAGGGGCCATATATGTACAATTGTACATAGCAGCTGCACACTACTCTGCATTTGTTTTATTTTTATTTACATGTACATAGTATGCCTATACTATATAGATACGAAAATCCGAGCACTCCCACGGTCCTAACTAAAGTACAGAACTGTTAGAACTACAAAAAATATATAGCTATTAGGAGCAAAAGTTTAAATATATTTTTAACTTCAACAAAAATATTTCCGATTGATCATTAGCAAAAATACATATCATTTTATAGGTAACACAGCAAACCATTCCTTAATATATCGAACAATTTTAACCAAATTAAAAACCAAACCTAACGTTGCATAAAGTTTTTAAGTACTTGTGTAATAAAGAAGCACGACATAAAATGGTCGAGTTACTGCAGGCCAGCAGTAATTTTTAATTATTATAAATTACTCCTTACGAGTAGCACGTTAAACTATCCAAATACCGGCAGTACCTGCTATTAAAAGAGCACAATTTTTATAATTATTTACTTGTTGATTTGTAAATAGGTTTTCAAGCGATATGTATTAGACAATGTAAAATATAATTAGTTTGTTATAAAATCTTAGAAACAAAATTTTGTAAAAACAGCTGATTTTGGTGACATCTCATTCGTTTGTTTTCCAATATTTCGATATTAAAACAAAATTACAGATTTATATATTCCTAAACGACGACACGTCACTCGATGGGGTAAGTCAAAAAAATATTCGCGCTCTCCTTTAGCTGTATGGGAACCCCCCTTAAAACAATTTAAAATATTTTTACAGTTTGTATAGCTTTGGAGTAAATTTGAAGACTAGCTCCATCCGTTCGGCTGTAAAACCTGTGTGACAGACGACGGACGCGCGGACGCGGGAGAGCGGAGTGCGCGCGGAGTGCGCTATAGGGCTCCGTTTGGACCCTTCACCCGAAGGAAACTTAATAATACTTATAATTATATAAATTAATTACAAACCACATAGCAATAGCACATTGCTGTACCTATAACTGTTATTCGCTGGGAAGATAATATTTTCCATTTCAAGTGATGAGTAGGGATTATAATAAGCCAATGAATAATAATAGTTTGGGGCACGGGATACCGGCTTATCTTACAATAAGTACACTCTTACCTCACGTATAATTAAGCTGATGTATTGATAGCCAGTAAATATATTTTTCATTTTAATTTCTTTCAATGGATAAATGGCGAGCAAAGAACCAATGTCTAATACGAATAATTCGTTTAGATATCTTTATAAAGATACAAATTATAATGAAATTCCTATGCGTAAAACAAATTAATTGAAAGTACATTATGCAAGTTTCAGTCAAATCAGCTCCCATTGACATAGAGATGACGGCCGACTTCGAGCTTTAGTTGTTTGACCCACACTCGTAAAAGACTTCCCTCGCGGTTTTCTCCACGGACAAAAGGCCCCTAACCGAGGTGTTATAAATACGCAGTTCCGATCAATAATACGAGTATAACCTCCTTATTCATAAAACTTGACAAACCTCTGCTGACTAAAATGTCTGTTGTCACTGTCTCACAAGTACGTATGTCGTCAAAGTGACAGATAAGGACAAACGAACTTTAGCGGCTAGTTAACTAATATAGGTTTGATAGACGTTTATGAATACGGGGGTAAGTGTCTTGGTTGAATAACACTAGGACTCGGTTCAACTTTGATACGTAAAACCTACATAAAATTGTACTGTTTTTATTCCACATAACTACTTCTTTATAAGGGTCAAACACAATTTTAGGTTCTAATTACCTAGTTACCTCATAGCAGATTGTTAAGGTATATAATTTGTTAGTTATTTTTTAACAGGGAGGTCTTCGCAGCAGACAGTACGGTAGACAGATTGTTGCACTTTTAGCAAACCCAAGGGTCATATGAAGTTTCCGCTCTTACCCCTGCGTTATTCAAAAAACACGTCGTAAGCCGAGATTTATTGTCATTTTCTACTAGGTATATAGTTCAAATGAACGAGGAGTAAAATTAACTATTCGAATATAAGTATAATAAAAAAGTGCATGTGCCAAATATATTAATTGCAAAATGAATAGTTATGCTATGTTTAATTACATGTTACCTACCTCCACCTGCCAATGTTACCATTTGTAGATTACAATTTCTTGAATACCCTATTACCTTACTAAGTGAATTTAACTATTAATTACACTCAGGAGCAAAAATAACGGGTACGATTTGTATTGAATTTCCGTAGACCCGTTATTTTTGTTCGATAAAGTTATATAGTTGTTACGCACTAGGTTACCATATCCGAATTTTAAATATAATGTTCCCTCTTTGAATTTTACTTAACATGTAGGTACATGGTGCATGTAATGTTACTGTCAACGGTTAACTTGGGAAGCTCATGTTTAAAACATTAGTCCACCCTTGAGGTAAGGTCCCAAAGTAGGCTGCCTATGTAGTTATTAAATAAAACAGAAGCAGAGAACGCTCTATTGTAGTGAATCAGCACCGTGAAAATCGAAAACCAGATCGTTTTTCATGTAACTTCCGATTCTATTGCAGCAGGTCAAGGTTGGTATTCTATCGCACCACTGCGGCCGCTTGCTGCCTATCGCTTTTGAAGTATGCTTTACGCTACTGACACACTTCCGTGTGTGTACCGTTAGTCGGCCCTGTTTTTCTTATACCCTTCTCTTTCACTCTCAGTCAGATTATATCCTTCTTCTCACATAAGGTGCGACAAATTTTCGATGCGGGCATAGCGTGTGGGCTGACCTCAAAATTAATATCGTGATACGATTATTTGTGAATTTCAGTTCGTAAAAGGGGTTATAGATCAGTAAATAGTCCAGTATGAAAATATTATTAATTTTATTGAAGTACTTATTCACAAATGCTTAGCTATAGTATAAATTTGTAACAATATTTTAAATAATACTGTGTCAACACGTCAAATCTCTTACTTATTTGGACGTAATTACAATTTCCCTCAAGTCACAAGTACACTTTTCCATCATTACTATACTATCAATCAGTCAATCGCTGTCAATTTATTCGCAAATAATTTTCTCACAATCGGTTCATTCATTAATCATCTTCGTAGGTGTGTCTAAAAAGACCTAGTTTGGGGCCGGATTCGCCTGTGTGGCCTACATAGTACCTATACTCACACTCGTCCATTGATTTGCACGAAATGCAGTGTATACATTGAGTACATCATTTGCATGTACCTAAATCCTAATTTGCAATTATGAGTACCAACGAGAATAAGGCTACAAATAAGCAAAAATATACATCATGTATTTGGCAGATTAGCTTTAAAATATGTAAACATATCGATTGATTGTAATTAAAAATTAAATGAAATATAATTTGTGACAGTAAAATTATTTTTCTAGATTTTATCAATTGACAGACAGCGCACAGCCTAAACCGCTAAACATATTATAAGCATGAAATTTGGAACACATTATTATATTCTTTAAAGTACGTAGACGTATACTAAGATACAATTTTTCGAAATTGGACCCTTTAGGGGGTGAAATAACGGTTGAATCGTTGTATGGACATCGTCGATACAGACTTGAATCTTTGTATAAAGGTATCTTAGTAAACAAAATAAATGATATAGGGTTGATATAAAAATTCATCCCCTAAGGGAATCAAAAATGGGTTGAAAGTTTGTTTGGGAAACATATTGTTTTTAAAGTACCTAAAAAGTTTAAAATTTCGCCAACAAGATCTTACAATCAAAAACATTGGTGAAAAAAATAGTTGAAATTGCTTTTCACCCCGCTGAAGGAGTAAAAAAGGGTTGAAGGATGTTTTTGGAGAAATTATATTTTTTTAATGAGAAACTTGATACTTCGTTTGTTGACCTAACATTAAATATTAAAAAAAATGTTACAGGGTTTTTGATTCACCCTCTGAAGGAGTGAAATTGGAGTTTAAAATATATATAGGGAGCAATTTTTTAACGAGAAATTTAAAACTTTGTTTGTAGACCTCCTACAACTACTAGCATTTTAAAGTTAAAAATAATAATAAATAATAATAAATATTAGAGGACAATCTTACACAAATCGAACTAGCCCCACAGTAAGCTCAAGAAGGCTTGTGTTATGGGTACTAGACAACGATATATTTAATAGATATAAATACTTAAATACATAGAAAACATCCAAGACTCAGAAACAAATATTCATGCTCATCACACAAATATTTGCCCTGACCGGGATTCGAACCCAGGACCGTCAGCTTCACAGGCAGGTGCACTACCCACTAGGCTAAACCGGTCGTCAAAAATAATAAAATTAATTTTCTTAGAATTTATAAAAATTCACCCTTTGAAGGGGTGAAACGAGGTTGAAAGTTTGTTTTGGGAGCAAGCATTTTTCTATAATAGAAACTTGAAACTTTTTTATAGATCTAACATTAAAATGTAAGAAAATTATTTTCAGCGTTTTTGAATATTCCTATTTACCCTGTGATGGGGTCAAAATGGTGTTGAAAGTTTGTTAAACTTGGTTTGTCTTTTTAAAGCAATCAATATATTATTCAACGCAATATAAACTTGACGATGTAAAACGTGTTATTAAATAGTAGATTGTATGAAAGGGTCTAAAAAGAGCCATATTACCAAGAGATAGTTCGAAAATAGTTCAAGGGGTAATATGGCTTTTAGACCAGAGTTATACACTCTACTTTTTACTTCGATTGCGAGAAAATAAATAAACAAAGGTCATCCACCCAAAATTAACAATAAATTCCACGGCGAACTAGACGGCATGTTTTTTTTCTAAACTGCTTTGACACATAAAACATAGACACCGCGGTTCTCGCGCAACATTCACGCGCAAATAAAAGCGTTGCTTAAAAGATTTAATTTTTTTTTAATTATTGTGCAATAAGTTCTACTACAAACTATCTTTCTGATTGGTCGATTTTAGTACAGCTCTATATTCTGATTGGTTGACACTTATAATAATAACAATATTATTATCATATTTTTTTAAAGACTTAAATTAACGTTCTGTGATTTTTGGATTTAATAGGTAGAGTATTTTGATTGGCCAAATTAAAATGTTTTGTAAATCATATGTATGTATTTTCCCTAGGGGCTAAATGTACTACTTTAGACCCGCTTGACAAGTCTAATATGACACTTTTCGAGCATGAGAAGTGAAAACTTCATTTTTAACTGACTTCAAAAAGGAGGAGGTTCTATGTTTCACTGTTTACGTCATGTAACTTTTTTATGTATGTCGAATGTGAACGGATTTTCAATTTTTTATTTTATTTGAAGGAGTACACTCCTGAGGTGCTCCCATTCGAGGCTGCTTTAAATTTTATAGGCATGTGTTACGTGTTTCTAAATTATTCAAGTATTTGCGTCTGATAGGGATCATCTCATGTGGATGATCTGGTGACGAAAGGTACGACTTCTTAATTATTAGGAGTTGGAGGATAATTCTTTAAATATTATGGTTACTTATAGTACTTAACTTTAGTTGTATTCTTTTAAGTTATCCAGGTGAGCTGGTGATGAAAGTTAAGACTCCATAACGGTGAACGAGTTAGGGGATGTTTCTATAAATATCATATGCTGCACCTTTAGTTGTATTCTTTCAAATTGTTCAGATGAGAAAATACAGAAAAGAAAAGATATGCAAAGCAGAGGCTTTGATTCCTCAATTGACCTTTTTCGAGTTTGAAATAGTTTAACTTATTACGAAAAAAAAAAGAAACTTATAAAAAATCAGCGACTTAAAAAAACATCAAATAAAAACTCCCTGTATAAAATCACCAAAATGAAAAAGAAACTAAATTATTTACTATACTTAATCAAAAGGACAAAATGCGCGACTTTTCATAAATAATTAAACGTATTGATTGTGCTTTCCGATTTAGTTTTTTGTAGGGAGTTTTTGTTTGAAGTTTTGTTTACGTTGGTTTAAAAAAAATTAAAAATTTGTTTTTATTTAAATTATGTATAATTTATTAAAAGTTTCTTAATCATGGCAACTTAATCACTCACTCTGAAACGCAATACATAAGTTACTACTCTGACAAGCACGAAAGCAAGTCTCCAATATAGACGTAACATTTGCGGGTGACCTGGGCGTTTGTACCTACTCGGACACAGAGGGATGTAAAGCAATTAAGCGTCGACCTGCGCTAACACAAAGGGGCGGCGCGTTTGAGAATCCTCTTATCCTAATTGCCTAATATGAAGTATTTGTCCGTCGGTTTGTCAAGGCTCGGTAACGGCGCATACCGTTACGGGTACAACGGGTTTTTGGGAGTGGACGGCGCCCGCGCAAGCGGCTGCTTTTATTACATACAGCATAGCCTGCCGTGGTATTATTCTCTTATTTAACTATTGGGGTTTAAATATAATACATAATGATTTTAACAGTATTCTCGGATTACTGGAGTGCAAGTGTGAATATTTAAGTACATAAATCTTTAAAGTTCTATTTCCTACCTCCATTTAATTACAGGTAAAGAAGTTGATATAAGATAGGTGTTTTTGCCCGTACATTTAAAAAAGCTTTCTATATTTTTGCCGCCCTTTTATGAGAAAATTAACCTTCAATATTGCCCATTTAATTATGGAGCCGTATTCACATCATCAACGTTGTGAAATAATAAAATTGAGCTCGGTTAACCATGGATTTATTGACAGAATTTCAATAAACGCCAACAAACTGTTATACAGTTTGGCGGGTTCTAGGATAAGCTGCCATGTAAATTTTTTTGGAAATAAACGATTTATTATTATTATTATTAATATGCGTGTAACCAGCAGATTTTTAGATGGATTATCTTCAATCATTAGTCAATTACTTGATTACTCGAGTTATTCGACACAAAACCTCAATCGTGTTCAAAAGTGCAAAATTGGACCATTCGTTTACATAACACAATCAAACACCATGGACTTCATTTAAATGAGATAACGTTTCATACATGATGGTAAACCATGTACATTTTCATAAACAAATTATAGTTATTAGAATAAGTACTAAAATTTATAATAGATATTATAATTACATGATTTGGCATTAACAGAGATAGTTTTCTTTCTACAAGTTTATGAAACGTTTCAAAACTCATGTATTTGCTATATAAACTTCTACACGAGAAACATACATAAACATACATACCACTATAAGCAAATACTTATATAATTATCTATTTGCCTAATAATTTAAATTTGTAGAGTTTCGACTTAATTAAATCGTTTCTGTGTCGTCAAAACCAAATTCGGTACTGCTCTTTGGCAGGCTAATATTTTCTACTGATTACATCCCGGTTCAAACATATGCGTTTGTTTGGAATTCATAACCTTTACCTTTATTTTTATTTTTAGTTTAAATTAGTCATAACATGATAATCTTTATGCCATTGTTGACATGTTTTCAGTAAACTAGCATATCAGAAAAAATAATTTAAATTACACACAAGTGTATTATGCTGTTATCAAGTTATCTTTAGTATTGTATTACAATAAGTGTGCTTACAATATTTGAAAATTGCCATAGAATTTACTTGCAACTCATCATCAAAACTCAATTCTTACAAATGCTTAATTCTAAAGCTTTCAAATAGAAACAAACATACATGTGCTGAGTTTTTACGATAGTCGAACTGCACCTCCTACTGTTCTGGAAGACGATTTAAAAATCAACTTAACCAGTTTCATTTCACAATATGAAGCTCTACAAACACAAATACATAAATTGTACTGAGAATAATAAAATGAAGAGTTCCTACTTATTCCTTATCATCAGATCTTGACCAAATTTAAGTGATAGAGTCAAACCTCTTTCTAACAAAATTATATTTGCATGTAATCTGACGCTTGTGTTCGAGGAATGTAAAATGTACGTATTTGTTATCATTAAGTGGCAATGGGATAATTAGGATAAATTGTGTATATCATTAAATAAATAATGAGTGCCTGATAAATCCATGCGCACAGACCCGCTAACCCCGTCCCGAGCAGAGATAATTCTAATATCCTTCCGAGTGAAGGCACCGGCCCGTTTCCCGCGGTCAACGGCCCTGTTCTTTCTGGGATTGCCGGGGAAGGACTATTTACACCGCGTTTACAGTTATCGTTCCCGGAGAGAGGTCGTCGCCCACGTGCTCGGGTTCGACCCACTGCGCGCGCTTGGCCTTGGGGATTCTCCGCTCCATAGGTAATTTTGTAATTGGGATGGCTCAACCTTCGTGATTCTTAGCATTTTTGTTTCAGGGAAAGATAAAACTTGCTTTGTGTTGTCAAACAGAACTTTCTTAAATTGAACTATATATATATATATTATTGTAGGGAAAAATTACTTGGTCCCAACCTAACCTAACCTTACAATCGATTAATAATTAATCGCCGTTACCTATACAATGAATTCAATGAATGAACGAATACTTTATATCTAGGTACGTTCCGCCGTTATCTTGTTGTCTACTACTAATACAACTGGAATAAAATAAGTAACACGAGGTTTATAGTAGATTGGGAAAAGCTACGTCTCTATGATTATGCGAAGGAAAAATGTAACACCTTATGAACATTCAGTACCTAATTTTAATGGTTTTATGTGACCCACTATACTTATTAGCTAAATTAAATTAATAATAAAGAAGAAAATTACAAGACGCGAGACAGAGAATACATATCATCCACCTAGCGTTGTCCCAGTACAGTTGCATCCTGAAGGATGCCCGGGGTCCGCTACCTAATCCCAAAATTTGGTGTAGGCACCAGTTTTTACGGAAGCGAATGCCATCTGACCTTCCAAACCGAGTGGCAAGCAACTAGACCTTATTGAAATTAGACTTGTTAAGTGAGTGGGCAACTTGACTGTTAGAAGTTCTCAAGCCACCCGAAGGCCTCTAACTTGGCTTAAAGACTGCTATCATAGACAGCAGCCGGGATCAACGGCTTAACGTGCCTTCCAAAGCACGGTAGCGCTCAGTTAAAAACCACTCAAAGCGGTCACCCATCCAAGAACTGATTTCAGCCAACGTTGCTTAACCTAGCATACCGCAAGCGGTACACGGGCGCCGCTGGGCCACGGGCGCTCCGAGACAGGGATCTATGTATATATATATTGCCAGGGGCGATTCACAGCGTGACGTCATCGCGCCGCTCAAAGAACATGCGGCCGGCGGTGGCACCAGTCTTAGGTCTATTCAATGGTTGCGGCGCAACGTTACGGATCGCACGCGCACGCGCTGCTGTACCGTTGTGGAAGTTCATAATTCGTGTCGTGTCGTTTAATAAATAATAATGCAAAAATCAGTGCATTATTGTATTGCAGCGGGTTGCAGAAATAATAACAACAACTCGGACCATTCGTTTTTTATGCTCCCGTCAGGACAGAAAGAAATTCCTTTCCTTTCTGTCCTGTGTTTGTATATTTTTAAGAAAAAAATAAATGATAGGTACACAAAGGTTTTTACAGCAATTTGACGTAAGTAACTTACTACCAGCTAATTAAATTTATTATTATTATATCTAGTCAGTTACATTCCACGAATTAATCGAGAATGTACTTTGAAGTACGAGTTACGAGTACATTTTCGAATGACCTGTCCGTTTCGTATCAAAACATAACGCGATATTCACGCTCAATTTGACAATAATTTGAAAAGTAAGTTTATTTGACAATTAATTAAATACTAAGGTAGGTTAGGTAGGTGCAATATTCGTTTCGCCGGTCCGCCCGGGCTCAAGGTCAAGCGATAGTACATAAGCAGCGCAAAGATTTATCTATGCAGTTGGTTTGCACATCTTTTTTCATTGATTTTGTAAGAACTATTTTGACTTAACGAAACTCGCTGGTGGTAACCCTAAAGCTAAGGGCGGAGCATCGAAAGAGCGCGTTGCGTGCGATAGAAAGAGGTGGCCACGTTTAGGCACGTTTGGCATACCTAAACGGGGGATTTGTTAACGGTGGGCCTTCTGTACTTGTACTATTACTTATTCACTGGTATTTTAGAAAAAGACATGAAGCGCTAAATCTAAGTAAATGGGATTAGGGCAAGCGAATGATGATGATATTAATGATATATAAAATAGAATGGCTTCCAGAAGTTGCTTTCTACTCATTTCACTGGGAAATTAAGGAACATATCAGGGGGCTGATTTTAGAGTGTCGAACCGAGCGACCTTTCACTCGAGATCTGTCAAAAAACTATGATGATTTGACGGATGTCGAGTGAAAAGTCGAGCGTTCAACACTCAAAAATCGGCTCGGAGCTATTCTACTCCATTAATTAGAAAATATAGAAGAAATGGATCGTTATCTACTGCAAAAAGGGAAAAATATTGCAACCTATGGCAGCCTTTGCAATTGTGATGAAAAATATATTATGTGATAATTGTGATGAATTGTAACATATATTAAACTGAGCTTTGCTTCAAGCGTGTAATCGCATAGTAGTCTAGCATAACTGCTCGTAGCAGCGCAAACATAAAAATGTCGCCAATGTGCTCAACAAACGTCATTAATTAAAAAATTCGCAAAAGCATAAACATAAAAACAAAAACATACAATCGCACAGCTTTGAATAATAGATCGCTTGATTCAGATGAGGGGGTCGCAAAGCATAAATATAATAATTGTAATTAGTACAGTAAACGAACGTGGGGAACTCATGAGCTAGTTACATCCGTCATTGCTATAGTACAACACAACAGATGACCAAAAGATCTCACGTTAGTTTTCTGTGCCAAAATCGGCAGAACACATGTACAGATGCAAATCATAATTAGTTTATTTTCTAACGAATACATTTCACATTAACCTAAAACCTTAATACTTAAATATGAACCTAACCTTATTAAAGAAATGAACAACCGAATATATTTTTTCTTTTATAATTAAATTATTTCTGCGTAAATAACTGTAAAGACTATGAAAGTATGAACCCAAGGGTTCGTGCAATTTGATAAACAAATAATCCACATAATTCACGGGATTCCATTTCGTCTCATTATTCAGCGGGCAGGTGAAACCAAACCGAGAGAGGTGTACCCTGAACATGAACTGTAATTATTTTACGTTCCGCTTCAAGTTCGCTAAGGTGCGTACACACAAGGCAGGTGGACCGTGCCACCACGCGGCACGCCGGCCTGGGCACATCTACCAACTAGATAATTCCTATATTCACACCTATTTCACACCTATTTCAATTACATTATTCATACGTGTTATTGTCATTAGTTATACCACCAACTGTCACTATTAGCAATATATAACTTATAGAAGAAAATGTACTTCATTAAATACAAATCAAGTGACGGTTTCGAATGAGTGTTTCACAGTGCTGAGAGTACTACTCTCTGCAGTGTGTGGCATAAGGTCGCTTCAATGTTTCTCGGTGCAGAACCAGTAAGCAGCCAGCAACGGTCACGCGAGTCAGCACAGTTACTTTACTGCGCGTCTGCATTTAACTGATTGCATTAGCTTCGTGATTGGTACGAAACTAACAACAGTTTCGGGGTCTGAATTCAGTTGCGTAGATTACATATAAATCTTCTCTCACACATTTATGACAGTAGAAGAATGACTTCATAATCGATGCAATATTTGTTAAAATTATACTCGGTACATTTTCAAATCCAGCTGTCAATATAACCTAACAATTTTAATTCTAATCTCCTTAAGGGGAAAGTGTTGTAATGGGGTTTTAGTCTTGGTGTAATAACATTTTTACTATTCGATATTTCTCACCAAACACGTTCGTTTCAAGATCATGGTGTCTTCATGAACCACTTCGTGTGCAATAGAATCACAAATAAATGTCACTTCTTCACAGTATCTTAAGGCCATCAGCTTTTCGTAAAATATGTGATTTTTAGCATGGTTTTATTCTGAAGTTCTAGAATGTAAAAATGAAAGTAAATATTGGGTTATATTTGAGACCTTTAACTAGTGCAATCGGGTGACCGTTGCGTAAGTGGATAAACTTTGTTCGATAAAAAAAAATGCCAAACATGCCTCTATTCTTGATTTTAAAACTCATTTTATTTCAATTAAACGTAACTTTATGAATAGAAAAATATACCAAAATAAACATCTTTGATAGTGTGAGAACAATCGGGAATAATATATTTAACGAGAGTCCCGTAGCGGCGTCCCGACGCCGCTAAAATACGGAATTTACGATAGTTATGCAGGAAAAGAACAACTATAGATATAGATAGACTTCTGTAATTTGTGCCTCTTTTAGGAACACCAAAAATATTTGAAAAAGGGGTCTTAAAAATCGACAGTTCCTTTTCAGTGTCACATTATGCCGGATCAAAGCCAAGCCTAAAGTAGACTGCTAGCTAAGTTATCCGGACAGCGTGGATGCGGCACATCATCATCATCAGTCGTTCCCTCGACGCTGAGGACATAATGTTCAATTATTACTGACCAGATTCCTCCATAGGGACCTTATGGATGGCCTCATGCAGATATAGTTGCAGGGCACCAGTGATTTGGGTGATCTAGCGGGTAGTCTGCCCCGGAACCTGTGGCCCTCAACTTTTCCCATCATAATATTATTACACTGTCTATCCGAAGAACATCGTGAGAACTTCCCTTTCTTCACAGTATACCCGCTCCACGATGCGCCTCAGGTAAGGAGGGACTCCATGATATTGGAGTGACATTGGGGCCCGCATTTTCTAATTGCTTCCTGATCCGGGAAGCGAGGATTCTTTCCAAGTCTCCGGTCTCGTCCAGCAATACAATGGGCCTCCACTCGGAAGGGGAGTCCGGTGGGCGTTTTGCCATCCCGAGGATAGAAAAGTCTTCTAAAGGCTAAATCGCCAATAGGAATTGTACTCCTATTGGCGCGCAAGGCACTGTTAAGGTCAACAAAGATGCCAAGAGACTAAGAGACTATAACAGAGATGGACGTCCACGGCAATGAATGGCTTAAACCTAAAGAGGATTTTTCTCAAAATTTTGAATATGCGAAGAGTTTGTATTATTATATTTTTTATTGAAGTAAAAAGGTCATGACAATTTAATACTGGCATAAAAGAAAAAAATATTAAATGTTGACGTTGAATTAGAGGACGATACAATACGTCTGTCATTCATGTAAATTGTAAACATTGCAAAAAAATCGTTTATTTTGTATTTTGTTTATTTTCTTGGGGTTGTGGATATATGTTGCCGACTCAAAACGTATATTTTCTCATGCTGTAGAACTTACTACAGGTTTGAGTTCAGTTATTGTTTATTTTTTTACTGTGTTATGTCAATTCAAAATTGGAGCCACGTCGCGTGATGTCACGCGGCCAAAGATACGTGGTCAGCACACAGTAGTTTTTTAAAATCAATTTTATAGTCCTTTTTCTTAAAAAATATGAAAAAATAATAGTTTTATGCAACTCTCCAGCATGAGACGAATCTTATGACATATCATTTATTAAAATCGGACCATAACTGTAGATCTGATGGGGTGTACAAAAATCGGTCTCGCGTAATATACATATAGATAGATATACTAAGACACATATTTTTTTCACCCAAAATCATCGAAATTATGGCACAATTCACGCCCGCTCGGTTCCCACCGCACCGCACCAGTCCCGAGCGGAACACATCGGAGGTCTGATGTACGCAATTGCTTGCAGCGTTCCGAATGATTTTAAATTAGCTAAATAAAATAAATAAAGAAAAGTTATCGTCACCAGGGTTCCGGAGACATAAAACAGCCCTTTATCTCCTTGGTGTAAAATCTACTATAATATCGCTACTCTATAAATGTGGCGCTTAAAGTTATCATTTTTTTGATCAAGTCAAGGGATGATATTTGTGTTCGAGACGGTAGCGGAAAGACCTGAGACAATATTTACCTTGACACACTTCCTTAAATACCATTAATAAATTGTGTTAATTTGTGAGGGCACCCAAACTTGCACATAAGCCTAAATCTAATTTTTACGACATTGATAGCTATTTATCTCGCCAACGAGTGACTTAAATAGAAAAGTTTTTTTTTTAACCTCTATACCGTTATTAAAGACCTAATTTACAATTTCGTGAGTCTTGTAAGGCTCGGTTTTATAAAGATCCGTTAGACCTTATGTCCGTTTGTTATGTCAAAAGATGTACTGAGTTACTGAAATTTGATCTGACATTCGGTCTAACGGATCTTTATAAAACCCGGCCTAAGACCGTCTTCTTTACCGAATCCTGAATTTCAACAAAATACCTTTTTCCATTCACGAGATTGTAACATCCGATAATCAACATTTTTACCACTGACTAACTTGAAACAAAATATTTTTATTATTTAAAGTTTCTATAATTAATATTTTTTTTACTTACAATATAGTACATACACATAATTTAACATATTAAAAAAGCAATTCACTCAGTTGATCAGAAAGTTGAAATTTGGCATCCAGCTAGGCGATTATTCATTTATAAAGAAAAAAATAAAAACAGTATTTTTTAAGACTTTGTTTTTATTTTTTTAAGTCCATACTATACGCGTGCTTTTAAGCCCATTTATGAAAAAAAAAACAAATACATAATATATAAATTTTACGAAAAACTAATCATCTATTTGTCTAAGTAGAATGTGATAGGAATTTTAAGATTACTTGCTAAATCGCACTATTAAGTAGCAAATAACATAACAAATCATTTTAAGTAATTGACTTGAACGATAAATCTGTTATAAACCTAATTGCTCTGTCGCGACATGCACTAGTTGCTCTACTGTAAATATTATACTGTGGTCGTCACACCGTCACGTGACCTCCGTCCTTGTACGTCGCGGTGCGCTCGGGGCACTTACTGTCTTTGTCACGGAGCGGCGGGGTGTGGAGTAGAAAATTAGCATTGCGCGCTGGAAAGCTGGGATGCCTTAAACATTAATGGTTATTATTTATAAGTATTGTCTCCGAGTAAACCAGCACCGAGTAGTGGATGGGAAAGACATCAACGCGCGGTACAGTGACCCACTGCCGTGCGCGGGCACGGTGTGAGAACTGTGTGTGATCGCCTGATCGCGCCGCGCGCGCACCCTGCGCCCACCGGACACTACACTGAATTCTCTCAGATTCCCTCTATCTGTGGCTCTAGTAAAAAGGGCTACACGTGGCGTAAATTGTAAAATCACTCGAGAAACACATATTCGTGTGCCGTAGGTATCTAATAATAAATACCTCCGCAGTTGTTTCATCTGTGTAATAAATGTATCAATATTTTGATAAGAAAATAAAATACGATATGATATAACGCGTCGTGCTAATGAACTCGCACCATTAATACTCGTGTCTGTTTTTTTTTCAAGTTTTAGTATTACTACTCATGGAATGTGCTTTCTTCGAACGTGTCACTGCTAATTAAAATTTGAATATAAAATTCCAGATTGTATCAATTCAGAAGGTTTTTTTCTTAAGTTTTGTACTGTAAATTGGATTGAGGGTTAATCCGTATTTATTTGGACGTAGTTAATGTGTAACGAAGTTCAGTAACAAAAAATAGTCATTGGATAACTTTCGTTACACACTTGAATCGCGTTTGTTTATATAGTATAGTTTTTATTTGTGATCGGATTTCAGGGCAGCTTTAAAAGTTCCAATGAATACTTAGCGTTAAATAAATAAAAATAAATTTAGTAATTTAGATTTTATTTACGTACACTACTTAGTTTTTGCCTCCAAGTTTGTTTTGCGTTAAAGTTGTTTTGACTACTAGTATCTACACTTACTAACCTACGAACCTACTATATCGTATACGAGTAGGAACCTACCACGAGCATATTGCCTACTGAAAAGATTACTTATAAGTTTACTACTACTTCAAATAACGAATATTTGTAAATAAGCCGACTTATTTACAAATATCATGAGATAGAATATTTACTTTAAACAACATACAATGCCTACTTAATCTATATTAACAGCGGATACGATCCTATGTATTAGGTACTTTACCAGTTTACTTGTAATAAAAATAAACTATTTAGAATTTTATTTGTTAAATAATAACAATTTATAATGTTAATCTCGACAAATTGTTTAATCATAAGTGAAAAGAAGTTGAGTTGATTAATTAAGTCCAATGTGTAAGCACTAAGGAAAGAAGTACATGGATGAGGGTACACGCGTAGTCCAAGATAAGTGCCTAGGTCAGGAATAACACGCGGGATAGTGATATGCGCCGAGACTATTCAGTTGAATTTATAGTCTTATTTAATGATAATGAAGCCCGGGCAGTGCCTCCTTGCGAAATGTAGGTAGAATATAATAACGGTCACCACACATTCTTTTAGCGCGTTTGGACATAACCAAATGTCGAAGCCGACTACAGAAGCGTGATGTCATTTGGTGATGGTCATGGTAGTTCATTGCGGCCATGTTTCCAATGTGCTTACACATGCGTAGTGGTACCTAAGAGAAAAAATATAAAATATGTATTCAGCTGTACATATACAGGTATATTTGTGGAAGTATGTGCTTAAAATGAGACATGTTTTTTTTTATAAGAGGTGTCTAGAACCTTGTTGGGATTAGATTTCCGCAAGATCTTTTCCTTCACCAGTAAGATGCTGTTAATATAATGGTAATCCGTACATAAATCTTTTTAAATATTTCGGAGCCGGGATTAGAACATATGACCTCCAGATTTAAAGTCGCGCTTTCATTATGAATATCTGTATATATTCTAAATAATGTAATACAAATATCCGTCAAGTGAAATTGGCTAATAATTGTATGACAGAAAAGCCCCAAATAACGGTACCAAACCAAAATGACAGCCGTAAAGTGATAGGAGTTCATTATAATTTCTGTATTAACCACTTATCATGAGGCCCGTTATACCATAAGTCGATACGTTTAGAATCTCCGCGACCTAATGACGCCATTTCATTTCAAGGACAGTTAGTTAGGTTCCCGAATCTGTTATCATCATATTGTTGTGACCGTTGTTAGAACCTCAATCTCACTAGATATTTATGTAACATATATGTATATATGTTAAGAAAAGTTTAATACAAGATAAATTTGAATTAGTACGTTAGGTGGAAATGCGCTGTTTGAGAATCTCTGCAATTAATTTAAGGTTTACAAGGAACTGAAGAGATGGTGTAATGTAAGATGCTCAGAATGGAGTCCTGCCAAAAGTGCGGTACAAACAGGTTCGTCCCTCGTCCCGTGGCCGGCGTAACGGGACCGGCGCGTGACCTCAATAACGGCTTTTTGGAAACCGGCTGCATCCCATTCCACGCCACGCCTACAATAGGACATTACTGATCTTCTTCAATAATATACATGCCCACAACTTCTTAACATTACAATCTACGACACACTATTTTTCTTTTTATAAAACAGCTAGCGACCCGCCCCGGCTTCGCATGGGTGCAATGCTGATGCATGTATTATACATATAAACCTTCCCCTTGAGTCACTCTATCTATTAAAAAAAACCGCATCAAAATCCGTTGTGTAGTTTTAAAGATTTAAGCATACATAGGGATATAGGGACATAGGGACAGAGAAAGCGACTTTGTTTTATACTATGTAGTGATGTAGAATAGAATCTAACAATCAAACGTGACATTTCTCCTTAGATGTTTATACTGCTAAAACTGTTTTTATGGCGTGGCATGTCTTGGTCGGTTGAACGATCTATTATTTACCTATGACCTATTGGTTAATATTTTAACGCGCTCAAAAATACACTACTTGAACAATATATTACCAATTACAGTCATACATACTTAGTTTCTACATTACATAGAATATATTTGCATTGTAATGTTTTAAAATCTATCGTGTTTCATGAAATAACGGAGCTTTTACTTATTAGCGTAGAACAGGCGGTGAATTAATGAATTGTAAAAATCTTTCTCCGCCAAAGCGCGAGGTTTAACCGGTTTCAACGCGACCTAATTATGAGCTAAATTTTAAGAGCATCCTGTTTGATGTTCACCAGCCGCGATCAGTGGGTCACGTGACGCTATTCACGAGAAATTCATGTCAAGAAAGTCTCGTGACTCCACATTTTAGGAACCGGACAAAACCACCTCGTTTGTATGCTTTTTTGTTGTAATGAAATTAGTAGTACGCAGTTAAGATTTTTTTATGGCCAAGAGTGTGTGCAAACTAAAGGTGGGTACAAACAAACACTAAGGAATTGCAACATGGCCTCCTTTTCCAAATTCATTCAAAACAGGTGTGTATGGTATATTAGTCGAACCAAATTGACGACCCAGCAGCATCGGAGCAGGCGGCGGATTTGAACAAAATTGTGAGTTGAGTGTTAAACACGAATTCGGCGCAATTAACCCGGAGAACCAATCCGTGAATCAGTCGGATACTGTTATGGACGTTTCACTTTTAGAGACGCGGCCCCCGCGCCGCCCGCTCTGTCCGCGAAACCTCGTTTCAAAGTCAAGTACAGCCTACGTGAGGGGCGAGACCTTTCCCCTGCCCGTACCCGCCCGAGCGCGCCGCTGCTGGCGCGCGAGATATTCATTTGCTGCTGATTTAGAAGGCATAACGAAGAACTCCCAAAATTACAAATCCTCTTTTTTGCACAGATAAATAAGAGCTGATAGGTATGATAAAACGTGTTTAAGTAGGTTGTAGCCCACTTGAAATACCAACAAGAGCGACTTTTACGATTTCAGGATGCTTTACATTTTAACAGTTAGTTCCATGGTGTAACTGTTGTAAGACTGGTAGTCTTACAACTTTTTCTGAACATTGGTAATCTTCAGAAAAATTGTGATAATTCACAGCGATCCTTGTAGTGCTCGTAAGCATCGTGAATGATTCGTACAGTGTCACTATAAGTTGTTTAAGAATATTAAGTGAACAAATCGAATCCTCCTACTTTATACAAACTAACTTGTCTGCGAAATGAGACATGTTTTCAAATATTATTATTGAAGTATATATGAGAAATTTTACGTTCTGTAGCATAGATTGTTAATCAGTATTCCGCGTCGTTTCGTATCGAATATTCCGCGTCGGGTGCCGTCAGAGCGACCACGTGCGGGTACAGTTAGCGTACGGCCCGCGTGACGTAGCTAACTGCGCGCACGCTTCACCGCGAACAAGGCCGTTCGCCGCCCGCGCCGCGCCGCCGCCGCCCGACTCGCGCCCAGCACCCACCACGTGCTAAGGAACCGTATACTCTCCGGGACCCGAATCCCATTTACATAATCTAATCTTGTAAATACAAGCATTTATATATGCGTACGAAAACGAGCATGGTCTAATAATTTCTCTAGGAATCAACTATAATTAATTGTTCATTGCACTTCACTACAAATTCAATGCTTATGACATATTTACAGGCATTTATATTTAGTTGGCAATCATACATAAATATATATTTTGAACATACGTAGCGTATTAATTTGAATGCTGGTGCCAGTTCAATAACTATAAAAAAAGAACCACCCGCATAACTTGAGTAACCTACCGCTTATCATTTTCGCTTTCCCTGATTTCTATTACCTAGGTACTCAAAAATTATCAACTATGACACATAATTCTGTATTGACAGTAGTTAAATAATTCTGTATTGACGATATGTAAAGTATGTACCTACTCATTTTGGTTAGCAACGGACTGGTGGTGGTTGACCAAAGCGCGGCCCTCTCAGACCGTTACTACTTCACTCCGGACAAGGATGATACACCTCGCTACACCCGCGTCCAAGTTAACCGATACTTTTTTAAGAATGTCTTTTTCAATTACTATTATAATAACTACAACTTTGTTCCTTTTGGACTTGAGTTTGTTCCGTGGTGCCAGGAGGCACACGAATTATACCGCTATATTTGACCAAACAGTTGGATTGGCCGACGGTAGCCGGGGACGTAAGCATTTATGAATAACTAGCTTTCGCACGTGACTTCGTCCACATAAAATGCGTTAGTCGCCTTATCAGATATTTGCTAGAACATCACAGTTGTTTTTTCCAGGTAAAGATTGTATCGTTATAATATAATAAGTATAAATACAGACAAAACTTAGTCTGACTGGTGACATACGTATTACTTTGAATTACAATGTTCTAAGAATATATTCTAAAGATGTTTTTTAACCATGTCATGGGATATAATGTGGTTAATTTTTGTATCTTAGAGACTTTATGATGCTTTCAAAATAGTTTAGAGAATATATTTCGTACAAGCCGAACTCAATTCGAGACTATTTCAGCGAATCCTATGTATAATCTAATGAAATAATGGGTAAATATGCTGCCGAAACATGTTATCAAGTGTCTTCATGATTGCCCACTTAGCATCCTCAGAATAAATGTGGATTTAGCCTTTTGAAAATGCCGTTTTACGCAATGTTTTGGGTTCCCATCAGCTTTTGGTGCAAGCGGTAGGACGGAAACTAGCCAACAATATCAGCCGGAGACCAAATCACATTGGACATTCATGCCATCAAACCATCGGTAGAGCACGTCGATAGAAACGCTCCTTGATAGTTATAATAGATGTCAAAGTCGGAGTTGTAATGAGTGATATGCTATATTCTCAAAATGGCCACCGTGCACGGATCCATGCCATTTTTATAATAAAAAGCAATGATTAGAGAGAGCGCTTCACATCCAGCTCCCAGGAGGAAATGTGTATCTTATCAAGGCACTAAATAAACGCATGTACAATTTTAATCTAAAATATATTTTAAGATACAAATACGGCTTGGTAAAGTTGTATTTATACTTAACGATACACTCTTTAGGTTCGTTCGTTACTTTGTGAGAGAGAGCGAAAATGTAAACCGGGGCTCCGTCGACTCACTGGCGGAGAATTGTTCTAAATCACAGTGGTTTTCCATAGGATATCGAACATTGTCATTAAAAATATCTGGGTAATGACATTATTGAATTTTATCCATATTAATAACTAGACTCTAAATAACATTTGTAGGCCAACAGGCAAAACACGGAGCTCTGTAATATATTCTATTTAAGACCTTAATGTTAGGACCTGTGTTTTACAAATAAAAGTATACTATTCTATTATATTCCATAAGGACAAAAATAATTTACGAATAAATATACTGAATTAAAACTATTGGGATTTTAAATCAACTGTCTACCAATAGAAAATATAGAACATTAGGCACTTGTCCCACCGCCGGCGAGCAGCGAGTACTTTCATAGTAATTCTACTCGTTTTCTCGCTCAAGCGAGTGGAATTACTATGAGATTACTCGCTACTCGCCGGCGGTGGGACAAGTGCCTTAAACTTCGGACAAACAAAACAATGGGAAATTAAAAGTTTTGTTTTTGTAATTTAAATTTTAAGTATTAAATTTTTTTTTTGTTATGTTAGGTTACACTCAAGAGCAAAAAAGTGGTTACACTGTATTCAATATTCTTTTTATATATTCTTGATTGTATTTCAAGCCTAGTTGTCACTCTCCCAAACTGCCACCGCACTTTTCACCCCCTTAAGGAATGACTCACAGAAATCATAAAAAGTATCCTGTCCTTCCTAGAAAATGAAACTAATTCCATAACAAATTTCATCTTAATCGGTTCAGCGGTTTCTGCATGAAAAGATAAGAGACAGATAGTCGTTCGAACTCAGTTTTATAAAAAATTCTCCCAAATAATTCTGAATGAAATGTGGGTCAAGTTTATTGACAAATCAGGACAATGCCCGATGGCTATGCGCTCTCTCTCGCGCACATGGTGTACGCGAGGAGGCATTTCTCTCTCACTCTCTCGCCAAGCCTCCGAGGTCAGTTTGCAACTGAGATTAAATCAGGATTTGAATTGTTTTTGTTTTTTGGATGGTATGTATAAGTCGGTATGTTAGAAATCTTACCAAGAATGTCTCAGTAACCTGTAGTATATATATATATATATATATATATATACATAACTATGACGAGAAAACCTTTCTTTGTGTCACATGTGTGATTTTCCCATCATGTCCTCATAAAAACTTAAGTAACAATTATGTTAGAAATAGAAGTTCATAAGTAGATTTCCACAATAAAGGTTTACTTTATTGCCAAAGTGATGTAGGACCACCATGTAGAATATTCTTAAACTAAATGTGCGCCAACACGTAATCAGAATGAAGAGAAATTTGACACCACTTCAATTGTTGGAATCCATCTTGACTTGGCGGTTGCAGCAAACTATCAGTACAGTACTTAACGATCTATTTAAAACATTACACTTCCTTTTTGTTTAGCCCTAGTTGGGTAAAATATAAATATAAACATAACTCATATTCTATTGTGTAGATCTAAGTAGATTTGAAATTCTTCCAAGCTTTAAATTCAGAGAACCTCCCGTTGGAGAAAATAAATCTCCCATGTGGATGCATTTTGCTCCACGACGAAATGTTTTCTCGTCATAGTTATTAGTAGAAGAGCCGACGACACTGAACCTAGTTCGATAAGACTCCCAGATGATATATACATAATAAGACACGTCATTCATGGGAGAACACGAAATGGCGGTGCTGCAATGCAAAAACCTGGTGGCGCCAGCACAAATTTAAAAAATAAAAGTGGTTTTTCTTACACAGAAATTGATGATCTTTCAGATGAGCCTTGGTTTTTCCAGGAGACCGATCATACTAGATATCTCAGTACGGGCGTCACATATCATGCTGCTACCACTGACAGGGTCAGTCAGGGGGGCTTCCAGCACTGCACTATCGTATAGTCCTTCCCCTCCCCTGTATCGAGGAACAATCGAAACTTGGGAGACTTATCATACTAGAAACCGGAAATTTTATTTTTTTTGAATATTTTTTTTTACTGGCGCCACTATGTTTTTTGCATTGCAGCACCGCCATTTCATATTCTCCCATGAATGACATGTCTTATTATATATATATCATCTGGGAGTCTTATCGAACTAGGTTCAGTGTCGTCGGCTCTTAAACTATATGTACTACAGGTTAGTGTAGAATATATTAAGCTTCAATGTTGCCCTTGACCATATTTTACGGTAAAAAGTATGACAGAATACGCAGAATCAAAATCAAACATTTATGCTGCAAATATGTAGGCCGCAAGGGGATTACACGTCAATATATTAAGTCTGACAATAACGGTAATAAATTTTTCATATCATAATTTTGAATTTACGAATGCCTGCTAATAAGAACAAAATCACCTCTGTCATCATGACATAAGATTGAAAGTGCGATGTATTGTGTCAGTGTCGAACACCTTGTATATCATATATTATAAAACATAAGTATAAGTTTCGCGTCTCAGAATGTTAAAGTACCTATCACTTCATTCTCACTTCATAGCTTGCCCGTTTCTTAATAACAAGCTTTTCTTATCCCAGATTACGCCCTCGCAGTTATCTCAAGCGGCTAAACCCGTCATTAGAGGCAGTCTATTGTGATCTCCCCTTTATTTACATCGGCCTTGAATCCGGAACGAACCGGAAATCGTTTTAATAGGTGGCGGATGTTGATCGTGCACCGGGTAACTTGACGCTAGCCCACTAACCTAACCCATTGAGGCAGGAGCTCGTCAGGTGTCCGGGATCCTCTCCTTATTGTTCCGATGTTTACGCAACCCAATGTCACCCATTTCGGTTTAAATTGCATAGCATTTTCAATGTGTGGTATGTATTTTAGTAGTACGTTTTTTACCTTCATTCTAGACTCCTACTAAATTAAATGTTAAGCAGTTTAATGTTTGAATACAGGGTATTTTGTCCATTACGTGTTCGCTGTTTATAAAACCTAAACGTACCGTACTTGTATCCGTTTAATATAAGTAATATATTATGCACGAAATTCACCAATCGATATTTGTAATAATAATAAATAAATTCCCATTGTAGGTACTTGCATACCCGAAATTAAATGACTGGGTGCCTGGAACACACCCGACAATGTTCCCACACCATACATGCACATGTTCCTTTTTTCTACCTGCCGTTCCAAATTTCATTCAAATATTGACTGATTGAAGGGTTCGAGGTACATCTGTCGCAGCCCTTTATCTTGCACCACGGAGAAAGCCTCACGCGATGGAAAGCCTTACTTAACGTGTATTTTGGGCAACATGTGTTCCAGACCTGTATTGTCTTGTTAGACATGGCATGTGTCTTTTATCCCCCCAAAAATATTTAATCGAATGCGTCATTTTTTAAACCGCAATTTATTAATAGTACAAAAATGTTATTATTTATTCTATTCATGTTGGTAAAATGCGTTTGAGGACATAACGCCATTAGAGAAGTCTCTGAAAATTGTGAAGGTTGCTGATGGTATAACATTAATTCAAAAAGTTTTTGCCAATGTGTAGCCCACCCAAATAGTCCTAGGCGGCGTCAGTGTGTGGCCTCAGAGTTAGCTCTAATGGGTCGAGCGGACGGGCCGCCGGCCGCCACCGCTGCCCGGGCTGAGAGCTGCCCAAGATGAGCAGCTTTCTCCTCGCGCCCCCGGCTGCGTGCCGCACTCACGCTGCTTTAGCGCGTACTACCCGGTTCATACACATATAGCCTCTGCACTTTATTTATTATAGAGGCTTATTGAATATTTTGTTTTAACTATGTCGTTGATTAAAACAGATGCAGGAATCCACCTAGGCAACTAATTTGAAAAAGTCACGCACGAATCACTCATTACAGAAAGCGTTAGCCTGTGACCTACCTACAAACGTTGTGGGATTTACCAGGTTTAAAGTAGCTCAGAGTTGACAAAGGCGAAATATTAGCTACCGTCGCTCCATCATGATGGTCTATATCATAATGAAAAAATACGGTATACAGCACAGCTAAACAAGAATAGAGAACAAAATAAACTTTATTGGCCAATAGTAAGGTAAAACGAGATGCTACAACCCGTATTTACGTTCTATTTTCTCTTTTAATCTTCTGACAAGTTTATCATATCTGGACTATAGGTAATTAGATCGATTCTCTAGTTATTTCAAGATTTTGTTCGATTACCATCACTTCCACTTGGATGGTTTTATTTGATACCCGTATACCTAAAGCAAATTAGCACATAGGTAAGTACGTATAAATCGCGCACGCGACGTTGAATCAATAACAATGATTGGACTGGTAGCGGCCATCGCGCCGCGGTGAAAGCGCGCCGGCGGCATCGCAGGCTCGCGGCCGGGATCAGCTGATCGCAACAATCCCACCTATCAACCATTAGGCTGAACTTGTCTTGTGTATTTGTAGAATGTACATGATTACAGACAGATTTGGAAAATATCGTATTAAAAAATCCAGCTTTCATTATGTACCTACTATATTGCACCTCTTTTCGGCATTATCATCCCATTATTCTAATCAATTTCATATTTCATGTTCAAAATCGTGTGACTGGTTTCTGCTTACCGCTGATCGAGTCGTTGTTAAGTGGTCGTCGCGTTGGATCAGCCAGTTGTACGGCCGTTGTCGTTAGTGTTGCTGCACTTGACATGTCGCCTTGTTGCCAGTTCGCGTGGTCATTGCCGCGGATCTATCGTGCGCGAGGCGCGGCGCGCACATCTCCGGCGCGCGAGTGAAAGTTGCACACTACCCGCCCGCGCCCGCTCCCCGCAGTATATGTGTCACTGGTAGACGTAGACCTTAGCGCTTGCCAATGTTAAATACAATTGCCGACTGGCTAATAACAGTCTTAGCTTTTCACTGTGTTTTTCTGCATAAATAGGCAGGTGGACGCCTGACTCCCCAGCAGGGTTGCGTTTACTTTACTATAGTAAACTGAAACTGAACCGCTTCAATTCATGCCTCTTGTCTGAGACACAAAGCTTTTAATTTAAATAATAAACTACGACAAGAACATTTAAATGAAAACAACTGTAGTATTCATTTTTCTTTAACGCGACATGTTCACAACTCCATTCCTACTCGTAATGTAGCTATTTGTTAGGATAACCAAAGAAAGTATGTATTGAAATGTTTAACTTATGGAGTGGCGGTAGTTTAGAGGCCGCTGAATGTGTCACCTAAAAGTCCTAATTACCACTCGTTAGAGGTCATAGATGATACATTCATCCTTCGCATCGAAACCATCAGAACTTATGAGTCACAGTACAAGCGCGCTATGAAGCAATCTGCAGCGTGGTGGGCGGCGCGATACGAGCTCAACAACTGTTGTCCTGCGCTTCTAGACCAACTCTCAGCAGATCTCTGAACCATATACCTACCAATAACAACTTGTAAGGAAATTATCGCCGCTATAGTATCCAAGATTATCATTAATTTATATAAATTAATTTCACTGTTGGCGTTTTAATTTGAGTGAGCGTGGAGACTACAGGCTTCAGCCCATTTTCTTTCAAACGTGATCATGTGATTGATGTATAATAGATTTTTTAGGCGTTATCTCATTTTGAATACTTTTCAATGAGTTGTAAAGCGAACCTGAGTCTCGAGGTGCCTCAGTATGTAACCGAGATAACGCTATAAATTGAGGGGAAGTTGTTGGTTCAAAACTAATTACACCTAAATTGCATTTAGGCTAGCTACTTCTAATCGCGACTAGAACTACACTGACCATGACAACTCGAAGGTACTAAACTATCTGCGTAGTAATACTAATGATTAACGAATAACGAACTTAACTATATCAAATATATGTATAACATAATCTAGTAATTAATGAGAAGTTGGTATGTATCTCAATTTTGTTAGCGGGCCATTGAAATTGATATAACCAGCGAGTCGTGGCACAATAAATAAAATAAATGCATGCTGGTAACACGAAATACACATAGTAAACAACGTGATAGGTAAAATTGTTGCCACTTAAAGAATTTGAAAGAAATGCTTGTGCCGCGACTCGCTGGGCAGACTCTACTCATTACATTTTTGTCCCATAATCTAGACATGTGGCAGTGTCTCTGTCCGGACAGGATAGCAGAAAAAGTGAGGGATCATGAGCGTTTATAATAATACAAAATCCCCTCAAGCGCCATTTTCATATCCATGACCATTTCTCCATCAATACAAAGGGGGATTATAACAGAATCTGTTGAACTTAGTGCTGTAGTATAGGTGTATACAAATCAGGATAAAAAAATGATTGAATGTAACACGTGTGCCGTGTGACTTAACAGTGCTATAGGGAATTTCGCGTTCTTTTTCCGGAAAAGTTTAGTGGGAGACTTAGGGGTAAGTATTTTAGACTTGAATGGACAGCCGTCACCTGATGTGAGACAGGTTTCTAAAGAAAAAAATTTTTTTTCATAGCTGGAAAATGCACCGGGTGACGGATGTCCACCCAAGTCAAAAATACTGACTAAGATTGATGCTACACTTTCTCGAAAAAAAATCTTGATATGCGAACTTCCCTACAGGACTGTAGTCAGGTCCTGGATTAACAGGCAGTAACGCATATACAAACATAATTATACCTACATATTACCATGTTAAAAAGGCAAGTGTAATTGAAGACTAATCAAGTATGAAATGTCAGGATAAGAGGCGCTCTTGGTTGCGCTCTCATGCCTACTTCTTTGTCTATTGCTGGCTTGCAACACAAAAAACCGGCCAGAAGCGAGTCGGACTCGCGTACGAAGGGTTCGGTACTATCTATAAAAACGGCAAAAAAATAAGGTTTGTTGTATGGGAGCCCCCTTAAATATTTATTTTATTCTATTTTTTAGTATTTGTTGGTATAGCGGTAACAGCAATACATCATCTGTGAAAATTTCAAGTGTCTCTAACTATCACGGTTCACGAGAATCACGAGATACAGCCTGGTGACAGACGGACGGAAAGCGAAGTCTCAGTAATAGGGTTCCGTTTTACACTTTGAGTACGGAACCCTAAAAATAGGTTATTGAAACTAAGTGCGAATGGATCACATATATATTTATGCCCAGATGCTTCCCAGATATGATTGTGCCCTGTGCCTAAGGTTGAAAGGATTTCTATTAAATAACTATCTTAAATCAGTTTTAATTAAATCTAGATTAAGTTAAAATAGTGTCGAAATCAGAAAGCAATTGTACTTAAAATAAAAAATTCGCAATGAACTTGTCCTAAGTATGTTCCTACATAATGATTAATATCAAGCTACAAAATAAAATAAAAAAATAAAAAACACTGTATGCAAAAAACCTTGAATGATTCTTTTTTAGTAAGTATCATTCAAGTTGAACGATAAAATATTAATTAACAAAGGCCTGCCATTCATTGTTGCTGGCTCTAAGCTAACTGGTAAAAGTCACATAATAATAACACATGACGTATTAATGTAACTGACATAAAGTGTGATGTATGGTTATAGTTCAATGGCAGGCAAGCCGCGGCTAGTTGGTACGGAGGAGTCGGTGACTTACCTGGCTGGAGGAGGCTAGAGCGGGAACGGAGCGCAGCGAGTCCGTGTCAGGCGCGAGTCAACATCCTACACACTCCACTTGTACAACAGTTCCTCGAATGCGGAGTGTCACTTGTCTAATGTCACGGGAGTCACTTGTGTGCCTTCAACAGCGTACGAGGGAGAACGCAGGGTCGAAAGTGGGGCAACAAGCACGGGATCAGGGTGGAAACTAGAAAATAAGATTGATAGACTTTAGTGGGAAACCTAACTGGCAAACGTCGCCTGTCGCTTGCAGATAGCGATACCTACCTGAATGAAAAGCAATTTTACTAAAAATGATGGGTCTTGAGCTAGAGCATGTGTGAAATCATATAAGCTCCTAGCGCTGATGTGTATATTTTGTGTTACCGTTATATATGTGGGTAGTAGGTACATAATAACATCAATAACATACGTACTACTACTAGTATATAAGTAATTCAATTAATTACATATAAACTTAGTAAATGTAGCATTAAATATCATTTAATTAGGTAGGTATATCCAAATAAGGCTAGGTTGCAATTAAGTGAAATAAATTGAAACAAAGAAATAAATGCGTAACAAAATAGTGTTGCCGCGGACCGGCGCGCGCGCCGTTAGAACTGTAAACAGGCGCCGCCAAAACAAGCCCGAAATTCAGCACGTCAGAAACTCACGATTTTTCCATTTTACTAATATTCAAGAATATCCTTTACAGTAATATTTTCTTATTACCTATATTGTATAAGGACAACATGCTGTTAGTTAAGAGATTTATATTTTTACTAATGTTAAGACTTAAGAAAGAAAAATTAGGAAAGAGGGAAAGTGTGATTGGCATAAATAAATATTAAATAACAACATTTTCCCTCGAATATTTACAAGGAAGACAGAAAAAATATTAGAAAAAGTAAAACGGCGTCCAGAGTGCTTATCCACTGTGTACTCCAACAATCCGCGGCACTGTCACGTCACTTTATAAATGCCAATTACAAACATTTCCCATAACACCCGCAATTTGCTCCATTTTGCACAAAACATTAAATATTTATTGAAAATGGAACAAAAACGTGTTTCATATTTTTTAACGTACACTGTTTTAAAAAGTCGCTGTGGTGACACTAGTCTAGTTTGTGGTCCAATTTTGAGCGGGAGTGTAGGTTAACCGCACTGCACGAGTGAAAAGCAGGCGCGTACCGCGCGTAGCACCGACTGACTGCGGCGCGGACGCACCCTACTTGCTTCCCACCAAAATATTCTACCACCACCGAACGCCAGGGGACCCCAAGCGCGGCCCGCTGAGCCCGAACCGGCGCGTACGCCGTAGCATGGCCGCTGCTAGCCTTTCAACGGGGGTACCTACTACGTTTACTGATAACACGATGGGCAAATTCTTTTTAGTTTATCCTCAAAGTTATAAATAAATATTACCAACATTACAAAATCCAAGAACCAAAATTACTATAGAGAAAAGATATCAAAGGAAAGTATGTATGTAAAGGGAAGATAGAAAAGGAAAGAACGTATAAAGACATTGACAGAATTTTCGAGACAACTCCTATACAAAACGATTTTGGTAGTGTTACAATCAGAGGAGCGGCGCATTTCTCTTTAAGTTGATAGCCCCTGTGAGCAGCTATCTCCGTTGCGTACCCGCACTCGCTCGCACGCCGCGCCGCCTACTTCCACTAGTTGACAGCCTACAGACCTACAAACGATGCTTTCACTCTGTTTAACCGTTACTGCCATCAATTTAGACATGATTTTTGCTTGTATAATTGCTGGGCAAGCTTGCAGCCACACGCTAAGTGGCACATCGAGTGATTTTCTTTATTGGCCCTCAGTGCTTGGCCCTCCTAAGCTCATGCTATATGGGAGGATTCGTTCGTCCATGTTAATGTTTAATACGTCATACGCAAAATAAGCTGAACAGACACAAGCCTTTCCGTAATTTCTATACGCGTCTAAATAGTTTTGGCATAATACAACTGGTATTTATGTCGTGAAACTATAACATTCAAACATGCTCTAAACTTTCGTGTTTTTAATTAAACACAAATTCAAGTATGTATCCACAAAATCGATAAGAAAACACATGAAACTGAATATACAGTCATTATTATGGATTTTAAATAAGAAAAAAACCTAATTAATTTAAATTTTGTCGCTATTTGTACCGAAAGCCGCTGTGAGTTACAGTACAAGAAGGGCCTTTGTCACGGAAACACAACTAACATGCCCGTGGCCTAGTGCTGAGTGTTGCTAAGACCCAATTTATGTCCCTGAACGAGCCAGATCCTTGCAACAGTAGTCCGATTGCCATCGATGGGCAATTAGTCACCATGTGCGCTCAATACAAATGTCTGGGTAGTATGATGCACAATTCAGGGAACGTAGAATGCAACATTTAGCACCGAATAGCCGCTGCGTGGCTAAAATGGCGGGATTGACTGGGGTTACATGCGGCAGAGCGAATGCCGGTCAAACTAAGGGATCTAAGTCTACAAGACCATCAAGGCCAGTTCTAATGTATGGCAGCGAGACATGGGCTGTTATTCAAAAGCATGTGCGTACCATTCAAGTTTCCGAAATAACGATGTTACGGTAGATGTCTCGACTAAATCGGCAACGAGTACGTTCAACGAAACCTGGGGTGCGCGATATCACCTATAAAATGCGGGAGAGTCGACTAAGATGGTATGGCCATGTAAAGAGGAGACTATCCGACTACATTGGCAATTTAGCACTGCAGGTTTCCATCCCCCAGGGGCGTCCCCAGATCTTCTACCGGTAATGACCCTGGTGGCAGACCCAAAATTAGGTGGAAAGATGTAGTGCTAAAAGACATGACAGATTGTCAGGCATCCGAAAACCATGGCGAGGATAGAGCGAAGTGTCGAACACTAGCACGGATAGCTGAACCCACTACCATGTGGGATTCATAGCTAGGAAGAGAGAGAGAGAGAGAGAGAGAGTTACTCGTACCACATGTTTCCTACAACATTACGATTCTAACGGTGCAACGAGGCCGTAGTCTCCCGCTGGACCAGTGACACATAAAATTCAATTTATTTGCAGGTTGCAGTTTTCCCCGCGATGTTTACTTTTGAAACTCTTCAGTACCAGCTTCTTAATTATATAATAAATATGTATGCCAATGGCAGTTAAAATGCTAATAAATTAACTATTCACTCCACAACAACAAGCTCTGCAGTCAGAGTCAGGGCGCGACCACCTTGATTCAAATAGAATATGCATGTTTCTTAATGATGAGTTCTAACGGAATAGTACATAGTGCATTAAAGGTGGTAAGGAGGCGATTACGGTTAAAAGAGGATTATTATATTAGATGACCAACGCTGAAGGCGGAGAGCTTTTAATAACTGGAGTTTGTAAGACCCTTCATGCCCGTGAGACACACAATGTTTTTCATCAAATTTGCGAGGAAATAAATAACATACCGGGTATGTACTACAGTCAGTAACTATAATAACTTTTTAAACTCGGCAGTAAAATATTCCTAACTTTATAATCTGGGGAGTAATCGCGTAACAAACGTACAAAAAAACATACAGGCGAATTGAGAACCTCCCCCGTTTTGAAAGTCGGTTAAATGTTATATGTAATATAGCGTAGTGTAATGAATTATTGTGTAAAATGTATAATTTGCATGCCATAATCGGCTAAACATGTGAAACGAACAATAATACCCCCACCTACATATACAAACTTACAATGTTTAAGGCGAGGGGGTGGGTAAGCGCTCTCCATACAAACTTTGTGCAAATTTTTCTTCGTTTGTGTTTGCACTGCAGTTATGATTTTTGATCAGTATGCTTATTTTTCTATTAGCCATAACGTGGAGAAAAAAAATAGTATATGAGTATTTAATGTTTTCCATTTTTTTTTAAATTTTCTTTTTCTTGACGTTCTTCATATATTTAATATTTATAAGCAAAAAGAAATATTTTTTATTCGGGTGTGTCAAAACCGACGAATAAAACGTGCACAGTTTAGTATGGAGAAGGATTTGCCCTACCTGCCTTAAGCAAATAAATATTCTCTTTTCTTATCCCTCTCCTCCTCCCATTTATGAACCTTAAGTAAAGTACAATAACAAACTTGATTGTACAACAGACTAATCATATGTTTTTAATTATATATTTAGTTTCAGGGCATAATTCAGCAGTTATTTTAAGCATGGTACTTCTGTGTAAATATGACAAAACCCAAAATTATTCAAGACAATAAATATTCGTTCGATACCTATGATGATCATTATGAAAATGAATCAATAAATCCCATTTAATTTTTACCCAAAAATAATTTGTGTTAATTAACCCAATTAAATAATTAGGCATAATAATATTCATGAACTTTTAGTGATTTGCGGAGCTCTAATTGTTCAACAAGTACACAGGTCGTTTAGCAAAGGCACATTAACGACTAATTTGATGTACGCAAGTATTTGCAGAACATTTTATTAATTATTACTAATCAACCCCATACCTAATTAATACCTAACATGGAACCCTTAGTAGTTACATAAACTTTACCGTTGTATTAAAAAGTTTATATCATAACAAACACATGTACACTTACGGTAGTACTTACTGGGTAATGGACATCGGCAGTAGCAGATGCATCCTACGAAGCAGCCTCAGTGTTCACACCGGCGGCGGCGCTCGGCGCGGTGGCCGGCTCGGCGCCGCTAGCTAATGGGCCAAGAGCGGCACACTGACCCACTTCCTGCTCCTCGCTTTATTGTATTATTTTGATTTATTCCCTTGTATCTTGTCTCACTCTTCATTGTTCTCAAGTCCGTCTTAATGTTTTACCTAAAAGCTATTTCAGTTGTAACATGTCATGCGCCCGTTTTGAGTTTTACGTTGCCTATTTTTTACTTGTTGAATTTGACCAAACGAACCATAGAACGTTACGACTTAAAATTTAGGTGGATATAAATAGGTAAACGACGTATTGTTCAGGGATCCCATTCAATTCATTCGCACAACTTTTGAGATTTGACATGATATTTACAAATTCTTTGGAACTCTGCGTCCTATCAGACAACATGTTGTCTGTACCGACGCTGCTCTGGACTGATTTCTAAAAACTTTTGCCAATACAAGTTCAGTCAATGTACAGCTTCGTCTGCGTTTCATAATAGAGCATTCAGAGCGAGGCCCTGAGGATAAAAATATAGCCAAGCCTTGGTACGTTCAGGAGGTCTCTTCTTCTTCGTTTTGTAGGTAGAAACCTACAAGTAGTTGCCGAGATTATATATTAATTACATATAATTTTAAGGACTAACAAAGTCACAACTATAATCTTTAACAGGTATTGTGGTCAAATGACGTCAGTTAAAAAATCTAACTTACAATACGCGTCGGACTCCATGACCTTATTTCAAAATGTACAGTTTCTTACAGTTCTCCTAATTAAGTGAAAAACTGTAAGTCATTTATGGGTAAATTTGTGTCATTGTAACGGTTAACGGTTCGTCTTAATGCCCCGGGTACATGTCAGTGATCACGATTGCACAACGAGTTGACATCCCGAAACCGGCAGCGCAGGCCCACGCCGTGCGATACACTCGAGCTTAATATCCTTCATGACGGACATATTTGCCAGTGTTTAGCAAAATGTTGTGTCCCAGACGAAACAATAACATCGTCCGAGCCACGCCACAATGAACGAGTAGGTCCCTATTTACCTATTGTTGTTCAACATACCCAATAAGGCGGTTTTATTTTCTTTTTTCATAAATCTCGTTGATGTCTTTTACACTTGGAACTAATAAAGCACGAATGTCTCAGGTCTCCTAACAAAAATCGAAATACGATTGATCGATGATGTCATTATCTTGTATGTTTTATTTCTGTTTAACTTATGTAAACAATTTGCTTAGGCACTAGAACCTAGTGTAAAAATGTTTGCGCGTAATAATTGTTTCGAGATTTTTTTCGTGCTCACCCAAAATTGACTTATTTTTACATGGTTAGTGTTTGAATTCATTCATAATTATTAATTCATCAATCATGTCCAAATAAGTCTTAACTATGGAAAGTACACTTGGACGTTGCTTCGTAAATGAGAAACTTCAGAAAATACCTTTTCCATGCTGTTATAGAATGACTTGCATTTTTCTTAACACTAAATGTGCGTAAGAATTTTTATTTAAATTATTAGTTAACAAATTTTAAGTTTATATCAGTTCACTTTTGCTATTTTTACACCCCACGGTATTTTAAACGATGCATTAGGTATTTCAAGTACTGGGGTGCCCCAGACACGAAACACAATATTGTAGTTATATTTTCTTTCAATGGTAGTTATTTTCACGGTATCTAAAATTGTCTCTTTATTTTCTGAAACACCCTTTAAAACCCACGAAGTAGAAAAAAAACATGGAATTACAATCAGCAAAAAGTCGTCAGAACAAATTTCAATGAAATTCAAAAACTTCCTTAGTTCCTATCGCTACTGCAAAATTACGATAACCCAGAAAAAATTTAGAGAACAATTTAAAATTAAGATTTTTTCATTGTGTATCTAAAGAAAAACTTCGAATTTTTAAAATAACATGGCGCATGCATATATTAGAAGACTGTATTTTAGTAAGTGAGGTCTGTAATGTATAAAATGACCTCCTGTATCACCCCATAATATCTTTGCACCTAGCTACCAAACACTCAATTAAAGTAACGATGTCATTAAACTTGAGTCCCTATTTAATGGTAGAAGTAACATATTGGCCATATCATACAAAAATGATACTAAAACCGTATTATACATATACAATCAGAATTATATAAAACTTTATTTACGAGTAAATGGTGTCGCAAGGTATAAATGTAGGGTAAAAACTCAATAAATGAATGTTTTACAACTTTCTTCAAAGCGGCACTTCACAGACAAAGACCGACTATTCACAAAAATAAAGAAATGTGACCACCAGCCTTTACCTTTCGCCGATATACAAATAGCGGTCGGATGGAATTGCTTGTTTATTTGTTTATAGCACCTGAAATTTAGGTAGTACCGTGTCGGAACGAACAATCAACAGTTAACCGTGCAAACCTTTAACAATGCTAACGTCGCAACCATACCTCATAAACTATTAAGAACTAAGAGTAAAACTTTGCTTTTGTATTATTACAGTTTCATTTTTTACTCAACTAAAGTAACACATGTTCCTTCGTATTGTCAAAGGCGCTCAACGATATTTTATTAGAAATTTACAGCAACTTTCCGGGGACGTGTGCAGTAGGTATGTCCAATCAGAAGTAGGTAAGCGGCATGGTATAGACTTTTGCATAGAAGCTTCTGTATTTCAAGTATGTATCCGTCCAGACCAGAAGGCCAATTATTTGGATCAACGAATACTTCAGATACATCGCAATGTGGACATAGGAATGCTGAAGTTGTAGTATTTGATGGATGTTAAGTCGTTCCCACACAGATAACGCAGCAATAAAAAGGTTTACAATCCATGTCATAGGTTAGCTATTATTTGACTTGAACCTTAACAATTAGATTAATAACCTCCATTTTGCACCTACAATACAATACAAATACTCTTTATTGTAGCTGTACTGGGACCGGGACGGAAACCTACCTGTACCAACTAAAATTAGAATAAAAGTTTGATCTGTTAGTTAGCTCGAGGGCAGCTTATCCCTACTCTTACACATTTGATAACACGTTACGGGCACGCTTTTCGTTAAATTTCACTACGTTGCTGTGTTTACACCCCACACGGAGTTTTAAACGATGCATTAGGTACTACTACTTCGCATTTTAACTGTTTAGTCGTAGACATATATCATCTGATTCATCTGTAATACATAGCTACATATTATACTACTATTTCTATCACTCCTTGAGCATTACCATGCGATACTGACGTACCCAGAATGTTAGTACTAAATGCGAAGCTAGAATTTGGATGTTGGGACATCTATTTCATACAGTAAGTAGACGAGTACCAAAAAACCAACAAACCACATTTGCATCAAAAATCGAATCTCTATTAAATGCCGGTAGAGTCGTGGGGAATCGGCATCGTTGAAGGCAAGACTTAACCTGAGTTTGATTGCACCCAATTACTGGATAATCGTTGGTTACGGAAGGAGTCAAGTGCCTACTCGTAGTGGATGGCGGCGGCGGCGGCCGATAGTTGATCACAGATCAGAGGCATCTCGCCGGACGCGCTCCGCAGCGTGCGAGGAATGGCGGTAAGGCTCGCGAGACGTTGTTACATGACAATTGACACACTTCTGACCAACAAAAGGAGTTAATCATACAAATAAATAACCGTACGCAACTGACGGTATAGAATATTATTAGAGTACCATTGTATAGTTAATCCATACCTATACAAGAACGCCAAAAAAATATTATGTTTCTAAATATACCAACGGAGCACCTGTCTCAATATTGACTTATCACGTATCTTACCTATAGTAGCCCAGAAATCGCCATAAGATACCTACTGATTAATTAATCTCTGGGCCCTAATTCTGGGTAGCACACTCATTACATTATTGGTTTCCGTTTCCGCCATAAACGACACCGTGAAACCTCTCGTAAAAAGCTTAACTCTGTCAAGTTGTACACGCTTGCTTATTGTTTCCAAATTGCGCATCAACTTGCACATTTGTTAAAAATAAAACTGTAGTTATAAGACAATAGCACTATTTTAACCCATAAGGTTTAAAATTGGTAATAATGATTAGTAAATACAATGGACAACAAACATGTGCGACAAGAAAGTCCTTCATTGTTGCACGACTGCCCAAAAAAGGGAGTGTAATGTTTTCAGTTTGTGTTTATGTATGTATGTGAGATTCTTTGTTCCCCTGAATTTCTCAACGCTATTTTGCTAGTGATAACCTTATATTTATTCCTTTAAAACGTATATTTTTAGGGTTCCGCACCCAACGGCTAAAACGGGGCCCTATTATTAACACTCCGCTGTCCGCCCGTCTATCTGTCTGTCTGCCGGTTTGTTTACATATAACGGCACGGAACCCTTCGTGCAAGAGTCCGACTCGCACTTGGTTTTTATTTTTTATACCATGTCAGCCCTGTTATACCATTTCAAATAATATGAAATTTTGTTATCTTGATTTGAAGTTAATGAACAAAAACCAAAATAATACCTTAATTGACATGAAACCCTTGGGGTGGTTTTTAGTAGGTAGTACTAAGAATTCTTCTCACACTGTGTTTCTTCGTTTACCTATTAATTCTAAAGAAATACGAAATTTTATAGAAACTTGGATCGGCGATGAAGATAAAGTGCAACGAGACTAAAGTAAAATTTTTTAGTGTATTTTTGTTATGTTTTAGACTTGAATAAAAAATGGTTAAGTACTTCTGCAGGCGAATCACGTAACTTTATGTACTAACGGTAGATAGATTTTACTGACAATTTTGAAGTATAAATGTATGAGCTGACAATTAAAATTTTGACATTAAAATCTATCTAACGGTAGTACAAAAGTTACGTGATTACCCCGCTGCTGTACAATATCAGCACAACTTTCAAAAGTCCTGTTTATCCATTGATAAACAGAAACTGTGTTCGTAACTCAGAGGAAATATTGGTATTAATAATATTTGTAAATAACTTTTACAGACGGTGTCAGTAGTGTAGTTCGATCCAGGCACATGAATCAGATAACCCTGGTAATAATATTTAATAAGAAGGCCAGCAATTAGTCCACCGCGGGCAATCGGCGGAGGATGCTAACCCAAAATGGAAGTGGAGCGCGCGACACCGTTTCCGACAATTCGGAATCACTGCGCGGGGGCTGCCCGGGGCACACCGGGAGCGAGCCGGCCCGTCTAGCGTAATACTTCACTTTTATTACTTTAGATTTTAGCTCTTTTATCAGCTGTCCAATTTCCTTGATATAACGTATTGATTTTAAAAAGTACAAGGGAAACAAAATGAGATATACTGAAGGCCACTAGCAATGACATCACACAACTGCGAGTTTATAATATTCTTGTCATGTAGACACCAATTAAAATGTTTGAGAACAAAATAAATAATCGGCTGTCACAGACACCGAGGTGATGCTAAGACAACTTCGTTTTTGGGGTTCCGTACCAAAATGGTAAAAAAGGAACCCTTATGGTTTCACTTTGTCTGTCTGTCTGTCACATCGCTAAATATCTCAAGAACTACTTATGCTATCGATTTGAAATTTGGAATAGTTATAAAGAAGGCTTACCTACATACACAGAACATGACTTTTTTAAATATTTTTTTAAATTTCTATGAAAAATGACAGATAACAGGTGGTTCAAATTTGAAAGTCTAGTTAATATGTCGAGTGGGATGTCATATGAAAGGGCTTGAATTGCATATTCTGAAACCATTTACTTTTTATTTTTTACGTTGTCATTTTTGTTTTATGAGGGAAAATGTAAAAAAAATATCGTTTATTTTTTATCGTCAAATAACATTTCTATACTAAGTTTGTAATTTAATCACCTTTGCATGTATTTTTGTTTTATAAATTCCTAAGAGGTTATGCTGAAAGTACCTTCTTTCAAATAAAGAAAAAAAATTGAAATCGGTTTACGTGTTAAAGAATTATCCTTGAAAAACTACCATACATACAAAGTTATTCAGTCGCTCAAATTTGTAACACAAGTCGCCGGCGCTGTACCCATAGGGTCCAATTTTCACACCAGGTTGTTGAGATTTTCCTGATTTAATAGGGTTGGAACCGGTACACATCTGTATACGGAACCCTGTGGCGTGTGGTGCACGAGTCCGACTCGCACTTGACCGGTTTTTTTATTTTAATTTAGGTGCAAAGTAAAATAGACAAAAACTCAAAAGGTGAAATACTGACTTTGATATAAATAGAGGGCAGGGATAATTTTTGATATAAATGACACATGGGATTGGATTAGAATTACGATTTGAAACGGGATATTTACCATGTATATTTGTATTTGTAAGTTCCCGATATTTCGGCACTGTTGCAAGCACCATTATCAAGGATTCACTGACGTGCTGCGAGTTTTAGTTGTGGTCTACCCACACACCATAGCGATCTACCCTCTTCCTGGTTCGCTTTTTTCGCACAGTGTCACTGTCACTACCACCGTCTGCCTTGTCGCTTGAAACTCCCATTCAAATCGTAATTCTAATGTAAATGACCATGTGAGCTTGAAATCTTACATGGGATTGGAGTTATTCAGTCGAAAACAGCGTCACAATCTTTGTATCGTTTTACTCATCGAATCTGCGATAGTTATATCTATATGATTTCTGAGAACTACGACAGTGACAAAGAAGTGACCTGACTTGGGGAAGCAGACACCGACGCCTTTTCTTTTCCAGCCCTTTACTCAGGTGACAGCTAGAGACAAATGCAGGTCACTTAAACTCAACATAGTGCATCCTCAGCAACTCACAGCCATAAACTTTTTACAGCTGTGAGTTACTTAATCTTTTTCAGGGAACGATACCGGTATTTTTAAAAGACCCTGAATTAGCCCAATATTTTGGATTATTTTTTGCTCTTTACGTAGGGCTGAATCATGTATTTATGTAACAACGTCGTATTATTAGATTGTCCCATTAAAAACGAAATAATGAACCGGTGATCGTAATAATACCGGTATTTTTCTATGGAGAAAATACCGGTATCCGATCCCTGATCTTTTTAAGATAGATTGTTCGGTGTGTATAAGCGGAGCAAGTGTGCCCCCGGCCTACGCTAGTTTCGCCAAAAATGAGAGCGGGCCGATTGGCCGCGGCGACAAAGCAGAGCGCGGCATCCATTACCAGCCTCTGCCCTCGCCTCACTTTCCTACTTAAGGGGACACCCCCACGTAATCACTTTCTAACCCTTTTTTTGAATATATATATTGTAATATACACTATTTTATGGTCCTTTTGCATTTTTTGCATACCTACAATTTTTTGCTCGTCGGATTTGCGAGAACAATTATGTACCCGTTATTTTAAAACAGTTGTAGGTACGTTCAAGGCAAGCTTCTAATCGGGTTTTTTACTATAATAGTTTTCATGAACGTTTATTAATCAATAAGGGCATCAATCATCAAGTCAACGCTTCGAACGTATTCACAATTAAAGTAATAACGCCGTTTCAAACCGACACCAAATGCCAGAAGCATTATGCAAAATTAGCCCTTTGTTCAATGGAATCCAATTATTCACAGCACCATAGGGCCCTGTGAATAATTGCAAGCATAGGTTTTTTGTAATATTTCGACAAAGCAACCTGTTGCTTCCTCTGTTCTTGAGCACAATTGCCGACCAAAACATCACCTTTATGAGCTACTGCTCACGTCCCCGCGCCTTTATATCCCGATCTTTTGTCCACACCAAAATAACACTACAGCAAGTAAGGTAAATTTATGACCGCTTATAATATTGGTTGGAAGCACAGTTTTGTTCAATCTCTGTGCCATATTAGAACAAAAACGTAGTTTTGGCCACCTTGTACTTTTCTTGGAACGTTAACACACCTTGGCAGATACAGCATAAAATTGAATTGCTACTGGTATTTGTCTCTTTTGTTATTTTTTATTTAGTCAGCTATAGCTATGCCTAATCATAAGACAATGGCTACTAAATGTAATACTACACTTCTCAAGTTTCTTGGCTCTAGGCTACCACAAGCGCCAAGAAACTTTTAGCAGCGTTTTAATTACGTACCTATAACTCGTGATAATCCTACAAAGTTATAAATCAAATTTAGAGGTATCATATGATTAAAATGTCTCTGTAAAAATTAATTTCACCTCACCGTTAAACTGTTTAAATCTATATGACGTGTAGGTAGGTAAGAGAGGTAAGGCACAGCAAAATGTCATCTTGCTCGAATTTGGAGCAGCCCAACTGGGGAAGCCAACAAAACCGCCTTGCAGAAGACCACACCTAAATGTGTTCCTTCTGCTGTCAACACAGTGCATCCTCAAATCTTATAAAGGGTCGGCAACGCGCAGGTAACTCCTTTGGAGTTACGGGCGTCTATAGGCTGCGGTGGCCGCTTACCATCAGGTGGACCGTACGCTTGTTTGCGTTGTATACAAAAAAATAGGTAAGTATTTATTTCCCGTAAAATATTAATTAAAATAAACATTACAAAAAGTATTTACACATACATACATTTGTACATATTTGTTAAGTATATAATGCCGGTTTCATTTTGTAAATGTTTCCAACAACTACGAGTATATGTTAGAAAAACTGGCCAAGTGCGTGTCGGATCACGCACAATGAAGGGTTCCAACACCTAATAGTCCTCATTTAAAACCACTAAGTAATACATTAGATCAAAGAAGGTTGTATCTTCATATAAAACTTGCAGCATAGTTATATCTTGTTCAAACCAAAAATCGTTGAAAGTACTTATTCACACATCTCATCGTACATCATCTCAATTTTTCAGAATTTTAAACTTCATAGTTCGGAAATTAGAGGTGAAAATATCTTAAGTTTTTCCGAAAACACTTGTTTACTGCATAGACTACGAGCACAGTCATGAAAATCAACTCAAGTTGCGAACAATTTGTAAAAATCGGTTTTGATTAACAAGCGAACGAACACTTAACATTTTCAGTGCCTAAGTAGAACTCCCTGGCTAGTTCCAAGCCGTAGCGCTACGAAAGCTTGGCAGCGGAAGTGTTAAAGTTTACATTTCGCGACTATTCTTTAAGTTTGGTAATCAATGATCATACTACAACACGTATTCGTTCGCTTTTATTCTGCGCATACTACTGCCATCTATGTGAAGATCTTGAGATTACAACTGACGTCAGTGACTACTGTCACTATCAGTCGCCAGCTAATCTAACGCCATCTAGCGGTATTGTTTCACTTACAAAACTGTTGTAGCATTTCCTGTGCAGTTAGTTACACCTAATGACCAAAGATGACGCTATAACTCTTGTACACTTGCAATCGATGTAAAACTAAGCAGAGGGAAAAGATGTGCCCTAACCTAGTTAGTAGTAGTAGTAGACGGCAGCACAAAGTTGAAAGTAGTGGAAAAAAAAGAACGCCGAAAATTCTTGTAAGTACGTACTTAGTTTAGAAATTACATTGCTAATTAAAAAGTAACCAAGTTTGCGAAATAGCTGACCCAAAAAACTATTGTTTCATACTCGTAACGCCCTCTATAGTTGGGATTAATCCCCCCCCCCCTCCCCCCCCCGAAAACGTTTTTAGCCGTCTGTTTATTTATTCGCTTGCGTGTTCTTTCAATAAGTAGGTACACAGTTCACATGGTTGTTTCAATGTTTGTCCCCCCCCCCCGAACCAAGTCTGGATACGTGCCTGGTGGATATACGTTTTTTTCCAGTAAAATGTAAGAATATTTATTTGAATGTTTAAATTCAAAGCGGTTGACGAACGTGAATGAAAGTTTTGGTGACGTTTTATAGTGATATTAAATTTGGACAACTCAAGATGAAGGTGTTGTTTTTTTATAATGAAAAAAGAAAAAACCGGTCAAGTGTGAGTCCGACTCGCGCACCGAGGGTTCCGTACACAGATGTGAACCCTATCTGAACAACATAGGTAGTGTAGAAATTGAACGACGGGGATATAGCGCCATCTACAGGCGAATTTTGTTACAAATTTGAGCGACCGAATACCTTAGTATGTATGGTGTATGGTACAAGGATAATTCTTTATCACGTGAACCGATTTCAGTTTTTTTTTCTTTGTTTGAAAGAAGGAATTTATAAAACAAAAATTCATGTAAAGGTGATTTAATTACTTGGTAAGTATGTAAATGTTTTTTGATTTACATTAAGTATGTAAAATGTACCAAGATTGATTTACATATTTTTCCTGTAAAATATACATTGATATCAATATTATGTAATAATTTCATATTTTTCCTTGGCGAACTTCGGAGATAAGGGGAGGAACGGTATTTTTTTTTACATTTTCCCTCATAAATCAAAAATGACTCAAGGTACAAAAAAATGTTTCAGAATGTGCAACTCAGGTCCTTTCATATATGACACCCCACTTGACATATTCACTAGACTAAAATTTTGAACCACCTATTTTATCTGTCATTTTTCAGTGAAAATAAAAAAAGTATATAAAAAAACGTGTAATATGCATCTAGGTTACTCTTATAACTGTTACAAATTTCAAATAGATAGCATAAGTAGTTCTTGAGATATTTAGCGATGTGACAGACACAGACAGACAGGCAAAGCAGTGAAACCATAAGGGTTCCTTTTCTACCATTTTGCTTCCGAACCCTAAAAATGGCAAAGTATTACCAATACAGACAGAGGGAAGATCAAACTAATGTCATACACATTTTTGTAAAATTCATATCTCCAATCATTGATTATTTTGTCGAGATAAAAGGTAAAATAGGTACTTTCCCAAAAAAATTATCAATGCCAATTGCTGTTGTGGTCGTGAAATACCGCGAAGAATTATTTTTAGGGTCCCGTACCTCTAAAGGAAAAAACGGGAACCTTATAGGATCACTTTGTTGTCCGTCTGTCTGTCTGTTTGTCAAGACCAATGTCGGGAACGCGTGGAGGTACCATTTAATATTATTTTATAATTTCACATCACTTTTATGTAGCGGTTCGTAGAATACCCCTTCCTACCAGATTTCATAATTGTAATGTATAGTCTCCGAGACATGACATGACGAAACTAGGTTCCGTTTTCACCATTCTAGCTACGGAACCCTAAAAAGGTACGTAACTGTAGAATTCTGCGTGTAACTCGTGTTTTCTTATTCTGTTTATTCTAAGAATCTATTAATAGCTCATTCAATTTGAATGGACATAATCTAAAGACTATTACATATATGAATTAGAATGCTTTATTGTTAGTGATGCAAACCTAAATACTCTCTATCTCTACTAATCTCTAACATCGAGACAAACCATTTCGTAGTTTTACGATGTCTTATGATATTATTGTAATCAACTGTTTGTTACAGCAACAAACAACGGTATGCGCATCGGACGTATCTACAAATTTGTACGGAACCCTCAATGGACGAATCCGACTCGCACTTGTCCGGATTACTTTTATTAAAACATTGGGTATATCGTAAACTTTCAATTTACTTTTGAGCGATAAAAACAAAATTTCTCTAATCTTTGAAGTCTTTTAATTGTTTTGATAGACTTTGGTCTTCGCTGCATGCCTTCAGCTCAGGCGTTAAATACTTGCGATCTGAGACATTTTTTGTTTTACCGCCCTAGTAGTGGATGATTGGGCTCATGATTTTTTTCTCTATTGTCAAGGTAACTGAATGTGATTTACGAAACACGTAATAGTTGTTTATAATGTTGATTAATTGTATTGTTATTGTGACAGGCAACTATCATGTTTAAAAACGTTTGATGATGAACAATCCCCGATATGGACGACTAACAAACGGTCAGCGCGCTACGTTTGCATTTGTCAATTACTTCATCTCATCTGCTCGTTAAGGTCTCATGATGCGCAGACATACATGGGCGTAAATCTATTTTTCTTAAATTATATCTGTCACTAACACAATAACGGTGTTCAAAGCTATTTCTCCGGGAAACGCCAAGCAAAGCTCGCTCTCCCAGGTATTACTGTAGATACCTACAGATAAAAAACCCTATGATTACCTATAACATAGCCTGAACATCACCTATGATGAAGTTTGTTCGTTCCCATTCCACCTCTCGTTCCAACCCCTCCTCCCGTTCCCATCCCCCTCCTTCTGGCGTAACTCGGCGATCACTGATTAGGGGCCGCACGGTCCGGCGTCCTAGGCACACACTCAAGGACCTAGACGACGTAATCACAGCGTCCATCGAAAGATGGAATGCTGCCCTTACGGCGTCCAATTCAGTCACGAACTCACGACGCATACACTTAGGAATTCCCGCCGTCGGGGACGTCCACCGCGCGATCACGACAACACTGACACATATAGTCCCTATTCGTCCCGGTACGGCGCACACCTGATAGAGTCAGTCCGACCCAGGTCGGGCCTAGCTGAGTTTCTTGCTGGACTCTTCTCAGCTAGGCTAGATTTAGTGAACCAGCAACGAAACTCCCAGTAGCTCGATTCCAATCTCACCTCCGATTCGGTTGAAACCACTCAACCAATCTCACTGGAGCGCAAACTCTTAGAGTACTCCAGTGTTCCAAACCACACGCGTGGTCGTGTCGGAGGTTTTAACCTGGGTTTTCCGCAGGCTACTCTCCAACCGCGCACTCCACTTTATTGGGACCGGCCTATAAATCCACAGTCAGGTTTTTAAAAAAGAAGAGTCCGTTCTGTGAGACCAATAGGTAAAAGCATAAGTAACCCTAAATGTGCGAAGTTCGACACAAAAAAAAGGAGTTGTAATGTGTTCAGGGTTCATGTACCTATGTGTGATTCTTTGTTCCCCCAGAACTTCCCACCCCTTAACCGATTTACGTCATCCCGAGTAACAGTATATATGTGACATTGCAATAAAAACAATATGGCGGAATATGTACTCCATTTTGTGTGTGTTGAAAACATTTTTTTGGATCTTATCAGGTGGCGTATCAAAATGAAGCATTATACATACGATTAAAAAAATATACAACTACAACTCGTGTAAGCTAAATGCAAACCTGCCATACCGTAGTTCCACCTTAGTCATATGTCACGTTACTCACGTTTTAAAACAAAACCTTACAGTATATTTCACGTCCAATATTTCATAAAATAGTTAAAAACCACGCGACCACGAAATCGCTTCTGATGTGCGTTCAGGTTCTAATTAAATATTATCAAATGAAAATAGGTCGTATCGGTCAATAACCCTAGATTAGGTAAAGTTACCCCTCTGTCGCCCCAATCAGAATCAGGCCGTAGCCATGCCAACTAGTCTCAAAACAAACCCTGACCGGTAACTACGGGATTTGCGATTTAGACAAACAGCTACCTACATTATATATTATTGACTTTCATCTACCATTATTTCATTAAAATCTCATAGACAGCGTGGCATCCAACAAACGGGATTCTTGCTTGCTTGAAACATTTGTGATTCAAATTAGTCCTGGGTTTTTTAGCATCTCTAATGTTAACTCAAAGGGAAACTTGCGAATATCGACATGAAAATGGGTGTTTTGTCATTTATTGGTAGTTCAAAATCCATACAGGTACAAGTTAATATTAGCAACTTGTCAAGAATTTGGTATTCACCCTAATAGGCATGTTAGAAAAATTTTATAGAGCATACAGCAGCCAAGATGGGACTAGATAACAAAGAATAGCACTTTTCACAGTCCCGTGATTTGGATTATTAAGCCTGTATGGACGCAGCCTACTTAGTAAAAGCGTTGTCAGCACTGGAAAATAAATGCCTATGTTTACCGTATAATGTTTATCTTAAAGTTAAAACTGTGTCAATAAAAACGCCAATGTGTTTGTTTTGGAAAGCAGGCAGAGATATTTAGCATCAGCTATTGGATGTAGAACAGACGCCTGCCTCTCGAAATGTTTATTGATGTCTGAATTATATGACAGAGATTTCTCGAGTCCTTAGTACAACGATTTTACATGCATTTTTATAAGTTATAAACGTTCATAAAAATTGTACATATGATAATCAGTTTTTGACAGTTTGATTTATAAACTATGGTTTGATTTGACTTATCTACCTACATGCCTTATATGTATGGTAGACTGGCGCCGGTAATACACATATACACAGATGTGCGAAAGAGATGTAAGCATAGACAATAACATGCGTCATCTCCTGTCCCTCATCGCGTATTATTTGTCACCGGTCTGTGTCACCGAAACGTCAATGTATTCAAGCTTATTGGCTTAATTTAAATTTGGCGCCAATATGATAATAACGATTAATTATGAGATATCAGAATTGTACTAATGGATATATCAGTCTTCTGATACATCGCAATTTAGTCATGTTATCATAAGTCGGTCCCTTTTGGGTATTCGCTTATCCTCCTATAAATCCCCTTTCTGCGAGGTAGAGAGTAACAACTTACCTTCCATAAAACTGTTGTAACACAATTAAATATCTTCTTTGAATGAGATAATTTAGTTTCTACAAAGTACAAAGTTCCTTTTAGTATCAGACCTTTAAAGTTGGGCGCTGAAGGGCTCTCGATTAATTACCCATCAGCACAAAGTCTTGTCATATCAACTTGTGACTTCAACATACCTATCAGGCTCGCGCAACTACGAACAAAATTTACAAAATGTCACTTTTGTATGGAATTTGGCCAAAAAATAATGGCAGATATTGCTATCTCGCTCCCTCAGTTAATTCATCTCACATGTCTTGAGTGATCGCCATATTGTTTCTTTGTTGATCAGTTCGTAGTGTGGTTTGTAGTTTGTTATTATAGTATTTATAAATGATAGAAACCGTTATTCAACATGTCACGGACTATTTCAGCCTATAGGGTATGTGTTATTTGTGGTTTTCGTGCCGGTCGAAAAGATGACGAGAAAACGAAATTAATGGCAAGATTTCCTTTAGATCACGACCGGTAAGCAATTAATTGGAGATTATGTATTAATATATGTACCACAGCAAGTTACATGTAAGCAAAATAAGAAGCGTTATTTGCAATTTAGTTTTATTCGTATACTATACATACTAGTGTTGGCCGTAACATATCGATAACTAGCTTACCATATAGAACTCTGGTATTTTTCAGTTGCAGGCAGTAGGTGAAAGTGATTGGCAATGAAGAGCTAGCCTACGTTCCGATTGAGAAGTTGAATGAATTAAAATTTGTTTGTGGTGACCACTTTCAACCCAAAGATTTTAACTGAAAGAAAAGTCGTCTAAAGAGATGGTTAATATATTTAAAGCAACACAACTTTATACTTTTTTTTTATTTATTTCTAGCCCTACCCACTGCGGAATAAGCGCATGGACGTCGCGTCGTAGTGTAGTCGTCATAACCCAACCAGTTGAGAATGGTTTCAAACCCCAATAATTAATAAAGGAGCATCCATTATTAATGTGAGGTGTTTTTGGCAAAATTCGATACCCTCCCGCCAAAAACATCTCACGTAAATAATGGACGCCCTCTAACTGGGATTTTTATAAAAATGGAATCCACGACGTCACTAGTCATCGTTATCGATATCGATATCGTTAACCGTACTACATCAAAGTTACATCCCTATCGCGCTGTGCGCCAACATAGGCATTACCATTTCCTTTTTTTATTTCATTATGGTACAAAATGTTTGCCAAACTCTACGTCAATGTCATGCAATGACAACGTCACTGTCATCCAAAACCTAGTTCGAAGTCCCGTCTTTTAAAACGTAGTGGTTATATTCTCTTTGATACCTGTCACAGAAAAGATTCTAATAGAGCCTCGTAAATAACTATTATCCCATATCCCTCTCACAATTAAGTAAATTTACACGAACATTAGGTAGGTACTTATACCAAAGGGGCATTCCACTTTTACGTGACCAGTTTTCTATTGCGAAAAAATAACTATGATATATATTAAATTAGTGTACAAAAATAGTATTTCGAAATAGTACCTTAACCTACTTCGAAATACTTAAATAGTAACTTATTGTTGTTAAAAGTTTGTAACATACCTAATAGTAAATACCATTTCTTCATACAAATTAGTGAGACATCAAGTTCCACTGAGTTGCTGGATTTATGCAAATTAGCTGTCGATCGGTATTTACCAAAACTATCGAAAGTGATACTCTAATTAAACCTCTTTCTAAATAATTCAAAAAAAAGATAGCCAAATCTTCCGAAATCTCCTTTTAAAATAAAGTGCCGGAAAATTATGGTACGGCAAATGGTTATTAAAAATGCATGTATGTCTCTATTCAGTTTTTTTTATTTTCTTCATGTGTCGTACAAATAATACGAACAATAATAAATGACCCAACATTGCGGTTTTTATTAATAATGGAATGTCTAAGTACAATCTCAAAGATACTGTTATGATAATATCGAATAACTCCGCTAATATAAAATGTGTCCATCTACCCTCTACTAATAACAACACCCAATGCCGTGTGAAGATTAAAGAACACTATGATTTGGCGAAACACTACACTGGTAAAGTGATTCAACGACAATAATTAACTATAAAAATTAAGTTCAGATACTGACTATTGGTCATCCGCAACATTGCAGAAAATAGATAATAATAATATTTAACATATCTTCGTAGAAATTGTTTTATTTTCTTTTTTAATATCAATATTTCCTAATTATGATTTATAACTATGATATATACATATATGTTCTGCTAAGGAGAAACGTCAACTGGATCAAAATAGACGTCGCACCCAGTAGGTAGTTACTTTTATCATAACTATAATGTACGTACTATTTTCTGTACACCCATACAGTCAGTCACTTAAATGAACTAGTAAGCTCTATCTACATTACGGTGCAATCGGACCTAACCATATTAAATATGAGTTTTATACAATCACCGAAGGTATAATGTATAATTGATTTTATTTTATTAAATTATACCATAATGGTATTACCAATGATACTATCTTTGCCATTTTCGAGCAATTCTGAGTATCCTGACTCATCTGAGCAGGCACTATCATTGTCCCCTGAGTTTTTAAAAACGTCCGTTTCCAAGCTAGAATTTAAGCTGTCCATATCAGTTCCTTTACCAATGAGGGACTCGAATTTACCATCAAACTCATTAAACACGGCTTCCATTCGCAATGGTGGATATGTTGATCTTCGTCGAAATGAGCTTTTTTCTCCTATCGGTACAAGATTAACTTCATCTCGAGGATCAACTGCACTTGAACAGCTGCTCTCGCTATCTCTTGTAGCAATGCATTCATAGTTTTGAATATTTTCCGAGATGACAAGCTTCTTCTGTAGTGCAGCTTCCTTAACGTCATCGAGAGCATAGTGCGACGGCAGCGAAGAAGGCTCGGCGTCGGAGTTGGCCGTGCTGGCCGTTTCACAGCCCGAAGAAACTGATCCGTCGTCGCTATCCGTGACGAGGAAGTTACTTTGAGATAGCAATTGTACATTTTTAGTTTGGCCCATGCAAGCCGGATTATCAGCCAGTTCGCTCGATTCGGAGATTGACTCTAAAGGATGCGTTCTAGGGTCCTCCTTCTTGGCATCATTTTGACTAGTTTCGCTATCGTTCATACTTTGTTCGCTCTCCTGCACGAGAAAGTCAATCAATTCGTCTGAGACAGGGCCGCTATCCGAATGCGAGCGGACCCTGTGCATAACGCTCGGGCATGACAGCTTTCGTGGAGACTTCAAGCGTTGAAACATCGGCGAAGAATAATAACTTGTGGCAGAATCGTCGGATAAGGAATTCCTTGCCCAAGTATTACAAATATTATGCTTAGCGTTCATTTCCGCTTCCTCTTCGTCCTCTTCCGAGCAGAGTTCTTCAATGGCACCTAATTTTGGAGCAGATTTTGATCTTTCCAAAGGAGGACGATAGTTCGTGGCTCCTACGCTAAGGAGAATCTTCCTCCTAGGCATGCTTGGATTATCATATACACTGTTAGCAAGACTTAATCTGGCATTTTGCTTAGATATCCGGTCTTTTTTGAACTCAAGAAGTGCCTGTCTTACTTTAATTTGGAGTTCTTCGGTTATCTTCTTTGACACTGTTTCTTTGGCGCAGAGCACGGCGTGGCAACGGAGTTCATGCTTAAGTTTTTTTCCTTCATGGCGATATACCCAGCAAAAAAGTTTCGGGTAATGTGGAGGACTGGCACAATATGTTATTCGGTGGGACCAGTATTCAGTGAGGCCATGTTCTTTGGTTGCGCCTTTCAGACCGGAATTGGAAACTGATAGCTTCATAACGACGTCAGGTTTTGACGATTGCTGATAGTTTCGCCACAGTGTTGCCAGAGGTTTCTCGACACAGCTCTCACCTGTAACAGAAAATAATCGCAAATTACAACCAATACTCAATTCGCAGGTAATACTAATACTCGTAGCTAAACTGAAATGTCGTTTTCAGGTAAATGATTTAAATTTACGCAGGTATAGAGGCCTGATATGGGCTTTAAACCTTAGGTTATATACGTTTGAGTGATCTAGAACAATTAAAAACAACAATAGGGATTTGATTATCTTTTAGGTTATTGGTATTGTATTGCGGCGAAAAACCGCCTGCGGTCCCCGGTTTGCCCTGGATTTTCCCCATGCTACTCTCACCACGAATGTTCTGATCTTTAATGGGCCCAGCCTATAAAGCCACTGTGAGGTCACAAAAAAAATTGTTCATTTGTGGTCTGTTGATGGTTTATGGACACATCTTTCTAAGTTTTGGGTTCCTTATCGAAAAGGTAAAAAAGGCTGTTACAATGCGATATATTTTAGGAACTACATTAGCTATCTATTTAGAATACACTCAAGAGCAAAAATAATAAGTACACTTTGTACAGAATTTCTGTAGAAAATGTACCCATTATTTTTGCTTTTGAGTGTAGTTATAAATAAGGCTTACCCAATAAGGTAAATGTCCCACCTATTTATAGTAAGTCGGCAAATGTGGAATAAATACCACCCCTTTTCTCCGTTGTTTACCACGCCAAAATGTTAAACAAATAAATAAATAAATATTAGAGGACAATCTTACACAAATCGAACTAGCCTCACAGTAAGCTCAAGAAGGCTTGTGTTATGGGTACTAGACGACGATATATTTAATAGATATAAATACTTAAATACATAGAAAACATCCAAGACTCAGAAACAAAATAATTACATATCATATAACTAGTAATGGACCCTTAGTTGTCGGAAATTCTCGAGGAGGCACCCTTGTGAAATACCTCCACAGCTAGGTTTTTGGAAATTTCACCCCTAACCTAAAGGAGTTAAATAGGGGTACAAACTTTTTATGCGAAGCTAAATATTTTTTAAGAGACTTGAGACAAGAAAAAAAAACAAGACAGATTCTGAGTGAACTGATTTCAGAGTATTAAAAAATTGTAATATTGGTTGACAGTAGGGCTCTCGATATCCGTGTTACACGCCGACCCGTTTCCCCCCGTGTTCTTAAGCCCGGCGGTACTAAGAACCCGAATTACACGAACCGGCCAAGATCCGTGTCCGTGTCTAAAGCCTTGTTCGGACTAGGCTAGTATTTTAGTCTAGTGGCGAGTAATTTAGTAGCTAAACTATTCGCTACTGCCTAAAAATCGTTCACATTACAGTCGAGTAAAGCTGACAAGTCAGTGGTACTCTGCAAGATGAACAGCCTACAGCGAAACGACATTTTCACGTCAACTAATGAACTCGACTAAATCGACAGGTTCGGACTTGTTTAGCCGGCGGCCGAGTGAGCACGGACGCGTGGTGGGGGGTGCTACTCGCTACTAGACTACTAAAAAAAATAGAATAAAATGGATTGACTCGACTAAATTACTTACTAATCCACTCGACTAATTGTTTGGTGTTCAGACACGTTTAGCTACTAAATTACTCGCCACTAGACTAAAATACTAGCCTAGTCCGAACAAGGCTTAAGATTCGGAAACGGTCTCGGCTACGTAGCTGGGACACGCCGACCCGTTTCCGAATCTCAGACACGGTCCCACCCGTCCGCGACGGTTTGAGTTTACGCTCTAAAGTTTGAATGAAAAATATATAGTGGTAAACAGAGATGGGCAAAATGTAATCGACTAACGATTAAGATTAAACTACTTGATCGCGACTAACGATTAAAAATTGAGATTGGTAGTAGTCTTAGTTGTACGAGTTCCGATTAATTGAGTCACGATTAAATTAACTGTCGATTAATCTCCAGCGACTACATTTTTAGTAGACTAATTATTTTTTTAATTTCCTCTCGATTGTAATTCTAATTTTCGGGTAACCATGACAAGTACCTACAACTTAAGGAATGTATAACCACATTGTACCTAAAATAACACTTTGGTATGAACTATACCTGGGGCCGGAGGACTTGCCTACTAGTATCGCTTCATAAATAACATGCCAAAGCATTCATCACTTTATAACGAATGGTATCAAAGGGGATGTACGCTTTATCGACTGACAAAGGCAACCGTAATATAGGTATTAGGTAGTCATATATGCATTAACGGATTGTTATCTACTTTCCAATCTCTGGTTCTGGGTAAACAACTAATGGTACAAAGGGTACGTGAACTCAGATTTATTAATTGCCACGTGTTATTTATTAGCTAACAAAACAATTTACCAAGTATAATAGACCCAAAATTACCCAAGACCATACATTTTACTCTTCTCAAAATGCTTATATCTCGAAATATTATTACGTGTCGGCTTACCCTAAAAAAAGATTAATATTTTGACCGTAACGTTCAATGCATGTGAAATGACTATAAAAAACTGGTTAATCCCAACAATACACTTTAGATAACACTGTCCCATTAATTTAATTTAGCCAACAGATGAAGGTGTTTCGATCTTTATTATCTTATGTAAAACATTCGAAAAAGGTAATTCCGCTTCCACCGGTCAATCTCAACAACACACTAGATAACACGGTCCCATTCATTCAAGTTAGCAGACAGATGCATGTGTTTCAATCTTTATTTTCTGTCGCCTGCCGAGTTATCGCGATTGAAGATACAACACGGGGCGGCGGCAGTATTTCATTATGAATTCGAGTACATGAGACAATACATGAATGGAAAACACGTGCAATAAGTAATAGAAAGCCGACAGCCCCTAGCCCACATGTTGTATTTACCCCCACCACATTTGTTTCACGGTAGACCAAGGCACGATCCTATTATGTCTCCAAACGTGTGGTATGTCAAAAAAACATAGTTAATTTTTGTTGCTATTTTTATTTATTTTTGATTGTTAATATGTGATTATTTTTTGTGATATACTGATACAAACATTGCAAATTAAAAAGGCTATTAAAAATGAAAAAAAGTAAAATGTAGAATTATGCCACGTGTACGTTGTGCAATGATCGAGCAAACAATGAGTTTTCGTGTCGTGGTGTTACTGTTAGAGGAAAACATTTAAAAGTGGTACACATGAATTCTCCAATACCGATTACGACATCTAACGAGTAAGTATCACCATTTTTCTTACTATATTCCACTTAATAGTTCGTAGTTCAATTATAGTCTATTTTGTGGAAATTATTTCGTTATTTATACAATTCATTGTTTATTTCGTTTACTGTTAATTAGTATTTTTTTCTTAATATTGATTGTTTTCAATGAATTATATTCCAGAACATCTATTTACATTATTCAGGCCTTTTTATAAAAAACCCAATATCATAGAGACAATTCCGTTTGTGTTTAAATTTTCGTTAATATCGAAGTCAATATTCAGCATACCTTTATAAAAATAACGTTACAATGTAATATTCTTTTGATCTTGACGCCATTTCAATGTAGTTTATCAAAGTTGTCCATCATTTAATATTATATTTATTAGAAGGATAACGTTCTGACTAAACCATTATCGCTATATAATATTGGTGTTTGTTTTATAACGATATAATGGATACCGCTTTAAATGCGCCTCAAGCTCAAGTAACATTGACGTAAAACGTTCTTTAGACAAATAGTATAAATTTATAAACATTAAGGAATAATCTTATAAACATCGAACTAGTGTATTACATATACAGTGTAAACTCTTTATAACGAAATACAAGGGACCGAGCAGTTTTTATCATTATAGAGAGTTACCGTTATATGGAGTGAAGAAAGAAAAACAACTAAATTCACTACAATTATTTTTAATATGTACGTACCACGTGTTCAAGGCAATTAACAATAACAAAAGCAAGACGATTGTTTACGACCTCTGGTGGTTCGGGAACTCAGGCTTAGTGGGCATCTTTTGTAGCCTGATAAGATAACATACACAATAAACAATTAATATTTTCCGAGTCTAAATATGAACACATTTCTTCGTAATAGAGAACGGCTGTTGCGCTATAAAGAGTTTATCAATGTGTGATTTTTAAGGTAAACTAACCAAATTGTGTTCACTTATTAATTATTAACTTATTCTCGCCCACAATGTAGAATAATTATTCAATAGTATTCAATTGAAATTTAATTAATTTTATTTAGCCATAAAATATCATTAACATCACCAATGCTTATATTGAAACAGGTTTAGTTGCTAAGCATAATTAATACATAAAATTAAGTCGAAACAAACACTCATATTTATGACGGGCGGGACGGGTCGTGTCGACATGTACGGGTACCCGTGTACACGGAACTTAATTACACGGATCCTAACTACACGTGAAAAACGGGCCTGAAAACCGTTGCCGTGTAACACGGAAACGTGTATTCGGAAACGGGTACACGAAACACGGACACGACCGGGAGCCCTAGTTGAAAGGTTGTATTGGGAGCATTTATTTATGTAAGTGACTTGAAACTTCGTTAATAGATTCAACATGTAAATACAATAAAACTACTAGTTTTCTACTTTTTCTTGTAGCAAATTTAGTATTATCTAAAATCGTTCTGAGAAGGTACTGTCAGCAACTAGTCATTTAGGATTATAATCTGTTTTTCCATCTTTGACATAGTTCGTTCAGCGCTCGAGGTCACAAACTTGGATTGTTAATTAGGCCAACATCATATACAAAACTTCAAAAAATCTACCGGATTTGACGCACACTACTCTATACTTTCAGGCGAAATTATTGTGGGCTTTTTTACAGAATACCGACAAGCAATTTGTTTTTTAATTCAACCTTTTATAGGGTTAACAAGTGAGTGAAGGATTGTTTGTGTGTAATTACAAAAAGATTGACTACAATCACAAAAACATTGTGTATGAGTTGTTGAAAATGCCCCTAAGTGGTTAGAAAAGAGTTGTAAAGAGAAGCAAAGATAGGGGCTTGGAAATTCGGTATAGGAAATAACATTATTTTTTGGAGAGTAAATTTCCCTATAATAGACTAAGCATTAAAGTATAATGAAAACGAAATTTTGCTTTTATTAAAGATCACCGTCTGAGGGGGTGTCAAGGGGGTTGAATATTTGTTCTCTGTCTACTACCTTTTCACGCTTAAACCGCTGAATAGAGTAAAATGATATCTCACTTGCATTAAGTTGGAACCCCGGGAAAGACATACGATAGTTTTTATCCTGCTAAGCATAAATTAAAGAGGTTAAAGTTTGAATGGGAGAGCGATAATTAAGCTTGCCCCTAAAATTGTTAAATAGCAATTATAAAAGCTGTAAGGCGATAACGAGTTCTACGCGGACGAAGTTGAGGGCAAAAGATAGTATAGTATACAGTTATATTGTAGGTATACAAATCCTATCACTCTAATTATAATAGTAGGCGCGATTATGTTTATTCAGACTGAAATATTCGTTAAATCTGCCACACGCCATGCCAAGAGTTCCTGTTCCGCTCCTGTGGAAACCTGACTGGCTTCGTTTTCCACTCCACCGTACAATTTTGTCTGACCAGTGAGCACATTGCTTTTTAGTTCATAGTAACAAACATTCGAGTATATATCTAGTAATCGTCAAATGTATTGTAGTGTGTGGTTAAAGTAACTAAGTATATATTTTCGTTATTATAATCAATAAATAATCGTTATAGGTATCATAATCAATAAATAATCGTTTGACCCAATAAACTATTCCATAAATATCCGCCTCAGTATGTTATTACTATTTAAAATATGTCCTTCACAGCAACGGAACTGACCGACATATGCAAAACACCACAACGGTTTAAAAAACATTTATAATTAGGTAAGTAGTTTCCATCATACCAGTTCCGGTAATTTAAAGAATCCGACGTTGGCATCCTTAATTTAGGAAAAATCTCATCCTGATTTGTAGCATGTTTGATAATGTATATACTTCCTTGAAGTTATATTTTGTTTTATTATGTAGTTAAGTACTCGCTACTCTAATTGCGACTTGCCAACTATAATTAACTAGTTATACTTAAGGAAATATTAATTTAATATGTCTGTGTCTGAGTCTTTACTTGTGTATTACAGTATATACTTTGACATTGTTTACTCGAGTTCGCGGTAACCCTCGCGATGTCTTTATTTCCGTGTGCACATGATATTGTGCAATCGACGAATTACCTCACTTGTGTGTAATGCCCGCAACACACCGGCAGCGTCGCAACTCGACCGGTTGTGTAACAGTGGCCTTATGTTCCACATGTCCTGCAGCGTGTGTGCACTTTTAAATATAATTACACCGGTGATATGGTTTACTTTTCCTTAAAAGGCTCTAGCGACACTCAAAACGAGTATGTATGGGGATTGGTTTGAAGTCTTACAAACTCAGCAAAGTGTAGTACTTCATTTTCTTTGCAATTACTCTACAAAGAAAATAGGTTTTCATTCTTATTGGGTATAATTAGAAGAAAATATAAAAATAGATAACTAATCCAGCTATTCTTCGATACATAATACATATTTGAAGTACCTTCACTAGACATTACACCGTTGCGTTTAGCTCGCGTTGAATAATCTCAAGTTAGCACAAACGTTCACTTATCTCGTGCAATGAGTCATTGAACTATCAGCACATGGAAATAAATGTTAGTGGTGTGCGATGAGAGTGAAAGCTGGCAGCAGTGCCGCGCGTCGTTGCCGGTCGCCCCGACCGCCGCGGCTGCGCCCGGACTGGACCGCGATAGTACACGGGGCTCTCGATTCGTGACCTCCCTGGTACATCGTAGGTATTAGGCCGGTCGGTTCCAAAACGGCCGGGGCTTCCGCGCTGGTTAGGGTCCGACGGATAACGTTATTTAAATTGGAATGACGAGGGGCACGGCCTGCGCTTCTGTCGCAAGATAAACCGTGGTGGCCCAGTTCGTCGACTGGGTTGAGCCACTGCCCGATTCCCTCTCAGCAACGGCTAGGAGCCGTGCGCGCTCTGGAAGGCTGGTTACCACTTGATACAGTTTGTCCCGTACCAGCATGACCATTAAGTAAGAGTTTAATTTGCGTTGATCGGTTATATGATGCATGCCTGTAGTCCTCATGTCATGTGTATAAAGGTTTACAATAAACTCCCTAAAAATATTAGGGACGAAGAGAAAGACACTTTGTTTAATGGAAAAATTACGAATTGTTTAATACAAAACTGTTTTTACTCATTGAAAGAGTTTTTAGAAAGTTAATTTATAATATAGTTTAGTTAGGTATAGTTAGAACAGTGTTAAAATATTTGTTAAATTTTATGTATTTTGCAATTATATGTTTGTAAAAATAGATTTAGATTTAAGTTATATTGCAGTGCCCTACAGGGTTTCATAGCTGAACTCAAATAATGTTACATCTTATGACCTATGAAAGCAATAAAATACTGATTACTGATATTTGCTTAACTATTTGCGGTACGTTTAAAACGTTTTGTAAGTTATTAAGGAAGGATAATAGCAGTATCACAATCGCGTGGCACCACCGATACCCGAAGTATCTTTCTAACACCCGAATGTTATTATAAGAGCTCAAGGACTGCATATAAAGTAACTTTTCGAGTGACGCTCGCTGATGGCTAGTATACCTAAATAGAAATAGTTATTTGTTATACAAAGTTGTATTTTAACCGCGAGTGTGGAATTGAAACACGATCTAGCGAATGGATTCTAGGGTTGACTACGAGCTAGCGAATGGATTCTATGGTTGAACCGCAAGCGAAGCGAGGAACAAATATTTTCACTTCACTGAAATACAGTTTTTTTGCTCCTCCTCCTCCTATCGTTATTCTAGTACAGTTGCATCCTAAATACAGTTGGATGCCCGGGGTCCGCTACCTACTCCCAAGAATTGGCTAGATACTAGTTTTTTAACACAACAGCATAAATGTTTCAAAAATTACAAATAGCATGTTCGGATTTTAAATATTGTTTTCACTCTTGTAGATGCAGTTTCGCTGTCTGTTTTTAAAGAATAAAAAAGTGCTTTTCGAGCTATATACTGAGGTGAAAAATATGTTTTGCAATTGGGATGTTGACAAAAATAAAAATATAATTTATTATTACATTACCGATAAACACGGCTCACGAAATTGCGAGGAAAATATGCTTCAACTTAATTTTTCTACCTATATAAGATTTTTAAATACGTATAAAGCTCAAACAACCGGCCAAGTCCGTGTCGAACTCCGCACATTGAAGGTTCCGAACCAACCGCAAAATCAAGTTGGTTTTAATAGGAAATTTAATAAAAAATCTGATTTATCATTATATTAGTATTCGTTGGTAAATGTATATATATAACGTATGTATTTAAAACATAATTTTACGGCATAAGATACTTCAAAATGATAATCAAAAATTGCGAAACAAAATAACTTAGTCTGATATGGGACAACTAAAAGAAAAACTTAAATATAATTCTTACAACTACAGTTAAAAATCAAATAAAACAAATTGCAAAAAAATACTCCATCGAAATAATAAACATTATCACCAAATTTCAAGTTTGTAGGTTAATGGGAAGTTACCAAATTTTCGGAACAACATTTTGTAAAACAAAACTGAATGAGATGCCACCAAAGTTGGTGGCATCTCATTCGTTTGCGTTTCAATATTTATAAAAACAAAAAATATAGTATTCTACTCACTGAAGCTAGTAACGACGATATCCCACTCGATGGAGTAGGTCAAAACATTTTTTCGCCCCCCCCCCCCCCCTTTAGCTGTGTGGAAGCCCCCCTTAAAAACGTAAACATAAGGTTTGATAATTATATGGCTTTGGGTCTACAAGATGCTTATATTGTAAAAATTTGAAGACTGTAACTCTAACCGTTTCGCTGCGCTGTATAGGGTTACGCTTGGACCCTTTGGGTACGGAATACGGAATTCTAAAAACAGACGCTTTTTGTCCATAGAAAAATGGTGACGTGAACTTGTTCCTTTCCCTACCCACTTCATACAAACAGAGCGTTTTTGATGTTTCATAAAAAGCTGCCGATTTGACTATTAGAGCCTATTGTGGCCACACCATCTAGATCCTCGTGTTAAGCGTGTCACACACTACGCAGATACGATAATATTTTATATGCGTATAATAACTTAATGATCTGAAACTATCACACACACTACGCAGATACTATAATATACGAGACGATACATTCAGTCTAAATCCTTCAAACTGAGCAGACTAGGTTTTTGGTGCGGATTGTTTATACAGGATGTTTTCGTGTTTATCTCTGTACGCACGTCATCCAAAGGTAAACAACGAATGAGCCAGCAGCGCAGCGAACACAGCGGGCATCGGGGCGGAAAGGGGCGCGGGCGGGACGGGGCGCGAGCGGACGGCTCCGTCTCACATCAACCTGTATCTATCTGCAGATAAAAAACTATACCATATTAATATCGGCAGATAAAAAACTACCATATTTATATCGGCAGATAATATCTTTGCCATCTTTCGATATATGTCGGTGCCCACAGATACTTCACGATAAAATATAAGTTATCTGCGCTGTGTGTGTTAGCTCATTGAATTGTATAGGGAGTAGACAGATATGCTTTCAGATACAGATATCTTATCGTATCTGCTTAGTGTGTGACACGCTTTACTGGATGTAAATTTATAACGTGCGTGATTGCGTTACGGATCGATATGTTGACTTGAGTAGTCAGTTCATATTTCATGTGATTGACAACATTTTAGTGCCAAGTAATGATAAGGTGTTTTGGTTTAATGACAAAATGTATTCACGTGGTTCTGAAACTTTTAAAATATTACTAGTTCTATAAAATGACATTTGTCAGGGGTCATGTGTGACACATAGCTGTGCGAGATGATAGTTTTTATAACATGTCCGCCTACACTCTTTCGTGAAATATGGACTCAGTGCGAGAATAGGTACTCGTCACTCGTTTAGTCTAAACCCACCACAACAATCCGGCCTCAAAACATGCGTAGCTAACCCGCTGTGACGAACTCTCATCATGAACACTAATCATGTAAGTTTCAAGGTTTAACCACTTTAGTAAAATATTTACCATAGTGTACAAGTGAATACTTCGAACGTGATCGCCAAGTGAAGAACGCGGCTCGTGAATATCTATTCATTATTTATTGTCAAGTATTTAAAAAGCTAGGTAAAATTTTCACTAACAACAGAGCACTAATGATTAGGTATAAGAAGTTAAGTACAATTCATGTTTCATAAGAGGTTCCAGGATGCATAGTCGGATTCTGAGATTGGACTTCTGGTCAATTCGTTTACTTTATGTTTGATCATGGTTTGATCAGGCGTTGCCCGAATATGGCGTCTGAATTAATGAGTCTTCTACATATGTGATAATCCACATCGAAAGGGACCTTATGGCGGCAGGCGCTTACGTTGCAGCTATTCACTATTGTATTGGAACAGCGGCAATAAAGGCGTAAGTGCCGGCCGCCATAAGGTTCCTTTCAATATGGATTATCACATATTTAATACATCACATTTATACACAACTTGAAAAAAAAATGTACCAAATCCCTGCAGTTCTCTCTAACTAGCAATGGATCAGCAAGTACGAAATAGCAATATAGAAATAATAGTTAACCGAGGATTAGCAGCTTTAATTATTAACCCTCGACTGTTATAAGAGTGTTCCGGCATAGCAGCCCCTACCCTAAACGAATGACGACTAGTTTTTGTTTGTTCTTCGACTAATTTGAGAGTTCTTAGCTAATAATACAAACTGCGGCTTGGCTACGCAACAATCATACGTTACGCATTTCAATCTAAATGGTTTAACATACCTACTTAAAAAATAGAAGTCTGCCACACTTCGTAAGTATCAAAGTTCCCTAAAAATTAATTGGTTTTCCGTTTATCTCTCTGAGAATCACGATAGAATTGATGCATATTATTTGAATAGAAAATAATTTCGTTGTTCATTAGGACTAATCAATAGGAGTATCTAAATTCTGAAGCCAAGATGGAATTGGTGGTGGTGGTTTTTGGTGTCAAGAATATTTGGATTTCGACAAGGAGTCAAACGCCGGTCCATTATGATAGTAATCTATAAGGAGCACTCAACCTATTTGCCTACATGGACAAGTGGGCAGTACCCAGACGTAAGCCGCTTTCACCGACTCTCGGCAACAAATACGCCAACAGAGGAACGTATATCGGATATCTGCCCTAGCACACACCTAATGCTATCAAATAACCGCAGCCAGAGATTCTATCTATATTAAAAAGCTAGGCATATATCATAGCATATCATCATATTTTATTTCTTATGTGCGAGATGTATCTTATATCTTACAAATACCTACTTAGTATCTACAACGCGGAATCTAGTTTAGTGGTAAATCAAGTCGCAACTAGGAATATACTACAAGTTTGTGGTAAGGTATACATATGTTGCACTATTTTTATAATAACCCCATCGATGTGTGTGTGTGTAAGCAGTGAATGTGTGCGATGACGGAATGTCAATGACATCGGCCGCCGCTGATGCGTATAGTAGTGGGACCGATAATATAGTTGATAGGTCTATGATCATATACGGTGTTCAGCCGCTTAGTAATTATAAAAGTTATGCTTCCGCTATATTCGCCAGCATTTACAATGTTGATATATAATAGAAAAACACGATACCTATATTTTAGCGGATGGTGTCGACGTCGTAAATCTGGTCATGCATAAAAACAACATTGGCAGTAAACTTCAAAAAAACGCAAGCAATTTTACTAAAACAGAAGGCGAAGTAAACTGACAGATAAGGGTGAATTGCTAAAAAAATGTACATTCCATAAAATTAAATAATCTGTAAAAAAAATAAGTATTAGAGTAGCATATTTTTCATTTTTGTTTTCACGTTGTCCAACTTATAGTTTTCTAGTATTCATAAAGTTTTATAGTATAAATTAAACACATTAAAAAATCTCATTTTCAAAAATAATTGTATCTCTGCTCCCATACAAATTTCATATGTGTTTTGTGTAACAGAGAGTATTAAAAAAAAACTTTGATTAAAACAGCCCGGGCCAAGAAATTTGTTTAGGGTCCTATTAAGTACAACGTGAAATATCTAGAAAATAGTTTGTCAGATTTCTAAAACGGATATATTTTATCAAAATCTCTTTTCAAAGTTCGGGGAAAGATATCGTTTCTTTGTATTACGTCAGCTGTGTAACGCTATATTTTGCGTTTTAACGTACATAATTAATGAATCCACAGCAGTTTTATCTCTGATTACAAGTAGTCTATATACTAACACAAGCGAATGTGTCTATAGCTCTAATAGTTTTTGTGTAGTGGTACAATACAGGGTGACGCAGCGTTTTTTCGCAAATATTGGTCAGTTTTGTGTTATGCCTAAAATAGGTATTCTTATTGTTTTTAGGGTTCCGTACCAAAATGGTAAAAAAGGAACCCTTATGGTTTCACTTTGTCTGTCTGTCTGTCTGTCTGTCTGCCGCATCGCTAAATATCTCAAGAAATACTTATGCTATCGATTTGAAAGGAATAGTTATAAAGAATACCTTCATACATGTATTTAAAAAAGTCATGTTCTATGTATAGAACATGACTTTTTTAAATATGTTTGTTATTTTCTGTGAAAAATGACAGATATTGGAGGTTCCAAATTTGAAAGTCTAGTTAATATGTCGAGTGGGGTATCATATGAAAGGGCTTGGGTTGCAAATTCTGAATATTTTTTTTTTAAGTTGAGTAATTTTTGTTTTATGAGGGGAAAATGTAAAAAAAATACCGTTCCTTCCGCCTTATCTCCGAAGTTTACCAAGGAAAAAATATACAATTATTACATAACATTGATATCAATGTATATTTTACAGGAAATATATAACTGTAGCTTTATCTAGTTTTTCTTTTTTTTATCGTCAAAAAACATTTCTATACTAAGGTTGTAATTTAATCACCTTTGCATGTTTTTGTTTTATAAATTCCTACGAGATTATGCTGAAAGTGCTTTCTTTCAAATAAAGAAAAAAAAATTAAATTGATTTACGTGATAAAGAATTATCCTTGAAAAATACCATACATACAAAGTTATTCAGTCGCTCAAATTTGTAACAAAAGTCGCCGATAGATGGCGCTGTACCCATGGCGTCCAATTTCCACACCATGTTGTTGAGATTTTCCTGATTTAATAGGGTTGGAACCGGTACACATATGTATACGGAACCCTCGGTACGCGAGTCCGACTCGCACTTGACCAGTTTTTTTTATCGCTGTTTCTACATAGTTGGATGGTGGAATTAATGGGTAACCGGCTTGGCATGTACGAATGCTAGAATTTTTTACAGTATCTTTTTAATACGAATTGACAAGTTTTTTGGACCCCAATTTCGCATCCTTTCTGTTATATTGTGTCACGTTGTGTGAGGTTACACTTTTTTTCCATACAAATTAACTTTCAATTACATCCTTTGTCTAACACATTAGTAAATATTCCTATTGCGAGAAAAGATGAGAAAGATGTTGCCGGGAGTAAAAAAAATAAACAGTGACGGTATATAACGATAAAAACATATTGTACTACTAAACTTATTCCAATGTAATCTATGAGCTTTCTACTTCCGGCCACAAAAGACTCACTAAGCGGGACAAAAGTAGTATTTAAATATTAAATTACAAATCAATTTAATATGACAAATTCAGAGCATATTGAATTGAGAGAAACACTACTAATTTCGATTTGCGATGTTCTCGGCAAGCACCTCAGGGTACCCTTAACCCGATAAATTGGGCCGAAAAATAGGTAAGTCTAGTGAGGCCTTAAATAATATCGATATGAACATCAGTGGCCATACTATGGCAACATTTGTGCATTTCGACTTGCCAAACAACTTCGCCTAATGGTGGACTTCAGTACACCTTGACATGTTGTTAAATTAGTTGTAATTAATACCTATGTTTTTCCTTGTATGGATCACACAGTGCCTTAGGATAAGCCTGTAATACTGTGTAACTGATTTCATAAATAAATATCGTTTCAAACTTACGTTGGGAAGATCCAACTGTATTTTTTTATTTATATGGAAAAATTTTTTTTTAAAATTTTTTAAAATTTTTACTCGCGTGAAAACGCACTAGTATGTAGCACCGGGGCCGCTCATATTTGAGGCGCACGAATATGAATTGGCTAGTGAGAATAATTAATAATAATAAAAACCGGCCAAGTGCGTGTCGAATTTCGCACAATTAGGGCAGGTACCGCACCGCACCGACCGCAAGAAAGTTGGTTGTTATTACCTATAATTGTAACAGGAAAAACCGGACAAGTGCGAGTCGGACGCGCCTACCGAGGGTTCCGTACATAGGTACTGTTGCTTAACCTCGATGATTGATTACGTCCTTTAAATAGAGACTACTATATTTTTTAATGATTTAATTCCAAAAGTATCGTTTTCAAATTTATCCCTGTACTTGTAGTATAAGATGATATTATGTACTTGCCAAATTTCATAGTTCTAGGTCAACGGAACGTACGCTATAAATTTTGATTCTCTTGGGAGTTTCGAAATATACGTTTTTTGCGGCATAAACGGCCGTATTTTTTTTACGTTAACTCAGAAGTTTGATTTATTCACAGCTTCAAAGGACTGTAGTGTAGACCTTAGTATATCGTTTACAACTTGATGCCTCCACGCGTCTCCGAGATAAAGGGTATTGACAGACAGACAGACAACAAAGTAATCCTGTAAGGGATCCGTTTTTTTCCCTTTGAGGTACAGAATCAGTAAAGCGTCAGTAAGGTTAGCTTCAAAACCGGCTGACCAATTTCTTGGCTTACTATACCTGAATTTCACATTTCAATTGTGTACATTAATGTGCTCCGCAAGGCAAGCTAACACACAACCTAGCACATTGAAAACGTCTTTAAATACTAACCCCCTTATTCATAAACGTCTATCAAACCTATATTAGTTAACTAGCCGCTAAAGTTCGTTTGTCCTTATTTTTCACTTTGACATTTACGTTTTTGAGAAAGGGACAAAGAACATTTTAGTTAGCAGAGGTTTGTTAAGTTTTATGAATAAGAGGGTAAAGATTTACATCAGCGGTCGGCAACAGGCGGCCCGCGAGTCTCCTTATTGACTACCAACAATGTGGTACCTTTTGTCCGATAGTCACAAATTATTAACAAGTACGGCGCGCGACAATGTTGGTACCTCTGATTTATTTGTGATTTGTGATGTGAAGCCTATGTTGCTGATTAGAATTTGTGGACCATGTACCTTAATTTTGTTTTGTTGCAATAAATGCAATTTACATTTGGTACCTACTTACTATGTGGCCCTTGATTGCTAAAAGGTTACCGACCCCGGGTCTACATGCCTTGGGCTTTCAAGTGCTCGTCGCCTTACATGCAACGCGGCCGCCTAGCTCGAATTACTGCTGATGAAGATGTGTATGTGTAAGTAGTAGCCTCTATTGCAATACTCGTACACAATTAGTTTCATGCAATTATAGCTCCATATACTTATATTACACGAACGCTATAATGATTTTTCGTGCTTTATCTCAGCGATTGGCTTGCGAATGTGAACTAAATAATAAGATTTCAATGCAACCATGACAATAAATTGTTCAGCTTTCTCTTTAGATTTTTGTTTTTATTTTAGGGTAACGTTTTAAGAAAATTACAGCCCTGAAGCAGGATTTAAAAATGAATAATATAATTTCAGTGAAATTTGGCAAAATGGATATAAGAACCATTCAATCATAAATATAGTTGTTAAATAATTGTTAACATGCATAAAATTTTGCACATTAGGTATTATAAAGTTAAAAAAGTAAAAATTTAAACATGTTACATATGTTTTAAGTGCAACAGATAATCTACCAAACAATACGATTCCAGTATAATCTCCATAACTTATTAGCGCATTCCGGTCCTGTACCTGTTCTTACCTTCCAGTGATGATTTTGTTGATTGTAATGTTAATAAGGGCCATAAACTCGTTGTATACCAAAGTTCATCAGAATCCGTTCCGCTGTTTTTGCGTGATTGAGTAACAAACGTCCAAACATTTTAACTTTCGCATTTATAATATTAGGAGGATTTTTTTTGACGCTCAGAGACCTTGTACATCTCTAATATTGATAACTTAGTATAATTTTTTATCATAATTTGGCGCTCAGAGACCTTATACATACAACTCTAAAAGTGCCCCTGTGGCCTAAGTGTAATTAAGGCCGGGTTTTATAAAGATCCGATAGACCAAATGTCAGATCAAATTTCAGTAATTCAGTACATTTTTTGACATAACTAACCGACATAAGGTCTAACGGATCTTTATAAAACCGAGCCTAAGGGGACTGGTTACTGGTTAAATTGTTGATTGTAACATGGCCAGCAGATCAAGAGTTGCAGCAGGTTTTTATATACATCAAATCTTATATAGATTTACTGGCTTGTTTTTGTAGAGATTCAATTTTAATAACGGCAAATCAAAACTTCCTTTTAAAACACCCAGTACAAGTTACTAGCCCCTTGAAACTGTATGTAATGAATGCACCGCTAACTACAGTTACTTTTAATACCGACATTCCTCGTTTTATCGTTGGAAGCGAGTACGAGTATCGAAAATAGACAAGCTTCCCGATGGGATATATTATAATGTATTAATGAGCAGTTGTAGAGGCGTGTTTTATCAGTCTCGGCACCGAGTCGGCGCCTGCGGGCGGGCTCCGCACAGTTCCTGTTCGCCGGTGACTCACGTGACCCCCGTGCTCTGGATGCCAGCACTTGCTACTAATTAACCACGAATTCCACTTATGTCAGTTAAAAGGTCAATCGAAATTAATTTACGTGGTATGATCACGAGTAAGAAGCTACAAGATCATTAAAGTGAACAGTAAGTACAAATGCATACTCACATTGCATTCATTTCATGTATTTATGACAATAACAAAAATACATTTGTGTTTGAAAACTAAAAAATAGGTACATAAAAATATGTCATTAAAAAGATAAAATATTACAAACATTACATATTTACATATTGCATTGGGCACAAAGGTGAAAATAATACACAGCACCAGCTCACCTACCTTGCTCCTGCTCCTTCATGTAGGTAGTCAGTTTGTTAATATCGTGCGGGTTTGCCCCAATTAAATGGAGTGCAGACAATTTGGACATAAATTAACGTACTTAAACACAGTATAAATATATTTAAGAAATCTAAAGTTATAGCTGAATATATAATAGTACTACGTGATAGGGATGATGAGTATGATACAATTTATGACATAGTGCGGCTCAGATGGATATAAAACCATAAAATTATCACAATCAATAGTAAATTAGAGAAATTAATTAAAATCGTAATAAGATATGGGACATAAAGATCCGCAAAAACGTTGTTTTATGTTTATTGGCCAAATGTTAGTTGAAAGTTACCAATAGAATTCTTGTTTCAACAAAAAAGAAATTTTACGGCAACTATGTACATAAAAGCAATATTTTACGACAAAAACGGCAAATTTTCCCTTTTTCCATACAACGGTAGTAGGAGGCCACGCAGGCGTGACGTCACGCCTGCGTGTGAATCAGTATGGACTTATGGAGCGTTTTCTGTGGTCGTTAGCACTTTGTCTGTAGTTTGCCTCTCATTTTCGTATTTTGTGTTGCTATAATTGTAGCTGGTGCCATACAAACATTTGATCGTCTCTAAAAACTGGTTCGAATGGCATGAATTTTTATTTTTGTTAATAAATTAATTATAATAATACTACATAAATACAAATATTATTATTGTAGGAACCGAATATGGATCATTCATAAAGAGAACGATGAAAATGGTCCAAACCATACTCACTAATAAGTTGTAATAAGTTCAATAATAAGTTGGCTCAGAGTTAAAATAGAAATATCGATCAATTAGAGTGGCATCTATTAGATTTAGGCCGGGTTTTATAAAGCTCAGTTAGACCATTATGTCAGATCAAATTTCAGTAAATCAGCACATTTTTTGACATGACAAACCGACATAAGCCTTAAAGGAACAAGACGACGAGTATTACGCAGATCTGAATGTGATGATGGCTGTGGGATGCCTATCCTGGATAACTAATCATGGTTCTATATTATTATTATATTTTGTATTAATAATTTTATTATTTAAGGCATGTTTAATAAAGTTTTTCCACGCGTAATACCAAGAAATAATATGATAATTTCAACTTCATTTAGTGATACTGTGGGAATAAAATGACGGGTAACAACGAGTAACTAACACTAGTCACGTGCGGTGGTCACTGATCAGTGATCACAATCCTCCATACAGAAGTGCCAGTTAAGCGTTGTAATTCCTATAAATTACTTAGCCATATCCGTCACGATCTTTAAAATGTCTGTTGTTCAGAATCGCTTTAGATTAGGTACATTTGCGTTTTAATGTGAAGTAATGGTAAATAATAGCGGTCGGTGAGTGGCGGCCGCCCGCCGTGGCCGCTGCGCTGCGCAAAAAGAGGTGCAAGTGGAATAAATCCACATTGTGTTTCCGTGTATCGAGGAAGTGTCTCTTTCATACTTACCTATTACAACATTACGATTTGTGCCTCGGGCGAACGGTGCTTTTCGCTAGCGTATAAAATTTTGAGGCAGATTCGACTTTTTCAAACCGGGAAGCTGTCGTAAAATACAATGGGTTCCGTCTCATATTGGCTTGGCTGGTAACGAACAGGCCGTTGCGGCTGCGTCTGAGGATACTGAGACGGTTATTGCTCCAGACCTCTCGGAGGTGGTCGCTGGGTATAAAAGTAAGGCGTACCCAAAATCAAAAAATCAATATCAAACATTTATTCTGCACTTTTACATGCCGAAATATTAATTTACAGTTCAAGAAAGAATAATAATGTTGAGTTTACAAATATAACAAAATTAATGTCATACAGTGAAGATAAACTAGCAAAGTTAAAAGAAATTAATATAATATCCCAGAGATGCTACATGGTCTCTGAGCGTCCAAAATAGTCCAAATACAATTAAAGGGTCCATATTGGCTCATATACAATTTTTTCATAGATAATTTCTAATAATACAGCTTTGAGATCATAAACATCACTCTTTATAAATTTGTTTCTCCTAACCTTGTTTGTGAATAATTTATATTACTACCGTCGTTATTCATAATAATGAATATTCCGAAAAAAAATACTCATAATATTATCGTTCAGATTATATTTGTTCCCATAATGTTGTTTTGTATATATTTATGATTACGAAAATGTTAACTCATAATGTTATCTGAAGTCATCATTTTGTTTTATGCGTATACACGCATATAATTATAAATTGTTCTAGCTCTACGCAAGAGACTAAATTCTAACTCTATATGACGCTCGACGAGCATGTCAACAATATCTTTACGCTCTTTACCTACCAATTTATGTCTCACCATAATTAAAACACCATCCTTGCCTATATGACTTCCTAGAATATGAGCTTACTATGGTTGCTAAAATTAAACATAGATTCATGATTTCTAAGCCAGTGTTCCCGCTTGTACTCCTGCTAGAAGGAGGATTTCGATTTGCGTTCGCGGGACAAAAGCATCTAGTACAGGACCATACATTGCGAGTCTCCTCGTGTGCCTTGGTTCGACCATGCTGGGCTATGTAGAGCGGACGTGATCGCTCAGCGCACAGGCTCCGGTCCGGACAGGCTCCACTCAACGAGTTTGCACATCTGATGAGGAAGACAGAGTCGCCCAATTGTGAGGAGTGCGGAACCATAGAAGATGTGCAACACTTATTCGAACTCGAGAGAAAAGGGAGAAGTTGAACAGAATTTGGGGCTTCTCCCTTTTGCATGATGAGGTTTATCAGTCCATTTTAGCCGATCCTTTGTCAAAGGCTGCAAAGTTTGTATACGGTTTTCATTTTAAAAAGTTTACAAATTTTGTAGTATTTTTTATCAGTGTTTTTTTAAATAAATTTAAGAAGTTGTGCAGTAATGGCTTGCTGGAGCTGACATCGCCATCTTGACGAAACTTCTAAATAAATAAATATTAAAAAAAAACTACTATATTTTCAAGAATTTGTGATTTTATGAGGTTTCTGTAAAAAAGTTTAATCGATAGTAATGTTATAAAGAGACTAGCATTCTAAGTTTGAATGTAGGGGGAAACCTCCGGACATGTGTTTTGTGTAACATACTCCCTGGCTTTGTCAAAGTGTTTATGTTCCTTTAAATTTCAATTTTATATAACATTTGCAATTCTCCGTAGTTAATTACCCACTACTAAAATATTCAATCATGTGTAAATGTAAAATAGTACAACACGTGTACCGTTTCCTAGAACGGCACTGTGCCTGAATGCACCCTATGGCGGGTTACAGGAGATAGGAGGGTAAAATTCGCTCTAGATATTTCAATGGCAGTGCGTTGACGGGCTTGAGGCGATTATTGGGAGAGTATTCTTGTTTACTGTAGGTAGACCACGTCGGATGCAAATGTCTATGCGAGTGCGGGTATTACGTAGTGCGTAATGCCCCAGTGACCAATGACTAATGACCGGTGCTTTATTATTTAATTTTGATCTAAAGATTGGCCTTCCGTGGGGCCAGTTTCTTTTTTGTGGGTAAATCCCTCAACTCGGCATTTGGGGCCAAGTTGAGGACAAGAAAAAAACGAAAGAAGGAAAGAAGAAGAATAGATTACAGAATAGAAAAGAAGAGAAAATAATATCAGCGTTTTTATTTAGTAAAAAAAATACGGAAGAATGTCACAAACATTCTTCCGTATTTTTTTACACAATTTTAATAGCCGCTTGCGCTATGTCACAGGACACAGTCAGTGCACAATACTATGATACTGTGCTCGGGTGGTATATTATTTATTTTTGTGGTGTACTGTTATTTGTGGGCTGATCCAGGGGGTCCGGCAGATCCGGTGGGTCAGGTGGATCCGGCGGGTCCGGTGGGTCAGGAGGAAAATGACCGGTGCCGCGTGGATGCCGTCCTCTTATATTGTCTCACTCTCCGCCCCTCACCTCGGACTTGCCTCATCCCGCTAGTCTTTATTTCATAATCATTCTTAAAACGTATACGTCTATGGTAAATGCTTAAGCTTATTTCCCTAAATTAAGCGGCGACCATTGCTTTATTTGCTTGCTCGCTTTATTCCCTTGTCGGTACGTCGACACATCAAAAGTCTTGTTAATCTATGAATTTGTACATCTATTTTGTTGCGTGTGAATTTCTGCCACATCTGGCAGCCGTGTTTCTTAGATGTTTATCTACCTCTATGTAAGCGTCAGTGATACATAATAACTAAAAAAACAGGAACTTAACTTGGTGATCTAAACTTAACTAACATTAATATTAATTTGCCGACCTGCACAGGCACTACAGGCCGTACATTTAGTAATTAGGTACTTTGTAACAGAACCTCCAGTGTCCACATATGTTTTTACGTTCAAACTTATGTAACAATAGTTATGTCACAAGTTACATAAAATATCAAGCTTATTGCGTCTACTATGACAATGTAATGTGTCGCAGCGTCAGAAGTCGATTCTTCAAGTGTCCAAGGTAATAGTTAATTTTAAGGTTCACCTGTTAAAAAAGGAACCCCTATAAAAGTTGTATATACATATTCATATTGATTGCATCATATATACTATACCTATTGTCTTTCCCGCTCACGTGACATGGTATGGTTGAGAAATGCAACCTGTAGAGGAAGACAAACCATTATAAAAAAAAAAAAAATTTCCAAAAACTGACTCCACAAAAAATCTTTATAATTATCGAACCTGCTTACAAAATTTCACGAGAATCGCTCGAGAAATGGGAGTAGAGGAGGACAAAATCCGCGGGACCTACGAAAGCATTTTTGTTGTTTCAGACCTTCGTTTCACTACATACAAAAAATGTGAGCTTTATTGCAATTATGAAAGACATACTAGAGATAGATACAAGAAACAATATTTAATACTAGTGGTAGTTTCCACCCTCACGATTATTGTTTTTTTAAATTTTGTTTAAATATATTTTTTTAATGTTCCAAATACCGACTTGACCAAAAAATCTATACACCTATGATTTTCGAACCTGTTCCCAAAATTTTATGAGAATCGGTTCAGAAATGCTGCTACCTGTGAAGGGGAACAAACCATTAAGAAAAAAATGATTTTGAAAATTTCCAAAAACAGACTCGACAAAAAAAACTATATAATTATCGAACCTCCTCACAAAATTTCACTAGAATCGGTTGTGAAAATCGACCTGTAGAGGAGAATAAACGGAAATCCGTACGTACGAAAGCATTTTTGTTGATGATGAAGCAGAGACCTTCCGCGTTTCACTCGGTTAATTAATTATTTTTGACAAGAAATGCGTTTATATTGTAATCTAGGGGTCATTTGTAATCTAGGGGTCATTTGTAATCTTGGCACTGTCCATACATTGAAATCTAGAATGAACATCCTACTATACTCCTACTAGTTGTCGTTGTCGGTAAACGTTTTGGACACGAGCCCTAGTATAGTGCAGTGCCTTTACTATGAGTTTGCGTGACCGCACTCGCTAGCGACTGCGTAAACGATTTAGTATGCGGATTCTTAGTTCTATTGCGTTACCGCCAGAGGCGCTGTACTTTTGCCCATACAAATGTTTACGCAGTCGCTAGCGAGTACGGTCATGTAAACTCATGGTAAAGGCACAGAACAGAAGGGGCGCGCTGCCCTGCTGGCGTGCGCGCCGCCATCACGTCACGTGGCCTCGTTCGGACGTGCAGACTTCCCACCGTGGCCAACTTCTCGCACGCCATTCGATCCACTATTACTTATACAATAATCATTAGTCAATATTTTCATCGCTTCTGATTCTGAGAGTATGTCATCAGAAAGTAGGTAAATCGTAGTTTTGGCTGTTAAATAGATAACCAGGTAAATGAATCAAAGACAATTTTTTCCTTCCTAATCTTCCAAAATCGGGCAAGTGACAAAAAGGCCAATTTGTCACTTATCCTGTTTTAGTCTTGTTGTAGTAGCTGTATACTCTCTTGTAAAGGAAATATTGGGTTGCACGAAATGTCAGTACAATTTATTTATTAGGTAGGCACGTATGTAATGTACTCGTACACCCGTAAAGGAAAAATTGTGTAATAAACATTTAATATAATATTACTACAATATAATGGATTAATTTTAAATGTATTAATATCATTTTTGGGAGAGACTGAAAGTACTGGATTCTCTAGGAATGACTTATATTTTAGAGTTTTACAAGAGCAAATGTAAAATAATACGAGTACAAGTTTTGTACATATTTTAAATGCCGTATTTCATAGTTTTATTCACTCCTTATACACACCTACTATGTTTTATTCACACCTACTATGTTTAAACAGTATGAAATAGGAAATTGAAGTATTTTAATGTAGTTATTCTTTTTTCTAAAATCAGTTATTTAACTCCTTAGAACAAATTTCCGTAAGTTTTATAGTTTTCAGATTTTCCTTCGTATGTATCAGACATTTGAATTAAAATCATCAGTTGTGGGGTAATTATATAGTTAAGCCGCCGTGGATTTTTATACAGTTAAGCCGTCACTCGTCTTTGCCACCCCCGAATTTCATAGTCCCTTAATTTGTCCCTTAGCTTGTTCGAAATGAAAATTTTATATTTATAGCAAGTTCGTCAAATGGCTGTGATGCGGCAGTTAGTATTGGCAGGATTTGTTTTTAAATATCTAAAGAGGTGCCATCAAGCTCGTGCTCTAGGTATTTATCAAGATGACGTAGACAAGTTCACGAAGATGTTTTTACTTCGAACATTGTTATTGACAGATGTTGTCGAGCGGAGCTGGGATGGCGTTCGCAACGCACACAGGTAAAAAAACTTAAGATGACCTGTTGTATGTGTGAGTAATAAAATAATGTGTACGAATAGACATTACATACTTGAATTTAGTAATATAACATATGGTTTGCAAACTCCTTATTTGCATATCATTCATTATTCCTGTTTCCTTATTTATTTTACTTATTCCTTAACTAATGTTAAATGTTTGTATAATTTATTATGCATGCTTATGCGGTTTTTTTGCAAACAGTACACTACTACATACAACAGTTCATTTTCTTAAGTTTTACACCTATACCGACAACTTGTCTCATAACCAGAGAGCTGGCTCTAGAAATCCGTTTGCAATTGATAGAAACACGAATCATCACACACGAATCCATCCAGTTAGTGTGCCATACTATTATTGTTAAATGATTTCCTGGTCGCCTGGCATCTGGCAGCAGTAAAAGCAGTTGAAGGTGTGCATATTATAATTTCTTTATAAATTGAAACCGTATTTTCTCGCACCATCGACATCACGTGGCACTACTTTTCCCCCGACTAAAACGCTTGGCAATATTATATTCGAATTATATACATAAGTACTTAATTAGATATAATACGCCACTAAGTCCAGAGCTCTATAAATTCCACACTTTCAGTTAATTTTAGAACCCCTTTGTTGTCTAACCACTATCACCCCCACCGCTGAAAAGCTACCAGGCGCCCGGATCATTTAATAATAATTATGGACCACTAAATAGATGGATCTCGTGACTATAAATTGCAAACAGATTTCCATAGCCAGCTCTTAGACCATCAGACGATCATGACCTCCGATCAGTGCCTTTACCATGAGTTTACATGACCGTACTCGCTAGCGAGAGCGTAAACGTTTGCCGATTCCTAGATCTATTGCGTAACCGCCAGAGGCGCTGTATTTTTGCCCATACAAATTTTTACGCAGTCGCTAGCGAATACGGTCATATAAACTCATGGTAAAGGCACAGGCGTAATTCGCGTGATATTTTTTGTTCGTGTTACGAGTATCATTTAGTTCCTGTTTTTTTATGATTGGCTGCTTAAACTCCTTAATCTGCATATTCATAGGCTAAGTGCAATTAAGGTACTACTAAAGTCAAGTTCAGGTTGTTACTGTAATCTCATGTAATGAATACTAAATATACATATGTAAATGTGGTCTCATAACGACTCGATTTGAATTACAGGGTAAGCGTAAATCGACACTAAACAAACACCAAAAAAACAACTATTGTAGCTAGCCGGTAAACAACGCAACTTTCAGTCTGGTAGTCGCGAGTTTGAAACCTGGCTAGTACCACTGGGTTTTTAAAAAACGTATAATTATCGATTGTCGAACAGGTGGTGTGAAAAATATGTTAAGTACTATAAAGATAGTCAATTTTTTTTTATAGTCCAAATGTAAATTCAAGTTCCCAATAGAATTCTCATGCGCGCGATCTCTGGGCGCGAGAGTAACGGATGCTTCATCGAAGCAATCAAAAAAAAACCTTTGTTGCTTATTGTCAACTGATACTTGCTGAAACCAAGTAAAGCGGCAACTTAAACCAATATTTTTTTGTATTTGCAGTTTTGTACATAATCATAATGATGAGGTAAACTGGACTGGTCACGACCTTGCCGGGGCGCCAGCAGGACAGAAAGAGAGAGCGGACTGAGCGGAGTGGACCAACAAAAGGTTCATTTTTCGTCGCATGTATGTGTTAAGCATTGAATGATGTCAGTATTTAAGACGACTGTGAACTAAACTGATACATAAAATAGAAGACCCGACAGATTATAAACCATAATACAAACGACACCCAATTACAATGAAAACGGACGCTATGATCTATGAAACGCTTACCGCTCCTTTCATGTCGCGCTACGCTACGCGCTAATCAAAAATTTAATTATTATCTGTGCCGTTTATGTATAAAATTATTTTGAAAGCAGATAGCTGTGATTCAAAGGTTTAAAATCCCAAAGGTACAAAATAGACACCGATTAAGTAGTTAATGGTGGGCGTGCGCTCTCTGCCGTTAGGGTAACGGGATCGGATTCCGGCTCCCGGCGGCGTGGTCCCGAGCCCGGCGTACTCATGTAGTGCGCCTAGCTCTCGTCTATATATTTTCACAACATACTCACCCAGGACTGAAAACTTGGGAGGGAAAATACTCGGATAAGTTCGCTTTTGTAACGACATAACCAGAATTGAGTTAGAGACATGAGGGCATATCCCCACTTTGAACCCTCAGTCGTTCCGATTTTGAACAGATGGAATACAGGCCCTTGTATGATGCAAGGTTTGTTAAACCCCCCGACAATCGCTACCGACGTACCGACACCAAACGGCAGATGACTTTTCCAGCCTGAGCCTGTACTCCGAACTTCGAACTTCGTATCTTGCCGTCCCTTTCACTCTGGTGTTATTCACTATATGAGTGAGAGGGACGGCACGATACGAAGTTCGGATTTCAAAGTTCGGAGTAGCCCCTCAGATCATGTTCGGTTCGATAATGTTACGGCCGTCCTTAATTGGCACGGCTGTCTTTGTAAACAATTTACCGTGTATACAGATTTGAGAGATTGGAAGAGATAGATAGTATGGGGATTTCAATGGTCATTTTGAATAACTGATTTCAATTATTAACCTACACCTATCAAATATTTACATACACCTACAAAATTAATAAATTCGCTGTCTAGAAAAATACAGTGACAGTGATTGATATAACAACGATAATAACATAACAAAATGTAAGCCAATGCTATCTAATATAATCGCAAATCACACTGATTACTTACAGATTCAGGCTTCCGCAATGCAAAGTATTTCGGTATCATCTATACTATTGTGTTAGCGTTACACCCCGAATTCAGTAAAAAGTGCAGATGGTGTTAAAAACATGAAAATCGGATCGATTGATTTTTAGGGCATATGATTCAACTTGACCCGTAGCACCAAAAATAAATAAAAAAGGAGGTACCTAGTAGCTAGGAGAGGAGAGAATATAGTATTTGGGAAATGCTTGTGTCCAATTCATTGTCTTATTGTGTGGTATTGCTACCTTAATATTGTCCGTTATAAAAGATCTTCGTAAATAAAGACTGCATAACATTTTACCGGATTATTAACCGATGCTTTTTATAATAATCTAAATATTTTTTCCCCGGTACATTAGCGAACCCCGAAGTTCCCGAATAACACATAGCTATAATCTAACTCATCCCCTGAGAGGAATGAAATTTGAAATGAAGAAAGGAACTTACCCTGATAGACAGCATTAAAATGGAACAAAACTCACAGTTTTCAGCGTTTTTGTAAATTAATAGACTAAGACTCGGTTTTATAAAGATCCGTTAGACCTTATGTCGGTTTGTTATGTCAAAAAATGTACTGAGTTACTGAAATTTGATCTGACATTTGGTCTTACGGATCTTTATAAAACCAGGTCTTAATGGCTTAGTTTTGGATAAGTATGAAAAAATGTTCGGCTGCGATGATATGGCCATATAAAGAGAAGACTACCGACCACGTTGGAAACTTAGCACTACAGCATTCCATCCGTTATCGAAGATCCAGGGGCTAACCAAAACAAGGTGGAAAGATGTAGTGCTAAAAGACATGATAGACTGTCAGGCATCCGAAGACGATGTCGAGGATAGAGCAAAGTGGCGAAGATTAGTTCGGAAAGCTGACCCCACCACCATGTGGGATTTATAGTTAGGAAGAGAGAGAGATGAAAAAATGTATTAATAGTCTGAGAAAATTACGCCGAATATGGGCAATAAGGGGATAGTAATTCCTGTAGTTTTGGAAATTGGGCACCCTGATTTTATTAATTTTCTCAGATCGTAAGCATTGTAATATGTATAATTTATGATTTAGACAACTTAGATCATATAAACAGAAACGTGGGAATAGAAAAACGGTTATCCGTCCCTCCACATGTTTTGTGCAGTCGTGTATTACCACGTATAAATAATTCATTCATACATAACAATGGGGGAGGGCTTACGAAAGAGTGTACATTTTAAGGAGTTTTTGCTTGTGTATATTGAACTCTTAATTACAAAACAATGTACGGCCCGATACAAAGGTACTCGTACCCTTCTTAAGATAGCAGTAAGTTATTCATAATGTTGATGTGGCCTTCTTTCTTCGTGTGAGCTTATACTACACATGGGAAGATTCAAAGCTAGAATTGTGTTTGAAGGCAATAGATTCTATTGCAATGTTGTTGGTTGAATCGATTGCGGTCGTGGTATGTGGAACGACCGAGGCAAGGACGCCCGCCCCGAAAGCGAGTCTAGTAGGACACCCACTACTGAACGCTCGCGCTCCGCACCGTACACTAGTGCCACGCAGCTCGCAGCTGCACAGGTTAGGCTATGCCCTTATACATCCATACTATCCGTATCCATACTAATATCATAAATACGAAAGTAACTCTGTCTGTTGCCTCTTCACGCTTAAACCGCATAACGGATTTAGACGGATACGGACATAGTATGTATCCCGAGGAAGGACATAAGATAGTTATTATCCCGAAAGTCATCCCGTAAGAGGTTAAATGGAGAGGACAGTTTGTAGAGGTACTTAATAACAATATATGTCTAACAAATCTATTTTAGTTCACTGAAATGTGGGAAAAATTTGTTCGCGTGTAAGAGACAAAACCAATTATACTAAGGCTACCTACCTACCTCCTGGCGAGACGCAAACTGCATGAGGTATTTTCTACTTTCCCCACAATATACCTACTGACATTTTTCAGTTTCGACAGTAATTTATATGCGAAGTAGGTATATGCACAGAAGCCATTTTTTGCAACTATTAGGTACCCGAACTAAAAGAGATTTGCACTTTAAATCTACGTGGTTTAAGAAAAAAATTGTTAAAATAACCTATGCATGACGTTATGCCATCTTGGTGGAAATTAGGATGATGTTACAAATCGTATAAACATAAAATTACGTATATATCTTACGGTGACATATACACACTCGGCCAGATAAAATGTATACGCGATGTGTGTGACAATGACAAGTGTAAAGCGTGCGGACGTCACAAGGGCTGGGATGAAGGCGCCACGGACTCAGAGCTGAGCGTTCACAGATCTGGGGGCACGATAGTACCCCCGCCAAGACAAGCCGCGTGAAGCGCACGGGCACTACCTACTCGTACATTTTCTCGAAGCGCTTCTTCGTTTTTTTGAATCCTCATAACTTGGGTTAGGATTATACCAGATAAACTAAATTCTTAGAGCAGAGTTTGTGACGTTAAGGCTTATAGAGTTAGGGAGTGCAGCTGTAGAGTTAGAAGCTTGGCTCTACAGAAGATCTGATAACTTTTTGACAGTGCAAGCGATATGGTCTCGTCTTGGCAACATTTTGCATGAAAATGTTTTTGGTGGTTAATTCTTCTCAAATCTTCTATTTCAAAATATCTTTATTTGAAAAATTCAAAAGGGTGAACAAATTAATGTTCTAGATGAATGTATTTTGATTATTTTTCTAAAAGAACTGTTACAGTGTTGCTCAGTACAAGAAACATATTCATATTCAGTTAATAGTCAAAGAAACAAATTTACATACACTTGAAAATCATAATTCTACATCAGCCGCAGCCGAATAAAACTAGTCAAGCAGTATCTTAGCAGTAAGTTTTGAAAGAAACTGAGTACGTTTTTGTTTAAGCAATCTCAATTTTCCCCGAGGTGCTTATAAGCAAATTTAAATGAATTAATTCGTAATAATAGTAAAACATTGTAATACTTCACGACTTCGATTTTTATTAGAGACGTTGAGTGGTTATGCTCGAACACAGTTGCTTGTTTACGAGTGGCAAGTAATTTACGAACAATGTTTTCCTCATTAAACGTAAAACTGTAAGTAGTAGATAGGTAACTATTAGTGTCCAGATTTAACTTCTCGAAACGTTTAGATACTAGTTCTCTTAAATTTATTGTATTTTGAGATTTATCAACAGGGACCTGAACTGGTTACCATTAAAGGATTATTGACCGGGTATTTCACAAGCCCTATAATTCGGCAAACGTTTCATCGACTTACCGGAACAAAAGTCTGAACCAAATTGATAAAGTTAATTTGGTTATGCCCTTACCAAAACTAGAAACAAATTATTATTGAGTGTTCTTGTCACACAAGGACACAAGGAAAAAAGTACCACATGTTAGGCTCGGTTTTAAAAAGATCCGTTGGACCTTATGTCATGTGGGCCTATGTTACGTCAAAAAATTTACTGTTACTTAAAAATTAACTCTGATATTTGGTCTAACTTTATAAAACCTGGTCTTAAACATGAAATGTTCTATATAATAAATATGTAATACATTAGGTTACTCTCAATCTGTACCTATTGGTCAATCTAATTCTTGACCTGCATACATATGTTAGTTAAGATAGGTGATGCCATTTAAAAGATTTCTCAATCTGATGTGGGTTGATAATAATTTTGGTAGGTCACGATCACAGATTTACCTACGCGATGCTTATCGCATCCGGGTGTACTGACTAATGAAGTAAATGAAGACAATTTTTTCCTTTACAAGCCCTGTGATCTGCTTCACTCCCTCATTCCCTTTTTACATGGACTTTTTAAATCAATTTTTTCCACTTTTCCGTACATTTTTTAAAACATTTTCTTTCATAGAAACCTTGTCCTGACAGTTATAAAAGCAAACAAAAAAGAATTAGCCAAATAGGTGCAGCAGAATCACACTGAATCGGGTAAGTTTTGAGATGTATAGGTAGGTGTAGTTTATTGGTCTAGCTATAAATGTTAAAAATAAAACAATCAAAAATTATACAGAAATAAAATAGTACAGGCACCTGAAATAATATAATATATATGGTGGAATAAGGCACGCAAAAATATCGGACTACTTTATTTGGTGTGTCAGTTATTTTGGTGCGCTCTATTGCATCTGATACGGGTGTTGTAAGATGTCGCAAAGGCATTTCGGCACTGCAGCTATAAATCCACATAAGTACAGGTTCATGCTTATTGTATAGTAAAATAACATTCGCGGGTAAAATTAACTGTGAATTCGCTACTTGCCAAGATTTATATAATCTTTGTAATAAAATAATTGTACTCTGCACTTACATACCTACATCTACAAATAACAGTCGCCAAGCATACCAGCTGTATTTTAAAGATAATGCACAGGCATTAACATTAATTCTTAAATGGTTGTATACCAATACGTGACCTAGGTACGTGTAAGAGGTCATCCCTGAAGGATCTTCATTTATTATACATACCCCTGCGACTATTTGATTTTAAACTGTTTATGGTTAGATAGATAGCGAGAACAAAGAGTTGCATTGCATATAGTATGATCGTGCTAACCCGTTTTGGCAACAAAATGATCATGAATAATTTCTTATGTATTGTGTTAGGACATAATGCAATAATTTCATCGTTTTATACATCACTACTGTGATTTCGAAAATAAGCTACTTATATTAAATTTGGAATTTCTGTCAATATATTGTATGTAGTGGTCTGCTAATACACGCAATTATCTGCTTTCGCGTACAACGTAAGTATAGATGTTGACCAGAGACTTTATGTATACTAACTACTAGGTACTTAACTATAATTTTACAACCAACAGTTTATTAGGATAAATGAAACTCTTTTAATTAGCAAATACGTAAAGTTAATAAATATTTCTACATGTGTATTAACTTTTGTTAACTGACTTCAAAAGAGAAGGTCCTTAATTCATTTTTTTTTTACTTCAGATCTTAGCTCTAATCCTTTTTTGTTCGTTTTTAATTTTATACTGAAAACTCCCATCCTGTCTTTTCGCTTGACGTCGAAATCGATTCGAAACAGCAGGCTAATCACGTAACTTTATGTACTAACGGTAGATAGATTTTACTGTCAATTTTGAAGTATAAATGTATGAGGTGGCAATTAAAATTTGACATTAAAATCTACCTAACGGTAGTAAACAAGTTACATGATTACCCCGCTGGTCGAGTGATATTCGATTATCAATTAATGGTTGTCACACGTTATGATCGGGCATTCACTTCGATCTCGTTAATTTTAGCTTATGTACATCAATAAGCTTAAATGAATCTTTTTCGTTTACACTAAACGGACCTGTGACAGTATGTATGTGAGTTAACAACCCGGCGCAGATAACGGCTCGCTAGTCGCGTGGTTATCGCCGCGGTGCAACATGGCTAATCGTTCGACCGCGCCGCGCCGGTGCACGGTGCACGGTGCTGCCAAATCAGCATGAGTGCTTGCTCGCAACACTCCTTGCTAAGAATACGGGCTGCTATTAAATACATTTGCAGTTTAACTAAGATAACGTGGCGATCAATAAAATACTAGGTCAGCAAAATATGCGAAACGCTTGGACTGACCCCGGCGGAGCCAGTCCAGTCGAGTGGCTCGAGAAGCTAGTTAGCATTTTAGCTATAACCGAAGAAGAAAGAAGAACTGTGTAAGGTAATACATATGTAGTAGCCATTGTCCCGGTTAAGTTGGACTCTTGTCTGTAAAGAAATTACGAACGTAGGTAGAACACACCTTTGAAATGCTTATTTGGACAAAAATACGCTAGACAAACTTTTTACTGCGCCCCTACATTTAAATGAGTGTTTCCTGGCTGTCGCGGGTTGCCCGGTAGCGGGGCGATACGTATGCAGTACTGCCTCCGCCTCCGAGCATTTTAACTAGTGCCTACTGCGTAAACCTAATACTGATATCTTTTTTTCAATACCACGTCGGAACTGACACACCCTCACTTGAGAGTATCCCGTTAAGTGAGGAAATCTCTGGGACATCAGTAAACTCACGTCAATAAACAAACTAGCATTAATTTAACGAGACCGACCCGCCAAGTCGGGAAGGCACCTTAGTATTACGAGTACAAACTCGCACGAGTAAGACTGAAACGAACTGTGAATCCACATACAAATCAGAAGCCGATAATGTCCGGATACTCGTTACGTACACGCCGCTGAGCGTGTCTGTGGAAGCGGACCAGACAATGATGTTCGGAATGCGATAGGAAAAAATGTGTGAGGGAGAAGATACAGTAACTAAATAGAGAAGCACAACAATTATTTAGTAACGCGGGCGCGTTTACGCTCTGACGAACATGGGGGACTAGAGTAGGAGGGTTAAGAGATTCTTTTCCTACTGCTATAGTCAAGGCTTTGCCGCTTGAGCAAAACCGGGTGAGTGCAAGCTTTTTACTAGATGTCACGAAAACCGTTATTTGGACATCGTTTTATTTTGCATGGGTATTGTGAGGTTGGTTATTGGTATTTTTTATTTTATTCCTTTTTTCTGTAACTGTGTTATTGAAGGAACACGTTGTTGTCAAATTGTTTACTTGTTTCACTAACTACACATGATTCGTAAATTCCGTAATTGAAAGGTTTATTAAAAAGTCATGCAAGTATATAGATATAGGTTGTTTGGGAGAGATCGCTTTTTAGAGATGAGACTGCCAGTTATCCCGTTTATATCTAGATCAACAAATTGTAGGTAAGTTACCGAATCGTGTCTTCACCGTATTCTCAGTATTACAGGGCCGAGTAAATATCCAACATGAAACTGTGGGCTGCCATGAGGCTCCGATCGACCAGCAGATCAAACGCCGCAAATAGAACTGGATCGGTCACACGCTCCGAGGGGACCCTGATCACATACCAAGGCAAGCCCTAGACTGGAATCCCCAAGGAAAGTGTAAGCGTGGCCGCCCTAAGCAAACCTGGCAGTGGACGATCATCGCAGAGGCGAAGGAGCTAGGGAAGAGATGCGACCGAATTGAAGCGCAAACGCGAAACTCAAGACCGACTGGGATGGCGGCGCACTGTGGAAGCCCTCTGCCCCACCTAGGGGGCATAGGATCATAAGTCAAGAAGTAAGTCAAGTTACCAAATGACAAAAATATCTGGTCGTCCTACGCCCTTGATTTATTTTGCCTGTGAAGCACTAATGTTACTTGTATTTTAAACTTAAGATGATTACATTTAAGTAGTGTTTACACCAATTCCAAAAGCACAGTTATCTCAACGTCGCAACGTCAACAAGATCCATCCTTGATCTTCAATTTCTGCACCTTTACCAATCTTATCTTATCATGATGAGTGTAAGTTTAATCCGATCCACGTCATATTTTAATCTAGATAAGAATATAATTCCGTTAATACCAACAATAACCTACACCTCGTTCATTCTGGTCAAATATCATCTATTTGACGATGCATTACTATGTATATACCTACACATAAAGACAAAAAATAGAAACCATATCGTCCCCGGCATATGTTGGTCCTGAGAAATTTAAAGCTAAAATTTTACATAAATTCGTCAACTACTAAGCAACATATATATCTCAGAACCACAGACCTAATAATAGTAAAGACTGACTGTCAACGATCAAAAGCGTGACCAAAAATGAAATGCACGGGTGTGGGTAAATTGTCTTTGTGAGCGTAAAAAATAGTGTTGCCTCCTACTACAAATTAATTATCTATCGATATTTGACTTTCTTATCGATAAGTAGCAACATCAAATTTATGCTGCTATCAGCAATCAAAGATAAAAATCTCACAAATAGGTAATTGTAATAAATAAGCCCCTGAAATCAGATGTTACAGTTTAAATTTACCACTTATCATGCAAATAAATGAAAACGGTTCTTATATTGCGAACATAATTTAACCTTGCAACGTAGAGCAATCATTTTAATTTTCATATCGAACAGTTATCGATATATGTCCCTTTGGCGCTTTGTCTAACCTAGCGTAGAATAACAGTTTCGATTTTTACACAAAATAATCTTACCTAAATATTAACTATTTTGATAAAATATTTGCACACGGTAAAAGAAAAACTAATATTCTACTATATCTAGTGCCTACTTACAGGAATTATTTTGCTAATTTGATAAAATATTGTTTCAAAAACATCGGTCAGAATATCATATTTACCTGTGAAATGAGTAATTTCCTGGGTTATTCTTATGAGTTGTGGTGCAATCACACACACAACATGACACCATGTTTATTGTTTTTGTTCTAAATTGATTTCTCTCACGATCATGCAATATTTCGAAACATTTAAATATGCGCTGAATTCGACGGTGGCTAAAGTGTTTACTACTGAATGTCAAAAGTCGTGTCACACTTTTAGACTGATCGTCTATCTCTTTGCACTCGTGGATTGTTCATATACGTTTTGGTTTCTTTCTCGCACACTTCATTAATCTTTAAGCGTTAGCGCCAATCCTGAATCTATGCTCAGAACAAAAGTAATGTCGGGGACTTTATTTTTTGTCTACAAATGTAGTCACTTTGAATTAAAATAATTACTAATTTTAAAGTAATAATATTTTTTCGTAATTCAGCTCCAGGAAAAAAAAATATTCCATTTATTTATTTATTAAAATAAATTTGTTAACCTGTTTTCATATGACACCAGAGTACTCGTTGCACTTGAAGATATATATTTGTAATTTATTTGTAAGAAGAGCACGCGCATTCAAACTTTAATATTTCTTGAATCATTGAAGGCATTGGTGTCCAGTTTTTTTTTAATATATAAGTTGTTATCAACATATATATACATATTGTAATAAAGTAACTATTATATATAAACTAAATAAACAACTTTTTGGTAGTATTTTTGGGACATTTTTTATTTTTATAAATAATTTATATAACGTGTTTTCATTCGAGCTATTAAACATTGAAATCGGTAAATTTGTTTAGCTTGTAGAATTTTTTGAAACATTTTTTAAGGAAGTGGCGCCATCTCTTTTCCTAAAGGGTGAAACCTCCGCTGCTGCGGGTCAAATCACTCGGTTTGGTCCCTACTACCACTGTGCCAAGCCGCTTGTTATCATCATAAAGTGCAGCATTTTGTTCATAACAAGTATGACTATGTGCAGTAGGCAAATTATGATTTCTATCACACCGCTAGTCATCTGTGAAGGCCTTCTGTAAAGCCAAATTCGTCGTATAAATCACATATTTCAAATAGAAGTGCAAAGTAGGAAACACGGAGCAACATGTGAGTTATTTTGACAATGTCAAATGAGCGCTTTATGCCTGCTTTTATTTAAATCGGGACTATCGGGAGAAGACTAAAGCAATGGTTCTATTCTAACGTAGAACTGAAGTTACGTCATTGATATTTTTCCTCTTTTCAAACAGAATACAGGGAAGTAAAGTAATAAAATTGTAGGATTAGTATTATGAAATGTTGTCAATTCCTTTCATAACGTGTATTATTGTATGGTAGTGTAAGTACTTTGCAGGTAATTAAAAACGAGACGGTATTTTTTTTACATTATCCCTCATAAATCGAAAATGACCCAACGTAAAAAAAATCGTTTCAGAATGTGCAACTCAGGCCCTTTCATATGACATATATCCTACTTGACATATTCACTTGACTCAAATTTTGAACCTGTCATTTTTCACAGAAATTGAAAAATAAAATAAAAAAGAACATGTTCTATGCATCTAAGTTACCCTTATTTATAACTGTTCCAAATTTCAAATCGATAGCATAAGTAGTTCTTAAGATATTTAGAAGACAGACACAGAAAAAGTGAAACCATAAGGGTTCCTTTTTACCATTTTGGTACTGAACCCTTTGTAGAAAACAAGTCTAACTCGCGCACTAATAGTTAAGTACCATTAAAAACGGCAAAAAAATCACGTTTGCTGTATGGGAGCCCTCTTAAATATATATTTTATTCTGTTTTGTTAGTATGTGTTGTTACAGCAGCAACAGAAATACATCATCTGTGAAAATGTCAACTGTCTCACTATCACGGTTCATGAGATACAGCCTGGTGACAGACGGACGGACAGCGAAATCCTAGTATAGGGTCCCGTTTTACCCTTTGGGTACGGAACCCTAAAAACTGATGATGTATAATCAGCGACATTGATTACAGCTCATTAGGAGGCGACGCGACGTTAACTTAACCGGTATTGACATTAGCATCATTTTACCTGTTATCATCACATTTCCAAGAAAAGACAAATGTATTTTTTTAAATTGGATACTTTAATATTTCTTTAAAATTACAACGTTCATTTTTGAGCGTGTTATATCAACTAATCTTTAATAAATAATCTCTTTCACTTGGAAAAAACCGAGTTCAATTTAATATTTCGCCAAGGCACACCGAGAACATAAAACACCGAAAAGCCGTTTTTTGGACTCGGTTTTATTTTTTCAATATTTGTTTTATTTCAGTCACACTTGTTAGTGAGTCATTACCAGAGTGCATCTCATGACAATTACAATAAACTCAAACACGACTAAAACACACCGTTTTATTACGGAGTTCCGTTGTCTACCTTCCGGCTTCAATTACCAGATTAGGTTGATAGTAACATTACATCAGGACCGTTTAAATTGGCTTCGTCATACTCGCTTCAGTATTTTAATCGAAATATCTTAGCGCTAACCATGAAACATTGGAGTTTTGGATGACCATCCGTGGTCTTCTCAATCAATTCCTGTACACCAAATGTTGCTGAAAATACTTAAATTGCTATATGTTTCCCTTGAATTTATGAGGAGTTCACTCAATTCCTTATGGTTCCCATCATCAGAAGTGAACTTTGAGAACCATGGGACCCATCTGGAAGCATATGCTTTCAAACAAAGAAATTATTTTCCAAATCTGTTCAGAAATGGCGGAGTAGGTAATCATTTGTTACGACAAACATGCAAATAAACATACAGGCGAATTAAGACCCTACTCCTTTTTTTGAAGTCGGTTGAAAACCGCGGGGCTAGCACAACTAATATGTGATGTGAGACGAATCCCCAAATTTTCAAATTCATCGCTTTCGGGTTGATTATCAGGATGAAAAGTAGTTTTCTAGGTTATAAACTCTCTGTGCCAAATATGAACTAATTCTGTTTAGTCGTTTTGCGTGATTGAGTAACTAACATAATTAACTTTCAAGTTTATAATAATAGGTATAACATTGAAATGAATTGTTATTTATTTATTAATGATTATAGACTATTTATGACGCGTTACCATTCAAAACAATTTCAAGCGTCAATCAGATCAGGCCGCCTCATTTATATTGTTTTTGCTAAGTTTGTAACCTACCTATTACAATAATACTAAGTACCTACCTTTGATGTCATGTTAACGTCGAATATCGTATACAATAAATACATTTCTGGACCGTACCACCGTACCGTAAAGTATACAGGATGGTGGCATACATATTAAGAGGGACGAAATTTCAATCAATTTATCGGCAGAGCTAGGTATTTTTCGTTTTTGTTTTTAATTTGCATTTATGAATTTGGAATTATGTTATGTTAACGTAATAGATAGATAACCGTAGTGAAGTAAAAAGTGGCGCGGGAGCTTACCTCTAGCCCAGCCGGTGAGGACGTTGCCGAGGTAAGCCACCTTATAGGTGGGGTCGGGCTCGCTGATGCGCACGCTGTTGGTGCGTCGCAGCAGCCGCCCGATGCCTTTGGATATGCGCCCGATCGTGCGCGACGTGAAATCCTTCGCCGAGTGACTTTCAGCCAGGAACCCTTCAGCTGGCAGAGTTGATTTTTCCGGAGAGCTGTCGTGTAACTTATGGCTCTTCAACTTCGGCATCAGCGTCGGCAATGACTTCTTCTTCTCCGGCGTCAAGGTTTTTGCTTGGTTTACGCTGTACACGTTGCTGTTTTTCTTAAAGTTCTGGCCATTAATATCTTTGGTTTGATTACCTCCCTGTTCAGTCTTATCGTTTTTTTCGGTCTCTTTGTTCTTGACCTTTGCCCGGCCGTTAAAGTTTTGGGAGAGCGAATTGTTATTAAGATTTCCAGTGTATCCATCGCTGAGTCGTCGCTCCCCACTCGAGCGCCGCTTCATCAGAGACGGGTTCCTTAGGAGAATGCTAGTCTCGCTAGAACTTCTGTTCTTGAGAATATGTATCTTTTTGACACGCGACTCAACGGCACCCGTTTCATCGGCTCGGACTGTCCTCTCCGTTTTGCCTTCTTCATCCAGGAAGCGGACGCGCAGTCCATTAGATTTGTATTCGTTTTGTTTTTCAGTATCTTGAAGACATTCAGATTGGCTTTTTACTCCGGTATCTAGGCAATGGCGCTCGTTTTCACTGAGCGCGCCACCAGCCATGTTTCTCTTGAATAGACTCACTTTTTGCAACGTTTCATTACATTCTGAATGAAGATCTGATTTGCCAGTGTTCACACGATTTCAGTTTATAGAAGCGTAACAACTTAAAAGTTCCACGACAACGCTTACGTGTCCTTCAATACCTTCAAAACACAGGCAGAAAGTAGTACCAACCTTGCCTGTTAAAGAACGACACCGGTTTGGAATGCGCTGCAGCCCTCTCCACACTTACTCAATGCACTTGTCTGCTTACTTGAGACACAAACAAATGTAACAATCCATATTCCAGTAAATTAGATTTATTTAACTAGATTTCAAACAATTGGGATTGTAGCACTATTGAGAAGTCACTATGGTTTAGTTAATCCGCTGGTGTTGGGGAGGCGATAGACGAGACGCGTACAGCAGTCGCAGCGGACAGCGGCGGAATGCGTCGGCGCGGGAGGCCCGGGCGGCGAGGGCGCGGGCGCGGGCGACCGTGGCGCGCGCGCAGTGCTTCAATACACCGGTGCCGGCCGAACTTCGATTTTTTTTTCGCCCAAGTTACCATCGCCGTGTCAGCGACGGTGACCTGGAAACAATTCAAAACAAACTAAATAGGAATACTCACCTGACTTATAAAACTTACCTTTAAGTAATAGTAAATTCAACATAACTATATACCTACTTGCAGGGCTCGGAAACCGGTTTCGACTTCATACAATTAACTGGTTAAAATTTCGGTTAATTTCGTTTTATGGTATTATTTCGTACTTTAAATCATTTATTTCATAGATGATGGTTAACAAAAACAAATTTTAAAATAACAATGGAGATATTGACAAATACTTTAAGAGATATTTCAACAATAGTAAAAACCGGTTCCCTGCCTACTTGAACCTTTATACTTATTTATTGATTACTTTATAGGCAGATTATTTTTAAATCTGAGGCAACTTTCTGATTTGGCGGGGCGGGATAGGTATACTGTGGTACATATTAGGTTCTTTGACGAGAGCTTACTGATGTCGCACCGATTTCCTAACTGGACTGGATATTCCTATTACGGCGCAAATGTAATACTGACAGTAAGCTCACGTTAATAGTAGACACTAGTCGCAATCAAGACCTTATCAATACGATGGGTGCTTATAAATGTTTACCAAATATATATGCAGAGATTTACACGTAATAGACACAACTAAACTGCTCAGAGATAATAAGTTCACCCAGTTAAACTACGTAGCATAGATAGGCAATATATATACCTATTATGTATGTGATGTGACGAAAATCTATTACATATATCGAATCAAACTTGTGCAAATGCAAAATACCATAATATACCGTAGTCCACAATGTGCCTAAATGGGGCAGTCACGAAAAAGCTGAAACTACACGAGATACCCATGGAAAATTGTTCTTAGCAGTCACGAAGTCGGTTTAAAAATACTGCATTTAAACATTTTAGTTTCAAGATTTCACATATCGCCACACTAACCAGCATGGCTCATGGGGAGATCCCTTTCCGTAATGCAGCTGTACATAATTAGGCATTAAAACACCTGTGTGATCTCATTATGTAGCAGTTGCATAAACTACTATTACCGACGATGGCACCGCTTAAGTGTGAGAGTCAGGATGGCGGGTGTACCTAAACAAATATTTAAAAGAAGTGTACGAAATTTTTGTACTAAATTTGTACTATTTTGTACCACATTTAAAAAAAATTGTACCCTTCCGTAATTAAAGTTATTACAAAGTGAAGGTACACCCGCCATCCTGACAGTCAGGATGGCGGGTGTACCTGGAAAAACTATGATCCTACCAATTATTAACCAATGTTAATATCTCAATTTTTTGTACTAAATTTGTACTCAAATATACAGTAAAAACTTCAGCCATCTAATTCGTAGTTTTCGAGTTTTACACATTTGATGATTTTCTACTGCTGGGCAATACGGTTATTCTAAGTAATACATGTATGGGGATGTCAAACAAATTAATAAACTGGGAGGGGACGGGAGAATTGTGAGTTTTGAAGACTACACCCAAAGGTATCATGTCACACAAGTTTCAAAACTTTATTAATTGTTAGATTTTCCCATACATTCATTACTTAGAATAACCGTATTGCCCAGCAGTAGAAAATCATCAAATGTGTAAAACTCGCAAACTACGAATTAGATGGCTGAAGTTTTTACTGTATATTTGAGTACAAATTTAGTACAAAAAATTGAGATATTAACATTGGTTAATAATTGGTAGGATCATAGTTTTTCCAGGTACACCCGCCATCCTGACTGTCAGGATGGCGGGTGTACCTTCACTTTGTAATAACTTTAATTACGGAAGGGTACAATTTTTTTAAATGTGGTACAAAATAGTACAAATTTAGTACAAAAATTTCGTACACTTCTTTTAAATATTTGTTTAGGTACACCCGCCATCCTGACTCTCACGCTTAAGTACAATGATTTCACATCAACCAAGGTCACGAAAAGACTTAACCGATTAATATACATATCTTAATATGTAAATTGCGTTTCATAGAGGAAAAATATTCAGGATTTGTGTAAATCCATCAACAGTGTCCAAAAGGTGAAGGCCGTGAAGTGCCGAGGGTAGGTATAGTAGTAATTCTTTGTTTAGTTTTGAGGGGACTGCTATTATTATTAACAGTTGATAGTAAAGGTATGTATGTACGTATGTATATGTAAGTCGGTGGGTATTATAAAAGAGCTATAACGAAACGTGTACCTTACTGGAAGTCTTTGTTCAGAATCTAGAGGAAAACCGAATAAGAATAAAAACCGAATACTTAACATAATTTTTAACATAAGATTATTTTATCTAATACTGTGTTTCTCACTATCAGGTTAGGGGTAAAAGTGCCATAGGTAGAGGTACCCTACTCCGAGTTAATAAATCGATTTTTTTTTTTTTTGTAGTGGTTGATTCTTAGAGATCGTTTCTCTCTTCTACAATTTAAGTCTTTCTGTTACAAGATTTTCACAATTGCAGAAGCTATAAAGAGGCCAAATAGCCTAATTGATAATGTAGGGTCCGTGACTAACTCATAGCTATAACTTAATATTTAATAGGTTACAGTTGCGGAATGATGCCAGGGGTCCGCTATCTAATACACGGCACTAGTTTTTACGAAAGCGACTGCCATCTGATCTTCCAACCAGAGGGGAAACCAGACCCTATATAAGTATGTATATAGTGCCTTAGTACCCACAGTACCTACAAGCTTTGCTTAGTTTGGGACTAGGTCGATTTGTGTAAGATTTTCCACAATGTTTTTTTTACTTATTATTATTATTTTATTTATTGGGTCAGTGTCTACCACTAAGACGTTTAATTATCGGCCTTGTATTATTTCAGTACCATGTTGTATACATAATTGACACACTGTATACACGAAGCGTAATAGGTAGGTATATACTCGTAATTTCGATAAACGTGCGCTATTACGCACAATTTTCAAGAAACACGAAATCTAAGTGGAAACAAAGTTTAACACGGCAGGTATTTGAATAGGTAAGTAATAGTCAAATAAAAAGTAATAAGTAGTACCTAATAAAAATAGTTATGAAAAGCTGCCGCCGTTTTTTCACCTCAATATATTTCACTCAAGTATTTTCGTAAGTTTTTTTGTTGATACCCAATGCAAAAAAATATATATATTTTTTATTGTTGATAAATACTATATTATACCTACATTCAAAACGATGTTTAGCGCTTAGTGCACAAAAACTACAAACACTAATATTATTTGCTGACATCGACCAATAAGTAAGGTATATTAGCACACAATGCAGTTCCGTAACTCTGTCGAACAACACCTCTATTCATGGACGAAACGCAGTAACGATGTATGGAGCTCACACAACTTATTACCCTGTGTTGTCCTCCCATCGGACGCCCGCGCCCGGTGATCATCGCGATGTGGATCACGTACGATGCCTGCTACCTGTCGATGCCTTTATTTTACAAACCCACAGCGTTTATCGATAAATACTTATGTATCAAACTTGCTCGGAAATGGTCACATTTTGTTTGAAAAACGAGACGTGAAGTGCTTAATTTACACTGTGTGTACACCCGCCCAAATACCCTATACCCAATCCTTTATTCCCTGCTGACAGCGTCGTACGATCTACTTAGTAAGGAAAACATAGGTTCAGACCACGAAAACCGCCCGCCAAATGCGCGTTTTTGCGTGATGGAATTTTAGATTTTCTTTTTATGGCTCATCATTTTTCATATTACAAGGGAGCAAAAAGCAATGGGTATGCATCGATGATTACCGTATTGAATCCTGAAAGAAGCGAATAGGATTCCAGAATAAAATCCCGAGCGTAGCAAGGGATTGTAACATGGAACCTTGAGCGTAGTGAGGGATTCAAACCGCTACGCCCGAGTTTAAAATGAAATATATATATATATATATACATATATATATATCTCGATTATGCTCATTTACAACGGTTGATACACGGCGCCCGACCTACCGACATAGCAAGATCGATTTTGCTTCCTGTTGGCACGGCAGAAAAATATTTAAAAAAAATATTAAAGGGTACCAAAATAGTTTTGTTTCCTCTAAACGGCTCAGAAAAGCCTTGGTGGAATTGGAGAACAGAAAAATGTTTTAGCATTCTTATTTTGTTTTATTATTAGGTATTTGTATATTCCCCACGATACAGCAACAACGCATACTTACCTATTTTATATTTGTCGATGAACTTTGAACAACAATAATAAAAATATATAACCGATTCCAAAAAACAACACTAAAATTTTAAAAAAATAATTGCCTAATTTCTTTATTTTATTTGGACCTTCAACAATAAGTAACACTGATACATGTTAGTAATTACATTTCCACTTAACAGTTAAGCGCCTTATCACTTAAAGAAGATCACCATATGCACAGATAAAGAAGTGTACATAACTATATTAAATTAACTTACTAAATTCAACTCAGTTTAAGTACATTTCGTGTTGTATTTTTTTTAACCTCACGGCCGCGAGTATACCAGTGCTTTACCATGAGTTTGCATGACCATACTCGATAGCGACTTCGTAAAAATTTGTATGGGCAAAAATACAGTGCCTCTGGCGATTACGCAATAGAACTAAGAATCAGCATACTAAATCGTTTACGCAGTCGCTAGCGAGTACGGTCATGCAAACTCATGGTAAAGGCACTGCTGAATTGACTCACAATAGTCGCAATGTTGGGCAGAAACTTTTTTTCTGTTCATAAACTTTTAATTTTATATTAAATGTTACTTAATATATATAAGAGCATCCTTTTTATGTTTGACAGTGAAGTACAGTTAAGTTCCAAGTCATGTTGGTATTGTTTGTAAGTGTTAAACATGCGCGTCAAAGGACAATATCGCATAAGATTAGTGCGACAAATCGGTACATTGAATAAATAGCTTTGATCAGTCACTATCCTTTTCGGAACAACCAAATCCAACATATGCCTTCTACCAGACAGCGAGCTGATTTCCGAATTCTTTAGACGTGCATTGTACGATCTCTACTTCCTGGTTTTGCTGTTACGAAGTCAGTTTTTTTTTATATACCGCGACTTTGGCAAACTAGCTGACAGCCCATCTGATGGTAAGTTGTTACCGTCGCCTATAGACGCAACACCAGAGGCGTTACTCGCGCGTTGCATACCCGTAAGAAACCTTTTCACGCCTTTTTAGAAAAGTCCTTTTCTGTAGCCCATTGGGAATAGATGTGAGACAAATCTTTTTTATATCCTTTCAACTCGGTTAATGTGGTTGTTATAGCATGGTGACCAGGCAACGCTTCTTACAATAGCATTGTACATGATTAGATAGGTGTAGGTTTTTTGAAATTCTTACTTTCTTTTATCACAAATCCCAACAATTTAGAGGCCCAATCCTAACAATGCTAATAGCTCAATATGAGACTTTACGCTTCTTATTCAACAATGTAGACGTACCTATTGTATTTTTTGAAGTCGGTGCCATGTAAGGAAATTGCATAAAGTTGAACTAACTATAAGTGTTGAAACTATAAGGGTTCAGTTTTTGCTACGGCCTAATAAAACCGAATTGAGAAGCTCCTCCTTTTTTGAAGTCGGTTAATAATAGATGTATCATATGTCAGAAACTAGTTGTAGCTGGGCATCTAAGTACAAATTGGAAATAATTCAATGTGGCCTAAAAATCTAGTACGTTAGGTACTTTAGGTAGGTACTTGATATGAAACATGACTATACAATAGTACATGACATACCACTGTATGAAAGAATAATGCTCATTGCAATGAAAATTTGAGTGACCGTCTCAGTTGATCGCGTTGTGGTGTGGTAGCCGTTGGTTAGGAGGAAAAGCAGTTTTCTAACTATCCATGACAGAGGGCGTGACGCGCGCGGGGCGGAAAGGTAGTTTGTGAGCGCAATTGGCTGTGTAATGTAGAATCGTTTTTCGTTCTCACTTACTTATAACTAGTATCGGCTTGGGTTCCATTGTATTACCAACAGGTTTTGTATACGTAAATACTGTAAAATTGCAAAAACACCTTTCAAAAAAAATTTGCTCCCCGTAAAACCTTTGAACCCTTTTCACCCCTTTAAGGGAGCAATTTACAAAAACGCTGAAATACGCCATTAATATATTTAAACAGATAGTCTATATGCAAAGTTTCAAATCTCTCACTTCAATAAATATGTGTTTTCATACAAACTTTCATCCCTTATTTTACTCCCTTGGACACAAGTGACAAGTCTGCACTTTCGTGAATTGTCAGATCATTTTATTCAAGATTGATTCATATAACAAGAACATAAAGTAGCTTTTTGCAGATTTACATTTTAGATAGATATTTTGCAGCAGTTACTGAATATATATTTAAATGGCCTCTATATGGCTACAATATTCTGCATCTTTTGCAGACTACTAATTATTTATTTGATTTTAATTATATGCAAATTATTGCACTTGCTGATACATAGTTATGAGATCAGTGTTATAAATGATGCCTGTTTAAAATTGTACTTCAATATATTTTCATGGCTATTAAGGCGACTTGTTTGGTAGGTACTTATTACGGTAAACGTCCCCGTGCTCGACTCTGACCCTACACCCAATACATGGCACTTTCAATCAGGTATTATCTATTGAATACTAAGGTGTGTCGACAACAGTAGTCGTACTGGGACGATTACCTTATGCCCATGATAGGCATGATACCAGGTGAAAATTTGTAACAAAATGCCGACAGACAATGCATTAAAAAATGTTGTATGCGTTAATCATTTATGAAGTAAATAAATAAATAGAATGTTAGTTTAGATAATCTAATCGGATAGGTAATACATCCTCTCCCTTAAAGAACAGTTATAAGTAGATCAATTTTAAATTGCTTCCTCTGTTGCATTTTCTAATCAATATTCAACATTACTTGTTGCCTGTAAACTTTTCCTCCAGTATGTTCAGATATTATTGACATTTTGACTGCTTAGATACGAATGGTTTTCCCATAGCTAAGGTGTTAATAATCCGTAATGTGTGTAGGATTTTTTGAATACTGGCCGCTCAGATATTTGTAACGCGCTGACCGCCCACGGGTAAATGCTAGCCTAGCGTTCAAGATCTTTTTGACAATTGAAACGTACACCTCTTTCTGAGCACCTCGATTGTATAGCTACTTCTGCTGCTGACTGTACATGTAATGTACTATAACGTTAGTAGATCAACTTGATAGTTCTAAATTATTGTATTACCATGTCATTAAGTGCATTCAAATAGCTTCAACTGATGGCAGTAAGTGAATATAAAATTACGATATTTGATCAAGGTAAGCGTTCCAATGTTTGACACTTTAATACCTAGAGTTGCCCTCTATTTAATAATAAGTGTCAAGCTGGGTACTAACCCACTGGAGAAGCACTGGGACGTTTACCTTATATGTATTACAATTAATTACAGGTGAAATTACATGCACGTGTAAATAGCTGTCAATCAATACAACGAATCCCCAAAGTACCTAAGGGTGTTCAGCCCGTTTGTTATTGATCTGGAATCTGGAGTCAAAGGTGTCCAATATTCACAAGTTTGCCACCGTCATAGTCAGAGCTCGGAATAGGTAGTGCCTATTTACCTAAACTTCGCGGGAGGACGTAACTAAGAGTGGTTACAAGCACCGAAAATAATTATTTCTTTTTAATGAATGCGGGATTTCCCGGGATTTACTGTATTATTCTAGAGGCTTAATACATTTCGCTTTACTTGTAAATCTTGTTATATTGCAATTATTTGTTTAATTACCTTGAAATAACAATCAGTCATTAAAAATGTAATATGGATCAAATTGAATCAAAAGGATTCCGAAAGTTGATACTTTTTAGTTGACTTAGACAGAATTATACTCCTTTCTTCCATGAGAGGAGACCTGTGTCTGGCAGTAGGACGTATATAGATTAGTGATGAGACAGAACTATGATATGGCATAGAAGATATCGTACAGATGTACCTATTTTAATTTATTTCTAATATGATGGTATACATGTACTTATATATGTAAAAATATGTAATATAATAAGGCTGTTATCCTTAATACAAATAAAATAAAATAAAATGTTATTTCAAGGTAATTAAACAAATAATATGCAATATAACAAGATTTATAAGTAAAGCGAAATGTATTAAGCCTCTAGAATAATACAGTAAATCCCGGGAAATCCCGCATTCATTAAAAAAATATATATATTTTCGGTGCTTGTAACCACTCTTAGTTACGTCCTCCCGCGAAGTTTAGGTAAATAGGCACTACCTATTCCGAGCTCTGGTCATAGTAAATGAAAAGTTAAATATAAGGTTTCAAATTATAATAAGAGCACATAAGCAAATTGAAGAATGTGCATCTTTGTCACAGCACGAAATTCTCCTAACTAGGAAGTCATTTCTAGTCCCATGCATGGGAAAGTCATGTGTAGTAACTTGTTACCGTTATCGATTCCGATACAACACACAGGTGTGCCATCTTGCTAAAAGCTATGCGAAAATTGTATTTACTAGAGAGGAGGAAAACAAATTCAATCTGGTGGTCGAGACGGACAGTTTGACAACTAAATCGATCTCATTCAATTCCCTAAACTACATTATTTTACCTTACTTAGTGAAGGATACACTATATACACGTTCATAAAAAAAAACTTAGACCGCGTTTTCATGAACCTTAGCTAACTATTACAATACTAGTCGCTCTGTAACATGTAGACCTCACGAGATATTTTTTAATTTTTTCAAAACCTGACTGGAAAAAAACTATATCATTATCGAACATTTTACGAGAATAAGTTGAGAATCGACAAAGAAGCCACCAGCACCTTCGTTTCACTAGACAGTAAGGAATGAAACCTTTTCATACATTTCTTGATTATAATACAAAAGAAGGGTCGTGTTTAATCAATCTTCAGTAGTTCAGCGTACCACAATCGAATAGGATGCGAAATTGTATGTAACCGTATCATCCTTATGTTTCACTCGTACTTACCAAAGTAACAGATTAAACACGAAAACTCTTCCGAGTAAAATTATGTCTGCGAAAAACATCTTCATGGTGTACCTAGACGTTCCAATCTTCTACGAAACCATCGTCGTACTTCTTGGAGTACGACGTCATGTGGACGTTCATGTAGAACATAATAGCATCCGACATGTCATGATCTTTCTTACGTGAAGTGTTATTATTTACGCAATTTACCATCGTTTATATCATTACTCAGCTCCTGCGCGGCACAACACAAGATATACAATGGTTCATTATAGAATAGCTTTAATAGGGGATACAATAAACTTAGTAATTATACAATATAATAGTTTAATACATACATACATAATTTCATACATGGCTGCTAGTTGGATCGGAAAAACTTGATAAGTATATCTAATCAGATCAATGATCCGATCTATCTATAAATACAATAAAGCTGAAGAGGGTCGAGGGTCTGTACATGGAAGATATTCAAAAAAAAAGTTGACTGGGAATATTTAGAATCGATAACAGAACACGTTCCAACAGTTTTTAGAATTTTTGTCTGTTTGTTTCTTTAGTTGAACGCGCATCACGTGAAAACGGCTGAACGGATTTTGATGCAAACTTTACTAATTTGTCGAGAAAATCCCCGTTATCGGTTCTTCAATCCTTTAACTACACTTGCAATAGCCAGATTTTGAAAAAAAAAATGGGCTACTAATTTTTTATGATCTATTCAAACATGGTCCAAAAAAGCTCTATTTTCGATACTAAGTATGTTGTTTATGCACTTATATCAATGAAATGTACATGTAACTGTTCCTTATTGACGTCTCTAACAACGCAAGAGAGATTTTTATTTTTAACTTATCTACACAAAAGTTACGTCCAAAAAACTGCTTTTTTGGCTTAAAATTGCCAAAGTTTGATGCCATATATCTCGCAGAGAACCGTGAGTTTTGAAGTAAATATGGTATACTATTTTGGTAAACCTCGTTGTTCTCAATACGATCAGCCATAAAAAAACTTCGAAGTGAGAATTACAGATCGAAGGTCATTGGGAGCTAGGTACCCCTTAAATTCGTAATGTAAAAGGCTAGAAAATTGATAACTACATACTTCGATGTAAATTAAAAAGAGCCCCATTCAGGCATTGTGCAATTAACGGATAAAATTTGAAATGGGGAGTGAAACCAAAATTTTTAGGGGCTAGAGAAAAAATAAAGTCCCTCAAACCATAGTAACTGTTTGAAATGAGAGATCAAATTATGTTGGACAGTAAGTCGCTGTCAACAGTCACAAACCAGTAACTTGAAATCCGCCTGCCTATATGTGATATGTTTTTAGATCATCTAGAAGCTTGTTAGATCCCTCCAACCATAGTAACTGTTTGAAATGAGATACCTAATTAGATTGGATATTCAGTCACTATCAACATTCACAAACCAACCACCTACCTTACGTAACAGGGGTTATCTAGAAGGTTGTTAGAGTGGTTGGGTTCGATAACGATAATGAGGTCATAATACTATTGAATTTAAACATGGAATACATGTAATCCCAGAAATCATCTCGCAACGGTATGAAAAGCGGAGTAGAAGTAGATATGGATGTTCACGCGAACGAAGTCACGGGCAAAAGTCCATTATAAATGCGAAAAAGACGTAGGATAGCTTTTATCCCGCAAATCATCCCCTAATGATGTGAACGACTTTCACGCGGACTAATTCGCGGGCAAAAGCTAGTAGCTTAATATTTACACTATCGTTTGAGAACATATTATAAGCTAATGTAATATGCTTTAGGTACAGGACATATCACTAATTCACCATTTTGATAACTGTGTTTTACAAAATCAACAATAATGATTTAATTTAATGATAGAACCATGACATGACAAATACCGGGCTAAGTACATAAGTAAGTCGCGGCCAAAAGCTCGTAGGTTATAAAACCTACTAGCTGTTACCCGCGACTTTGTCTGCGTAGAACTCGTTCATCGAGATAGAATTTAATTTCTATTTTTTTACCTTAGTCATCATCACTCTTCTGTACAAACTTCCACCCCCTTAAGGTATGATTTCCGGGATCAAAAGTATCCTATGTCCTTCCCCGGGGCCCTAACTATCTCCATACCAAAATTTCATTTAAATCGGTCCAACGGTTTAAGCGTTAAGAGGTAACAGACAGACACACTTTCGCATAGTATGGATTCGGCCGAATACCGGATATCTAACAGTACCTAATGTTAATGTCAATGTTATATATCTATTTCTACAGAATTTTTCGTTGCTTTTGACATATCGCATTAAAGAAGGGAGAAATTGGAATAAAGTGCTTAATTTTGTATGTATAGCTTCTCTAATACAATCAAATTCCTGTGCCCGATTACGATTAGTTACTATGAAAATAAAGATGAGTGGTCATTATCTCAGGATTCTCAGGTCATTTGAGTTACTTTATCAAGGTTGTCTGGAAGAAATCACTCTTAGAGATAAGACCGCTTATTGTTTGCCTCTACTCATTATGATTTTGTACTGTACTGTGTCCTTTAATGGAGGTGTGCAATAAAGAGTATTTGTATTGTATTGTATTATTTTTTGTTACTACTGTGCTGTTATACTTAGAGATAAGGAAGTCATATTTTCGTTTGTTACCCCGCAGCTCCGAATTCACTTTGTATATTGATTGACTTGACTAGCAGCTATTGTACAAATAGATATTGTACCTTTGTTGTAATTGGACAACACAAAAAACAGTCGTTACGAATCTTGTTTAAAATCTAGGAGTTAAAAGTTGCAGAAAAGTATTTTCATAATCCAGCCACGGTAACTGTGAAGGCTTTCAGAGTTAACTATATTTTTAAGCTTTACTCAAATAGTTTTGGGCGACCGTGTGTTTATGATACGGTTCTGGTTCACGAACATAATAATATCTACCTAAATAATGGGGAGCCTTTTAGGGATCTGCATTTTTAACTGGTCAAACGGAAAAAAAAATGCAAGCCAGTTTGTATTCAACAGAAATACTTACTACTAGAGCAGTTCATAAGGCAATTTTCAAGAAAAATCCTCCGTTAACGTAATCCACTCTGTATACGTTACACTTAAAGTAATTAGGTAGTGATGTTTTCATTTGACTTCACAATTGACATATGCGAGGTCAAAGATTAAGAGTAGGAGTAGGTAATGGGTTTAAAAATAGTTGTTAATAGTTAGGTTTGTGTCGTGTAAATAATAACTTTATAACTCTCTTGACTCATCGTAAACACAAAAACATAGTAGGTATACATTTGTCTTGCAACGTTTATGTCACGAGCTCGTTTTGACAAAGCTGTAAATATGGGGAAAACTCGTTACAAAAAGTCACAGTGAAAAATCACCGTGATATTGTCACTCCGGTTATTTAATATTACGACTTTTACGTTTCGTGCGTACCCGACGCTGTTACTGATATTTCTGTTACTGGTTAACACCAGCACCAGCATAGCAAGATAGCAACCTCTGTGACTCGAGTGACTGCTACTTCTACTCCTAACTTCACAATATACATTTCGGGCCTCACAAGACACTACACCTTGACAATAAAGGCGTTTAATTAATTATAGTTTTGGAAACATATGTGAATACATACATTGTTTGTATTGTTTGGTCGGGGTGTTCGGTTTTAACGGACAGCTGTTTAAAATACAGCAACTCCACGATCATGGCCACGAATGCCACGATCATGGACCATTGTGTGGATCGGGCTAAAGTTTCAGTCAAGCATATCGTATTTAGTATTTAATTAATATTCAAATGCTCATACACATACATACACTAATAACAATAAAAGTAAAATATGAAACGTCAACTACAATTAATACCTACCATTGTTGTACTTACTGCGCTGTAGTACTCACTGCGCAGTTATAATTAATTTGGGAATAAATAAAAATAATAATTTGCTAATATTATTTATATTAGCAAATAATTATTATTTTTAATCCATATTGCGTGTAAATATAATTCATCTAAATCACAAAATGTTTAAAACTTAAATTCTCTATTTAATCACATTATTTCGTTCGAATATTTAATATTAACACCATCAGCGTCACTCTTGCTTGCACTCAGTGTCTTTTTTCATAAACCGTTCGACCGTTCCAGTGATAACGCAATGCTAAGAAATAATCTATGTTATTTTGTAACGTTGTTACATCATCACAAGTGTTACTTTTTAACGGCAGATCACCGTGATTTTTTAATCGTGTAGTTATTGATCACTCATCTCTACAAAGCTGGCTCTACAACAAGGAACTCTACGTATTATACATATGTATCAAGTCGCTTCATTCCTGAACAATTTCACATCCTGGAGGGAGACCCGAAGGAACGCACCAATAATATTTACATAAATATTTCAATTATTATAGGTAAGTACGAGTAAGACAAAGTAGCGCCTAACCTAATCCAACATCTAAACGTGTTTCTTAATTTGGCCCTACTACGGCGTGGTAGAAAAAAGCTCGAAATATTCGACATTTAGTTTATAGAGGATGGCTTTGATATAATAATATGGGAATACGAGCACTTACTCATAGTGCATAAACGTATATAGACGTGTGTATTTTCCCTGGCGGGTCGCAATACGGGTGATGGATGAGATGTCCGTCTAGGGACGAAGGAACGCGCACTGAGTAAATACGCAATTTATTCGCTCTCGTTACTACACATTATGTTAATTAAATAGCCACAACATCAACGGGGGTAATCCGGTCTTAATTTTTTTGTACTGGGATTTCATAGTTTGTTATGATCAGGTAAAAAATAAAAAAACCAACCTAATACTTGATCTGATGCTAAGCAAATAAACAACGATAAACAATTACCGGCCCATTACTTACCTAATTAATTTCACCTGCAAATCCTATCTTATCAAATATCGCGACTATTGCGAGTTGATTTTCACTCACTTCCATTAGTTGTACCTATCAATTGGAAACTCCTATAATCGAAAACTTAGTCGAACTCTTTAGGTGAATGACTATTAGGTGGAAGATCATGGAATGCGGATTGACAATAAAGTCTCTCAGTCTGACAGTTTTCGCTTCAAAAATTATTATCTTGTTTATTTTAGTAAATATTTTGGGACATGATATTAGCATAGGTATCTCTGATTGTCATTATTTAGTGCTGCATAGAAATAGGATTTGCTCAGTATTAGGTGAAATTGAAACATTTTGCAGGTTTTGTTAATAACCTTTTAGTAGCTTGCCATAAATAGACTACGCATCGCACCACGAATCAACACAACACAAACAACAATAAAAAAAAGTATAGGTACCTACCTACATAATCGGCAACGAAAGTCTAATAATAACTTTGATCAGCAGCAGAGAATCAACAACAATTTTATGTAATTTTAGAACAAGATAAGGATACCTATCTTGTTCTAAATTTTCTTCTTTAATGCGTTCATAATAAAACAATTATATTATAGCATGTTTGAACAAACTCGTAGAAGGTATATTATAACTGATAAAGCATTATTTAAATCAATAAGACGGCTGACGCGTACGAGATTTATATGAAGAAAAAGTCGTTGTGCTAACCTCAAGTAAACGGGACAACTATAGAGCAAGCGAATGGTGCAGTATATTCCAAACAGGGGGAAGTAATTACAAGTACATTTCCTCCGTTTGTTACACACGGTACCTAAAATTACAGACACCAAAAAACTGTACACGAATGACTACCGGGGATCTATAATGCTCACTCACGTTTATCGCGTGATAGACGCGACAAGATAAAGCATCCATCACTTTCTGATACCACTCGGTAGAAAGTGACAGATGCTTTATCTTGTCGTTTATCACGAGATAACTGCGACCATAATACTAGGCCAGGTTTTGCAATGTTTATGTGTAACTTATACTTCTTTGCGGAGTTCTGTGTTATGTTTCGATTGTATAATTAATGTTTGTCTGGTGACACCATAACTTATATTGTTTGTTTGCCACCTGCGACCTTGGGACGAGATTGCCGGTCGCGGTCTCGGTCGCGGGTGTGAGCGTCGCGTTGCGTGACGCCCGTGTGCCGATGCCGCTCTGGGCTACACATGTTGCTATTGTCATATTATAACATAACATTGCAATTGCTCTCTCCTGTCACTACTGTACCGCCGGCTGTTACAGGAGTTTTCCAAAATCCTGTGTCCTTCAGGATACAACTGTAATGAGATAACGCTTAGGAGGATGACTACGATGATGAATTATATAAAGTAGAGGTACCTATACTTTTTCATTTCCCTTTGATTTTGAAAGTAAGATGCTTAAAAGCTTGACATACCTAGTCATATCCCTGGGTGTGTTATAAATGGTAACATATTATTTTCATATGGAAGTGGTTAGTAATTATCTTAATAGGAATATCGCTAATATGACACTTAATTATAAGCATTACTAAGTAGATCGAACTCGTATCGTTTAATTTCTCTAGGGAAATAACTACCTATATGACGGCTTCAACTATACTTAGGTAGGAATCCTACTCCCGGGCGGGATGGGCTAGTGTTGCTAATAACTAAGCTGTAATTGTAATATCGCGCCAGCACCTCCACTATGACCCCGACGCGACGACGACGCAAATTATATTTCAGCATATCATTAAGTATAAACCATTCAAGACAAGTGCGATTTATGTACGACTGTACGTGGGAAAAGCTAATATTTGTACCATGTTAAAGCGTTTTTTCCGTTTAAATTTTCTAACCATTATTTTTAGAATGGCAAAGGAAAGTAATTATTTGAGTAGTAAACTAGGTTGTTATTCCCAACAACGGAAAGTCAAATAAATAATTTATGCGGCAAGACATAAAACCAGAAATAAAATACAATTCAAATAAACAACAACATAAAGCACTTGATATTTGCTGTGATTCGAATATCCATGAAGGACATTAAGGTACGTTATAACTGGCTAATTATTTTTTTGTTTGGAGAACCTTAACACAATAAAGTTGTTAACAAAGGGAAACTCGCAAGTTTAACGAACGATCGCGGGCGCAACCACACGTACGAACAAAAAGTTTGTTGTTGTGGTCTTACTAATTTAATGCATACCTAAAGTTTTTATAACACAGAGACTTACAAATTCAATAAAAAGAAGAGTTAAGTCTGACGCGTCTCCAAAAGGGTTTCTGTTTGTACTTAGAAGAGGTAGTTACTTGATTTGATTGATGAGGAGAATTAAGAGAGGCATTAAAGTAATTCGGTAACGCGTTTGCACCTGCAAATTGGGTAAGTATTTTCTAAATCGTGCTATTTTCATAACCATGGTGACAAATAAGACAACCTTTCAGGTTGTAGTTCAAAATCGATCATAGATAGTCCCGTAATAAAAATAAATAACCGACTCCAAAAATACACTAAAAGTTAAAATAATTGCCTTACTGCATAAGGGAGGGGACCTAATTTTGAAACTAAGTTAATTTTTAATGTTTAGTTTAGATATACATAGTTGTTATATTTTGTATATCATAGTTGTAATTTCATGCGTGACCCGTTAATAAGAGGCCTGCAAATGCCATTCTGACCGAGGCTAATATAGTGGTTATCTCAAAACAGGTAAATCTATCTATCTTCATACAAAATTTTAACATACTATGACAATTTTGACATTTTTGTGATTTTTTTCCTTCTTGTGGAAAAAACGTCATCTAACTTTTTTGCCAGCATTTCTCTATGATGTTTGGTCGAGCATTTATGACCTATCTGGCACCGCTTTCGCAGGCCGTTGTTCAACTTTATGATCTGCAGCGGTAGCTCGAAAGTCAGACTTAATTCGTGGTCACTGCGGCACCTTCTATATTTTTCATGTACATTGGGGCTTACTTCATGGGGCTTCCTACCGGGAGAACAATTATTAAAACAAAAGCTGGTCAGTTTGTCGGCCTAGGTCTTCAATTTTGTATGAAATACCATTACAGACCTCTTGTCTCGCCCCGAAACGCCTAGGTATTACAATGAACATAACTTCAATATTACGTTGAAAGTTTCAGATAATATACTTGTTTATACATACCAGAAGCGGTCATGAGTATTACGCGAAGAAGCGACGCGACTGGGACAATAGTTAGTTGCCGGTGGCAGCACGGCGCGGGCGGGCGCGGCGCCGTTCCTGCGAGGACTGGCGTAGGGTGCCGCCGCCCGCCCGCCCCACGCGCCATCTTAACTTACCAACAAAGCCTCTGAGCTACTTCAACTTTGTTCCAATTCCAATACTAACAAATAACCAAAAACTTGCCAGCTTTGCATCTAGGTACTAGCTATTATTAGCAATCAAGTATCTGTATTACTTTTGTGGTGAACCTTTGTCGATATACATATACATGGGGTAGTACCGTGGGGTATCGTTGTTTATTAAAGCTCGTTCAGTAGTAAGTAAACACTGTATTTGTAAAAAATATTGGATAAGAAATGAATGAGAGGTCACCAAGGTCAGTCTTTTAGGGTTCCGTACCCGAAGGGTCCAAACGGAACCCTATTGTTGTCATTCACGCGTCCGTCCGTCACCTGTCACAATATGGGTTTACATGTGTTTGTGGGTTTACAGAGAAACGGTTGAAGCTACAGTACATACAATCTTCAAATTTGATGATAATTTTTATTATTACGAATATTTCACCAACAAATAATAAAGTATTGAAAAATCAGGATTTTTCATTCAAATTTCCTTATTTTACCTATTAAAACCAACTTAAATTTGCGCTTGGTTTGGAACCCTAAATGTGCGAAGTCCGACACGCACTTGGCCGATTTTTTTTAATTAGGACGTTCTTGGAAAATGGGACAGTGCCAGTGTATCAACGCATGTAGAGTCCCACACCAGCACTCGCCCCATCTTCCAAGGGACCAGGGTCATCCCATCCGGCCTCTTGCCATTGTCTCTTGACACGCCGTTGAGTTCGTGGCATGATAGACCGTGGTGACCAAGCTCGTCGCCACAGGGGCACTTATGGGGGACACATATCTTCACACCCAATGTTAAACTAGTTGCCAGCCTTAGGGTGTCAGATTCTAAAAAGGTTCCTTGTGGGAGGGGAGGGAAAGGCGTGTAGCCATTGATCCTTCCTGAATATAATTTCTGATAAAAAATCGATGTGTTTCGACTTTGAAGTAACTTATGAGACATTGAGTTTTGGCCTAGCTTGAGAGCCGCTTGGTTATCATTTAAAATGACTATGCGTTCGCTTGCTTATAGCCGTTCCAGCATACTTGAAACAGTAGCCTGAAAATGATTTGCGATCGAGCTTATAGACGCCCCAATACGCATCTGCCAAGCCGTACAAATCATCTTCGGTTTTCTTAAATGTCAAGCCGACGCTCTTCGTTGACTTCAAATAACGAAGTACTCTCTTCGCTCACTTAAAGTACTCTTCGTTATAACAGTCATTGAACTATAATAGGTAGCTTATGGCAAACATTATATCGGGTCGAGTTGCGACTGCCAGCAGTTAGCGTACATGGGAGCGGCATACTCACCACAAGCCTTGCAGGTGCATGTTGCCCTTGGCGAAAAAGTCGAGGCCCTGCTCATGCCAAACCTGCTCATACCAAATTGCTTCATTTTTCCCTGTCTTCGGCAAGTTCTTCTTAATTACGCACTAGACTAGGATATCGACCGCGTATACTTAGGTTTCGTTTGGCTATGAGGTTTTTGTATGGAAGTTGAAGGCGTTGGGTTATGTCTCTTTCACTTTCTAGTTTGAGATCAGGCTTCATAGGCGTAGATGCTGATTTACATTCCTCCATTTTGAATTTTTGTAGAGTATTTTCAATAAACTTTTGTTGATTGATTTTAATTTCATCCTTTTTGTAAATTACGGCATAGGCCTATAAACAAAAGTTTATTGAAGATACTCTTCAAAAATTCAGAATGGACCACAGCATCTACGCCTATGGAGCCTGGTTTCAAACTAGAGAGATCCGAACTTCGGAGTAGCCCCTCTGAGAACTGCTGCTGAAATATAAAACGCACGCTCACGCACGCACGCTTACACACGCTCTTAGAAAATCGTGTCGTCGTATTGGTCTGTGAAAATACTTGACAGTGGACAAAAATATTGGAGTAAAGCGTTCGAGCTTTATTTAATAATGTATTTTTGTGTATCAAAAATAGCAATAAAATTGTAAGAACACGATAAATGTTGTTATAGGGAGTCGAATTTAGTTGATGTAAACTCATGATCATGTAAAATAATTTTATAATTACTTTTATAAACTCGTGCATATTTTATCTGTGCTAAAAAATTGCAAAACGGCAGCCGCCATTACAAATGTCAAGTATGACGTCATACGACACTAAAATGCCAGATCAACACAATGGGCCATGAGGGCACAACACAAAATATGTCTTTCTCCCTTTATACGCATAACTGCGTCCTGTACGTTGAGTATAATTCTCTTTCTACGTAGCCCATTGTGTGTATCCGACTTAACAGCTCTATGTTTGAAACTTGTGACTGACACTATTAGTGATGCGGCCAATCAAAATAGCATAGTTTTTTCGGTAATCGATATGGTTTACGAAATAAAGGTAATCGATTAGAATCGATCGACATAAGAAATACGTAGCTACATTCTAATATAATAGAATTGTAAAATATTTGAGTTAACAAAAATACAACTGCTCTCATAAGCAGATGCAATATTACTCGATAACTGACACGAGTGACGGATATAACAATGAATTGGTTGAACGCGATTTTGTCAATCACTATGTGCCGTATGACGTCACAGAAATGGCAGCTCGAGTTTTAGAGCGGATATTGAAACTGCTAATTTAATCTTGTCGTCTCCCGGCGAAAAAAATAAACAGCAACATTATTTTGTTATGATCCCGGGGATCCCAAGGAACGGTAGACGACGGGTCATCAAAATATATATTAATAAATTATTTTGGATTTGATTTTCAAAATTATTCTATTATTACATTGCTACATATATTTTACCTGTTGGGCTTTTACAATATTTCTATAAAAAGTAAAATATAAACATAGGTACACTTACAAAAATAAATTGCAAAAGCATTAAATTGTCTCAAACAGAACAGACATAACTGAAGTTGATGAAAAGCAACTCGCAGACTACTCATCCAATAATAAATATGTAAAGTATGTACTTATAAAGTATTGGCATTGAAGACATGGGTCCGCATCTGAAAAATAAACACGCTATCTTACACACGTTAAAATCATATTGATTGACAGACATAACAAGCATTAATGATCACAACGGAACATCAGCGTTGGCCCTGCCAGCATAACGCTGAGCTGTGACCATTTCGTGGCAATATGTTATTCTGTTCTGTCATCTTTGTAAATGTCTTGTGTTTGTCGCGAATAGATTTTTCTTTCTTTCTTTCTTTCTAATGCGCCTATTTTGCAATGGTACCTCCAAGAATTACAGAGCGTGTCCACTGTGGCTGTCACGTGTACTGAGACCGCAAACCTACCTGACATGCGATATCTACTGTGGCACATGTTCACGTGTGACTCAACCGCCCGCGTGACTAGTACATCTTGAATTAGCTTCACAAACAATCATAAAACATCGGCATGCATGTCGAGATTAACACCAGAACTAAAAGATCTAAGAGAGAAGTATGCCTATACGTATACTCGTTTATCAACACTCGCTTACCGAAGAATGAAAATAGAAAATGCTAAAAGAAGAAAATGATGCGAGATGATTTAAGCATGCCGGCAGTTTTAGTTTTCGATTGCACAGGTATTCATGAGCATTTTCGGTTACTTACACATCACACCACACTAAGAAATCCTTTGTTTAGTTGTTAACTGTATTATTTCACTCTCGAAATTTTCTGTTGCAGTTATCTGAGGGCTAGAACCCAGGTGACCTGACATACAAGTTCTAGTTCGGGCACCAGTCTCCGCCGGACAAGTTATGTACCTCAATCAAATGATCGTTCTTTAGTTGCTGATAAGCTGTATTCTTTGAGGTAGAGACAATAAATATTACTTTTTACTAAACTTTTGTATATGGAAATTGTACGGAATCCTGATTTTCCTTTCGTACATTTCTTAAGTTCGGCTCTTCACATTAGCTGTGATAGTATTCCTTTTATCATTTTATATACTACAGTTAATGAGGTAAGACACACACGGACAGATCGACATGACGAAAAGATAAGGGAACCCATCATGTCTGTCCGTCCGTCCATCCGTAAGTCATCGCCGATTTAATCGCAGGCTATAAGTACCTACTACAATTATGAAATTTGGTTGGGAGATGTATTCTATGAACCGCTGCATAAAAGTAATGTGAGATTACAAAAAAATATTAAATGCGGAGGGGCTTTTTAGGCTAAGGAATGTGGATATCAATTAATATTAATTTATAGTTAATTTGCCTTTGACATTATCTTATTAGTATAATTTTATAGTTAGGTTCCTTTTGACATTATCTTTGTTAAATTATTATATTCACAAACACTAGACCTAATACTACAGAAAATAAGTATTAATTAAGTAATTTGTACTTAATGTTCAAACACAATGTATTATTGTTTATGAATAAATAAATGAATTGAATGTCATACTTACTCGGATGTACGAGTATATTATGTAGGTATCTAAAGTCGGTCAAGAAAGCGGTCTACATCTTTTCGACATCAATTTAAAGATTGTATTTGCGAATAAAAATAAAGCACCGCTGATTTGGGACCCATGTTTTTACCAAAAAGTCGGAAATATTATACGAGCAGCTACATATAACAACAACATATTATTATTATTATTATTTTTCATGGTGTCGAACGAGATATTTCTTTTTTGTTTATTTCGCATTCGAGAAACATAAGATCACCACCACAATAATGTGTGTTCTTCTTTAACTTACTTAAGTAGGTATGTAAAGTTCATTCTAACGTAGACAAAAAGATTTCCACAGGATAGGATTTCAATTCAATCATGTTTTTTTAGTAGGTACTTATAGAAATATGAAATGCTGGCCAGGCAAAGTTCGAGAATAACAACCGGCAACACCACAGTGCTTGTAATGTATTTTCTGTATCTCCACTGACAGAAAATGACTAGTGATTTTAAAATTCGATTGTGAATCACTAGGTACATATCATGAGTTTCCACTTTTTAACCGACTTCAAAAAAAGGAGGAGGTTCTCAATTCGGTTGTATGCTCTTTGTTTTTAGGATTCCGTACCTCAAAAGGAAAAAAACGGATCACTTATAGGATCACTTTGTTGTCCGTCTGTCTGTCTGTCTGTCACGACCCTTTATCTCGGGAAGGCGTGGAGGTATCGAGTTGAAATTAAAACTTTATACTAAGGTACGTAAGGTAAGGCTACAGTCCCTTGAAACCGTGAAAAAAACATACTTTTTAACGTAAAAGAAAGATACGGGCGTTTATGGCGCAAAAAAACGTATATTTCGACACTGTCAAGGGAATCAAAATTTATAGGGTACTTCCCGTTGACCTAGAACTATGAAATTTGGCAAGTAATATCATTATATACTACAAGTACTGGGAAAAATCTAATAACTATATATTTGTGATGAAATCATATAAAATGTCCTACTTAATATAGTATACATTTATACATACGAAAGTTAGGATGTTTGAACATTTGGATGTTTATTACTCAATCACGCAAAAACGGCTGAACGGATTATGATGTAACTTTGTATATATAGAGTTTTTAGCCTGGATTAACACGCGTGATATTATTTATCCCTTAAATCATCCCTCAATTGATTTGATGAATTTGGGGGTGGGAGTTAAACTTATGAACCAGACCAGAGTTTACAATGCCTGCTGACGTATGGAAAATTCGATTCAGAAGAACCAGTATAAGGCTGATCTCCGAATATGCACATATTTGTCACGAATCTTAGGGTCAAGATAAAATAAGGACGTATTGTGAGGCGACTCTATAGGCAGTTGTCAATATCACGGCATTTGACAACGTCATTGACATAGACGTGTCATTTTATACCGACAACATTAGGTGAAGTTGAAGCATTAATGAACATATTTTACACAAATGAATTGATATCATAATTTTACACTTTGAGTCTTTCGTGCAGGTTTTCGCATTATTTAGTTTTTATTTTTACGATCGTAGTCACAAATAGAGTATTACGTTTCTACTTGATTATGATGATGATGAGCTATTATTTTGACAGATTGAGTTCGTATATATGGGACTCTGATATTACAAGGGCTAAATGATCTCCAAACCAAAACGCCTTATGTCAATTAAAATCAACGCATTTCAGTCCCTAAAGATCTAACAATTACATGCATAATCGCATGAAAAAAATTAGATTAGATCGAGTTACTTAATACACTGACCCATAGCCTCTAAAGCGCTTGCGATATAATTATATGCCAGAACATGCTGACCCATCGAGCCGTAATAATTTTAATGTTTAATATAGGAGATTAAATAGTTTGCGCTTTGATATCTGCCTACCATGGTTATTAAGAACCTATGGGTCAACTAAAATGTATGGAGTGATTACTGCTTGGTTTAAAGTCACAACAATCACTTGTGACGCTGTACCCAATGTAGTTATACCCGTGTGTTAAGCTATGGCTTTCAATTTGTATTTTGTACATCGCGCTATTGAGATATTTCCTGAATTAAATGGGGTCGGGACAGCACCGAGAGTTCCGCACACAGGTCGTGTACCCACACGACCTGTGTGCGGAACTCTCGGTGCGCGAGTCAGACTCGCACTTGACCGGTTTTTTTTAATGTATATTACCTCAGAACTCCGTCGTTTATGAACCGAATTAAAAATTTTTTTTGTTTGAAAGCATATGCTTCATGGTTGGTCTCATTGTTACCAGAATCTAGTTCTGATGATGAGAAACAAGAGGAATTGAGGGAACTCCTCAAAAATACGAGGGAAATATATAGCGATTTTAGTATTTTCGGTAATAAATCATGCATTTGCTTTCAGAAAGTAGCATTTGGTGAACGAGAACTGATGAAGAAGGCCACGGATGGTTATTCAAAACTCATAGTGTGTCATGGGTGGTATTAAGATATTTCGATCAAGATACGGAAGCAACTATGACGAAGTCAATTTAAATGTTGCTAATGTAATGTCACCATCAACCTGATCTGGTAATTGAAGCCAGAAGGTAGCCAACGGAACTCCGTAATAAAACAGTGTAGCTTATAACGATTCTAGTAAGCTCAAACACGGATGAAATACACTCTGATAAATTAATTATGATTCACAAAAAATATGAAGTTAATAAAATATTTAATAAAAAAATAAAACCGACTCCAAAAAACACTAAAGAGTAAAAAATAATTACCTTACTTCTAACATGAGACTTTGCGCTTCTTATTGAACAATGTAGACGTACCTATTGTAATTTTTGTAGTCGGTACCATTTCGTCTAAACAAATTTCTTTAGATGGCTCCGGCTTCAAAAATTACAATAGGTACGTCTACATTGTCCAATAAGAAGGGTAAAGTCTCTCGTTAAAAGTGAGGCAATTATTTTTTACTTTTTAGTGTTTTTTGGAGCCGGTATTTTTTTTTCCATGCTTAGTTAAAGAAGTATATTTCTAGTCAAAAGACTAGAAATATATGGTGTACCTAACGGTACGGTTTAGTAAAAGTTATTAATAAAATTGAATTAAAAAACTTGTTATAGATAAGTTTTATAATATAAAATAATAATAAAGACATTATTAGGGTGAAAACCGTTGCGTTCCGGCCGGCTCTACTAATACGTACTAAAGCTCAAGTAGCTCAACTCGTCATGTCTGTCTGTCCGTTCAGGAATTTTACTCAATAAGAATAGGGTGTATTGGAATAAAAAATAAAATTAGGTGTATAATGCAGGTCGCTACATAGTTATATAGTCAAATTATACAAATAAAAAATTATTTTACGGTGGCATTCCAGACATGTAGCTTTTTATATTCGAAATTTAAATAAACTGTTTTAAGTCAGTCTGTGTTGTACAGTAGTAAACCAGTCGCTATGTCGCCAGTGAACACATGCATATCAGTTTTAGGTATATAGAAGCCGTGTCGACGAAAATCGTGAAAGAGGTGTAAATTTGCCTCCATAACTTTGATCGGCTGAATCTCCATGAATAGTAGACCTGAAAATATGATTCAGCAACGAACTTTTACAGATTTTAATGCTCTTTACTTCGTTTTATAATGTGGAACCAAAATGTCCTTAGTAGGAAATATATAAGCGAAAATGACAGACATTTTGCGTCAAACTAAAAATGGCAACACGTTGCATAATTTCAAATATAGAAACCAAAATCACTGACTGCATTTTCAACCGCTTCCTTTATCATCATGATGTAAATAATAGATACATTATCTTCATGAGATTTTCTTTAGGTACTTCTTGTTAAAATGCAAACAGCAGTAGAGCGAGTCAAATTGCCTCTTATTTTTAGGGTTCCGTAGCCAAAATGGCAAAAATGGAACTATTATAGATTCGTCATGTCTGTCCGTCCGTCCGTCCGTCCGTATGTCACAGCCGATTTACTCGGAGACTATAAGCACTACAATTATGAAATTTGGTAGGAAGGTGTATTCTATGAACCGCCACACATAAGTGATGTGAAATTACAAAAAAATATTAAATTAGGGGGGCACTCCGTACATGTAATCGGTGGATGAAAAAAAAAATTCAATGCACACAGTCGTGTGGGGTATCGATGGATAGGCCTTTCAAAATGATATAGAGCTAGGTTTCTAAAAAACTTGTCCATTTAAGTCAACTGTTGGTGAGATATTAGTCATAGAAAGTGTCCCCCCCCCCCCCCTCTAATTTCCAAACTATAAAGTGTAAAATTCTAAAAAAATTGAGGTGGTGTGCATTAGTAAACACTTTCAACGATTTTTGGTTTGAACAATATAGGTTTTACGGTTTTTGAGTTTTCGCTTAAAAACTGTCTTGCCCAAACAAAAGGTCGTAAGTGCCGTGAGTTCCCTATGAACATACGACTTTTTTAAATTGGATAGTGATTTTAAATGTGAACTAGTAAGTGTTGGTATGGAACCCTTCATTGTGCGTGGTCCGACACGCACTTGGCCGGTTTTTTTATCCTTTATTCAGTCTATTTGTAGGTTAAACATCCTCATAATCTTTATGTAACCAAATATAGAATTGTCAGTAGGTATATCTCGTGCCTACGCGTCCTGAAATAGACCACTTATTGTGTTCCTGCAGTCGTACCCAGCCGCGACCGGAACTCCGCAATTGAGCGCTTGCGCAGATATTCTTGGCATCCCGCTGACACATGTCATTATCCACAATAATATTAATGCGGTTTTAGATCTAACTGACCAAACTACCACGTTCTGCTCGAATAATTTTAGTAAATAAAATGAGAAATTATACCTTGTCCTTTCTGTATTCCGAAGAATGAAGGTAAAACAATAGAAAGTCAAATTATTGCTATGACTCTCTGAGACCCCTCACTTTTGACACCATGTCTCACTAACCTTAAACGCTCATAGGAAGATTACCGTGCTATGTAGCTGGGCTGATTTAATTTCGAAGTATCCGGGGGTTCACCATACGAGGATCCAAGACTAGTCAGACTAGCCAGTAAAGGTGCTAGTGTGATGTCAGTCCTCCGGAATTTCAAATTTCACTGTTTGTGGGTAGGTTATGCGGGTTTATTTCTAATTAAAATAATATGGTGACTATTTTACAATACCTGAGATTGGTTATGGAGAGTCACGGGTCAACGAATTTCAGTGCTTTGAGACAATTTTATCATTCGTAAACTTTTGTCCTGCTATTATTTCCGAACAAAACGGGACTGCGCTAAAATAAAGGCTGTTCGATATTTTTACGGTACGTCCAATAACAAACATTGAGAGCCGGACCAACTGGCGTAGTGGCGCCAACTGGTGAGCACAAAAACGGTAGTCTATGATGCTATAGTACACATAATAAAATATAACAATACATGCGCTTCTGATCAGTAACGGTTGTTTTAGAAGGTTTGCAATTTTGTAAAAATGTACCGTTTCAATAAAGTAAAATTATTTTAGTAGCTTGGTTGATAGTCAAATATTCAGAAATTGTACTAATAATCTTGCTTTCCTATATTTTGTGATCTTATTTCCAAAACAAAAGATAACTCGTTTTATAATAGAAATATGAGAAATACAAGAATATATTTATTTAAATTTTAATATTGTTAATAAATAGTTTAAAACTAATTAAAATGACAATTATTGACCTCTTACCTACATTAAATGAAATATTTTAGACCGCACGTAGGCGGTTGTATGCCAGAAACAGGACGTAGGTAGTTAAGAGTTAATAGTTAAATTAGTTGAACAAAGTATGTACCAAAAAGAACCGAACGTTCCGATTGGCTGTCGATGTGTTTTCTGATTGGTGGATTTAATATGGTGAAGTATGTTGATTGGTCAAATTTTTGTAAATCATAAATATGTATTCATATTTTCCCTAGGGGCTAATGTACTACTTGATAAGCCTAATATGACACACTTTTCGAGCATGAGAAGTGAAAAATTCTTGTTATGAACATTTTCGAAATAACAATTTGTCTTTCTGAAAGTCTTTATTTGATTTTTAGAAATGACAGTTTTGTAAAATGGTTTGTGAATCGTTGTTTGTTTTGAGAAATGTTGGACAGCAAATGATGATACTCGTAGACCCTATTCATATCAGAACTCATATTACCAAGTCTAACTATTTTCCCGAACGAAGTCATCTCGTGATAATATTACTTACTTTAGACCCTTGTCATACAATCTACTATAATATAAAACTTAAATCCTGATAACTGATAAGTTTCTGAGCCAGGGGACCGTTATGTCGTGTGTCGTGACGGGTACCTACTACAGAGTGAGCGACAAAGCGCTTCCTGTGTTTACTGCGATGTTCAGTGCTCGGTCTGACATCACTCCATCTGGCACAATAACACAAAATGTTGAATAGGGCCGTATCTTATCCCTGTCACCTTACTTCATATACCAGCTTCAGTATTGATTAAGACTTACAGTGTCAAATATTGGGCCAGTGCCGAGTACGGGACGCTTACCTTACATTTCATCCTTAATCATAAGAATGAAATAAATTACCGGTTACATACTTACAAGTTGCAAGTATTGCAACTTGCAATCCACTAAACCCAGATTTCACAGTTATTTTCCTACAGACTAGGGATTTTCCTCGCCTGTTTGCAACTTATGTAACATAATTTGAAGAAATAACGACCGTAAATTGTAAGTTGTATGTATTATAGTAAATAAGGCACAAGTACTAGTGTTGGTAAAGACTCGAGTCTTGGGAGTCTTTATTTCTAAGACTCGACTCCGTTTTTAGACTAGTCATTAATCGAATCTTCAGTGGGTACTTTTAATTTTATTAAGGAACATGAGTCTTTTGAAGAAACTCGAGTCGTATATAAAGATTCGAGTGTTTTGTTTACACTAAAGCTGAAAAAAAAGACTGTGTTATGATGAGAACTTAAATTTCCTTGTACATACGCTTAATAATCCACGACTTACACATTAAACTACTGTAGCAATCGGCACATTTTCCTGTACTTGTATCTGTGCGTTTATTTATCAGTTATTTCTCTTTTTCTTCATTTATTACTATTCAGAAAACCATCTAAATTTCAAAAATTCGACCCACATTTACGGGACTCCTAGTATGAGTTGTGACTACAGGACTTGATAAGACTCGACTCAAGACTCGCAAGTTTTTTAAGTCCCGGAAAAATGATTTCGAGTTCTTGAAATCTAGACTCAAAAGACTTGTCTTAACCAACGCTAACAAGTACTCTCTTGGAGTTATAACATTACCTGTCGAAGCTATTTAGCGACCTTGGATTTGATGAGCTAGGGCCTCATAATCTAATGCCTTGCCTACTTGATGTTCCCATTTCATAAATTGACTCTTGTTATCACAATTGCACACGCCACATACTCTGATTTGACCCAAATCTATTGTATGTTTTAATTTGTTAATTTCATTTAAATAAATGATGATTTAATACGCAAGAAACAGCAGCGCACTGTGTGTGAACTTGGCAAGCATTGCAAGACAAGATGGCGTTTTAACAGTACTAATATTATTTGAATCGCATAGTAAGTTACGCAACCAACGCATATATCTACATAATTTTGTTTTCCCTGAAAAAATAGGTACCGACATAAATGGGGATCAAACATTCAAAGTACCCGCCGCAGACCCTCTGATGTCAATTAGAAGTAGGTACCTATTGTAATTTTTGAAATTTATGCCATCTAAAGAAATTGTCTAAAGTTGACGAAATGGCACCGACTACAAAAATTCGTAGACATACGTCTACATTCTTATAAGAAGCATAAAATCTCGTTGAGCTATTAGAAGTTAGACAATTATGTTTTACTTTTTAGTGTTTTTATTGGAATCAGTTTTATTTTTTATTTAAATTTGAATTATTTCAAACTTTTTAGCATTACCAGGGTGCACCTCATAACGATTCCAATAGGCTCAAAAACGGCTAAGCTACACTATTTTATTATGGAATTATGTTACCTATCTTCCGGCTTCAATTGACTTCGTCATAGTCGCTTCAATATCTTAATTGAAATATGTTAATGCCACCCATGAAATGACTTTTGGATGACCATCCGTGGTCTACTTCATCAGTTCCCGTTCACCAATCTTTCGGAATGCAAATGCTCGATTTATTACGAAAAATATTAAATTCGCTATGTGCCCCTTGAATTTTTTAGAGTTCCCTCAATTTATCTTTGATCACATCATCATAACTAGGTTCTGCTAACAACGGGACCAACCTTGAAGAATAAACGATGGAGCTCTAAGGTAACACAGATTAAAAAGAAAAAATAAATAGAAGAAGAACATATAACCGAATAGAGTCCACCTTTTTTGAAGTCTGTTAAAAAACCAGACAAGTGCGAGTCGGACTCGCTCCCCAAGGGTTCCGTACAACTTTGTAGGTACTTACGCATACCGTTGTTCGGCATAAGAGGTATCCATATGAATCGTCTACATTGATTATTATAAACTGCTAATTTTATTTTTATTATTAAGCTTTGACTTTTTAAATATTTGATTAATTGACAGGTGTCCTCACATTTTTTTTTCTATTACTGTTAGTATCTTAATTAACTGAGAGGTACTTCTTTAGTACTACTTTTTAGCAAAATGGTCAAAAAGGAACCCCTATGGTTTCACTTTCTCTGTCTGTTCACATCGCTAAATATCTCAAAAACTACTTATGCTACCGATTTGATATTTGGAAATTATAAAGAAAGGCCATAAAACATTTCTTTTTTTTCTGCAAAAAAATACAGATAAATAGGTGGTTCAAAATTTGAAAATCTAATGAATTCGTCAAGTGGGTTGTCATCTGAAAGGGCTTTAGTTGCACATTCTGATACAATTTACTAAAAATAAAAAAGGAGGGAATATGTAAAAAAAAATCATGTTCCACCCTTATCTCCGAGGGAAAAAATATGAAATTATTAAGTACATAACATTGATATCGATGTATATTTTACAGGAAAAATTATAGCTCTATCTAGTTTTCCTTTTTTATCATCAAAATACTTTTCTATACTAAGATTGTAATTTAATTACTTTTGCATTTATTTTTGTTTTATAAATACCTACGCTATGATTCTGAAAATACCTTCTTTCAAATAAAGGAAAAAAAATTAAATCAGTTCACGTGATAAAGAATTATCCTTGAAAAACCACCATACATACTAAGATATTCAGTGTTCTGTTCTGTTCTGAATGAACGGAACCAATTGTACGGAACCCTCAGTGCGCGAGTCAGCCTCGCACTTGACCGGTTGTTTTATTGTTACTTCCTATTATTATTATTCAAATTGACATAAAATTAAAAAACAATTAAAGCCCTGATAAAAGTTCTGACATAACCCAAAATTTCCAACATTTGTCATACTTTAAAAAAATATCGCGTCACGCTTAAAGCATCAAACGTGGGTGAGAAAAAGGCATTTTTGGAAGTTTTAATTCTAGTAGTACGCGAGTGGAAATTTCGATTTTCTATGAAGATCCGGTATTAGTGAAAAGGCCTCTTAGGGTCGGTTGCACCAACATACGATCACAGGCCGGTCATCGTCAAATATGGCGCCGGCAGCTGTCATCCCATAGAAACTTGTCAAACTTTCCATACAATCAGATTTTAACGAACACCGCTTACGATTACAGACGGTATGGTGCAACCCACCCTTATTCTCATTTATCTTATATAATTTTACTTTAAATATTTCGTTCTCCCATTTTTATTCTGTTTACAATTGATATTATTATTCTTTATTAAATGTAGCTATACATTTTGTATATATGTTGCAAATTTTAATTAATTGCTCATTTTTTTTATTTTTTTTATGATATGACTACGTAAATCAATCATCAAAGTTAAATTTAGCTTAGTTTAATTAAGCTCGTTATATAAGTTTCATATAATACAACACATTTTGTTCATCGACTAGTTAAAAGAAGGACTACTACTTTAAATAAGGGCTATAATGTATTGTTTACAGATTTTTCCCTGAAAGTACCCTAAATTTTGATTTCCTTAAGTGTCAACATATACTCGTACGTTATTTGCGGCATAAACAGCCGTATCTTTTTTTGACGTTAACTTAGAAGTTTTTTTTTCACAGCTTCAAGGTAGTGTAGGCCCGAGTATATAGTTTCAATTTCAACTCGATACCTCCACGCGTTCCCGAGGAGAAAAAGGGTCGTGACAGACAGTCAGACGGACAACAAAGTGATACTATAAGTGTTCTGTTTTTTTACTTTTAAGGTACGGAATCCTAAAAAACCGGCCAAATGCGTGTCGGATCACGCACAATGAAGGGTTCCGTACCAACACCTACTAGCTCGCATTGTGTTCTGAAATAAATAATTTTGTAATTCGCTCATCATAATTAAATATTTAATTTATTATTAGGTTTTGAAAAGAGAATTAAATCTCATTAATAATACTCGTATCCTAAGTATGTTTTTTTAAAAGTGTTCGCTACGAAAGCGCAATAAGTAGAGCGAATCCGGGGCCACCGGAGCGTGCTCGATACTTGGCGGGCTGGCGGCAAATAATCAATGGCGGTTAACAAAACCTAACCTGGTTACTAAGGAAAATTTACTGAATAAGTTAATATTTCATTTGTTAGGTTATATGCCCAACCTCTAACTACAATGCTGGGGCTATACAGTATTGTTCCTATTTCGAATCAACCTGTCTAGAAGATTATAAGAAGTCAGCATCGAACATCGAATTCTACTAGCGATGTAACTGGAGTGGGATTGTCTGGTTACAAGACTGGGAGATTTTTGTTCCTGATAATGAGACATCGATAGATGAATTCGAAGCTGAAGCTCCACAATCCGCCACCGTAAAACTGACAGATTTATACCTTGTGTAGGTAGTTGGTAGGTGATTCCTAGGCAGGTACCTACAAACCCAACCACATCCAACTTTTTAATCAGCCGGTGTTCTGAGGTACGAATCCAGTTTTGATTATATATTTCACGTAGAGGACGATGGGAGATGGCAATGATTGGTGGTCGAGCGGTGTATGCAATAGATCAGTGGTAGATAAGGATGGCATCGAGCACAATTCATCACCACCACCACGGAAATAAAACGTCACTTAGAATTGTTTACACTGTATTGGTTATTCCAAATAAAACACTGCCTTGATTACAACTTTCAATAGTCATTTATCGTTTAACACTCTAACAAACAGAGATTAAGAACCAAGTTAACTGATCATGAATTAATTATAAACCTTCAGAATAAGCCTTACATTCTTCGTTTAGATCCGTGCGCCACAATGTAAAAATTAATAATCTCATCATCCGATACGGACTGCCGGGCTCAGAATGATCCAAGCGTCAGCCGATACTGACTCACGAACTCTAAATGAAGCCACGGGGTGAATGTCTTTTATATTGTCAACGTGACGTTTTAGTTAGTTTAGAGGAGGGTAGTTCTTAATGCAACTTTTAGCAAGTACCCGTACGAACTAAATGCAGATGCTTAGCGTTTCCAACATTAAACTACGCTTTCTTAAATCTAAATCTCGTAGTGTTGATCTGCTAAACAGGCCGCTTTATTTCTGTCACTTACGGTGATTTTCTTGAATTTATATTTCTCACTATCCCGACATTTTCACTAAGTAATTATGATAAATAAATATTTTATTTACTTAATTAATTATTAGGGAATAATGTTAAAAATATCGACCTGGGCAGTTCCTATATAATGTAGATTGCCTCCACCCACAGAAAAAAAAGGTCGACATGGTCGGTGCCAGGTGCGTGTCGAACCACGCACAATGAAGGGTTCCGTAGCAACTACACTAACACCTACACTACTACGTAACACCTACTGGCTCACATTTAAAACCACTGTCCAATACATTAAATCTAAATAGGTCGCATCTTCATAGGAAACTTACGGTACTTACAACCTTTTGTTTGAGCGAGAGAGTTTTTCGGCGAATACTAAAAAACCGTAAAATCTTATTCAAAACAAAAATCGTTGAAAGTATTTATTAATGAAAACCACCTCATTTTTTTTCAGAATATTAAACTTCATAGTTTGGAAATCAGAGGGGGGACGCTATTTATGAATTTGACAGCTTATATATCTCACGATCGGCTAACTTAAATGAAAATGTATAACCTCCATATCATTTTTTAAAAGGATACGCCACACGACTATGTGCGTTGAATTTTCTTTTTGCCTCCCCCTAATTTAATATTTTTTTGTAATTATACATCATTTTTTGTAGCGGTTCATAGAATACACTTTCTTACCAAATTTCATAATTGTAGTGCTTAGTCTCCGAGTAAATCGGCTGTGACATACGGACGGAAGGACGGACAGACACACATGACGAAACTATAAGGGTTCCGTTTATTACCATTTTGGCTACGGAACCCCAAAAACAGCCATGACTTGTAAACAAATATTCGTGCTAATCGCACAAATTAAACAAATTAACTGGGATTCGTAGGCATATTCTTTGTAGGCATTGGGTAGTGACACTAAGCAAACTAAAGCTATAGCCTGGCGGTGCCAGCTAGGCTAAAGCGGTCGTCATTACAAGTCACAGTTACAAGTAGGTACAATACATACGATAACATATAGTAACTATAGAAAGTGGAATCACAAATCGGCCAAGTCAGGCAGGTCATATTTCGTGAGGATTCGACCGACATTACCTACTGCTCAAGCATATTCTGCTAAATTATTACTTACACTTTGTATTTACTTAGGTACCATTCCTACTTATTACTTATACATACCTAAAATGTACCTACTAGGCTTACTTATATATCAAAATGATAGTTGTTATAGATACACTAACGGGGCAGCTTCTTCAAGTAGAAATAAATAATGAATAACTATTGATTTCTAGTCGATGGGTCCCCGATAGTTACAAAAGTAGGTATCCATGTCATGGCTATTGTTCCGTTTTAATACAATGTTGACATAGAACTATGCACTTATATAGAGCCTGGCAAATGAAAGATGACAATGAGTTTTTTATGGAACTTTTTATATGACAACACAACCTGAATTTTCAAACATTATTGATATACGAAATATCATTTTTGATACTTACGTTTATCCTATAAATTTACTCGTCGCTGTTCATTATCTAATACGAATATAATAAAAACGCGGGCTTATGTCAGGTTAACTTATTTGGTATGATATTCAATATGGGGATTGATTATAACACGGGTCAACATTGAGAGTAGGTTTTTAACCTCATGAATCGATTAAATAAAATCACTTTTTAAACTCATGAATCGGTCAAGCTTGTATTGTACAGGTAAATAAAAAAAATCGTTTTAAATATTAGATAATCATATCTATTACAAGTGTCAAGACTGATTACGCGTTACACATCAGGGATTCCACCTTCCACCACACTCTGAATTTTCGAATTTGTTCTCATTCTCATCTTTTATTTGCCAGACTCTTAAGAGAGTGCAGAATCGCTGCAAAATTAAATAATTAAGCTCCGCTGACGCCACCTTTTTACTTTTCAGTATGGCTTGGTTGATTCAGATGTTGAGACTTTTTAGAGTTCCGTATCCAAAGGGTAAAACGGGACCCTATTACTAAGACCTCGGTGTACATCCGTCCGTCCGTCTGACACCAGGTTGTATCTCATGAACCGTGATGATGTATTTCTGTTGCCGCTATAACAACAAATACTAAACAACAGAATAAAATAAAAAATTAAGCGGGCTCCCATACAACAAAACGTGATTTTTTGCCGTCTTTAGGGTTCCGTAGTAAACAAGGAACCCTTATAGTTTCGCCATATCCGTCCGTCCGTCCCCCGCTTTTCTCAGTAACCGTTAGTACTAGAGAGCTGTAATTTGGCATGAGTATACATATCAATGACGCCGACAAAACGGTAGAATAAAATCATAAAAAACCGTACCTCCTCTACATGTAAAGTGGTTGGTGGTGCAATTTTTTTTCTTTCAAACCCCATCGTGTGGGGTATGGTCAAGTGTCCCCCCCCCCTGCCAGCTAAACGGTGGCTACTAGGCATGTGAAAAAAATCATGGTAGTACGATGAATTTAAAAGGAAAACTATCACATCTAAGTAGACAGTACCGTAAAGGGTAAAAATATGTCTACAACACAACATCTCAAAAAAGTACATCATCAGTACTAAGATCAGTAAAAACCCTTCTACGGGTCCGTAATTCCGCATATGACCGGTGACGTGATGGACGGGCAACTACGGAACCCTACACTGTGCGTGGTCCGACACGCACTTGGCCGGTTTTTTATAGATTGTACGGAACCCCTCGTGCGCGAGTCTGACTTGCGCTTGCCGGGTTATTTTATTCTATAGGTTTGCGCTTGACTTTAAATCACCTGATGGTAAGCGATATAGTGGTCTAGGATGGACGCACATACCTAGTAAAAACCGGCCAAGTGCATGACGGACTTCGCACTTTAAGGGTTCAGCCGCAAAATGAAGTTGGTTTTAACAGGAAAACAAAGGGAATATCAATGAAAAAATCAGATTTATCAATACTTTTGTATTTGTAGGTAAAATATACGTAATAATAAACATTATTACCAAATTTGAAGTATGTAGTTCCAACCGTTTGGCTGTAAACCCATGTGACAGACGACGTACCGGACAGGATTCCGTTAGGACCCTTCGGGTACGGAGCTCTAAAAACCAATTCACTCTCGCCTTGAAGACCAAAAAGGAGAACACGGGTGTGGATGACACACGTATTTAATTATAATATTTCTCAAGCACAAGCACAAGTACAAGCTCGATAGAAACAAGTGATGGCTCAGCTTGGCGCAGCTTGTCTCTCAATATTTAAGTTAGTTTGAGTTCTGATGATATTCCGTCGGAAGACTTTCGGCTGCCCCATAACAGAACAGAGTAAAGGACATTTTTTAAAAATGAGATTCCACCCACAGGGTAACTTAATTTTTTAAGGAGAATGAGATTTTTTTTTTAAATACTGGACGTTTAAAAAAAATAGCTATCCGGAAAATCAAAGTAAAGAAACACTTTTCCAGCTAGTTTATGCGAAAAACAACATCAAAACGCAGCAAATGCTTCAAAACAAAGTAAACATGAGATCTTTAATTTGTTACGAAATGGTATCCCGAAACACTTTGTTCTGCAAAAGTCTTTCATTGTTTCAACTTTTATTTTATTTTTTTCCAAAAGAGAGTATCACTGTCATAACACGGTAAAACACAGTCTTACTTTGTTTTGAAATGGGAATTAGCATATGCATTGTTTTGTGAAAGTTTTCGTCCATGAAAATGTATAACGTAGGCAATCTTGGCAAGGGATAAGAAAGGATTTTTCAAAATTTATCCCCTAAGAGGGTAAAACAATGGGATGAAAGTTTGTACGTGGAGCAATTTTTTCGAACGAGGGACTTGAAATTTCGTATCTACTCTGTGTTTAAATACAACAAAATTAGTTACATAGTTTTTCGAAGTTCATCCCCTAAAGGGGTTAAAAACGGGTTCAAAGTATTTTAAGGGGAGCAAACATTTTTGAAATTTCCTTTATACTCACTGTTTAAATACAACAGAACTTACGATTATTTAAGCGTGTTTCGAAATTAATCCCCTTAAGGGGTTAAAAGGGGATCAATATTTGTATGGGGAGCAAGCTGTTTTTCAAGTAGGAGACTTGACACTTCGTATATAGACTGTATTATTATTTTTTGCTTGACTCTGACCTAAATTGGGGCAATCGTTTATTCTTAATATTGGTACAGTAGGTATACATAAACTATAAAAAATATTTTTAGTCGATGGGACGGCAGCGCTGTCGTCGAACCCGAGCCATCTCACAGCGGGGTGCCGATGTGCCGTGTGCCGCGGATGCACATACTATTTAAATACAAACACAACTGATTTCAGCGGTTTTCTAAATTCATCCAGTGAAGAGGTTAAAAGGGGGTTTAAGATTTGTATGAAAATCAAGTATTTCTATTTGATGAGAAACTTCAAACTCAAACTCTCTTGAAAATTCACCCTCAGAACGGGCAAAAAGGGGGGTAAAAGTTTGTACGGGTAACGTGAGTATTTAAAAGTGAGTGACATCATACTTGGCGTGTACAGTCTCTGTTAAAATATAAGAAAAGTAATTTCAGCGTTTTTATAATTCGTTGCTTAAGAGTCTAGAGGGGGTTGAATGTTTGTATGGAAAATGAGTAATAAGTGAGACTAGAAATTTCGTTTATAAATACGAGTATACGAGTAAAAGGTAGTAGTTCAACCATAAAAAAAGCTGGCAGGTCGCTAATACTATATAAAATGTTTCAAAGTATATTTGTAATCAGGTTGCTAAAATTTATTTCAATATAGACAAATTCATTTCATAATTTAGTTGCTATTTTCAACACATTTTTCGTGAAAAACTACTATCAAAATCCACGACAAATAAAAGTATTACGTATACTTTGTAATTGATATATCCGTATTATCCATGTTTTGGGGAAAAACACCGTGTTGTACACATACCAAAACACATTATGGGTTTCAAAACAAAGTCTAATCATTTACTAATTTTAGTATGGAAATTGAAACATCGTTTCGGAATTTATTAATTTTATAAATATAAATCACCACTACAAAACAAAGTTTATTTGAAATCCCATGACAAAACACAGTACTTATACTTTTTGATAAATATTTTAGTGAAATTCAGACTTATTCATTCATTTTTTCGCTTGGTACACAGGCTCTAATTTTATAAACAAGGTATTTTTGAATTTTTGTAATTATGAGCCTTAGTTCAAATTTTATATAATAAAAATACTATTTTTGATTTACTGAATATTTAGTGATAATGCCTTACTTTGTTTTACAAAAGAGCAGCCGCTTTGTAAACCATTGGCAGATAGAACTAAAGGTTTTAAGTACCTAATTAACCTTTTCATAAAGTTGGCGAGACGGGCAATATAGTTATTTGTGCAACAAGAGAACAAAATTGCTTTTTGCTGCGAGTGCTGATTTTGAGTCCCGAGGAAGCGAAAGATTCTAAAATTGAATCACGAGCGTACCGAGTAATTCAAAGCTAATCTTGAGCGTAGGGAGGGACTCAATGGCCCGAGATGCAAACTTTAAAAATATCAGGCTTTTACGTACCTACTGACGTGTCTGGTAATTAATCAGGGAGAAAACTTAATTCAGCATTCATCAAGGCACTGCTGTATTATTAACTCCTCAGCACAAGACGCGTTCAGGCGCTCGACGCGAGAATAGGCGCGGTTGCTGCTACCGCGCCTATTCTCGCGCCGAGCGCCTTTCAGTACCTATGTCTCGCGTGAGCCAGCTTGTGAGCACACTAAAAACTAGTTAAGCCTCTGTCTCAGATTTCACTCATGTATTCTAGAAGTTGTACGATATTCAACGCTTGTTTCTGTAGAGCAATAAAGAGAAAAAGAAACATTTTCACTATTTTCAGTAAATGTTACGCGACCGCGCGCCTTAGTACAATGAAAACCAGGCGCACTGTTGTTAAATACAGCAATACCTTTCTCACTGTTCACTAATATTTTCTAGTTATTTTAAACAATATTTAATATCTGTGGTGCAAGATGGAAGAAAACGACAATTTAATTTCACAATTTGAGCGTTCTGAAACTGCACCGGTGGTATTATTTTCCTAAAATATGGATTATTAAAATCATAATTATTAATTAACGTGGTAAACTCTCTGTTTTTTCTTCAACATTTTTATTCAGCTTATCATAACTCCGTCCCTTTTGGGCATTGGCTAATCCTCTTCCTACGGATGAATTGCTGCCACTAAGCAATAACATACAACACGACTAAAGATGAGATATCTCAATCGTGCTAAAGGGTGTACCAGTCTTCTGATACATCTCAATTTAGTTAGGTTACCATAAGTCTTCTTTCTACGCCCGGCTCGTATCAATGAGACTTAAGTACAGAACAGAATATGATTTGGTTCTTTAATTTTCCATTAGCTTTTTGGTGACGTAAGACAATGTGACGAGACGTATACATTTCAAAACCGGGGCCAGCGTTGGGAATTGGGACTACTGCCAATTTCTTTCATCCACGAGAGGCCTGTGCACCATTAAGTAGCTATATATAGGCTAATGATGTCATGTGTGTAAAAAGCAGATTGCCCAGTTACGCTTGATGGTGTTTTCAGAATGTTAAATTTGCGATATAGGTACAGTACCTACACACACACATAACCGAACAACAAACAACGTTGATAGACAAATGTTCATATTTAGATACCTAGTTACTTATATACACATAATACTAAATTACTATAAATACCGGGGACTCTATATCGACGGTAATACTTTAGTTAAGGTTACTTACCAGAGTTACAAACAATCCAATAGACGTTCAAATAATAGATCACTAAAATTGCAGTTTACAATCAACTAGACTTCGCCATATATCATGTATTTGTTGAGTAAGTATTAATAAATCACACTTAGTAGGAAAATAAACCACTGTTGATTCCGTCGGTCGTGAAGCCGAACGCTCGTTTGGGGAAACGCAATGAAGATACTACGAAATTACGTATTAGATTCTGCGTGCATACAATTGCTGCACAGAAAGTGTGTCCACGAACGTGGAACTAATCCGCAATATAATTATTTAGTCTCGTGGACCGCTGTTAGCGAAGTAAGACCGTCTAAAAGGCCAATTCGTTACAATTTTCTTAGTTGGTTACTACCTGACTGCAATCGATTCATGTTAGTTAACATCGCTCTACTACTAGTTTTTAATTATTTGTTTTTGTTTATTAGGGCATAATCAATAGGCATAAAACATAAATAAACGCACGGACGCGGGGCACGCACGGTATCAAACGGTTTGAGAATGGGGCCCTGTCGTCGGTTAGGTATTGTTATTAGTTTACCTACTGTACTACATTATGTATGATATAGATATAGCCACTTATGGCATAATGCTTTGATACTAGACTGGACGTAGATACACTGAATGACAATATTTCAAAATTATTTTGGCGGGTGACATAACTCATATAGAGGTTGTATGTTCTAACTTCGCCTTCGAGGTTTTGGCCTCAGGGCCATCAAACTCCACCTGCCTGCCGTGCCTTTAATAAATCCAGTATAAGTGTCGTATAAATACGTAAATACAAAATATAATTACAAGTCCAGAAAAATAATTTGTCATCGTTTTTAGTAAAAATATGAATGTGGAATGTGAAATATAAGGCACGGGCAGCGTGGTTACCCTAATGAAGCCATGCGTTGCCCAAGCGCGGTCGGTTCCGGGCTGGTGGCGCCGCCGGAATGCTGCAGTTACGGCGACCGGCGCGGGGTTGGCTCCGCTGCGCCGGACACAATAACCCAAATAATTTAATGGTAACGAAATTAAAATAGCCTTCCATTACCGACCCTCGCAAGTATTTTTGTAACTTTGAATTTGGAAACCACATATTTTTTTTAATAACGCGAAACGCTTTTAAATTCTTGTACTCTATCTTGTACAAGTTGCGCGGGGAGTTACAGTTACAAAGCCTTTACACTTGACCTAGACCACTTTTATGCTTTCAGAGCAAAAAAACCCAATACCTACAGAATCCAATAGACCACATGGGTTCTAGATATTGGGTAGAACTGTCACGTTAATGAAGCTAAAGAATATTTTTGTCGATCTGAATCTAATTTAGTTCAATTATATTGTGGAGTGAGCTTCGTGGGCTTGGCAATGAGATGTATCTTGGGCAATTATCCGAATTTGAGAGAAATCGCCATGAAATTCATGACTCTTGGTCATTTCTGTATACAAAAAATTGATTAAGTATGTGCAGTTCTAATAATGACAGAATCATTCATGTCAAAAGTCTGAATATTATTACTCGCCAAATTATTCAAATTTTACCCCATTATATCCCACTTTATAAAATTAATTTTGTTTTTTCAGAACACAAAATGGAGTACATAGTCCGCCATATTGTTTTATTGCAACGTCACAAATCCTATGTTACTCGGGAGGACGTAAGGATTCCAACGATATCTCACACATCTAATTCGGTTAAGGGGCTACACGCGCTATTCATCGATTTTTGACGAGCTCCATAAAAACTATGATATATTTATGGCACAAACGGTTATCGATTCTTCAATTCTTTATCTACATTTGCAAGAGCCAAATTTTGAAAAGTCGGACTACTAATTTTATTATACGTACAAAAAACTGGTTTTTGGTCTAAAGTTGCCAGTTTGAAGTAAATATGGAATACTATTTCGGTAATCCTCGTTGTTCTTAATTTTGATAATACGGCCGGTGGCAAACAAGCGTACGGTCCACCTGATGGACGCCCACAACTCCAAAGGAGTCACGTACGCATTGCCGACCCTGTACAAAATCCTTTATCTTATTTTTTTTCTTAATACTTTAAACCATAAAAAACACTAGAAAACGGAGATTTACAGATCAAAGGCAATTGGGGAACAAAGAATAAATACTACAATACGACAACAATGAATAAATCCTTTACTTTACTTTAATAATCTTACATATATACATACATGAACCCTGAAAACATTACACCCTTTTTTGGGCAGTCGTGTAAAAAGCAGCCCCGGGGCTAAAATACCCATGTGCCGTACTTATTTAATACATTAAAACCGTACCGTTAAAATAGATATCGAATATCCCGTATAGTAGCGAAGTCTCATTATGTTCAGAAAAAAGCAGGACATAAGTTACGGATAAAATTGTCACAAGGCCCTAAAATTCGATAACCCGTAACTCATATTTGTCATAATCAATCTCGGATGTATCAAAATAGTCACCATATTATTTGAATTAGAAATAAACACGCGTAATCCACCCACAAACTATGAATTTTGACGTTTCGGAGGACTGCCATCACATTAGAGCGCCTCTAGTGGCGAATTCATACGCGGTGGCCCTCATTGAAGTTTTCTCAGACGCCATTTGAAGGGAGCTACAAACGGTCACATACAGAGGAAACATCAAAGAAAATTAATTTAAAACTTTAAAGAACTCGAAGACAGAATAATAGCGTGTACTTACTCCAAAGAATGTGAAAATAATGTTATGTAATAATTCCATATTTTTTTCTTGGTAAGCTTGACAACAGTTTATAGCCCCGGACCACGCCAGTGCTATACACTTTAAAATAAATATAATTGATGCAGGACGTATTACGAGGACTTCATAATGTAATAACCAAGACAGATTTTAGAGTATAAATGGGACCAAAATGCAAGTGACAGCTGTCAAGTTCAATATACACGCACCCTAGATAAGAATGTGTATGACTGGTGAATGTGACACGACACGCACACGAAACCTGATTACATGCCTTAAAATTTGAACTTCATGGGCCACGGGGATAAGACGCTACATGGAAATATGTACTTTATTTTCTATTAAATTCGCATTTTTTTTTTGAAAACCATTGACTCCATGGATATGAGATATATGCATATATGACAAGACGAATGCTTATTTAATCCTACACCGGAAACTCCTACATTGCTTTGGCAAAAAAGTATGAGCTATGTGGCTCATATCCTTATTGTATAAAGCTAAGTAGATTTGAAATTCTTGCAAGCTTCCAATTCAGATATTTTCACCCGAATATCTTCCGGATAGAGTACATTTTCCAAGATAGCGGCGGCTCTAGAAGGTCCTGGCCTCGGGACTTTTGGGAGACGAAAATAAGGCCATCAATGAACCTTCGTACCAGTTCATCTAAGTTATCAACATGTCCAGGTTTTGCTTCCTCGACTAAAGTTCTATGTAAAAAATAAATTGTTTATATTTATTAAATAATTAACTGATTACTCCGTGTTTTTTTTTATTTTATTTTCCCAACAGTATATTTGTGTTTCTACAATTTACAGATCTTTCTTTGGGCAGGTGCGTATAAATATGGGTATACTTATTTTCAAAGTTTATTCATGTATATATCCTGTTCATGTAATGGACCGTGGGCCAACAACAGATTTCAATGACCAATTTCCTCTCGCACCATAACTTGTACAATGTTTAAGAAAATTATATTATGAAGCCTCGTGAACATCAGCTGGTTCTACCTTGGTAGGTTGAGGAGCAGCAGTCTCCCAAAGACGTAAAAAATCAGTCATTTCCTCTCGACTGAAACTTGTATCGAATGATAGTTAAGCCAAAATTCGTCAGCTGGTTGTATCGGATACCGGTATTTTCTCCATAGAAAAATACCGGTATTTTTACGGTCACCGGTTCATTATTTCGTTTTTAATGGGACAATGTAATAATACGACGTTGTTACCTAAATACATGATTCAGCCCTACGTAAAGAGCAAAAAATAATCCAAAATATTGGGCTAATTCAGGGTTTTTTAAAATACCGGTATCGGTCCCTGATCCGATCGGGGTGGAAAAACCAGTCGGCTGATACCCTAAACATGGTATGGGATGAAAAAAAACAATTCATGGGTGTGGGGTATGTATGCATAGGCCTTTAAAACTACCCGAAGGGTTCAAACGGAACCCTACTGCCGTCTGCCCGTCACTCACGCGTCCGTCTGTCCTGGTGACACAAACGGTTTACACCCAATGGAGCTAGTCTTCAAATTCTCACAGTATAAAAGCATCTTGTTGACCCAGTCATACGGGTGCGCCAAAGTTCACATAAAATTGCTACTTCGATTATTGGAAGTCCAAAAATGTTTGTTATATAATTTTATATCATAATGATCATTACTTATACAAGTTATAAGCTTTGCGCATAACAATCGTAACACTGAATCATTCATGTTAATAATGTCAATCATAATAAATATCTGTAATACTAATGTTAATTTTCATTTATTTTTAAAATATAACGATTTTAAATAATAAAATTTTAAATCATATTTATTTTTTAACAACGACAAATTAGTAATAAAAATTTATATAATATTTATTTTCAACTTTACCTGGTTTTATTTATAAACTGTCAGGTATCTTCCACACCACATTCAACTTGCTATCAAAATAGAAATACAGTCCCAGAGTCGGGATAGGTACGACGACGAGCGAAGCGAGGAGGAGTGTTAGGTGTCTTTTTTTCCTCAGAGCGGAAAAAGGAGCCCCGCGAAGCGGGGCTCCGTCGACTTCTTGGCGGGCCGAAATCGCTTAATAAGTGCGTACCCACAATGTACTACGAAAAATCGCTGTGTACGTTCCAATACACCCATACTTTATATGTTATGCTTTCAAATACTTATACAATATAAGTTTATAATTATTAAGTTTATTATAAAAATCATTATGAGTTGTGATGAATAGTTGGAAATGACATTATGTTGTTAAAAAATCTGCCTAAATATAATTATGAGTAATGATGTTGGTAATACAAATGTATATACAACAAATTTGTAGGCAAAAAAATTATGACTAATGATTACTATGATCAAAAAGCGTTATTATGAAAAATAATATGACAAGTAATGTTATGTGAGCCAATATGGACCCAGTCATACAAATTGTCAAAGTTTATTTTAAACGTCTTTAAAGCAGGCTCCCAAAAAACTGAAGCGGAACGCGAAAATAAAATTTTGACCTACGCCAGCAAGTGGGGTATCGTTGTTTAGAGCTAGTTAAGAAGATAATAATGTATTTTTGTTTTAAAAAAATTTGAAAACAAAGGAATGAAAAACCACCATTCAGCTTGTTTTGCAAGTTTTGAGAGCGAGGGACCTAAATTTGTCCCTTCTGTTATCAACACAGTGCATCCTTAAATTTTATGAAGGGTCGGCAACGCGTACGTGACTCCTTTGAAGTTGCGGGCGTCTATAGGCTGCGGTGGCCGCTTACCATCAAGTGGACCGACCGTGTGTGTGACCGTAAGCTTGTTTGCCACCGGCGTTGTATAAAAAAAAAATTGTCCTGAAGTATGTTTTAACTTCCCATTACCTACGAACTTGAAATTTGGTGATAATGTTTATTCTTGCGTCTATTTTATCAACAAATCCTAAAATATTGATAAATATACATTTTTTCTTTGAGATTCCCTTATTTTTCTTATTAAAACCAGTTAAGTTTGCGGTTTCTTAGAACCCTAAATGTGCGCTCAGACACGCACTTGGCCGGTTTTTATTGTATGACTAAAAGAAAGGTATTGAACCTTTCTCTTAAGGACTCATTTGATACACATAAATGAAACATGATATATTTTTTTTGGATTTTATTACGCTTACAATTACAGGAGGCTCTTAGATCCTGGATGGATACAGCATCTGAAACAAAGGAATTATTAATTTGTAGTGTACATACATTTTTTTAATTCAATTCTTGTTAAATCAATATCTTGATTAGTAAATGTTGATTGCGCCTTGCAGCGTTATTAAATTGACACAAGATGATTGATTGATGAAATAATTATTTATAAATTCGAATAACTGATCATCAACATCTGAAGAAGAACTCTTTAGATGCATCTTAAAAGTTATGTTACATAAACCAGTTTTTATGTAGGTACTTTAATCCCTATTTAAGAGTTACGTCTAATCACTGGCTCAGTGACATATTTACATACAAATAATTATCTAACATGAATATGAAATAATAATTTAGATTTACTATAAATATTTTTTGATATTTTGTACATGATCAATTTACTCTCACAACATGCCCCACTGTTCAAAAATATGAACAACATACATAATTTCAGATTTAACAGCATGACGTAGGGTGTTCATTACGATAACCAGGCAAGATCAGTAAAAATCATCAATCTGTACGAAACAGAGTAATCACTACAGCATTATCTCCTTAAGATTTGTCTTGTAAGGTTTGCCTTTGCTTAACTAAGAGTTGGGATTTTGGCTTTAGGTTTATATTTTATAAATTCAGTTTGAAATTTAGACATATCATTTTTTACAAATTTTTTACAAATTAGGCACCCCTTGCATAAGTTTTAAAATGTCACAAATTTCAAATCAGATCAGGATTCTATTTTTGAACCAATCATCATTCTGATCAGGATTCTGTTTTCGTTTAGAATGCAAAATGGCGACCAGCCAAGCAACGGAGCTGCTGCGTACGGCAGCGTTGCGTGTGCAGCTCTCTGAAGCACGCGTGGCGTCGACGTGTGCGTAACCCGGTGTTACAGGGGTGCTGTGCACGCAACCAATGTGAACCGGCCTTGTCTCAGACAACACTTACCACTCTTATCCGATGTCCCATAGCATGTGCGGGAAGGTTGGACTTGAACCGTGCCCGGAGTCCACCAGAGTTGCCATGGGGACGGGTAACCTTGCCCCAGATGGCGCGCAGCTTGGTCTTCTTGCCACGGGGTCCACCGGCGATGGGGGTCCTCTTCTTCGCGCGGTACACGTACACACAGCGCTTGCCAGCATAAAAATTGGCATCATTACGGTCACGAGCTCCTTCAATCTGAAACCCATGTTCGAGTTTTGTCAAGCATGGTACACCCAATAGTAATTTCCAGGCCCCTACTATGTTTATCAGTAAAAGTAAAACCACATGGTTTGGTTCAGGTTTCAAATGTCTGAAGGCATCATTTAGGAATGTTATTTTATCGTAGGATTGCTGAATTATGGGATTTTATAATCTGTTCACCACCAAAGTAGATACCATAAGTTGTGTCCCACACGCCAGTCTTTGTAGCAAAAGACTGAACATGAACCTTACTTGATAGCACATAGGTTGCCTTTACATGGACTTGGTCGACTTGACATGAAGTCATAGGGGTGTGGGGCAGTAAATGTCCTGACTATATCAAGTCAATGGCGGCGAAAAGGTAAAGTTCTCTCTGAATAAAGTTCTAAATTACACTTGAGTAAAACAACTCGCATAGCATTTGACCATCAATAAGGAAAAGTAACTTCATTTCTTTAGCATTTATAGTGAAAATACAAGTCAACATTTACTACCAACCTAGGCTAAGGACAGCATGTCCGTAAAACATACCTATGAATCGCAAAGGCATTAGGTACCTCAATATCCACTACTTTATTATTACGTACCTTTAGAAGCGCTGTGTTTTCATGTTGATTTCTCAGACCACGTTTGTAGCCAGTGAACACAGCTTTGGCATAAAGCCTGCCATGTCGTGGTTTAGACGACACTTTGCGGATCGCCTTCGGGGGCTCGGCAGGAGCCGCCGCTGGAGCAGCCTTTGCAGCCTTCTCCTTGGGTGCCTTGGTTTTAGGCGCTTTCGCCTTCGGCGCGGGTGCCGGCGTGTCAGCCATTCCTAAAACAGGCTTGTACTGTTACACACAACACCTTCGATCACTACGTACCTATATCAGATTAGGTTATGTTGACATTCACACGGAAAATAATCGGTAAATATCTTGATAAAAAATAACAATCCTATATTTTTGCTGTTGGTGCAAGTTTCCAAAAACGTTTTACTAGAAATTGTTAGGTTGATTTTATATCCGCACCTTAATTTATAAAAGAAATCTTAAAAGTAATGGCACACTAACCGGAAATTATTTGTGGAAAGAAAGAGAACCGGTGTTGCCAAGATTTAATAAACACTAGTGGATAGAGTGACAAATTAAAAAGCAAAATTACCCTATTCTCAAAAACATTTCGGAAATGTTATGCACTGCCAACCAACGGTCGCCTTTTAAAACTTCCTGGGCCCTAGAGGCTAAGATGACCGTTAATATTTCGGGCATATAGCATACGTCCCTCTCACACTTTCATACTTGACAGTAAGGGACAAGTGCTATGTGTCCGACGTATAAGCGATCATCTTAGCCCCTCTGGGAGTCTTATAAAAAATCTGGATGCATGGCCAGTCCAGTACTGGATTTATCTAATAGCGCCTTTAGTTCAGACTAATCAGTGTTATTTTTCATTTCTGTAAGAAAACAGGAATTTGCATAATTGGGTATGTTGTATTTTATTTGGGTATTTTGACCTATAAGAACTTCATTATGGGTTTGCAATGCTGAAACCTATAGCTATGAACATAAGAGAACAATTACCCACAATTTATCATAATATTCGAAGCTGGCGACACTTTGTACTTCATTTCATGCATAGTATGTTTTAATCTACTGCATATGCTATGTACGGTATGTTATCACATATCACTTTAATGTATTACATTAACTATATTACATATATTTCCCAATGGATGACTGGTAGAAAATGCCTTATGGCATGAAGTCCGCCATTTGTACGTTGTTATTGCTTTGTGCAATAAAATTTTAATAAATAAATTATAAACACATTTCAATATTTGCTTCAACTTCCAATTCCAATCTTTTAAGAAAATCTTATAACATTTTTAGAACACGGAAAATATCCCCGGCGACAATCAATGTCACTTTTCAATACTAAGTGCAGAGGGGCTACCGCGAACCTAAACCGAAAGAAGTTCGAATATCTCCCTGTCTGGCACACAAATGAGCAAGTGCGACAGAGAGGGAGATATTCGAACTTAGTTCGTTTTCGGTTCGCGGTAGCCCCTCTGAGGGGCTACCGCCAACCACAAACGAAGTTTTCTCTCTCTGGCTCACTTATGTGCAAACTTGCAAGTGCGACAAAGAGGGAAAACTTCGTTTGCCGTCGCGGTAGCGCCCCTGTTCAATGAATGTTGATCGTTGCCGCCACGTTTGAAGCTATTGTCAGTGGTATTCATGTGCTTAAAGGACATTGACGCTAGTTTTGATTGATGGAGTTGGACTCAATCGTGTTGACATTCATGAATTAGAAAACAGTGAATGGGGCAGCGGGACTACTACGTCTAGGGCGCTACCGCGACAGCAAACGAAGTTTTCGCTCTCTGTCGCACTTGCACGTTCGGACATAAGTGCGACAGAGAGGGAAAACTTCGTTTGCTGTCGCGGTAGCATCCCGGAGGGGCTACCGCGACCACAAACGAAGTTTTCCCTCTCTGTCGCACTTATGTGCAAACTTGGAAGTGTGACAGAGAGAGAAAACATCGTTTGCTGTTCGCGGTAGCCCCTCAGGCTAGACGAAAATATGGAAGAACGAGAAATAATTTCATCTATTAATATCCCTGTAGAGATTGGATGCATTATGATTAATGTTGCTCAGATAATTTTGATTCAATGAACTTAATGTAGAAGGAAAGTGACGTTAGAAACCTAAAAATAATATTGACCATTGATCGTTGCCGGGCTATTTAAGATTACTGTTTTGCTATTTTTAGCACAGATAAAACATGTATGAATTTCAAAAGTAATTATAAAATTAATTTTACGTGGTCACGAATTTATATCAACTCAATTCATTTCACTCAATCTTATTCTTACAACCTTATTGTTTATTTTTCATACAATAAAATACCCTATTGATGTATAAATTTGTACTGGCAATTAATTCAGAACGAGTAAAAAGTCTGTTAAAAAACCACCAAGTTCTGTAATTAATTATTATATAATATCTTTAAACAAGCAATTTTAGTATATTTATTTATATTGGGGAAATGTAGCGGTTTTCTGGCGCCGGTTATTTCTTGTAACCCATTGTAGCACATTTTTAAATGTAGGTTGTAGCAAATTTTTAAATGTAGGTCGAGCTAGAAAAAATGACATGCTAATTTAATTTAGAAAGACCTGGGTGGGGTATCAGCGGTGACACGCGAATGCGATACTGTTGATCAGTTTTGTCATAAACTATAGAAAACAGATTATTTGTAATTCCTCCTCTTTCTGATCATTTAAATAGAATGTCACCTTCATTTACTACTTCTATCACACATCAGTAATCTATACATGTAAAAAAAGAAGTCCTCGCTGACTGACTGACTAACTCATCAACGCGCAGCCGAAACTGCTGACGCTAGAGAGTTGAATTTTGCGTAGGCTATGGATTAGAAACCATTTTTCGAAATTCATCCCCTAAGAGAGTAAAACAAGGGATGAAAGTTTATATGAAAACACGTATTTATTGAAGTGAGAGATTTGAAACTTTGTATATAGACTCTCTGTTTAAATACAACAAAACGTATTTAAATATGTTAATAGTGTATTTCAGCGTTTTTTTAAATTGGTTCCCTAAAGGAGTGAAAAGGAGGTTCCAAGTTTGTATGGGGAGCAAATCTTTACTTATCTTGGACATCGATTTAGGTGTCATCTTCGAGGTTCCTCGGGGTGCGGACATTAATTTTTCTTACAAATCGATATGGGTGTCATATTTGTGGTTCCTCCTGGTACCGATTACGAAAACGACATGCATTTTCAAATCCAAAATGGCGGAAATTTGTTTATTTTGTTTTTCTTAAAAATCGATAGGGGTGTCTTCGTCGAGGTTCCTCGGGGTGGCGATTACGAAAATGACATGCATTTTCAAATCCAAGATGACGTACATTTATTTTTCTTAAAAATTGATAGTGTCCGACCACGCTAACTCTGCATTGAAATAATTTAGCAACACTACCTCAAACGTCAGATTTTCATACAACTATGACGTATAACGCACACTGGGGCGCTACCGCGATCAGCAAACGAAGTTTTCTCTCTCTGTCGCACTTACGTCCGAACGTGCAAGTGCGACAGAGAGCGAAAACTTCGTTTGCTGTTCGCGGTAGCGCCCTTGTTGCCAAATTATTCCTTGCAGAGTTAGCGTGGTGGGACTCTATGGGTGTCATCTTTGTGGTTCCTCGATGTGCCGAATACGAGAACGACATCCATTTTCAAATCCAAGATGGCGAACATCTATTTTTTCTTCAGAGTAATTTTCACAAAAGATTAACAGCAACAGACAACTGACAGAAAAAAATAGACCTCATTTATATCTTTGTTACCATATAAAATCAATGCGGACGAAGTCGCGGGCGGCCGCTAGTATAATATATTAGCGAGCAAGCAATCAGGATTCCGGAAAGCATGCAGCACCGATACAGCTCTATTGGATGTTATACTTGTCATTCTTACGACCAGATAAGAGCCATGGTATAAGAAAACAAGGTCTGACAATCAGGATCATGATACGAGGTCGAGTTGCCACTTTACTTTTTTTTATTTCATTTTATTATATTGTAACAATACAGATAATTAAGGAAAATAAATCTGCCGTTTTCATGAAAAATAAATTGTTTACGCATTAAAATTGGCATTTACTTGTTTAAGCATACAAAATAGGTCAAGTTAAACATGAATGTACTTAATAATTTGATAAAATACTCACAAAATACATGGAAGTCAGGGAGTATCATAATACACCACTGGCAACACAGCTGACTCACACATACGAGCATCTTGTCAGCCGCTTTGACGTTAACGCGATCTCGCTCGGATGTATTGAATTGCATATTTCGCTCTCGCTCGGTGTCAGTGTAAGCAATAATTACCAAACTTTTTGGCGGTGCCGTTGCTAATAAGAGTTGATGTAGGCCAGATTTGAAAATGGTAGGTTAGTTCTATTCGGAACTGTAAGAGTAGAAGTGTTAAAGGCGGGACTATATTGTTTTTTTCACTTCCACAAAAGGAAACGGTAGCCAACGAATGGCTTCGCTATTGTGGATCGAAAACAACAAAAAAAGGTATAACTCCACACGTAAAATTCTTTATTTATTTTTTAATTTGAACCAAGAAGAGTAAAAGAAAATTATGTTGTGTCAAACACCTATTACTAAGCACTGAACATAGTAAAAATGATTTGTAAATAAAAACTCACGGTGATGATGAATTTATTGTTTTACTGAAATATGTATTTGTTTATGTATTAGCATCAACCACTACACCGAAATAATATGTTTGTATAGATGAATAAGGGTCACGAATGATCAGTTTTTAATAGTGACCGACCGAAACATGTTATTTTGCCGAAACCGAAACCGAAACCGAAGGTTCGGTTTCATTGTAGTTTCGGCCGAAACCGAAACCGAACCTTTTATAAAAAAAAAGTCCTTAAAAAGTCGAAAAAATGTTAGTAAGTTTTTTTCTAAAATTAATATCTCGCCGACCTATAATTACAGGTTTCTACTTTCAAAGATTTATCACAATGAAATTTCAGCACAGTTACAGAGGTTCTGTTTGAAAATTTAACTACCCTATAAATAAAGTGAAAAAAATACATTATTTGTAACACAAAGTTAGCGATTTTTTAATGGTGGTATAAAATAAGTCGGCCGGCGGAGTCAGGCGAGCGACGCCATATTGCCAGCCGTGCCGAGCGCGCCCGACGTTAGCCGAGCGCGACCCGAAGGTACGATGTTGTAAGTTTCGGCGCGGCCGAAGGGTTCGGCCGTGTTTGGCCGAAACCGAAACTCGGACCGAAACTTGATTTTTTGGCCGAAACTGGCCGAAACCGAAACCGAAACCGAAATTTCGGTCGGACACTAGTTTTTACCTATGTTGGTGTTTGTTCATGCAGGCAAAATATACTAGGTGTCATACACAATATTATTAGTCTGCGAAAATAGAATTGGAGTTGAAGGTAAAACAGGCAATTTTTTATATTTTTTTGTCATTTTTGTAATTTTGTTTTTTATACTGTTGTTTAATATAATTTATATACGATTTTTTAAGTAAGATAACTATTTTCCCCAAAATACAAAGTTTGAGAACCATTGACAGCAAGGTCGTGTCACCCACACTACTAACCGATGTACCCGTTTGCCATACCTGGCAAAGTATATTATTGTATCATGGATAAGAGCGAAGCATCGCTATTCGTCTTATTGGACATTTCTCGCGCGTTCGACACAATCAACGTCTGGCTATTGTTCTCCAAACTTGCATACTATGGTTTTACTAGCAAAACCATGCAGTGGTTTGCTAGCTATCTGTCTGGACGGTCACAACAAGTAGGGCTGAATAACCCATCCTTGTTGACGGATTTCTCCCAAAGGGTCCATGTGAACTGCGGAGTTCCACAAGGTCCAATTTTAGATCCTATATTGTATATCTTTTACGCAGCTGACATTACTAAATGCATAATAATTGTGAGTTCCACATTTATGCTGAGTGATAACTGATAACTTGCAAATCTAAAAAAGCAGACAACCAGTTTCACTTCGAGCACCTAATAATAATTTAATAGCTGTTTCCACAGGCTTTTTTTTATACAACGCCGGTGGCAAACAAGTTTACGGTCTACCTGATGGTAAGCGGCCACCGCAGCCAATAGATGCCGGAAACTCCAAAGGAGCCGCGTTGCCGACCCTTTATAAAATTTGAGGATGCACTGTGTTGACAACAGAAGGGACAAATTTAGGTCCCTCGCTCTCAACACAGTGCATCCTACGGAGCTCCGGCAACCTTGCTCACTTCCAGGAACACAACACTATATACTTGTATAGTAAAACTACATACTTGTGTTGTATGTTATTATGGCTGTGGTCTTCTCCAAGGCGGAGGTAGTTCCCCAGTTGGGCTGCTCCAAATTCGAGCAAAAGCTAAAAGTGTTGTACCAAGTAAGGGAATACTTTAGTGTTGACGTTAGGATCAAGTCGTGTGACACGTTTATGTTAATCCTATCTAATCAAAACTACGTTCACACCGTAATTAATGGATGCTTACTGGCTCGCTCAAAGACCTATAACGAATTCAGAATGCATGTACTCGTTTTCGTTTCCCCATCCCATCACATGCTCACCTTACCCCATATCTTAGCTAAGGGACTACTCCGAATTTAGAAATTCGAACTTCGGATCATGCCGTCCCTTTCACTCATATACTGAATAACACAAGAGTGTAAGAGACGGCGCTATACGAAGTTCGGAGTACAGGCTCAGAAGCGGGATGCTGAAAATGGAGGCCCGCGGTTTTCATTTTGCCACCTTGCTCTTCGGTGTATTATTTGATCGCAAACCTGAAAGATAGCATTCTCTACCTGTCCAACAATCGGCAGCATTTCCTACCAGTTTTAGATATTTAGCCACGAAATGCTGGAAGGATATTCCGCCCCTGAGTATTCTAAAACCGTCAGCACTTTTGTTATAACTGCTCCATTTTTTGAAGGTTGTATACCTAAGTATAGCGTCTTAGACTCTACAATTTATATGTTAGAATATACGTTATTATGTGCATAACAATAAGTATTATAATTTGTGCGCTATATTCCTTGCATCCTAACCTAAACTGCCCCGAAATATCTAATTTTACTATTATTACAAATATATATATATATATTACAATCACCAGTACAATATCAATTTATAGTGATGTGTTTCCACGTTCAACATTTTTTGCTGTTCTGAATTATCTTACAGCCGTGAGCTCTACGGAAGATGGAGGCTGTGGCATTGCAAAATGTCAGAGCATTATGCTGAGTGGTGTCCAATTGCGGCCATTATTTATTTACTTCAACTAATTACACAGCAAACCAGTATTACACTAAGACACTGCGGAATTTAGGACACGCTGTACATATAAGTTACACATTAAAAAAAAATATAATAACAATAACTATTTTAACGAACATTTTTACATTAAACATAAACAGAAATGGGGCGGTCATCCATCACTTCACAGTACGTCAGACATTCACCACATAGATCCTACCTACTCACAAAAACAGCACTACTGTTCTTTGTAAATGTTTTCTTTTTAAGTGGTTTTGACGTGACAACGTCTTATAAATTGGTTTGCCGGGTGACACTTCAAGAAACTGCGTTACGCTCCGCTCACGTTATGCGCTCACAATGAGAGCGAGTGAGAGGCATGGTTAGCCCGCCTAAGAGCGAGAGAGACAGACATAAAAAGTCGTTGTCACGTAAAACTTTCGCCCGTATACCGACTTTACAGGCAACCAATTTTTTTTATGTATTGTAGCTCCTAGGTACTAAGCTTTAAATTGTAATGTAGTGTTATTTTAGTTTGAACTTGTTTCTATTATTCTATTTCATAACAGAATGTAACTCACGCTCGGCCTGCCTCGCTGTGTCGCCGAGCGGGATCGCCGGCAAGACTTGGGCGAGACGCCGCCTGTACACTCTCGCCTTAGTGCTCTCGCAGGAGAGTGTACCGCCGCGCCGCTCACGGACTGTATGGGTTTTTGAAAACATGCATTTCAATCTAAACTTGGCGCTGCCTCTTCCGAGCGTACAGCTTTGAAATGTCTGATTTGGACCAATCAGGACAGACCACGAAAAGTGCCGAAGGAAAGATGGATTGTGGCTCTGTCAACTGATTAGTTTGTATTGAAATTACATGTAATTCACTTTAAGAACGGCCAGATTACAAACTTAAAGTAATGATGGAATACCTAGTGAATATTAATTGGAACAAAATAACACCATGTCTTGTGTTATTAGTGCTAGAAATAGTGTTAGAATGTAAGTTTAGCATTGACCGGACCGCTATTGGCCTGATTTTTGTTTTGCATTAGGGTTTATAAATATATTTGGTGTGGCACAGTTTCAGATTGTGCGACGCCGGCCGAGGTGAACAAGCACCTGGAGCTCGGGCGGGACTTCCTGGCTCGTGGGCAGCTCTCGGACGCGCTCACGCACTACCATGCAGCAGTAGGTGGGTGCTCACTTCTTTCTCCTACCTATCATTACACGTAACCTAACATATTCATTTTAATTTTCATCCCTAAATACTTCACATTCATCTGATTGTTTTACTAGAACTCTTTATAATCATTGTGCTTTGTTATTTCATACTAGCAACCCGCCCTGGTTTCGCATGGGTAGTCGAGCTTTTTTAAGCCGTCGTCTACCAGTCCCCTGGGATGCCAGGGCTCATTACAAAATAATGCTATTGTTTATTTTTTTCACCGGGAGACGACGGCTGGTTTGATCTACTACCTGCCATACTATAAATGAAATTTGTAGTCTCTCTCATTACTCATTTTCCATACAAACATCCCTCTTTTACACTCTTAAGCAACAAATTTCCAATAATGCTGATATTACTTTTCTTATATTTTAACTGAGTGTATGCACCAAGTATGAAGTCACTCACATTTAAACAACCAGGTTACCCATATAAACTTTCATCCCGTTATTTACCCCCTTAGGGGATGAATTTCGAAAAATCCTTTTTTATCCCTTGTCTATGTCATACATGTAACCAACTATGAAAAACTCAATTCTATGGTGTTAGTAGTCTCAGCTGTGCATTGATGAGTCAGTAAGGACTTCTTCTTTTATGTATACATGTAATAGACAGATAGATGGTAATTTAACTGATAAATATTTTTTTTTGACAGAGGGTGACCCACACAACTACCTCACATATTTCAAGCGTGGTACTGTGTACTATGCGCTGGGCAAGGCCAAATTTGCTCTGCAGGACTTTACAAAGGTAAGTTCTCTTAGTGTTGCAGATTCTGTCTTGATATTGATTGCTACTTGGTTTTATTTTAATTTATAGTTTTGTTCATGTACATATAAAGGCAAATGATTGTATTAAAATTCATGCTTCAATCCTCATATTACTTATAATTATGTTTAGGTATTAGAGTTAAAAGCAGACTTCACTTCGGCACAAGTGCAGCGTGCTAATGTCTACCTCAAACTAGCTCAGTACAGAGAGGCTAAAGAAGACTTCCTGCAAGTTGTAAGTCACTCTTTATTTCATCTTCATTATTATATCCTGGTTAATCCAAAGATCCCAATGGGTCGAAGTGCATCCGCAAGGGCCCTCATCTAGACAAGATAAGATATCCTGGTTAACTAACAAACATTACTATTGGAGGGACTAAGTTTCAATATGCTAAATATGTTGTATGTGAAGTGTTTGTTGTTTTTACACATTAGTTGGTGGATTGAAATATGAAAGTGTAACACAGCCAAAAAGCAGTTTAATCGCTTTTTAAGCACATAGTGGTTTCTCTGGAACCCAAATTTCCCTTAGAAATATTTCACAAAGAAGCAATTATAAACTATTTACTTCTGCCGAGCTTTTGGAAATTTTCCTATAATATGCAGTCGCTTCTGTAAAAACTAGTGCCTATTCCAAGTCTTGGGATTAGGTAGTGGACCCCGGGCATCCTTCAGGATGCATCTGTACTGGGATAACGCTAGGAGGATGATGATGATGATGATGATGATGCGATCGAGAATGTATAGAAAACCCTAAATACTTACTTATTCAAAGTTTGTGCTGATCAATCTAAACACATTAATGTGATATTAAAATATTTCATATAAAAGATCATTACCTAATTCATTAGGTATATGAATAGGTCCAAAGATTTGTGCAAGTAGTAAATCTTGTTGGTAAACATAAAAGTATTGTATCCATTTGGATTTTTCTTTAAAAAAATGTACCTATCTCACAATTTTGCATGCTTGTAAATTCTAGCCTATATCCTACTCTGATATATGGCAACCAATTTAGCGTAGTTGCTAGTGACCCTACATACATCAACGTGTTCGGACATTCTTAGAGATGACCTGAAAAAAGTTTCCACTACTTACTAAGTGGCAGAGCCGAAATATCCCAGTAAAGGTGCCGTCCATAGAAAAAAAATCGTCCTACATTTAGTAAATTGTTGCTCCAGTTCTCTAAAAGAGGTCTGATTGTTATGGTTTTTTGATATATTGTAAAGGACAATATTAGTCATAATAATAATAATAATAATAATATAAGCCTTTTATTCAGACATAAGTAGGTATGTACATTACAAAATTACAATAACGCTCTTGTGACAGCATCGGTTCTGTCTGTTTGCCGTTTGGCAAAGGCCTCCTCCATCCCTTTCCATCTCTCTTTATCTCTCGCTAGCCGGGTCCATTTTCTTCCTGCAACTCTTATTATTTCATCTTCCCATCTTATTTTTTGTCTACCTCGTTTCCTCGTCTTATCTCTAGGGTACCACCATATTATTCTTTTGCTCCATTTCTCCTTGTTTCTTATTATGTGCCCTGTCCATCTCCATTTCAGTGTTTTCACCTTAGCGGCTACATCTTCCACCCCAGTTCTATTTCTTATTGTTTCGTTTCGGATTTTATCCTTCAATTTTACCCCTATCATACTTCTTTCCATTGACCTTTGGCATACTTGTAATTTGTTCAGGTTGCTACTTGTTAATGCCCAGGTTTGGCTGCCATAGGTTAGTACCGGCAATACGCATGCGTTGAACAGCTTTTTCTTCGTGGATAACCTTATTTCTTTGTTTTTCATGACTTCCTTCAGTGACCAGTACCTTTTCCAAGCATTGGTTGTTCTCCTGTCAATCTCTTTATCCATCTGATTGTGCATTGATATTGTTTGTCCTAAGTATATGTACTCATCCACATACTCAATAATTTCCTGATTTACTTCGATTGGTATCTTTTTAGAGTTAGTCATTGTTTTCGTCTTTTCAATATTCATTCGCAAACCCATTACTTCACTCTCGTTAACTAGTTCTTGTAGCATGTTTTGTAGATCCTCAGCTGTATTTGCAACTAAAACGAGGTCATCTGCGAAGCGTAGGTGTGTTAGTATGGTGCCGTCTATTTTAAATCCGTAATTTGGGTTCCTTGCCCAGTGGAGGTTTCTAAATATTGCCTCGAGTACTGCAGAGAAGATCTTTGGCGAAAGTGGGTCTCCTTGTCTTACTCCTTTGTTTATTTTGATTGCCTCTCCCTTGCTTTCTAACTGAATTCTTGCAATACTAACTTCATATATATTTTTTATTATTCTGATGTACTTCTGCATTACCCCCTGATCTTTTAAGGCTTGCCAAATTTTGGAGTGTATTAGTGAGTCGAACGCTTTACTGTAGTCCACATATGCCACATATAGTGGGACTTGGTACTCATTGCATTTCTCTATTAGTTGCCTTAATGTGAAGATGTGGTCTAGTACTGAGAAGTCGCGCCTAAACCCGGCCTGTTCTTCCGGTTGGTTTTCATCCAGTATGTTCATTAGCCTGTGCAATAATATTTTCGCAAATACTTTATACACATTTGACATCAGACTTATTGGTCTATAATTGTTTATATCATATTGGTTACCTTTTTTGAACAATAGTATAATATTGGAAGTTGTCCATTGGGTAGGAATTTCTTCTTTAGAAATAACTTCGTTAAATAGTGATGTAAGTGTTGGTATTATAGCATGTTTCGTAGCGATCAAGAATTCATTGGTTATGCCGTCGGGCCCGGGAGACTTTTCTTTCTTTTGGGTAATGATAGCTCTTTCGACTTCAGCTTCTAATATTGTTGGAATATCTTCGTCTTTATCGAGTTCCAAGGTGGTAGTAGAATGCTGCTCTCCATCTTCATATAGCTTTCTGTAAAACTCGGTGGCTACTTCGAGTATACCTGTTCTTCTAGTTTCACAGTCTCCTGAGCTGTTATTGTTTATTTTGATAATCCAGTCCTTTTTGTTGTTCAGTATGTTCCATGCTTTCTTTATGCCTCCAGTTTTGCTCACTCGTTCTTCTATGACCAAGTCTCTGTATGCTTTCCTGTCTTTTCTCAAACATGACTTTATTCGTTTGCTCAGTGCTGCTATGTGGTTTCTAGTTTCTCTTCTCTTGTTACATTCCTTTATAAGGTCTGCTCTTTTTTCAATTAGTTTACTTGTGTATTCAGTTATTTCTTTTCCCATTTGGTTGCTTGCATTTTGTTTGCTGAATTGTTGTGTTACTACGTGGATCTTTCTTTCCAAGAGGTCATATTTTCCTTGTAAGCTTAGGTTTGTAGTTTCTGCGTTAAAGTTACATAGTGCGTCTTTAGTGGTTCTTGTAATTTCTTCTTGAATGTCGCTACAAAGCTCCGTAAGCCTGGAGTTGATTTTAGGTCTTGGCATCTTTAGAGGTTTACCTTTCAACTTGGCTCTCACCATCCTGTGGTTGGTATTGAAATTTATGCGGCTGATGGTGCCGGTATCATCGAAGTGTTTGGGTTGGTTAGATAAGATGTAATCTATCTCATTCTTGACTGTTCTGTCTGGAGACACCCAGGTCCATTTCCGCGGTTGTCTTTTCTTGTAACAACTATTCAGGATAGTTAAGCCATGCTCAAAAGCGAAGTTGATGAGTTTTTGCCCGTTTCTGCTTCTTTTGCCTTCTGTGAAATTTCCCAGAACTTTTTCTTCTCCTTCCTTCGCTGATCCCACTTGTGCGTTGAAATCTCCCATGACTATGACATGATTGTTCGCATGTTTGTGTACAGTTGCATTGAGCATATCATAGAATTTGTCAATGTCAGCCTCTTTAGATCTCTCAGTGGGAGAGTACACTTGGACTATAGTCCATTCTTCTGGAAGTTTAATATGTAGAACTGCTATTCGTTCAGAGACTCCGGTTATCTCCCTTATACAGTTTTTCAAACATTTTCTAACTAAAAATCCGACTCCATACTGCCCAGGCGTTTCTCCTATATGGTAAAATATAAATTCCTCACGTTCCTCTATAGATTCGCCTTGTCTTCGAACTTCACTGAGTCCAATAATGTCCCATTTTATAGCTCTTATGGCCAATGTAAGCTCTGTTAGTCTTTCCGCAGTTCTCAAAGTTAAGACATTAAGAGTTGATATGTAAGTAGCTGTGTTTTTTGCTTTTCTGATAATTTTGTGGGGCCAAGCTTGGGTAGGAGCTTGGGTAGGAGGGTTTTGGTCATCCTTATCCTCCACGGTGACCAACCGGCTTGGAGGTGTAGTGCAGTTATTTTTATTGTTTAGTTTACTTTCTTTATCATTGTTCCTATTGCCGATGCTGTCTGCGTTTTCCTATGCATGCTCTTCTCTCCATGGTGATAATCTTGCCTTCTGCTGTTCTAATGTGTCCCCTTTATGTATTTTTGCTGGACCTCGTTGTCTCGATGTAGAAGGACCATTATCTTGCTGTGGTGAGTCCGAGAGGGCCCTTTTCTTATTATCGTTTTTCCCTTTTATAATCAACTTATTGTACTTTATAAAGGCAATATTTCCTTTTTTCTTTTCTTCTATAACCTGTTCCTTCAATTTCTTTCTCTCTTCTAACACTTCCTTAGGAAAGTCCTCTGAGACATATACTTCCGGGCATTTCTGCTTCAGAATTTTCCGATTTTTAAGAATTGTGTTTCTTTTCCATTGGGAAGAAAGTTTGATCAATATCGGGCTTTTGTTGGATTTCCCTAGTTTCCGGCTGAACTGGATCTCTGTCCTTTGAAGAGAAATGCCCATATCCTCGTTAACAACTTTCATCACCTTCTCTTCCTTCTCCCAGGGTTCTGATGTTATACCGTGGAAAATTATGTTACAAAATCTATTTTTATTTTCTAAGTGTGTGATCTTGTTTTCCAGATATTCGATCTTTTTCTCACTTTCCTCCTGTTTTCTTTGCATCTCAGTTAGTTCGACATTTAGCGATTCCCTAAGCCGATGGTATAAATTTTCTGTCTGTTGATCCATCTCATATCGCATTCTAAGAAATATTTTTTCAAATGCCGACTCTGACAGTTCCATTTTTACCTGGTTTCTGAACGTACCTCTACGTTGGTAATTGTTTTGATTTGTCAACACTATCCCCGTTATGTCAATATTTTTTGGGTAGGTAGTTTTAAATTTAGACTGCAGTGATGTCAGTTGCACGATATATTGTTCAATTTTACTTCACCAGTGAAATCCCAGCCGTAGATAACATTTACAGTGGTTACACAAACTGTTCTCTTCACTTTGTTGGTGATTGTAAGAGGTAATATTCACTTTCGCACCCAAATTTCTATTATTTTCACGAGCAAGACTTCACCTTGACAGTTACTCTGACAGTATTAGTCATAGTAACTCCAATTTTAGACATCATGGAAAAACTGTCAATTTTAGTTTTGCCAGTACTGTATTTTAAAGTTCATCCTATTGATAAACATGGTTGTGCAATATTGTAGAATACAACATTTGCTAAAACTTTTGCGTACAAAGACATTTTCCACAACGACGAAGATATTCCATTGTCTATGGAGAGCCAGCGTTGAAAATTGCTGTGATAGTTTTCTTCCAATATTTACACTTTTAAGTGCATTTTAGCTCAAGGTACAGGTAGTTAAAAAATGGGTCACGTACGTACAGTATGTTCCCTTACCGCATTTTGCCAGTTTCCCGTTTTGCCGTTATACCTTTCTATTTTCTCTCTTTGGACTAACCAAGGACGTTTTGTTGCATAAGAACCTAAAGTCAGTGGTAAACTGGTTAGTTTCGTCAGCATTAATTTATTGTCCCAGTGCTGTTGTCTCTCCATTAACTTTTTCAACTCATCTTGAAATCTCTAAAATCACATGTACTGCAACAAAATTTCATATATGATTTGTTACAGTAAATTTTGTGACAAAAAAGGCTAAAGTGAATACGTACTATATATTTTTTTACTAGTGTAATGATTAAAATGATATATGTTACCTAAGAAAAATAATCGAAAAATTCCGATAAACTACAAACGAATTAACTGTGAAATTACCTTTATCGCAGAATTCAGTAATACAGTATGGATATTGGAATCCACTCTGAATCTAACATAATTGACTTAAACGTAAGTCAAATGCGCAGCTTGTAAAAGTATTGTGCGCTTTCCGTATCTTTCCGTTTGTTTTCTGATGTGGCTTATAAAATCTTTTCAATTAACCATTTGCCATTCATTAATAATCGCTAGCATTTCTAATTATGACAAATGATTCTTCTTAGCTTCATCACAGTCAGCACTTGAAAATGACAAATGTGATTTCGTACATTTCAGAGTAAAACCAATCTCAAAAAAATTGAAGTTGCCACAAATGTGTTTTTATCAATTTAAAATAAATTGTGTTATATTTCATGATTTTTCAATAATTATAATAAAAAGTATTGCTAAATCATGTAAATACTCCGGCGATGCATTCATTTTGAGACTGGCTTTACTATACGTATTGTACGAAACAGACACCAAATGGCATCCAGTCTGTACCTTGATTGGCATTTCCATAACTGCATTTGCTTAGTTCAAAAACCATTGTTACTAATAAAATTGTGTAATATTTATCACTACTAATAATTACCACAAATTTTTAGGCATACATATTTAAAAAAAAACCTTGATTGTTATTACTGCAATGGAATGTGCAATTAATAATATTCTAATGATAAAGCATGTACTCGTACTGTATTGTCTAACTATAAATTCTTTTTAGTAGCGAGGCGCAATATTAAACCTACCTGTATAGACTGGTTGCATTATTATTATCATCCTGTTTACATATTGTATTGTTTGCGATAAATATACCTGTAAAGTTTACTATGTACAGTCAGCCAAGAAAGTGGTGTACCACATTTCGGTCCTGTTACATGTCGGTTTGCTAACTGGTTCCCTGTCCCTCATACAAAGGGCAAAATTTGCTCCTCATGTCCACTTCTATATTTACTATGTTTTGTTTATTTTAACATAGGTATTATTCGGATTATTACTATTTTTTAGATAGCTCATGAGAGATCTTATTTTCTATAATTCGTGAATAATTTATTACGATTTTAGCTATATGTTTAGTTTTGTAATTATATTTAACAGGGTTTGGAATGTATACATTACTATTTTTTCGGTTTTTTAACGGTTTTTACTTGGACGATTTTATAATAATGTTACCTATTTCATATTAATATTTATTGAACAGGACCTTGACTAAAAAATAAATGTTATTGAACCCATCTACACATACATACATCTGTACATGAGAAAATGAAACAAAGTTAAGTGTAAAATGATTGGTTTATATTATTTTCCAAGTCTTAAATGATGTAAAACGCATTGCGAAAGCGCAACCATGTGATATCCCGTGCAGAATCCGATAAAATTTATTGATGTAATCAAGTATCAATATAATCATGTTGTACGACAGACAAATGCAGATCCATACAATGAGGAGGCAATAGCGCAGTACCACAAGATAGACTCGTACATGGAGGACCTGCGGCTGGTGGAGGCGTACTACCGCGGCGGCGACCACCGCGCGGCCGTCGAGCTCGCCACGCGGCTGCTCGAGGTGTCGCCGTGGTCCGCGCAGCTGCGGCAGCTGCGCGCCGAGAGCTATATAGCACTGGTCAGTTCACTCACACAACCAACCTTGCGAATAATTCATAGAAATTATTCATTAATCAGGCAGGCAGTTGAAATAACTAAAACTCACATGTAAAATATCATTCTTGAGTTGCATTTGAAATGTGATTGTCTAATTGACTACAAGTTGCAAACACTTTCATTAAGTACGCCGTGACTTTCTTGTATACATAGAACAGTCAACATCAAAAGTAACTACGTAAATGAAAAGGTCAAAAGCTCTTATCCCATTATTATGAAGACTTGAACTCTTCACATGCGTAGTTACTTTTGATGCTCACTGTACCACGGATTGTTGCGTTACGAGTATTCATTTAAATTGCGCTGATTTATGCCTTTTTCTTATTCAGTAAATAAGTAGGTAACAATTATAATATTATTCTAGGTGATTAAAGTTTGGTTGCCTTAAAGTTTGGTATTAAAATGGATTTGGTTCTATGTACAATAAACTACAAAAGACAAAATTAATTTGGAGGCAATCATACAACTGGACTCGGGTTCACTCGACGGATGTAGAGTGATCGAGTCTGCAGATAAACATATCTGCCGAAAAATTGGATTATCTGACGTACAGCCGACGTTAATAATATGTTTACACTTTTGCACCTTATTCCATTGTAATAAAGCGAAAAATGTAAACATATCTTTGCCGTCGATCGTACAAGTATCAACTAATTAATCAAAGGTAATATTTCTTCTAGAATGATCTATTCTCCGCGGTTTCTGACATTCGGTCTGTAAACCGTCTGCAACAAGACTCCACTGACGGCTACTATCGGCTCGCTACTTTGTTGTATCAACTGGGTCACGTCAGCGACGCTCTCAAGGTAAATCATATGTTTTGAATAACATAGTGTTGTTTTGGTTCTCATTAAACTAAATAAATAAATTACCTACATATAGTCACGTGTGTATCCCATTGGGACAGGCTGATTGAGCGCGGTAGCGGGGTGGGCGATAGGTGATCTGAATGCATGGTACGTTATGAGTTATGCCACACCGGCAGAGCGCGGGCCCGCGCTGCGACCGGTGTGACATAGCGCCCGTGCCCGCCACGCTACTGCGCTCAATAAGGCAGAACTTTAAGAGAGAGAACCTTACAGATATCTAACACTGATTACGACCATGCAAGCTCTTCGTTCGCGAGTACTTCTAACCAGCACTTTTTTATATTTTTAGTTTTTGAATTAAAAATGTAACTTGACATTGGCATTTGTATTTATTTTAAAACTTACTTGAGCCAGATATTACTGCTGCGTCGAGGACTTCTTCAATTTAGTTTAGGTTTTATTAGTCATATGTTTTGTTAACAACTTGTATGGAAAAATGAACCTTTTAATCACTTGTTAATTTTGTATTAAGCAGTACCGCTGCTAACGAAAACTACAAATTTAGAAATACCTCCTGGCACTCGCGGCCGGTCGAGGCGGCGCGGCGAGTGCCGGGAGGTCGCAGGTTCAAACCCTGCTCGGTGCCTCCATTTTTCAATTTTTCCTTTATTTTTTAAATTTGTACAGTCGCCATCAGATATATCGGAGCGGACGAGGGGTTCACAAATATCTGAACACGACTCTATTGTCAAGGCGGTAAAGTGCATGTTCAGATATTTTTGAGCACCCTGAAGAGTACAGATATATTTGATGGCGACTGTACTCTAGGTCTTTGTGTTAATATTTCTTAGTACACTACGTGTACAACGTTTATAATTTGAACATGCGACTGTTTGTGTTCAAAATAAATTAAGAAATAAAATAAATTAAAAACTTCGTTTCGTAACAGGAAGTCCGCGAGTGTCTTAAACTGGATCCTGAACACAAAAAGTGCTTCCCGTTTTACAAGAAGATCAAGAAGGTGGACAAGTTACTATTGGACTGCGAGGAGCTGAGCGAAGCGCGAGACTACGTCAAGTGCATGAGCAGTGCCGAGAAAGTCCTGAAGATTGAAGACGAGGTCTCCTTGGTCGTGTTCGAGGCGAAGCGTTGGCTTTGCAGTTGTGCTACCAAGGTTAGTAATATAACACAGATACTCTTTTACAACCCAATAAAAGAAAAGAGAATGCAGCAGCTACCCACAGAACAAATAGCAAATATAAGCAGAGGTAAGCAACCATGGTCGATCTGAGAGCGATCTTTTGAGAAAAGATCGAAGATCTAAGATTAGTCATTTTAGACATTTACTTTTAATTTACTTGATTTGCTGGCAGTGGTGTAATATTCGTACAATTTAGGCGAAGACGCCCGTCTAAACGGTTTTCAAAACGCCCTTTCCGAAAAGGTGATATTGCTGTTTACAAGCGTGTAACCGGTGGTTGGCGCCGAATTTCCTTGAACATATCGGAAATTATAAAGCAGGATGCACCACTCAGTAGCAAATATACCATTTATAAGACATTTCATCGTTTTAGCAGCGGCTCTCATACTCGTAGGTGTGAAAAGCAGTATGAGTCATACGATAGAAGAATTATTTCCGTCTTGGGCATAAACACTTGAATCCCTCACTACACTCAGTATTCAATATACCGCCCTCGCCGTAAATATATAATTTTGCTCTCGTGAGACTATCTAGTATTGTTGCACAGGAGGAGCTGTACACGGAGGCGCTGGGACACTGCGCGGCGGCGCTGGCGATCAAGCCGGACGTGCGCGTGCTCTGTGACCGCGCCGACGCCATGCTGGGCCTAGACATGTTCGACGACGGTTAGACTCGTACATTCTTCTAACCATTAACTTCTTCACGAAAATCCATTATAAATAACAAGATAATCTATAGTAGGGTTTCTTAAACTTAGCACTCTTCATTTACGAAAATCCTTATGTTAATGCTTATCGCGAACGCTTCACAATCGCTGGTGGTAGGTTTACCCCACTATAGGCAACGTCGTCTCTAAACGAAGTTTCTTAATTTTGTTGCGAGACTAATATTGGATGAGTATCTCTAAATTAGTTCCCACGCTTCTAGACTAAGGGTCAGTTCCACCAAACAAAAATAGATTTCTAACATTGGTATATAGGCACCGTGCGTAGCGATGACTCTGCCATGTCGTGACTCGTATCCAAAAATTTTTACCTCAAGTGTCAAAAGTTCTACTGTCAACCCACGAGAAATTTTTTTGACTAGAAACAACATTACAACAAATATTATCATTATAAAAGTCATATAAATGTTTTGGTAGTGATAGTTGAGAGGAGTAATAATAAATAGCAAAGCCCTGCAATGTATAAATCTCTAGCACTAGCTGGCTAATTATTTCATTTAATTTTACTATTTCAGTAATTCTTACTTTAAGTCAACCAACGTTTCAGCTGCTATAATTTTTTTCTCATGTTTTTCATCTAACTGTAAAATTTTGTACAAAGGTGTATGAGCTAACGATTCTCCTAAAGTAGCTGTAGAAATATTCTTTGAATCTTAGCTGTAGAAATATTCTTTCAATCTAGTTGTTTCATCAAATGATTAAGTTTATTATTTGTTGGTGGGGTTGGAAATAACTCTGCCATTGTCATTCCTTTATCATAACCCAGTAACTGTCGGTACGTTGGTTTGCCCCATTGTTGTGCATGACTGGTTTTCGATTCTGCACTTTCTGCAGAATTTACGTAATGGACTAAGGCACAGACAGGCTTATATGGGTCATACGCCGTTTAGGTTCGTGTCTTTTCTGTGGACATACCAAAAGTTAAGGGCTACAAAGCTTAAATTTGGATTGGACCAGTAACCCGCATAAACAGTGTCTCCGTTTCTATAAATCCCTGTAATAAAAACGTAGCTTACATGCACATAAGCCGTTAACTATTTAATTGACCACAGGAGAGACGACTTTTGTTTTTTCAACTAAGTATGACCCATATTGTCCTGATAGACCTGCCTTGCATTAAAAAAAGGTACTTACTGTTATCTTAACATCATATACATTTGAAATTTTTATCTGAGCAATAATTTTGCCAGTTTTGTTTCTTGTTCTTGGCCAACTATTTTTGTGACATCGAAAACATTTCCTGACTCTAATAGCTTTTGGCTTTTCGATATATTTTGACCACGCCGCCGATCATTGTTTATTGGTATAAAACCATATTTTATAATTTTAATCATTGTAAAATCACATTTACAGTCTTGACAGTGGCAACCAATGGGTATGAAAAGGTTCTTTTTTTACTCGCACGGTGTCTCTACTGTCGGGATTATAACGCCACCTATAGTTTCCGCACGGTGCCAATACGATTTTGACGTTCTATTCTATATCAAATTATTTCCTTATTTCAGTTTGAAATCGAACTTATAAGTCAGAGTAGAATTGTCGGATATTTGATATTAAATTACATGTCTGTTTGCAGCCATACATATGTACAAAGAAGCGCTAGAACTAGATGAAGGCTTCCAGAGAGCGAAGGACGGACTCAGTCGCGCACAGAAACTGCAGAAACAGTCGGAACAAAGAGATTACTATAAGATTTTAGGTGTTAAGAGGTAAGTTTTAATTATTGCTAATTTAAATGAGTTGTAATGTACTTATTAAATACAGATTGAATGCAATAGCTTACGACGACCCACAGGACAGCAAATAAGCAGGAGATCACCAAGGCGTACCGCAAGGCGGCGCAGAAATGGCACCCCGACAATTACCAGGGCGACGAAAAGAAGGTAGCCGAGAAGAAGTTTATCGACATTGCCGCAGCGAAAGAGGTATTGTTTCCGTCTAATTTGTTTGTGTGCAAGGTTAGTACATTAAGAGAATACGTCAAAGGGCGCATATAGCGAGCGAGGCAGGCCCCTGCCGCCGTGCTTAGGTTATGTTTTATCGCATGATCACCTCACTATTTAGGCACAGACCAAAATTCTTCTTAACCAATATGCTCCCGTGTCCTCGGGGTTAGAAAGGGTAACAGTACAATAGGGATGTTGACACTAAGTAAGAAACTCAACTACTTCAAATTTTCTCGAAAAAGGATCAAATTCTCAACCAAATAGCGAAAAAAGTAACTCAAAAAAATAAATAATTACATAATTACAAGTCATCAAAGTTTTAAGTGGGGGCATGTTCTGTCCCTTTTTCGCAAAACGCACCTCTGTATGGAACGATCTTCATTTACTATGGCGCTTTAAGTCAGTGACGTCACTACAAATTAGTGCTTTCTCACTCTTATTAACAACATTCTAACGGTTGTAGCTTCGTTATTTTTTGAGATATTTTAATGGGATTTTCACCATTTGGCATAGTTTTATGTCTTCTTTCTTTTGGATATAATTTAGATACCAATAAATTTTGAGTCAACATCCCTATTATCATGATAATTTCAAGTCCTGAGTGTCCTTACTATAACACGAGAGTAATTTGTCAATTTCTGTATGAACCGCCGATATGAGTGCAGGGCCGTAGCCAGAGTTGAATTTAAGATAGGGCAGCGATAATTACAGGTAGGGCACAACTGGTGCAAGAAAAAAATTTACTCAAAATTAACTTGGTCTGATCTTGTGAATCGATTTTCGAGTTTGAGGCAGTTCTTAATTGTTGGGCCCCGGGGCAAGGAATGAACAAAATCATTTATGTTGATGCCTAGCCTTCTCCAGTCCAGATTCTTGAAAACATCCTCCAGTGCAGCGGCGAACAGTTTAGAAGAAATAACATCTCCCTGCCTAACTCCCCGCTGCAGCGGCATAGGTTTCCGAGTTCCGGCCTTGAGTCGGACTGACATAGTGGCGTTCTCGTACAAACACTTCAGCACTTCGATATAGCGGTAGTCTACTTGGCACCTCTGTAGAGATTGTAATACCGCCCAGGTTTCGATCGCATCGAAGGCTTTTCCATAATCCACAAACGCTAAACAGAGGGGCAGGTTATACTCTTCAGTCTTCTGTATAACCTGACGATGCGTATGTATGTGGTCTATGGTACTAAAGCCTCTTCGGAAACCGGCTTGTTCAGGAGGCTGGAAGTCATCTAGTCTGCGTGCGAGACGAGTTGTAATGACTCTTGAAAACAGCTTGTAGACATGGCTCAGAAGCGTGATGGGTGGATAGTTCTTCAGAAGAGTGGTGTCACCCTTCTTGAAGAGCAGCACCACCACGCCTGTGTTCCATGCCTTTGGCGTACTCCCTTCTAGTAAGATGAAATCGACCAACTTCTGAAGGACCAAAAGTACTGGTTTTCCACCTGCCTTCAGGAGTTCGGCTGTAATTCCGTCGTCACCGGGTGCCCTGTTGTTTTTGAGCTGTTTAAGAGCCATTCTAATCTCGTACATGCTGATGTTCGGGATGTCATCGGTATAGTGCCGAGTTAGTCTAGCTCTTGGATATTTTACTAGACCAACTTCGGGTCTGCTATTTGACGTGTATAGCTGTCCATAGAAGTGCTCTATCTCGCTCAGAAGCTCAGGTCTGGATGAGACAGTTAAAAAGGAACTCACCGCCCTTACGTCCTGTTAGACCATCCTCTGGTTTTAACTCGGCGAGCTGGCTCTGCCCAATAGATAGATCTCTTGCGAAAACTTTTGAGCCCTTGTTTCGCTCGACGGCCTCTTCAATACGTTTCAAATTGAATTGGCGCAGATCACAGGTCAGAGATTTGGAGATCCGTCTATTGAGCTGCCGATATAATGTCGCATCGACTGAAGACTGTAGAGCCGTCCTACTCCTTTCCTGAAAGAGCCTCTGAGTGGAGTTAGAGAGCCTATTGGTTCTGTTGCTCCGTTGAGCCTTAAAGAACTTAGACCCTGTGGTATGGACAGCTTCCACAAACCCGTCGTTGAATTCGTCCACATCGCCAATTAGGCAATCGAAACGGTTCTGGAGTTCCGACTGAAAGCTCTCGGGGTTTTGGAGTTGGGCTGCTACTGGTCGGAGTGTAGACTTCATCAGACGCCCACCCAGTACCCACCAACCCAACACACATTCAAATCTCGAAATTTACGTCAGTTTTCATGTCGACTATACATTGACTATGCGTCTAATATGTATCAGTTAAACCTTTTCGTAAACGATACTTTGCTATAACCTGGTCGAGGTAAGTTTGTACCGCGTTTCATGCGACGTCGTCGATACAAGGTTCTCACTTGTCTAAACCGTTCAATAGCATCCAGTAAAGAAACTCTGTCTTTTTTCTTTGCTTACCCATGCTACTTACATCTGATAATTTAGATGTCGATACACTGCCTACCCTAATATGTCTCAATTTGGTACGCTAATTATAAACAAACAGTTTTCTAGATATCATATGCGATGGGTTAAGGTAGGGCAATAGTATTTTAAGGTAGGGCATTGCCCCATAATGCCCCCCCCTAGCTACGGCCCTGTATGAGTGTTCCTCTGGTGACGTAGCTGTGTGTGTAGGTGCTGACGGACCCGGAGAAGCGAGCGCAGTTCGACGCGGGCGTGGACCCGCTGGACCCCGAGGCGCAGCGCGGCGGCGGCGGCGGGCCCTTCAACAACCCCTTCCACCACTTCCAGCAGGGCGGCTCGCCCTTCCAGTTCAAGTTCCACTTCAACTAAAAACATATCGCTCGCCGCGCCCTTCCAATGTAACTCCAAACAGAGAGGATGGGTGTAGTCTGACCGGCATAAGAGTAAATAGTCAGAAAGATTAATTATCTAATAGATGATAAATGACCTTTGAATTCTGATAGAAAAAGGTTCTTTAATTCAATATAAAAAAACATCAATCAAAATTAATTGTTGGTATTTCTGTTTTGCGGAACATACAAGGTACTTTATGCTGTAAAGAAATAAGATTTCTGCTTGAAATACACTCGCTTATAACCGTTTAATATAAAAGTGCTATTTATTTATTGCTTAAAATTTTACGCTTAGGCCACTGGTCAGACTATTGCACTTATTATGAACTTGTCAAAACATCTAAAGAACTTTGTACCATGTTGAATATGATAAGGCCACGAGCACGAGTTATCGTAATCGGATATTTATCATCTTTCCTTGGGTTTACACGGGTACATTGGGCAACGCGATTAGATGAATTTACTAGCCACGAGGCTCCCGCGGTCGTTCGCTAGCCATTTTAGGGATTACATTATTTCAATCATGCCCAAAGCGTACATTCTGTATGCTTACACGCCATCCGTTTTGCGCGGTGAACGCTGCGCTTTCACCAGCTAGATCACTTGTGTGCATAAACACAACATCTTTGGTGAATGCGTATTATTGAAGCGCTATTAATATACTTATACTATTCGCAAAACTAGTCTATTTCTGAAGTATGTACAAATTCTAAAAGCATTATATCAATTGAAAGTAAGTATTGCTTGTTTAATTACAAGAAAAATATTAGCCACCGAAAAATAGTGTGCTAAACATGCGTTGTGCATGACCTCTTGCTGGTCGGGGAATCTTTATTTATTTCTAAATTCTTATTCGTATGATTGGCAACACCGCCATAAGCTTGCTTTGTAGGCTTGGAACAGTTTTTAATTTCTGAAGTACAAAGTTGCATTTTAGTGTTATTTACAAATACGATACTTAATACGCCTGCAGCAATAACAGTGTTAAAAGGCTAAGCGTATATTTACAATGCATCTACAATTGTAGTCGGCTAGCGTCTGATCTGATATAACAAAAGTATAAATGAAGTTATAATTAGGTACATCGCCTGCGATTTTTTTTTGGGTTTTTTTTTATACTATGATATGTTTGATAACACAAGACTCCCCTCATCAGTTAATGTGAAAATTAACTTTGAGATCTCTTAGTATAATGTAACAAGCCTTCAGTTGTCGAATATCAAAATTGTGCAAATTATGTTAAAAGTAGATGTTTTTACTGATATCCCCTCATTTGTTATAAAATTAATGGCTATAACTACACATTTTCTAAATTCATTTGCTATAATCATTCACTAGCTATATATTCAACGTCTATAATTGTTGCATGTTATAATGTTCATTCATTTGCTTGTACATATGTTAAACAGTCTAAACTCATTACTAATGAATTCAAATTCTATAATTATATTTTGCTCTAATGGACATTTGTCATAAAGTTTGAAATACATAATTATTATTGTCTATAATCATCAAAATCTCTAATCAAAATGACACAAAATAAATATTAGGTAAATAAATATTCCGTAGCATAAAACATGGATTAAAAACTGAACCAGTTCACCACATTGCAATCCATAAATTATGAAAACGGAAATTTATGCGACGGTGAGTGATCATGTTTGACATGTATTTTCATCCAAGTCACCGTTAGGTACGATGACGAGCGGAGCGAGGAGCAGTATTAGGTAGGACTGCGACCCCATAACGCGAGAGCCGATCGCGCGATGCGAGAGTGCCGCGGGAGCAGCCGAAGAAGCACTAGAACCTACTTTTTTAAACTAATACTTACATATTATATAAGTGCGAAGGTGAGCCTGGGCGCCTGCACTTAAACGAAGGCGGAAGGACTGCACTTCCCGCTGCGCCGGAGCAAGTTGCGGAGTAATTTTGGGTGATATTTCCCTACGACTACACACCTTCAAAAAGCGCACTTTATAGATTATGATCATTAGACTTTTTGTTTTGAATGTTCTTCATTTTAAATATTCGAATAAATAATAGTTATAGACAATGAACAATATATCAACTGAGTTTATAGCCTTTAAATGTTATAAATCTATGAATATTAGAAATTAAGGAATTACAACTTTTAAATGTACAGAATGAATTTTATATCAAATGAATAATTATAGCAAATGATTTTATCGAATCCATAATTTCAGGTATTATGTGATTTTATAACTTTTACTTATACAAGGAAATAAGTTAGAGACGTCTTTACTATGTACATTTTGCGCAATTTTGATAAGTAAAACAGTTAGTTAGGGGTTTCACCCGGCCTAAATATCCCACCTAGTTACCACTTTATGGGAGTTTTTTACCTGCTTTGCTTGGACGAGCTGGTTCTTTGGAGGCGCCGAACTCAACTGAAGCGGCTAATAAACAATCTCTTGGCGCTCTTACTAGAGATTATGTTTGTTGAACAGATCATATACCGATCTCAACACACAATCGAGGGGAGAGAGGTCAAACCTGATAAGTCGTCTAAAAGGTTTTTTGAAAATAGAACCCTGCGTAATGGATGTTAAGTTCTTATTTCAAAAACATTTATCTCGATTTATCGGGTTTGACCACTCACCCCTCGCAATGCTAGGTGAGGTCCTAACAATCTGTAACAGAATAATAATTTATTTTATATACGTTATTTTGTTGTGATTCTCGTAACTTTGTAAATATTATAGAATAATAAGTCATTACGATAAATCATTTGTTTTTTTATTATTATATTTATAATTAATAAATAAGCCTGCTTTTGTCGTAATATTATACAATGGTAATTCAGTCTTATTACTTAGATTATAATTAATATAAATATTTTACAACCCGTTGCAATATAAAGCATCACATTGATTAACTTGATCAATTAAACTTAAGTTTCTGCCTTTTTGACGGATTGAGTTGTGGTACTTGTGGTTTCTTGTGTAAGTTTGTTCTTAGATACCGTTTCAATCTCGTTGCTCAGTTTAGTCTTATCCTCTCCCTTTTCGCAGACGTATCTGTGTTTGAGTCCGCAGTCCTGTCCGCGATAGACGTAGGCGCGGGTGGCGGGGTCGTGCACGAGCGCGAGGCAGCGGCCGTCGCCGACGACGGTCGAGTTGCTCGCATCGCCCGCCACGGGCCGCGCCGAGTTGGACCAGATCCAGAGCAGGCCGGGATTGAGCCCGCCAGTCCACCAGTCCAGCGCTGCAACCATATCGTACACACATATTATACTTAACGATACAATAGTATCTCGAGAGAGCAAAATGCTATAATTACGGCGAGGTCCTGAGTGAAACAAAAGATTCTAAAGTAAAATCTTGAGCGTAGCGCAAGTGTTTACGCCCAAGATGGATATAATTTTGCTACCGTGTGACACACTGCTTTTCACACCTATGCGGCAAAAAGTCATAGTAGACCTCAAATGAGGGAAGAAATACGACGTCACGTAAGTTAAGACTCGTTTGAGGGCAACAATGACTCAGAATAGCAGGTGTGAAATGTGTTTTTTTACAAATCCGTATTCTCGTACAAGCTACACTGTACCCTACTAACCTAGATACAAAAAAAAATAAAAAAATGGATGAGAGGGTACCTTTTATTTTGCTATTGCTGAGCAAGTGCGCGAACAGCTGGCGGCGCTCTGCCTCAGCCTCCAGCTCGAGCAGGTTGGCGCGCAGCTTGCGGCACGCCAAGTTGGCCGTCTTCCAGTCCGCGCCCGCCACCGAGAAGTGGTAGCACGTGTCGCCCACTCGGGAGAAGTTGGCCACGCAAGGCTCTGCGGAGCAAAAACCCGTATTTTTTACCCTTGCAGTTCATATTCCACTACATACAGCTTTCTTTTTTTTACCACGTCGGTGGCAAACAAGCTGACGGCCCACCTGATGCTAAGTGGTTACTGTCGCCTATAGACGCTTGCACCAGAGGCGTTACTCGTGCGTTGCCGACCCGAAACCTTTTCAAGCATTTTTTGAAGGGTCCCATTCTGTAGTCCATTGGGAAAACCAAACAGTCAAACGCTTTCGTTTCTCTAAGATCTCTTGTTTGTTTCTCAGACCTGAGAACGAGCTAGCAGTTTTTGAGCAGACAGAAATAAGTATTTTGAATTCCCGTGGCATGTCCTTAGTCGTAACGTCTAGACTGGACTCTATTGGGCAATGTCGCAATCAAAATTGCATTATCCACCGAGTCGCACTGTTTAAGTATGGAGTAGGTATTTACCTGCGTGATGACTAGAACCGGCTACCAATACATGCATGGACTCTTCTAATTTTCGAAGTCTCTTCTCCATTAGATCAGCTCTATACACCAATTTCTCAATAGCCGAGAGCAGGTATAGGTCGGTCTCGGTGACCTGTTTACGCGGAGGATCGTCTAGCCTGTCTATGGAATTTGGCCGCTGTGGTTGCTGTGATGGATAGGCTGGAATCGGCTTGTTTTGCTGAGGAAGTGTCTGTTGAAATAGTAATTAGTGAATGATTGAATCCACAAATACGATTTAATGATTGATTTCGTGTTTGATATGTATTAAATTACATACGTACATACTCATAGCTGGGTTTGAACTTATCCTTATAGGGATTAGGGGGCCTGTTGACGATCTTCCCCGGGCCGGGCGGCGGCGGCGGCGTGGCTGCCCACTCGTCGTAGGGCCGCGCAGGCCGGGCGGGCGGCGGCGGCGGTACGAGGGGCATGTCAATGCGGTCTGTGATGTAGTAGCCCGAGGAAGGAGGGAGCGCCATTATTCTGCCTATTCGACAAAACATCCCTTTGTATCAGCCACATGTGTGCATACCTATTTGAAGAAATTTAGGTACTATACGTACTTATATGACTTTGACGTTACAGAGGCAGCTAACACATTATTAAGTAAATTAAGGAGCTAACTCATCGGAGATGGCCGTCGCATTTTATGCATATATTTCACGTATTCTCGGCGCATCTTCGAAGTCGTCGATCCTTTATCATAAGATTTAAAATTTCGTTGTTTGAGTTTCTGTGTTGTACCTAAAGGTACATATTTTGAACGCACCTTGCCTGCCAGAGCGCTCTGTCCCGGTCGAGGTGGCCCACTCCTCCAGCAGCGCGCTCCACGGACCGGGTTCTTCCACATCGCACGTGTCGGAAGCAGTCGAATTCCATGAGTGAGCACGGTGTACTAAGGCTACAATTACTGTCACTACCAGCCACTTCATTATGCCTGTAAACATTTGTAGGGTATACTACTATTTAACAGCAACCACACGTATAGTCAAGGGAATCGACATACACTCACACATCGAAATGGTGATAGCAATAGCAGTTTAAGGGTCCTTATTAGTTAAAAAGCGCTCATCTATTTACGCCATTTTCTGTTTCAATTTTCACGTATCTTAACATTTTCTCAATATTACTATCTAGAACATATTGTGACCTTATGTCATAAACTTTAAATGTATTTTTTTATTTTTCATTAAGAAATATCGTTTCAACCATCACTCCAAATCGACAATTTTCAAGCTAAAAACTTCTTTTTTCCGCTTAAATTCTACTATACACAATCAAATCAAAAAATGGCGATGTTACTATCTAAAACTTTAATAAAATCATCGCAGCCTTTAATAACTTTATTATAAATACTTTTGTCATAATTTGAAATCAAGACATTTTAAAACTTATAAGGCCTCTTAAGAAATTAAATGCCGATAATTTCCCAAACAATGCGGGTGCCCCACCCAACTCGCCTATTTACATCATATTGTTTTTTTAGTTTCAATAAAAAATAAATTGTATGGCAACTATAGTTAAAACGGCCGTTTTAATTTTGAGCTCATAGATTGACGAATCCAGCAACGTAAAAACTAGTTTGATGGATTCAAAAAGTACTTAAATACAAACTACAGTACGTAGCGGCCCCCTTTTTTAGTTATATATCGTTAAATTTAAATAATTACAATTATTTACGAGTGGCGCTAGTGGACCCACTACATTTTATTAAAGCGCTCTTAATACTTCGCCAAGGCACCCCAAGAGTATATAACACCGAAAAGCAGTTTTTTGTGTTTTCCTCAAGATTCCCATCATCAGAAGTGAAGTTTGAGAACAATGGGACCAATTTGAAAGCTTATGCTTTCAAACCAAGAAATAATTTTCCAAATCTGTTCAAAAAAAACATACAGGCGAATTGAGAACCTTCTCCTTTTTTTGAAGTCGGTTGAAAATGGCAAATTACTCGTTTTTCCATACAACGGGAGTACGAGGCCATTGCACTGTGACGTCACATTTCATTGCCTATCAAGTATGGAGCGTTTCCAGTGCTCGTCAGCTATGCTGTACTTTACCTATCGTTTTCGTCTTTGATCGTCTCTTAAAAGTTGTTCTAATGGCACCATATTTTTTTTTTTTAGTCAGACAGCCAATTGTAGAGGTTTATGGAGTTTATGCGTTTAGTACAGTTGGCCAAGAACGTGTTCTACTACTTTCGACGATATTATTTGTGTGTAAAAGTGGTATCACCCGCCCCCCTGTAGTCCCCTTCCTTGGCTAACTATACTTAACAGTTTCAGGTAGATAAGTATAGTGCAAGTTTTAACAATAACACCATGCCTAGTAGGAATTCTTTTGTAGCGTGTTACATCATTGTGTTGTATGGGAGCGTCACGTCGAGGTCACGGCAGGCGGTCACGTCCGCGTGGCGTGGCGTAATCTTATGTAACGCCTCGCCCGCGGGCGCGGGCGCAACCGCATGCAGTGAAAGTGGCCGGGCATCCGCTTGCGCGCCGGTGTAAACAAGCCATACAAGGACTGTGTTTCACGATATCCGTTTCGCGCTAATCGTGTGGTTGGTATTTCCATGAATATTATAAATTAAATCTACAAGGAGGGAAGTAGTTGTTTATTATTATAGCAAAGTATAATATGGCGTATAGGTATTGAGTTTCGAAGGACCCGCATAGATTCACCGGCAGAAAAATTTTTAGAGAGACATTTTGATGCAAGTGCGTGATGGTTTGTCATTTCGCACGAGTCCCAAGTTGTCTTGGCTCGAGCCGTGGGCGCCGCCGAGGCGAGGGACAAGACTAGGAACGAATGATAATGACACTTCCGCACGTATATCAAACGACGTTTTTTAATAACGTTGCGAAAAAATATCAACGAAATAAATCTAAGTAAAACAGTAACTAAAAGAGACAAAACAAAATCTGTTTACTTGCCATTGTGGGCTTTGCACGTACCTGGTCTACGTCTGGCGTAGTTTACATACATTTTATTTAACAGTCGTATTAATCGCACATATCCCAAAAATATTATTAAAACAGTACGTCACTACAAAATTAATTCGCGAAATTATGAATGAAACAGGCGGGAATTAAATAATCTGGGTAACTTTTAATTCATATTGCTGTGTTAAAACTGTTAAGGCTTACCTAAAAATCGCAAGATTCAAATAATTTAATTAATAGTTGTAGGTATTTCGTTAGCGCAGTTGGGATTCGGCACATTGTAGCTAATCTATATAGATGGTAAGGTATGGTAAAGCAAAATACACTGGCGAAGACTGGCGATTGAATGTATACTTACATCAAGTAGTATAGAAAAAAATGATAATAGTTTCCTGTTGCTATAAAAAAAATCTGTATTATTCAGTGCTAAAAATATAGCGCATTGAAAATAGCAGCGTACAGATATTTTTGAGCGCCTTGATTGCTCTGATATATCTGATGGCGGCTGTTAAAGTATAATTTGACAAACGAGAAACAAGTAAGGACATGACGATTAGAAAAAGATCAAGGGAAACAAAGCTGCATATGCATGGATAGTGTAGGTATTGTATACTTAGTTTCATCTTGAAACAAATTTTTTGACGGTTAGGTATTTGAAATTCCAGCATAGAGGATTGTACTCAAACTTAGTACTCAATAATCTCGAATCCTCTAATTTGTTTTGCTTGGCGCGAATCGCTGGACGATGCATGGCACCCAGGCGCAATATCCATTGCCGATCGGAAAAAAAGCAATACTTAACGATAATTAAAAAAAACAGTACTTAAAGATAACCGTTAGAAAGTACTTATCACTTACGCTTACCTATAATTTATTCCAATAAACGGATCTCTCTTCTGACCACAGACGAGCGTGCAATCGGCGCCGGATCACAAACCACTTTTACCGTGAATCGCAGAAAAGTTACGACCCGTACCTAGTTATCGTGTGGCGCGCACCACTCTCTCGTTATATTTGAACACATATCATATGCGTGGGGCCCTCTGTATCCGTAAGAGGGGGTATTCTGCATCATAAGATCATAACAATGAAATTATTTTGAAAGTTAAATGTTGTGTCAACTCACTCGAAATCGCGATGAGTACCTAGACCTAAACAACTGGAACTTATTTCCATTAACTTACAATATTATTCGTCAGGATATCTAACTAAATTTATAATAATTTGTAGAACCTTTCATGCGTGTTAGGTATTTTTGAGTGTTTTGTAAAATCAGATACCTATTATAGTGACTGCACTGATTTCTAAAATTATATCTAATTTCTCCGACCCTACGGATAAAACAAGTATCTACCTATACATCAGATATCGTCGACTTCTCACTGACGACCCTATAAGTAACTACAGTCGAAACAGGGCGTGTAGCACTGTGTGGCGTCAAACAAATCCCAATGAAAGCTTGACTGACTGACTGACTGATTCATCAACGCACAGCCGAAACTGCTAACACTAGAGAGTTGATTTTGGCACAGTCGATTACCTACATTATAATGTAGGCTAGGCGTAAGAAATCATTATTCGAAATTCATCCCCTAAGGGATTAAAACAAAGGGATGAAAGTTTGTACGATAACACGTATTTATTGAAGTGAGAGATTTGAAACTTCGTAAATAGACTCTCTGTTTAAATACAAAAAAACATATTTCAACGTTGTTCGAAATTGCTCCCCTAATGGGGTGAAAAGGGGGTTTCAAGTTTGTACGGGGAGCAAATCTTTTTTGAAGTGAGAGATTTGAAACTTCGTAAATAGACTCTCTGTTTAAATACAACAAAACGTATTTTAGGGTTTTTCGAAATTGCTTCCATAAAGGGGTGAAAAGGGGGTTAGTAAGTTAAAGTTCTACGAGGGCAGATTGATAAGTTCGCGACCTAAGTATGAAAACAAATGCAGTGTTTTTTTTTAATTACTTTTATTTTTCTACGTAGTCCCCGTCGACGTCAATGCACTTCTTCCATCGGGATTCCAGGGCCATTATACCAGTTTTGAAGAAGTTTTCCTCCAGACCTTCAAAATAGATGTCCACCTCAGTTTGGACCTCGGCATTGCTTGAAAATTTCATACCACCCATATGTTTTTTTTTTAATTGGGGAATAGGTGAAAGTCGGATGGAGCTAAATCGGGTGAATAGGGTGGGTGAGGCAATAATTCAAAGCCACAGTTGTGAATTTCCGCCATTGATTGCAGTGACGTGTGAACTCGTGCATTCTCCTGATGAAAGAGAACTTTCTTTGTCAACGGTTCAGGTCTTTTTATCTTCAATTCCTCGCGTAACGGCGTAAGAGCTAACAGTAATAGTCAGAGTTTATAGTGGCACCTTTCTGGAGATAGTCGACCATTATTACTCCCTTCGCATGCCAGAAAACTGATGCCATGACTTTATTGGCAGACAAAAACGCTTTGGCTTTATTGGGAGGTGGAGATCCAGCACGAAGCCACTGTTTCGATTGTTGCTTGGTCTCTGGCGTGTAATGGTGAACCCATGTCTCATAGTTACAAATCTGTCCAAAGTCTTGAGGGTCGGCTTCATACAGGTCTAGATTGTCACGTGAATTGGTAAGGCGAGTGACTTTTTGTTCAACTGAAAGGAGCTTCGGGACTCATCTTGCCGACACCTTAGAAAAACCTAATTCGTTAACAATAAATTTTGGGTTCTTTCATAGGAGATGCCCATGATGTCAGCTATTTCTCTCACTTTTAACCGCCGGTCTTTCATAATCATATCGCATATAATTGCCACATTATGTGGGCTCGCCGTTATTGGCCTCCCGGGACGAGGGTCATCTGCAATACTGCCTCGTTCGCGCTGGAATTCAGGTGCCCATTTTTTTACCGTCGTATAAGATGGACAGGATTGTCCTAATGTATCTTGCATAACTTCATAAATTTGCTTCGGAGTCAATCCTTTTTTTATGAAGGTATTCAATTACAGCACGTTGCTCCAATTTCTCCATTATTAAAAAATCTCTCTGCACATAAATTTAAATCGGCCGTAAAATTGCTTCCCAATGTAGCTACCAATTGAAAATTCGCGGAATGACAGTTGAATAGTGACAGTTCAAAATGGCGGCAAAAAAAGAAAAAGAAAATTAATTATTAGTGGCCAGGCCGCGAAGTTTCCAATCAGCCCTCGTAACATTGTACGGGGAGCAAATATTTTTTGAAGTGAAAGATTTGAAACTTAGTTTGTAGTCTCTCTGTTTAAATACATCGAAACGTACTTCAGCGTTTTTCGAAATTGCTCCCCTAAAGGGATGAAAAGGGTGTTGTGTTCCAAGTGTGTGAGGGGAGCAAATCTTTACTTATCTTAAAAATCGATATGGGTGTCATCTTCTAGGTTCCTCGGGGTGCCGATTACGAAAATGACATCCATTTTCCAATCCAAGATGGCGGACATTAATTTTTCTTAAAAATCGATATGGGTGTCATCTTTGTGGTTCGAGCGGGGCCTATTACGAAAATGACATCCATTTTTAAATCCAAACGGGTCAAACTGAGAACCTCCTTTTTTGTAGACGGTTAAAAATTACTCTTAACGAAGCCGCGGGAAAAAACTAGTCGTAGTATAAGACAATCAATTACTTTAAAATACATAAAATAAAGTCGGTGGGAGTAGTGATCTATGGATGCCACGCCTCTAACCTATACCTACTGCTTAACCTGCGCACGGAATAAATAGGTTATTAATTATCTATACAAATACAGAAGGTCCTCTGTCTACCAAAACCGATATTTGACCGATGTACTAGGTATAAATGCGGGTGCTGATCAGATGCATTTTCAGGGTTCCGTACCAAAATGGTAAAAGCCGAACCCTTATTTTACTTGTAGTTGAATTATTAACTCACTTTATTCACATTTCTTGGGAGTTTCCGAAAAAGTTACAAGACTGTCTAGATCAGCTTTTATTTAAAACTGGTCACAGAGTGTTGAATCGCATCATTGAATCCTGAATGGGTTGATAAAGGAGAAAAGAAATACATATTGCTTCAACGGAATATTTTAATAACAATAAAAAAACATTACTGATAGTTATTGCGCTAGGTACTTATTATATACATCACTAATGCTTAATATTCTGCCGAACCAACAGAACGATGTGTACTACCTATATAACAATTTATTAATGATCATTTAAATGTGCCTGATAAGATAAGTAAAAAAAATCTTAACGCCGTTATTACTTCATACCTATTATGCTTTAGATGTAGAAAAGTCATCACACAAGACTCCAACGCAACAATATTGGTCGTAGAAGACGGAAGTCATAATTTAGAACTCCTTGATTATGATTATTCACATCACGATATATATTATAAATTATTTTAAATAACGATTTAAGTACCTACATAAAAAGTTAAATTAAGAATCTTAATAACAGTCTTACAATCGATTTTGTTATATGGTTTTACCTGCATTTCGATTTAATAACATACAAGCCTCGGCCTAATAACAAATAATTTGCCGGCGTATTCTTGATCCTGTTTAAACAAACGTTGCCAGCGCGTCCTCAAGCATAGGTAACTATATCTAATGGACAAGTAAAAATAATAATTGTTATTGTATAACAAATAAATCACGTAATTGGACCTAGGTTCTATATATTTTTTTACCCTTTACGACCTCATGAACGCGCTGGTAAAAACAAACCGTTTGGGTTTGTCCCGAATAGGCTTTATACATATAGGAGTTGATTAAGTAGTAGGTATACCATATACTTTACTAGTACATTAGTACATCGCTGCCTCTTACGTGTAATGAAATGCGTAAGAGTCCAAGCTGCGTTAAAGTTATCATTATCATTTAATAAGATTTCGTTCGTAACTTTTAAGTTACACAATTTTCAGTCGCTTTTCTAAAGAATTTAATGTATGTGTGTGTATACACATCGATATATTGGTAAAAATTGGTCCCCATACCTTTCTCGGGCTTCTTGTATGGTCTCTTATATTTAATTATTTCGTATATTTTCCTTTTTTCTATTTAAATGTGCGTCTTGTTAGAAATTTAATGATTGTAGTAAAGTAATTCATATGTATTAATTGAAATTCATATTAATAGTTATTTGGCCAAATATACGTTTGTAATCTTAAAAACTTAACTGATTCAAAACGAATTCAATATTTGACCGTTTCTAGTAGCTCTACCTAAAGCATAAACCTTATAAATTAAGTAACATATAAAATCAAAACAACTATGTATGTACGTTCCCATATAATAATTGTTCTTTAGATCTTAGGTACATTAGCCACGATTAGTAAATGTCGCGTCATTTTTTCGTTATTTGTATTCAGTACAGGCATTTCGGTAACAGTCATGTGGTTTATCACCACTCTAAGAGTATAATAATACCATGCACTGAACATAAAAAGGGCGATCGATATGATCGTCTGCATTTATTACACACGGATGTCGGTACAATACAAGCTCACCAACGTTGCTTTATTTTGAATAACATTATATACAGTATTTTCATACTATTAAATTAATACATAATCATCATATTCTTAGTATATTTGTTGCTAAAACTTATTTTAACATTTGGTCAGAGGTACTCGGAATCTTGACATTTGGAATAAGACTGAGAGATCCAATGAGCATTCTTTTTAATAATGTTCTGTTAAATATTTCTTCATAGCGCAGTAAATACAATGATTAAAACGGATTATGTAATAAATGTATCACGCGGTTGAAGGAACAACAGTAGAAACTGTAGACAAAAAAATTACAAACGGCGGATTTAATGCCTACTGGTCTCTATCAATCAAGTATGTTTTATTACTATAATCTACTACTTACAGACGACACAGATTACAGAAGTAATAGGCAGGAACAGCCACCTGCAATAATATAACTGGCAAAACGAATGTAATAATATTTATTTCTGTGCTCTACACCGTGTCATGGTCAATCCAGGTATACTATACTATAAGCTCAAAAATATCAACATACCAACTTGCATTATGTTTGTTATACAGGAGAATATAGTCTAATCTGTTTCTCATTCCCAACCTTAATAAATATCCTAAAACTTACAACACAGGTGTCAATCACCAAATTCAAACATTTTGAGATAAACGGTAAGATTGTAATATCACACCGAGTCATTCACTAAGGATCACCGATATTGTTTTTGCGAGTTCTTGGAAAATTTTGACATAGTGGCGTATAGATTCCAACGACTATTATTGAATGATATGGAGGACGGTTATCCTTACACACAGGTACCTAAGATGTTAAATTATTGTATTTATTTTTTAATTTATTAAAGCATACTTACGACTCGAAGAGTATTTTGACACCACATTGTATCAATATAAAAATCCTGATCAGTGTTTCCTTTGTAAAGCCCGACCAGAAATGTATGACCGTGGGTATTTCGTTGGCTTTCTTACACTGGCAATAGTTTTAATCATATGTTGTCACTGTTGTCAGTGGCACTGTGGTGGTTTAGGTTAAGTGTTGAATATTAAATAACAAAAAATGATTCATTGTCAAGATCAGAACATTATTAACAATATATATAATAAATTTCTGGAAAAACGCTACGAAATGGAACAATTTCAGTACAAAACATTCCAAAATTTACATCAGAAGTGACAGGTAAACAAGTCAAAATGTCATTATTCCGACCATACTGACATTACTGACCTGTTGCCATATAAACGACAATAATAGCGCCCTCTCGATAATGGTGATATATATGGTCGGGCTTTAATATTCGATTGGTTTGAAATATTTTAGCTTAAAAATAGACTGTAAGGTTCATGTGCTCTGCCACAGCCGGGTTGGTTGCTTCGTTAACCTCTGCCTCGCCACTTCCCTGCCAACAAACCAAAGAGTTGGTAAATACATAACTACAAGTTACTGAAATCCACGAGTCCTTAGTCTAGCCCACCGAAAGTGACGTACGTTAGGATTCTGCTAGTGCTCAAGTATCTGACATGGCAATGAGTCCGCGAGCCTCTGATAGATTTTCATGACAAAGTTCGTCTCCTATAACTTGTAAAATACTTCAGAGATGTATCATGAAGCCACCGCGCGAAAGTCATCTGCGATTCGGTTGGTGGATTGAGGAGCGGTAGCCTCCCCACACACAAAATTTTTTACAGATTGAGAATTTATCAAATGAAAGCTAACCCAATATCTTGAAAAAAAAAAACCGTCATGTGACTAATAAATGTTAGACAATACGTGTGTCTATTGTAGTCGGTATAAATTACAATGGCCCAAATGTAAAGGCTTGGTCACACAGCGTGTGCTTGGTGTGCGCTGTGCACCGGCACGTACGGTAACAGGCTAGCGACGCGAGTGGGTCGTCATTATTAATACCTGGTCTCCGTCGTCCCAGCTGAGCTTCTTGACGCGCGCGGGTATGGTGGCGCTGGGCCAGGCCACGCCGGAGCGGCCGGCGGCGCGCTGCAGGTGGTCGCTCATGAGCGCCACGCTCGGCACCTCGGGCGGCGCCGGCGCCACTTTTCCCTTCGGCAGGCGCGCCGAGTGACGCGTCACCGTCGCATCTGTTAACAACAGAGCTTTGTTATCATCTCCAAGTATATATTTATACTACATTCTGACTAGAGATACAAAAAAAAAAACCATATTCTCTATCGCTTCAACTGCCAAATATTTACCAAATAATTTTAGAGTAGCAAAAATGTCATACAAACTTAACACCAGTGCCTTGTAAAATAATTATTCTTCAACAGATTATTATTGTTATTTAACTTGCTTTATTGGCCGTCTGTACATAAGCAGGCAGCGGAACTTTGGTGCCGATGACATCATTATGACGCAAAATAATAGGGATATAGGATGTTCTTATAAATTATACATAACATAACTATTAACTTTTATAACGCTTTGACAGATGCAACAGTTGTCACTAGCTCGCCGAGTTAATAGCAATGTCAAACTTGATATTCAACCTGACTCAAATAAACTCAGGAAATTTTCGACTTGCGTGATTCGATGCATATATCAGTCGCTAGCGTTTAATCTGCGGTGCCTTTATATTATCTATACGTCGTTGGCGAAAAAAAATGTGACAAGGAATGGTTTTTATCTTATTTAATATTATTTTTCAAATACAACAATTTACAGTATTTGAAGAGAAAAATATATTCACAAGAAAAGAAAAAACAACAAACTAAATATCATTTACGGAACAGAACATTTAAAATTCAAACATTAATATTATGTTCTTATTTACATATATACATTTCACACGCACATTAAGGACAATATAAATCTCGAATCTCCCGCCAGTTATATAGGTACATATTGTTGCTGTTATGTTCATAATCATAATCATTATACCCGCACTTGGAGCAAATACTATTAAAAGTCAACCATTTCACGAACAAAAAATCATATAACGATGTACAATATTGTTTTCGATAATTTTCTGATGACAATGACAAAGACAGTTAAGTGATTATGTTTTTATAAGTACTGGCCGTCTCAAGTGTCAATAAAACATCCGTGAACTAAAGAGGCCAATAAGTTGTTAGTGATTAATGATTATCTATCATCTAGATAAAAACACTCTGTGTACAGCCGCTACGTCATGCGTCTGTCATCGGCACCAAAGTTCCGCTGCCTGTACATAAGGTCCACTGTTTAACAAAACCGGATTTTCACAGCAAGAAAACTCAATGGCATATCACACTCGCACGCGCTGGTCGCGTAGCACGCGGCTCTTTCTTTCCTAGCCGAGCAGGGCGCGTCCAGCCGTCGTCACTCGTACCTCTACTATAAGTTTTCTCGAAACAAAACACAAACGAACGAGTTTACGTTTAGTCTCTATTTGTATGGGAACGCGAGTAGCGCCTCTGGTGGCCTTTGGTAGTCTGTTTTTTGCCATACAAATTGAGACTAAATGCAAACGCGTTTCGTCTGTGTTTTGTTTCTAAAAATCGTATTGACCAAGTGAAACGACGGTCTCTGCTTCAGCTTCTACAAAAATGCTTTTGTACGTCCAGCGAATTTCTGGCCGAGCCGATTCTCGTGAAATTTTGTAAGCACGACCGATAATTACATATAATTTTTGTCTAGTCAGTTTTTAGGAAATTTGAGACAAAAAAAAAATTAATGGCTTATTCCCCTCTACAGGTCGCATATATTTCTCAACCGATTCTCGTGAAATTTTTGGAGCAGTTTCGGTAATTATATAGAATTTTTTAGTCGAGGCACTTTATGGATATTTTCAAAAACATTTTTATTGAAACAAAATTAAAAAAAAAACAACACTCGCGATGTCTACAGCTCACAGAGCCTCTAGTGCTAGAGGTACTGACTTCTGTTGGCGCTGGCGGGCTCGCGCAGGTCGAGGCTGCTGGTGGAGTTGGCGAGGATGGTGCTCGCGCCGGCGCTAACGCTCAGCAACGAGCCCGAGCTGGCCGCGCCCAGCCCGCCCGCCGATGTCACCGGCTTCTCGCCCACCACGAAGTTGCTTTTGGTCGTAGCCGGAGCCGCACTAGGAGATGATTTTGAACGCCTTCTGCGAGACATTTAATAAATTACATAAACTTATTCATATAACTTTTTTATCAACCCAAACCTTGTCAACTGAAATGTGTTTTGTCCCTTTCTCGCAAACGCAAAGGTCAAGATGAGATGACATACGAATTTTAAAGGCACAACTGAAACGTGTTTTGTGCCTTTCTCACAAACGCAAAGGTCAAGATGATATGACATACGAATTTTAAAGGCAGTTTTATCTAAAATACAATGTCAATAAAAACTAGCTGTATGGGCTTGCGCGTTTCGAGTTTCTAAGCGCATTTTGTGTCATAAATGCATTTTACATCTGTGGATGTAGTGGAAGTCTCCATTGAAAGAGTTGACAATCTATTGAGTGTATTATGTATTATTGCCGAGTTTATTAATGTTTAATTTTCCGTATGTTGAATGTATTAAGTATGTAAGCAGTAAGGGGATTACTAACAACAGTATATTAGAAACTTATATTGATTACTACACTTAATGCACGATGTACTATTATGAATAATTAAAACCATTTGTTTCCAGATTCACAATATTCTAATAAATACATGTGAGTCTACACTACACACACTAGGTACCAAGAAAACTCTAGGAGATGAAGATTTGTTGGTTATTATAACTGACATGAACTGGCTGCAAACGGTGTGGCGATGTGGAGACCTACTCCCAAAAAAAGTGTTGAAGGAGAGCTTACGTTCGGTAGATGTATGCGAGCGCGACAGCGAGCAGCGCGAGCAGCACGAGCGCGCCGAGACACAGCGCGCCGGCGAACACGAGCGCGCCGCCGCCGCGCGCGCGCGCCGCCAGCGCGCCCACGTGCACGATCACCGGCACCGACGTCTGGAAACCACACAACATAAGATGGCTGTACCTTAGGGAATGCAATCCCGACTCGAGATTGCAAATTCGTGATCCCGCGGGATTAGAAATATCAATCCCGCGGGATCCCGGAATTTTCGGGATCCCGTCTAGTTTTAAAAAAATAATAAATTTGAATGACTAAAAAAGCTAATAACTGCTTGTTTGTGATAGTGAGGTTAAGTAAAATAACATATTACTCGAAAGAAAATAAAAACCTTTATTCTTTAATCTTACCAACCAAAAATAATTATCAGGTTTTAAGGAAATTAACATAGGTAAATTAGGTAATCAAAATAATAAACATATTTCAAAGGAATTAGGAAGTAGTTACCTAAGACGAGTGATTTTGAAAATGACTCCTTAAAAAACAAAGGGTATTAATAGTATCCTAATCCCGTCAATCTCGAACGGGATCTCGTCATATGATGCGTCGGGATTGATCCCGGAAAATTACCCGAGATCTCGCGGGATCGGGATTGCATTCCCTACTGTACCTCTAGTTCTGGTGGCTCTGCGAGCTGTAGACCTCGAGAGTAATTTTTTAATTTCCCCAACTTGACGCGATAAAAATTCGATATAATTATCGACTTTGCTCACAAAATATCACGAAATTCAGTAGTGAAATGTGACCTGTAGAGGAGAACAAACCGAAATCCGTCAGCAGAAATATATAAAATCATTGAAAAAGAAAAACTGACTTGACAATAAAATCTGTATTTAATGCTCACAACGACGGATACATAATACTCAGAACGAGAATCAGTTTAGAAATGCGACCTCTAGAGAACAAAACATAAAAAATATAAATATATAAAAAAAACTGACTACAAAAAAGCTATATATAATAATCGAACCTGCTCACAAAATTTCACGAGATTCGATTGAGAAATGCGACCTCTGTAGAGGAGAATAAACGAAATTCGCCAGCAGAAACTTACAAAATCATTGAGTTATTGAAAATTTCCAAAAACTGACTCGAAAAGGAATGGTTATATAATTATCGATCCTGCTCACAAAATTTCACAAGAATCGGTTCAGAAATGCGACCTGTAGAGGAAAGGAGAACAGCAGGAACTCCGCCGGACATACGAAAGCATTTTTGTTGAAGCTGAAGCAGAGACCGTCGTTTCGCTTGGTCAATAAGTTTTTTAGAAACGTAACACAAACGAACGAACGAACTATAGGTACTGTCGCCGAGCTATTAGGGATAGGGATTAGCAATTTAGCAAATTAGGAAAGAAGGAGAGGGAAGAACTTCAAGAAGAAGTACGACTTTGAACCCTCATTCGAGGGCAACAATGACTATTTTTGGAATAGCATGTGTGAGAAAAATTACCTGTCTGGGTGGGGAGCCAGAGTCGATGGCCGTCGCTACCACGTGCAGCACGCTCGTGTTGAGCGCCGACAGAGCGTTCTGTCTCATGAACATTTCGCCGGCGTCGTTTATATAGAACACACTGCAACACACAAGCATTCTACATTACTATAGGTATCAAACTCCCCTATGTCGGTCCATAAGGCCGCATAGTCAGGTTGTCTTTACTTAAATCTATAGCTGGTCGCTTGCTGACTAGCTTGGCTGCAAAATTTATAAGTACTAATCTTTGCTTTCTCAGTAGTTAACTTACCCAGAACTTGTTGTGATCATTAATGTTTTATTGTATTATTATTTTAGTAACGCTAACATTGTTTTCAAGATTTTTTAAAACTAGTTTTCCAAACCATAATATGGACCAGAATGGTCAGAAATAAATGTCCTTTTTTTTGGGTGTAACCTGGCATCGGAGCCGCGGAGCGTGAGCGTGACGTTGTCCCCCGCGTCGCCGTCGAACACATCGAGGCGGCCCACTGGGAGCAGTCCACCAGCTCCCGCTCCCGCTCCCGCCCCCGCTTCTACGCGGAACTCGTACTGCGGGTACTTGAAGCGCGGCTCCCACTCGTTCACGTTCAGTACCGTTATGTTTATAGAGGCTGTGTCGTTCTGCAATCAAATATGCTTATATTATTCTTCTGTCACGAATATTGAATGAACGCCTTATTTCTTAGAAATCCGGGACGGTTATAGTACAAGATATTCGAGGCATACGAATATTTGAAGTTTTTCTGTAAGTACGAGTTATATGCTGCTTCATTGATTCTAATTTTAACCAATTTATTAATTAAAATAGCAACGTGGTGAGGTATAAGCCCTTATTCATAAACAGAGCTCGGAATAGGTAGTGCCTATTTACCTAAACTTCGCGGGAGGACGTAACTAAGAGTGGTTACAAGCACCAAAAATAATTATTTCTTTTTAATGAATGCGGGATTTCCCGGCATTTACTGTATTATTCTAGAGGATTAATACATTTCGCTTTACTTATAAATCTTGTTATATTGCATATTATTTGTTTAATTACCTTGAAATAACAATTAGTCATTAAAAATATAATATGGAACAAATTGAATCAAAAGGATTCCGAAATTTGATACTTTTTAGTTGACTTAGATAGAATTATACTCCTTTCTTCTAGATTTTTAATCCTCTAGATTATTAATCCTCTAGAATAATACAGTAAATCCCGGGAAATCCCGCATTCATTAAAAAGAAATAATTATTTTTGGTGCTTGTAACCACTCTTAGTTACGTCCTCCCGCGAAGTTTAGGTAAATAGGCACTACCTATTCCGAGCTCTGTTCATAAACGTCCATCAAACTTATTTTACTTAAATGGCTACTAACATTCATTTGTCCTTATCTGTCACTTTGACACATGTGCTTGTGAGACAAAAGACATTGTAGTTAGCAGAGGTTTGTTAATAAGGAGGTGAGTCTATAACGAGTAAGTTCGAATATCTGCATCGCACTTGCTATATCCAAGCGTGGTGCTGCCATTGTACTTACATCCACGCCGTCGGTGACCATAACTTGGTAATAATATTCCGGTGTGGTCTCATAGTCCAGCGCTCGTCGCAGCAAGACCTCGCCCGCGCTGTTTATCGCGAACTTGTCTAGGAAGCTGCGGTCCGACACGTAGAACTGTAGAGGAGGCTGTTGAAAAACACGCATGTAAATATTAGAGTCGCATGAAACGTGTCAAAGACAGGCGCGGATACAGGGGGGGGGGGCACAGGGGCAATTGCCCCCCCCCTGAAGCCAGTGTCAGGGCAGGGCAATTGCCTATGTCCTGACGTAGGAAATATGTTCTGACAACAGTTATCAAGTCAGTTTTATTTTCGGAAAGTTCGGAAGTGCCCCCCCCCTGAACGAAATCCTGGATCCGCGCCTGGTCAAAGAACCCAGTTATTCATTTTAAACCTCAAACTAGTTTACCTGGTACTCTCGTAAGAAATCAGACGTGACTAAAGTGAAAACAAAAGGTACACCAATAGATTACTTCATTTTCCCGCCTTTATGACCGACACGGTCGGCTGACTGGACTATTACTTAGTGAAAACTGCTAATATTTATAATCATCTAAGCTAAGAAATACCCTTTCACTCTTGAGTGTATGATAAAAGATCACATGCACAGGCAGGAAGGGTGGACAAAAAAAGCGGTTGTCAGGATTCTCCTCTAAAGATGTTGTTATAGTTTAAGAGCCGACGACACTGAACCTAGTTCGATAAGACTCCCAGATGATATATATATATATATATTATAAGATACGTCATTCCTGGGGGAACACGAAATGCAATGCAAAAAATCTGGTAGCCATAGAAAAAGCAAATTCAAAAAAAAAAAAATTACGGTTTCTAAGGCTCATCTGCAAGATCATCAATTTCTGTGTAAGAAAAACCACTGCTGCCTTTTCCTAATAGTGGAGAAGGTGGTTGCTGCAGCGATTGAAGGAGCTCAATACACTTATTTTCGCCAAAGCCCATAATCTTATAGCTTCCACTCGAAAGGCTAACGAGTAGGCTTGCGTTTCGGATTTAACGAGTAGTAATAATAATAATAATATATTCCTTATTGCACCACAAAAAGAAATTGTTACAAGATTATCCATAAATACTAATAGGTAACAACAGGCGGTCTTATCGCTATAGAGCGATCTCTTCCAGACAACCTTTGGGTAGCAGGAGATGAAAACCCAGTAGTACCTCTTCTCTTCTTTTGTTTCAAAAAAACTTATACTAGAGGTACAGAACTACGCAGATTGCGCGGCTCGTATCGACTCGCACTAACACGCGAAGAGTATTGTGTTTTATTATTGAGTAAGACCTACTACAGGTAGTTACAACATACCTGTTGGTGGTCGGCTCTCGGCTCGGTATGCAGCGTGATCAACGGCGTGCCGAGTGGCGCGTGCTCGGGCACGCGCGCCGCAAACGCGCGCCGCGTGAACCGCACGCCGCGCCGACTCAGCGCGCCGGGGCGCGCGCCGATCGACAATGTGGCGAGCGCGTACCGGTCCGCGTTATCTATTTGGGTCGCCTTCAGGAAACAAAACACATTAGGGGCCATCCATGAAGTACGTCAGACGTTAAGGGGGTCGACAAACTGTGACATTGTGTGACCAGGGGCGGGAGAGAAGCTTCATGACGTTACATTTCAAAATACAATACATCTAAGTGTTAAAATGAAGTATTTGAACTGAATGCAAAACTTATAAATATTTGCAACTGTATCTGTATAGGCATAAATCGTAAATTGATTTTTTGGCGACAAATTATTGTTTTGTTAATTTTTACAAATGCTTGATTTGATGTTGGTCAAAAAAAAAGGAAATTAAGCTAATTTCGAAACTAATTTAAAATTGGAAAATATGTTAAGTCACACTTGGGGTTCTCACAAATGTGACCAACAAACAACAAGGACGGGGCTGGAGTCAAAAAATCGTTAAATTAGTGTGAGTGTAACATACTTTATAGATGATCCTATAAGCCTTATTTACAAAAGTACGTAACTGGCATACATACGAGTTTCATTAGATTACGTGTCACTGAGGTATAAGAGTTCAATAAATTTATCAAAACGCGCAATATAGTGAAACCCACATGCTATCAGGCCGGTTGGTCAGGCGGCTGAAATTATTATCGTCTTATCAACAGTTCCAGTCCGAAATGGGATATTTCATTGAAGTTACCTACCTCTATATATAGCATACATCTATTATTTATTCCGATGGTGAAATTATAATATAATATCATCCGATTTTCGTCAATCTGGAGATGATTCAAAATTGGAATACCTTGAAGCGATATTCATGTGCTTATTTTAAATATCAGTTTCGTAAAAAACCAGCGCATTACCCTTATGACGACCGTGACGGGAGCATTAGCTGCCAGCAGTTGTTTAGTAGCGGCGACCCTGCCCGTGTCCCGGTCCACGACCACAAGGTCCCGCTTGTCGCCCGTCACCGTGTAGTACAGCGGGGCGTTGATACCCACATCTTGATCCACGGCCGCGATCGGACCAGGCGATATGTTGAGAATTGTACCCTGGAATGTGTAATCAAGTAAAATTACTGCCAACTAGTAAACGCCACAATTATATAATATTTAGTACTTAGTGTATCTAGGTCTGTGATCTGTAGGTGTATAGAAATTATTATTCATGGTTTTATTTTTATCATTTTGGCTACCGCAACCCGAATAATATCAGTACGCCCATGGACGTAATATAAGTTATGGTAGCTCGTTATAATTTTGTGTTATGGAACCATTTACAAGCAAGTGTGACGTAAAAATATTATTTGTATCTACAAAAAACAACAAGGGCTTCTACCTCAACAGCATCATCAGGCAGGAGTACAGTGTAGTGATCATGGGTAAATTTAGGATTTTGATCATCAGCGTCTAACACCTCCACATAGAGGGTTGTGTCATTGTGCAGGGGAGGCCGGCCCTGGTCCTGGGCGCGCAAGCCCACTGTGAAGTTGCTGAGAGTCTCATAGTCCAATGGTTGCTTGACTATCAGTACACTGTCGAGTTCATTCGCAAATCCAAAGTATTCCTGCAGATCAAAATATAATAATTATTATTATTATTATGTTGCGAAAAAACTATACAATTCAAATTTAATGGAGTTCAAATAATAAAGAAAAATATAATGTGTTGTATCAGCCTTGGAACTTCCAGTTATTATTTATCCAGGGTTTACATGAGCTCAGTAATTAATGTATAGGCACTTTCACTTTTAGCACATTGTTGTGCTGCATATTGACGAGGAAACAAACAAGTGTAGCTATCCACTAGCTCTACTGTTAATAATATACTTTTCTCAAACGTTCAATAAAATATTGACGTTATGTTTGTTATAACAGGCTGCCAAGTATCACGGTTCGGGGTGCGGCGCAACGAGCGGCCCGTAATGGAATTTCATACAACATTGCCGACCTAAAGTGATCGACTGTTGTTTTCGGGGTGCGCCGGTCCCCTGAAACAACAGACGACGCCGGCCGCTGGCTGCAGCAGCGCGTGTTTTTATTACAAAATCCTTAGAATTTCATTTCAAGTTCTCTTATAATTTTTGAATTTCATTGCATTTTTTGAGAAAGCACTATATAAGTCTTGGCGCGAACAGTGACTGTCGGCCTCGTATCTCTAACTACTACTACTACTAGGTATAACTACTCGGCCGGCAATCCCCTATTTCGCGGTCTCTGGAGTAATGTACTGTTTCGTCCGAACCCATCCTTAACTTTATTATTACTTTTTAGCACCCACTACTTTTCTCTTCGGTTGCTTACTAGATTAAGTTCCAAAATTGTGTATTATTATATTGATGATGTATAAATTATTGATGTAAAATGTCAGTTGCATACGCCAACAATTCGCTTGCGCAAGTCGTAGATAGTGCATTGATATATTTAACATAGAATAATACTTATGAAAATTCGCAAGATCAGCGTAATAAAAAAAAAATACATATTTTGCGTTGCAATAAATTCGTCCAGCACCTGATTCAGGAACAGTAAGTTATCCTATTCAATCTTATGAATGTTTACAGCATTGTCAATATATACAACAACAATCTAGCATAAACAACAAATAGCATAAATATTATATAATTACTTTATAATTTTAGTTAATTGGTAAGTTTAGTAAAATAATAACTATCTCTATTTATAATGTGAGAAATGGAGTAAAATTGTCACCCAGTGGTACCCAAGAGACGGGAAAAGGAAGAGAGGAAGGCCACAAAAGCGATGGGAAGATGACATCAGATAGGTAGCGGGAAAGACTTGGGGAAGCGTGGCTATAGAAAGACAAGAGTGGAGAAGATTGGAGGAGGCCTTTGCCGCCCGGCAAACAGACATCCAGAAATGGAAAAAAAGCGAAATATACGAGATATTCAGTTAAAACTGTAACATTTTGTCCGATGAAAAGGCTAATAATAATTTATAATGTAAATAAACCAATACACACAGCATTAGGTCCTGGTATGACTGAATAATGTATAGTGGCATGCGGCCCAGGCTGATCAGCATCAGTGGCTCGCAAAGCAGGCAGGACCCGGGAACCAACAGCTGTTAACTCTGATAGCCTCACGTGATACGGGGAGCCGACCCATGCTGGAGCATTGTCGTTCACATCCCACACACGCACTGATACAGGAATTATGAAACTCTGAAACATTAGAAGTAAATAAGTTAACTATACAAATCCATGAATATTTAGTATGTTATATTCATTTTAGTTGCTCGTTTTCATAGGATTTTGGCTGTGCATGAACAATAAAGCATGATAAAGTGGTTCGCGCAGCTGAAGCTGAAGTTGAAGGGGCTATGTCTTACGGGATCAGTAGTTCTTCTTCTGTCACATCTCACATTCACATATATATTTGAAGGGCCTAGCCGCTCCTCCCTGTCAAGAGGGCGTAACAATGTCAAGTTTTTAGTGCCTGGAGCAATCCCCAATGCTGCATCTTTTTCTTGTAATTTGAGTGAAATATTTCCATCTTCTCCACTTGGATCGCCATTGACACTAAGAGTGCCTGGAAATTAATTAAACCTTTTACATGTGTTATCATCACAGCAACCATACACTGTCTATAATATTATTTTAGAAAAAACTTTAAACCCATAACAAGTAGTAAGTGCTACATACATTACATAACTTTAGTAAAATAGAATAGTCAATCAAAATGTGCTAAGTGCTTAAGTTTAACATGTATATCTGTGTTTAAGTCTGTGGCATTATAGCTCTCAAATGGGTAAACCAATTTGAGTGTTTTGTTGAGAGGTTTCATAGCTATGTTTGTTGCACAAAAGGTTCTTACACGTTCATTACATTTTAAATTTAGGTTGTACAAAATAGGGACGAAAATGATATGTAGGATTATGACGTGAAGTACATAGTAGATTGATATGGTGAATGTGTTCACAAACCTATAACGCTGCCAACCGGCGTATCTTCGCTGATGAAGAAACTCTCCACCGCACCACCATTCATTAAGTAGCAACGGCTGTCTTGGATAGCTGAAAAAATGCTTACACATTACATCTATAGCCTACATATACACAACCAATAAGATTATCAAATCAACACTGAAAACTTTGAGAGCAGCCAATGGAAGTAAATAATTTTTGTACAATTAATATCCAAGTCTAACAGCACACTGTTTACAGTATTTTGTATAAAGAAGCAGATAGGTAATATGAAAACTGCATGAAAGCATTACAATTAAATTTTTAGCAGTTTGTTGACTTGATATCAATGAATAAAATACTCACTAAAGGAGAAGAAGTATAAATATATACAGAAAAACATTCTTTAACCGTGGTACCATCAGATTGTACCATCAATGGTACTATGGCAAAAAATGTTTGCCGTGGTTCCATTAATGGTACAACCGAAGTATTTTATTGCCATGGTACCATTGATGGTAATACGGAAAAATGAATGTTTATTAGTACCATTGCGTTGCATAGGTGCCCATTGAAATTCAATTACGGAAATTATTTCAAGTACTTATTCATCATCATCATCATCACTTCAGCCGAAAGACGTCCACTGCTGAACATAGGCCTCCCCCAAGGCTCGCCATTTAGACCGGTCCTGTGCCGTTTGTTTCCACCGGATTCCCGCGACCTTCACCAGGTCATCACTCCACCTTGTCGGAGGCCTACCGACAGCTCGTCTTCCGGTGCGTGGACGCCACTCAAGCAGTTTCTGGCCCCATCGACCGTCAGTCCTGCGAGCAATGTGCCCTGCCCACTGCCACTTTAGTCTCACAATTTTGAAGGCTATGTCGGTGACCCCAGTTCTGCTACGGATAGCTTCATTCCTAATTCTATCACGCAGAGAAACCCCGAGCATAGCTCTTTCCATTGCTCTTTGGGTGACCTTGACCTTTTTGTTGATTTAAAATCACTGGCGAATGCCAGTTTTTGACTATCAGTAATAGCGAAAAAGTTTATATCTGTCAGTGATATCTATATTAGCTAAAGTTCTTCATTGAAGTTGTTTCCAAATTTGTTATATGAACAGAGGCTTAGTCGGATATAAACATGAGTCTTATTCGAGCATACGAAAATACAGTTCGATGTATATTTATTGGATGTTCAAATACACCATTGTTGTGCATACCCGACATGGTAAGAGTGAATATGTTAATTGACATGAACTTTAGCCTAGCTCATACGGAGGACATTGTCAGTGTTATGCGGAGTGCAATTCTTTTAATACATACAACAGTGTCATCCATACTAGGCATGAATAATTAAAAAATTGTATTGTGGGGTTGCATTGTTTTACTTGCTTTTTTGTTATAAATGGTCTTAAATTAACCATAACCTTCATGACTGTTAGGTAAATACCAAATTCTCAATTTTTCAGTACCACGGCTAATAAAAAATAATATTAGCCGTAGTACCATTGACATAATGGAACCACGGCAAACATTTTTTGCTATAGTACCATTGATGGTACAATCTGATGGTACCACGGTTAAAGAATGCAGAAAAAGGGTGACCTTTCAAAAGTTTGTTTATACTACTTGCGACATTGATCGAGATCAGTGAACTAAAACAGTGTGTCAAGTACTTGACGACCACTTTAGCCTAGTTGGTACTGACCCTGCCTATAAAGCCCAGGTCCCAGGTTCGAATTGCAGTAACGTAATTTTTTTCTTTTTTTTCTGTAGGTATCTTTAAGTTATTATTATTATTATTATTATATATTTTAGACAGGCAGCTGACGCTGATACGTCTAAATCATAGTTCACTTGGCACTGGTTAGCACTGCTTAGATCTTAGTTTGTCAAGTTGATAATATTGTTTACACCACCTACTCTGTATAATCTGTTTTTAATTTAATAATGCTTTTGTAAAAAACCTAGCCTAGCAAATAATAGAAATAATAATCATTTATTGATAAAACATGTTGTACATTAATAATAACTATAGGCTAGAAGCTTAAATAGAAATAGAAATAAACTTTAATGTATAATTGTGTACATTATGATGGAGATAACAAATGATAGTCTCAACAGCTTGCCCATTTCGGGCATACATTAGTAATAAGATGACTTAGATGACATATAATTTCCATGTAGGTATAATTAAAAACATTATTTTATTGGGCAAAATACTCCCTAGTATCATGAAAAATTCTTACAGATGGTAATATATATTAACGCATGCCTGAGCTAGAAAACCCGGTGTTTCATACAAAGAATTGCTGATAATTAATTAAAAATAACACCAAAAATCTTGAAAAAGCGTGCCACATATAAGGTATTTATTTTTCTGTAGGGCCAACCAGTCTTGATCAAATCAACACTTATGTAGCATGAGCCATTGCCTTGCAACAATTTTAATGCACAAGACCTCTTCATATCTAAATAAACTCTGATCTTCTTGAGTTGTGAGTCCCATAGGCTATGATGTCTTTGTTTCCCACCATCATACAGTTCTTTTAGTTAGCTGATGGGATGTACATTATGCTGATGTTGATGATGATTATGATGATAATCTTTTTCAGCCAGTAACAGACACTCAGCTTTTTTAAGCTAATTTATGTTTTAAATGGATGAAAAAGTCGGTTACTCATTAGCAAACTGTAACCGTAACCGAACGGATTCTGTTTATGTAGGTCTAGTCTGTACGTAGCTAAGAGTGCAATTCATAGGCTCGTTGCGAGCTGTTCCTGATACATGGTTCATACAATTGGTACTACTTATAGCCGATCGGGTACCCAGCTTTAGATAGTTGGTGTTACCGAATAAAATATGAAAAGTAGGCCGTGTCTTACCTTAAAATACTTATTTGTTGTTCCCAGTTTTGGCAAACGGTGGAATCAAATTAATTCATTTTGAGTAGCAGTTGCTCCGCATTTATCACATTTTCGGAAGGTATATGTAGACATGGTTAACTTTCAGTCCTACTCAAATTCGGTTTCATTAGGCAAAGGCAAAAGAAATTGAAATAGTAAGAAGTACAAAATAAATTTTCAAACAACTTATTAGTTGGAAATGAATGACAGCATTGACATTGACAGCTCTGATATTTCTTGCGTATTGCACGTGTAAAATTGATCAAAAATAAATATGTTCTAACGTATCTTCTAAGTAGTCTGTGGTTCTAATTACTGGCAATAATTTAACTGATCGCAACGGACACATAGACCACCCCCATACAGCGTAGTTGCTTGATTATCGTCTTGTTTTGTTTGATGAGACCGATAAAAAGTCAACATCACTTTTTCTATCAAATGTACGACCAAAGTACTGCGCGACCACAGCAGTGCAGGTCAAGGAATAAGCGTCCCATGTACACGAATTCCCGAGTTGAACATTATATGCTTGTGTATTCTCGGTTACATTAGTATGGGAAATTTTTGCCAGTTCCTTTTTTTTGACACTTCACAACCCCCATATAACGTAAATCCGCATTACACATGGAAACAATGAATAAAATCCAGTATTGATATTAGAGCTTCATGAGTAGTTAGGAAGTTGTAGTACGCGTTTTAGAGGAGCAATCAAATGAATGTATATTTTTTCTATCACTGATGCGTAGTAATTTATGATAATAATTCACCATGAAAACAGTTACGTACCTTATCTTTTATTTTTTTAAATCTAGTGTAATGACTAAATCAATCGTTTGAATTCAGATGATATTTCCGTAAGTAGATGGAAATTGATCAAATGAATGAATTCATACTTAGGTAACCGGAATAATTTGCGTTATAAAAAAAAGTATTCCAATAAATTGCAAACGAATGAAGTGTTAAATTAAGGTCACTGTGGGGAAGTCCGTCTACAGGGCAAGTCCGTCTACTGGTCATAACTTTTGAATTTGAATACGTATCCCCCTGTATCGTCCGGTCGATAAAGCAGTTTTTTATTCTAGTGCCAACGCACTAAAAAAGATGTCGCTGTGACGGCTAACTGCAGAGCGATTCACTGGCCAAGTCATTTCATGTTTTGAACTCGATGAGTTAGTGCAACAATCCTGCAAAATCATTTTATAAAAAAATATTTTCTGAAGCAGGTGCTACGAAAGAAAGGCTTTGTATGTAATTAAGGAATCAACTATCTCATTTCTATGTTTAAATTAACGGAAAACGCCTTAGTCTAGTAGTTATGTTAATGTCAATTTTTAGAAAAAAATAATCATTAGATGGAAAGTCCGTCTACTTGGAACAAGGCAAGCCCGTCATATGCCGGACTTGCCTTGGGGCAGAGGTTGGAAACTGATTTTCCTGCCTCAATATATATACGATATTAAGTATTACTGGCTTCTCATTCCATTGCTGTCCAATGTTTTTAAAACTACTCAACCAGCTCTAAACAACGATACCCCACTCGATGGGGTAGCTCAAAATTTTGTTTGCGCGCCCCGTTTTTAGCTGAATTTGGATCAACAAAATTCTCATACTATGAAATTTCCAAGAATGAAGCTTTTTCCCATTTAATATCTCATTAAATGTTCATCTCAGCGGAAAAGTGTATAGAACCCTTTTTGTACAGAACTTTATGTATATCACTTATGTCTCAGAACATTTTTTCCTACGGGCTACCGTTTACGAGATTTTTACAAACAAACCAGAAAAGGGACCTTTACACTCCCTTACCCCTTACCTTCACCCCCCATCCACCAGTACATCCGCAAGTACAGTATGTTGTTTAACATCTTTACCTACAACTGTGGCAAAATTCGCTTAGTACCCTAATTATTTTGGCCAATTGACAGTTACTGGTCTTCGTTAGGTGTACTAATTACCGCAACTCTTCCTATTTTACAATATAATTAAGAACAATGGATAAAGTAATGCCTACCCTGTTATCTCAGTAAATCAAAAATACGCTTTGGACTATTTATTTCGGAACCCACATACTTAAATAATAAATATATACTTATCTTCCTAAAAAGGTTCTCAACCCCACCTTTGTGATATATGCCGATCTTGCCTTAAATTTATAAAAATATAATTTACTCCGAATTTAAACCCTATTCAGGTGTGTTTAAGATACAAATTTCAATGTCGTGAATAATTATTTTGATGAACTTGCTTGCAAACGTATTAGTGACCAAATTGTGCGTTAAATCATTAGTAGACGGACTTGCCTTATACTACACGGGAAGACCGTCTACACGTCAAGTTTTAAAAAAAACTCTGTTTTTTTGCTTTATTCGTATTAAAAGGCTGTGACACTTTAGTTAAATGGTAAAGTACAAAGTTCTTTACTATGTGCCATCACAGTCATTAACCTAATTTGAATAACTAAGGTAGTATTTCACACCAAAGTTAACTATGAAAAAAGTATGCCGGTCTTACCCTCATTGACCTTACCTTTATCGCGAAATTTGGTAGTACAGTAAGTATCGATTTCTGAACGATCGAAATTGATGTAGGTAGGTAGAATAAAATTCATACGACAAAAGCTGGACAAAAGTTCTTACTCTAGTCGTATCCAGTAGTACAATAAATGGGAACATTCAATAATAAATTGTAATAAAATCGATTTGAATAATCATTCACCATTCATTAATGATCGCTAATTAAGACAATCGATTCGTCTTACCTTTATCACTACAAATGCCTATTCATACCTATATATATAAAAAGGGACCCTATTATCAATGTATTAAAATTTATAATAAAATACCAGAAATCATAAAAAATGTCGCGGCATGTAATGTATTCCTGTGCCTTTACCATGAGTTTGCATGACCGTACTCGCTAGCGACTGCGTAAACGATTTAGTATGCTGTGCTGATTGTTAGTTCTATTGCGTAACCGCGAGAGGCGCTGTACTTTTGCCCATACAAATTTTTACGCAGTCGCTAGCGAGTACGGTCATGTAAACTCATGGTAAAGGCACGGAGCAAACATTGTTTTAATTTATTTTGTTTACCTATAGTAGAGTGTTTTTAGTATAATTATGTACACACAAGTTAATATGTACTTATCGACTTTTACTTCGAAAAAAATATTTTAACATAATTGCGACTCCGTGGATTCTAGAACCACGGCGAGCATCCAAAAGTCCCAAGCCTACTGATTAACATTAATCCTGTCACACACTGCAGCGGTCTGCGGTGGCGGCCAGCTGTCACTATGACAATCAAGGCCGCGTTTGTCTGAATGAATGTTAGGATTGTTATAGTGTACAACAGGCTGCCATCGCAGGCCGCTGCAGTGTGTGGCACGCTTTACCTGGCATGTCAAGTACATACACCCTCCCTTTGGCTGTAAGTATTAAGTAGTTAGGTATACTTATACCTACATATAGTAAGGTAGATTAGGAATTCAATCAGATAATCAAACATGACTCACGATAAAACGGAATAATAGTGTATAATAAGTTAGATGTCGTCAATAACTTGAATAGCATGGTAAAGAGGTCGCCGATGCGCCATTAGTACGAGTCCGGCACTTATCTATCCAGGACATGGGGTGGCGGGCGTGGGGCTATTTCCTCCGCTTGCCACGGGAAATAGAACATTTTCCGCTTTGTTTGGAGTTGCCTTCCAACCTTTTTACCCCAGGGGAACAGTTAAAAATGCTAGCGGAGATTGCTTGTTAAGCCTGATTTGTTTTACTCATACTCAAGAACAGTAAAACCGGTGGATTTGACTTTTGATTTCTATGCACTGTTGAAGATGTAAACAAAATAATACTTAAATACGTTATTACACAAGCAATTTAGTCGTGGCCGTTCTTAAATAAAATGACCCATAGGTCTTCGCTTCGCTTATTACACTTTCTATTATATGCGTTCTAATCTATAGTTGAATAAGTCTAAAATTGCTACAAATTACACGGTCAAAGTAGTACCTATCTACTGTAGTGAGTTAAAATAAGTATGCAAATCATCCGTACAATTTTATTTGCGTAGATAAAACAATGAGTTATGTAGCAAAAGTGCATAAAATAAAACAATCAGTTAGTAAAATGCCTGCGTTTTATATCTTCATCATAAAATCATTATTTAAACTACCAACTACGTACATACGGTGCGATAGAAAAATAGTAAAAAACCATCAAAGCAAATACAATTACAATACCAACCGACGATTGAAAAAGTGCTGGGATATAAAAATGATAAATCATTCGAAGGGTGGACTCACCCCGGGACTTGATAGAGAGCGCTATAGCGGCGATGGTGGCCGGCCGAGCTGGGGACACCGCCTGAGTCACGCGGGCGCTCTCTGGACACCATAAACTAGTGAGTTCCTTTTCGTTACAGCCAGGATCAAGACAAGCTTATTTGATTTTCGAGTCAAGTTATGGCACGATATGGTCTGTCTTTGTTTATTTATTTCTAAAGTCATCTAATTTCTAGGATAATGCCCTTGGATGTTTTGTACTCATAATAGACTGTTAGATGTCTTGTACTTGGATGGAACCAAGTCAAGTACGTTATTCCGAGTCTAATCATTAGAAGTCATAATTGGATAATAATATTAATGAGCAATAAAAGGATGAAATAGGAAATCAAGAATATTTTATAGGTACCTAATTCCAGCATTTTTATGGCAGGTGCGCAGAGGCAAGTGGAGCACCGGAAGACGGACCCGCAATAAATCCCTTCGCTACTTCCGGCGCATTTGAAATACAATATGGCGTCGGTTTGTAGTAACTAACCATGTACTTAGTTACCGACGGGGATTTATCGTCGGGTGAGAAGCAAAACCCGCTATCAAATCTGTCACTACTCTTCGAAACCTCGTATCTCAATATTGAAACGATGCTGATATACGAGCTTTACTTTAAGTAGGTATTTGTTACTAAGTGACTTTTGCTTTTAACCCGGCGAAATAAAAGTGTATTTATTAGGTTATTATAATATTTCCCGTGTCCCACTAATGGATGTTGCTCCTAAAATACAAGCGTGAACCATATTGAAGTAATGGGTCCGGAGAACATTAGGTAATAACTTTAATTTTTACTTTAAATTAACACCTTTGAAAAAGCTGCAGTCGGCTCAACATCAAATCGAAAAGGTTCGGTAGCACGCTTGGGCAACCTCTTGGACGAAACGCGAGTTGGACGGTAGACGTCAGACCAAATGCGTGCTGGACGAAATGCGAGTTGGACGAAATGAATGTTGGACAAAATGAGTGTTGAAATCCAATTTGGACGAAGAGTGTATTGGCCTAACAGCTAACAAATCTAATAAAGGTTTGTAATATGATTGATTCAAAACTCAATACATACTGTACTCATATAATACCGCCCGTCCTCGACCGACGAAAAAATAAACAATACTTAGCATTCTTTTGTTATGTATATACCCGGAGATGGTTATACAACGGCTTAATACTTAATTATTTACACAGGAACAACTGGCACAAGCGAATTTATTTAACCAATGATGGGTTCATTCCTCGGTTGAGCTTGACCACAAATCACCAGATGGTAATTGGTAAGCGATAGGTAGGTATTTGGTGTAGGATGGATATTTTAAGTTAAAATATCCATCCTACACCAAATAATAGTTACAATTTTTAACTATCAGCACCTTTTGTTCTATGAGTATGGGCACGCAAAAGAACAGTTCGTATTTAGGGTTCCGTACCAAAATGGTAAAAACTGGTTGGATGGTTTCGCTTTGTCTGTCTGTCTGTCTGTCACATCGCTAAATATCTCAAGAATTACTTATGCTATCGATTTGAAATAGTTATAAAGAAGGCTTACCTACATACAAAGAACATGACTTTTTACTTATTTTTTATTTTATGTATAAAATGACAGATAATAGGTGGTTCAAAATTTGAAAGTAGTATGTCGAGTGGGGTGTCATATGAAAGGGCTTGGGTTGCACATTCTGAAACATTTTTTTTTTCGTTGACTCATAATAATAATAATATACTTTATTGTGCACTATACATTTGCATATAAAAGGGAACTCACTCACTCGTTACTAATTTTTTGTTTTATGAGGGAAAATGTAAAAAAAACACTGTTCCCCCCTTATATCCGAAGCTTACCAAGGAAAAAAATATAAAATTATTACATAACATTGATATCAATGTATGTTAGCTAGTTTTTCTTTTTTTTATCGTCAAAAAACATTTCTATACTAAGTTTGTAATTTAATCACCGTCGCATGTATTTTTGTTTTATAAATTCCTACGAAATTATGCTTAAAAGTACCTTCTTTCAAATAAAGAAAAAAAAATGAAATCGGTTTACGTGATAAAGAAATATCCTTGAAAAACTACCATACATACAAAGTTATTCAGTCACTCAAATTTGTAACAAAAGTCGCCGATAGATGGCGCTGTACCCATGGCGTCCAATTTCCAAACCATGTTGTTGAGATTTTCCTGATTTAAAAGGGTTGGAACCGGTACAAATCTGTATACGGAACTCTCGGTGCGCGAGTCCTACTCGCACTTGACCGATTTTTAAATTTGGAGCTCAAATTACGACATGGCTTTGACAAACTATTTAGAAACGAAGCGATGAAAAATGTTTTTTTAGAAGCATTTGTCTAACTTGTACCTGTATCTACACTAGTTCTAATGTCTATCTTCTATCTAATCTAATCCATATATATAAAAGAAGAAGTGGTGATCTATACTCTATATATATATATTTATATAAAAGAAGGATTGGCGATCTACCATCAACGCAAAGCCGAAACTACTGGAACTAGAAACTTCAAATTTGGTCCAGAGCTTACTTTTATAACGTATGCAAGAGATAAGGCGGGATTTTTGGAAATTACACCCCTAAGGGGATCAAATAGGGGTGCAAGTTTGTATTTGAGAAAAAGAATTTTTTGAGCTGAAGACTTAAAAATTTGTAAAAAGGTTACGAACTTAAATAGAAGAAAGTGTTTTCAGCGTTTTGCCAAGTTCTAACCCTAAGAGGGTAAAATATGGGTGCTAAGTTATATGGGGAGCAAATCTGTTTTGAAGTCAGAGACTTAAAACTTCGTATATAGATTCTGTGTTTACAACAAAACATATTTCAGCATTCTTCAAAATTGCTCCCTTAAAGGGGTGAAAAGAGGGTTCCAAGTTTGTAAAGGAGCAAATCCTTTTTGAAGTGAGAAATTTCAAACTTCGTAAATAGATTCTCTATTTAAATACAACAAAACATACTTTTTTTTTTTTTTTCATTTATTTGGGTAAACAAACAGTCACTACAAAGAGGCTTAGGTATAATTTACTGACAGTAATTTTTACAATATGTGTGACCAACACCGTTCACCACTAATTCATTCAAAAACAATTAAGATCATTCGGAGTTTTATATACGAGGCACAGTAGCTCCTAGTGTCTCAACGACAAACATACATTCTACAAATATGCTAACTACTACATAATGACAAAAGTGTTACATTAGACGGTAGGTATCGTTATTTTATAAAAATTGGATCGATATCCTCTTATGTGTTGAATTTACAATTTGAGTACAAAACACTTATGATATGGTTAAATATTCCTTTTGAGTATGAATTTCGTTTATGTTTTATAGCCACTTATATTACTAGTACAAGGTGTAGTTAATAATGTATATAAGCATTTAATTTAACATCACCTTAAAATAAAATTTAAATCACTGTGTATCATTAAGTATATCTGTTATAAGTTTTTTATATACACCAACTCTGCAACCAAAAATGTCTACCTGATTAAAGCGTGTGTTGTAAGTATAGACCAGTCTGCGCAGAGGAGCGCGCTCACCGGCGTTGGTGCGGCAGAGGCCGGTCGCGAACAGTCGGTGAGGGCGCGCCTCTCGCTGTCTACTAGAATTAGGTATTTTGAAACATAGTTTGTTATTAAGTGCAATACAATCATATTGATTGTTGCACAGGCCGTATAATACCATTGCCTCAAGCAGCATACGCCTGGATTTTAATTCCAGTAAATCATATTTGTTTAACAATTGTGAGTAGGATAATCTCCTATGAAAACATCGAAAGTACATTGTCTTCAAGAACTTTTTTTGAACTGATTCAAGGGCATATGAGTATTTATTATAGTAGGGGTTCCAAACCGCGACTGCGTGTTCTAGCTGAGACCGAATTAGGGATTTAAATAATTGTAAATAGGTAGTAGGACGTCGAAACTCGGTACTAGATCGCATAACGAAGCCGTACATTTTGAATGCCTTATTTATTATGGAATCTATATGTAAATCAAGGTGTAACTTTGAGTCAAGTGTAATTCCGAGGTCCCTAATAGATTGGACTACAGTTAGTCTTGTGTTACCTAGGGTGTAAGAATTATTAATTACTAATCGTTTTTTTGTGAATGTAATAACTTTGCATTTATCTAAATTAAGTGCAAGTTTATTTGCAGAACAATAGTCAGAAAAATTGTTTAAATCCTGTTGAAATTGATTGGAGTCATTTTCATTACGAATTGTGTGGTAAATTTTTAAATCATCTGCATATAGTAGTATGTTACAGAATGTAAAACATTTACTTATATCATTGATAAATAGTGTAAACAACAATGGCCCTAAAATAGAGCCCTGTGGCACCCCAGAACTTACTGTTATTGCATACGATTCAGATCCATTTATTGTTACTTTCTGCGTACGATTAGTTATATAGGACTTGAACCAGCGCCACAAGTTACCCCTTATACCGTTATAAGCAATCTTTTCCAATAACAATCTGTGATCCACCCTGTCAAAAGCCTTCCGGAAATCGGTGTATACACTGTCTACCTGCGTGTTACTATCTAGGCTTTCAAAAAGATATGATGTGTAAACAAGAAGGTTGGTTGTTGTTGATCGACGTTGTACAAAGCCGTGTTGAAATGGAATTATCTGACTATGTAATTTGGGGTAAATCAGCTTGTGTACTATCTTCTCGAATACTTTTGACAGTGTGGATAAAATTGATATTGGTCTATAGTTCTCTACCATGTTTTTGGAGCCATCTTTGTGTACTGGAACTATATTTGCAGTTTTCCATATGGAAGGAAAGACTCCCTCGTTCAAACATTTGTTGAACAATATAACGAGAGGTGTTGTTATTGATTTTGCTGTGTTTTTTAGAAATACGGGTGGAATGTTGTCGGGGCCCGGGCCTTTTGATAAATCAAGGTGGCTTAACTCATAGAAAATCTGGCTACTAGTGATGCATAGGTTGTGTATGTTTACATTGGATGTAGGGTTATTTTCAGGAATATCGAGGCTATCCGACACTGTGGAAGGTTGATAAACAGACTGAAAAAATGCTGAGAACATGTTACATATTTGTGTGTTGTCATCAGAGCTTATGTTTTGGTAAGTCATAGTATTGGGTATATCAGAAGAGTGGCTCCGATTTGAAATATAAGTCCAAAAGTATTTTATGTTGTCATGTATACTATTTTCAACTCGTTCTAGATGTTTACTATAACACTTACATGTCTCTGTTTTAAATCTACTTCTTAACTTTGAAAATTCTTCATAGTCAACTAAATTTTGGTATATTTTCCATTTGGTCCAGGCTCGATTTTTGTTTTTAAAAATGTGTATTAATGCAGGAGAGAACCAGTACGGAAAATTGTTAGAATGTACTTTTTTATATGGGACATGTTTTTTTATAATCTTATAAATGTGTTCGTAAAACAGTGATACGGCATTTTCAGCCGGAGATTCATTTAAGAGGGCTGGCCAGGGAATCGTATTAATATTTTCATTAACTTTGGTATAATCGGCTTTATTAAAACAGTACTTATATGACGATTTAGGAGAGTGGTTTTTATTATGATTATTTGCTGGAAATGACATGACAACGTAGAATGGTGGATGATGAGCGTCCGGGGGAACTAAGGCGACGGGGGCGAGCGAGCAAGTGCAGTCGCCGTTATCAGTGAGAAATAAATCAAGAATTTTACCTCTTGCATTTAAGTATACGTTACGTTGGGTCAGGTTAAATAAAGACATAAATTCAATAAGAAACTTGTGGCGAGGGGACTCGCGTTCATTCGAAGTTATTGTTGTGTGATTTCCATTGTCTCGCCATACCAAAGAAGAAAAATTATAATCACCTACGATCATGCAACTCTTGGTACTTGTTCTTAAAAGTAGTGTTTGTAGTTGTTCAAAATGAGTTTCGTATACTAGAGTTGGTTGTTGTGGCGGTATGTAGACCGCACTTATAATGTGTTTATGGAGAGTACCAATGGGAATCGCAACCATGACATTATCCACGAGCGCTGAGGGCGGGGGTCGGCCGGGCGGGAGGGACGGCGGCGTGCAGGCAGCGGCACCGAGCTCGCGCAGCACGGCTACCAGCACGCCGCCGCCGACGCCGCGCCCGCTATTCGCTTGATCCCTGTCGCATCGGAAAACCACATACCGCTTATCTATAAACTCGTTATTCGCAATGTTAGGACACAACCATGTTTCTGTTAAAATTATAACGTCATAATTATGAGATAAAATATTCATATATATCGTATTTATTTTAGTACGGAGGCCTCGACAGTTTTGATAATAAACTGATAACTTTTTATCCATTATGGTCTAGAAATATAATATAATTATTAACAAATGTGTTGTAATTGTGGTCTTTAAGCAAAATGATGTTAAACAAATAGAATATTGTATTGATCTGAACTAGAGTAACTTGTTCGGCTGCGAGCGCAAAAAACAAAACGTACTTACGTGATAGGAGTAGGCCGCTTGAGGCAGCAGTTAGATGCATAAACAAAGTGTAAGAAATATCCACGCGCGGTATTATTGATAAACAGTTAACTAATTGCCTACAGAGTTGATGCATAATTAGTATTAAATTCAAAATATAGCCCGAGTTGTTTACACTACGTTGGTCAGGTACTACGTGGTGACATCTTGTCCAGGTCATGGGCAGCTCGTATAGCTATTATTTGCGAAGTATCATCTTTGCGTATACTTCAGCGTTTTTTGAAATTGCTCCCCTAATTATAAAACAAGTGTACCCAGTAGTGTGGAAAATTCATTTAATCCAGCAGAAATAGCAGTTGTTTTCACACCACTTCTTTGTGGAGCCCCTCCCGGCGCGTGAAGTCAAACAGCCGGTGAGAGCTGACAGTAACCACACGATAACCGCGTCATCGGCGCTCACTGCGAGTGACGTGAAGGGGGTGGTGAAACAGATCAGACGCGGCAAGTCACCAGGGTCCGATTCAATGAGTATAGAGCATGTACCTACTCTACGCAGGGGATGAAATCTTTAGAGTTTTGGCTGAGCTATTCAATGCATGCATTAACCACAAGTACCTACCTCAAAACCTCATGAATACCGTGGTGATTCCAGTCCCAAAAGACAAAAGGGGTGATCTTGGCTTTGTCAAAAACTACCGTCCGATTTCTTTAGGCACAATATTAGGCAAGATACTAGAAAGAATAATCCACCCATCGTTGAAGCAAAATGTCGCATTAAATGACGCTCAGTTTGGTTTTCGTACCGGTCTCTCAACGGATAGCGCAATATACAGTTTAAAAGCGACTGTTAATTACCACATAAAAAGAGAAACATCTGTCTACGCCTGTTTCCTTGACCTTAGTCGAGCTTTCGACCTCGTAAATTATAACTCCATAGGTCTAAGGTACCTAAGCACACAGTGAATCTTTTGAGATACTGGTACGAGAACCAATCGAACGTAGTGCGATGGGGCGACTCCACTTCTAGCGAATATAGGCTAGAGTGCGAAGTTCGCCAAGGAGGGTTGGCCTCTCCGGACCTCTTCAGTTTGTACGTAAATCACCTGATTGAGGAGCTGAGAAGCGCCAGAGTAGGTTGCCATATTGGCACTACCTGCCTGAATAGCTTTAGTTATGCAGACGATATGGTGCTTCTGTGCCCCTCAGTCCAGGGTCTCCGAAAGCTCCTGAAAATCTGCGATCGAGCGATGCGCTTCTGACCATGGGCTGAAATATAACGTCAAAAAGACGCAGTTTATGGTCTTTCGAGCGGGGAGAGGTCCGGAGAGGCTTCCCCCAGTGTTCTTGGACGGAGCTTCAATCGAACGGGTGGGGCAGTTCAGGTACTTGGGACATGTTTTAACGGAGACCCTATGCGATGACCTTGACATCGAACGGGAACGACGGGCTACTGCGGTAAGATGCAACATGCTCGCACGCAGGTTCGGAAAGTGTAGTGACTCAGTAAAGATGACACTGTTTAGGGCATATTGCCAATGCTTCTATACATGTCAGCTCTGGGTCAACTATACAAGACGAGCTATGAGAGTGCAATACAATGACGCTTATCGCATTCTGATGAAACGTCCTCGGTACTGCAGTGCATCAAGCATGTTTGCGGAAACCCGTATTCCAGATTTCTTCGCCATAGTTAGGTCGCGCATAGCTGCTTTCAAGAACTGTCTTCTTTCAACAGAGAACGAAATTCTATCGACTCTGTCCGAGCGCCTGGACTGCTAGATGCTAAAGTGTTGGCTGTCTGTGCACCGTAATAGAAATAAGAACTAATTGACTTGGGACTGTCCTGTCTATCGTTATAATGACGTTTTGTAATTTTTTAAAGTTTTATTATGTTATTATTATATTATCTTGTATTTTGCATATATGGGTAATAACCTGAAATAAATGTCATTATTATTATTATATTATAAGGGGTGAAAAGGTGGTTACAAGTTCGTACGCGGAGCAAATATTTTTTGAAGTGCGAGATTTAAAACTTCGTATACAGACTCTCTGTTTAAAAACAACAAAACATGTTTCAGCGTTTTTCTAAATTGTTCCCCTAATGAGTAAAAAGGGGTCCCAAGTTTATTGCGGGGAGCAAATCTTTACCTTTCGTAAAAATCGATATAGGTGTCATCTTCGAGGTTCCTCGGGGTGCTGACTACGAAAATGACATCCATTTTCAAATCCAAGATTACCTACGATTACTTTATTAGACATTATTTTTTTCTTTTGAGTAATTTTTCACAAAAGATGATACATCAGACAACTGACAGAAACAAATAAACCTCATTTATTTATTTATTTATTTATATTTATATCGAAGCGATGAAAAATACTGTTTTTTTAGATGCATCTCTCTACTTGTACCTGTATCTACACTAGTTCTAATATTATTCAATATACCTGCAAACTTAAATTGCTACATCTTCTAATACGATACTTTTGGATGAGAGGAGACTGATTTATATACTTTTAAGTCATAATCAAAAGTAAGTACGCATATGAAGAGTTCAATAGTCTTTATTGTAATTGAATAAGAGCCTTTAACCTCATCATTTACGTAGTAACTTTTGATGCTGATTCTACCTACACACTTAATCTAGTTAAGTAAGTAATAGAATTTCATGAAATTAACCTGTCAAGATGAATGAAAGTCATTTCCGATGTGATTTGTCGAAGTTAAAACAACGTAGGTAAGATTATAGATATTATCTTTAGTAGACGGCCACACAGGTGAGATGGTCGTAAATACGTAACTAAGTACTTTCATGTACCAATCATAGATTTTCATACACTATTTATTATTGGCCTTACCTATTACTCGGTCCGTGCTAAAATTATAGTGCTCTGCTTAATTAATAATATGTAGTTATTACGTTACACCTACACAGAATAGCTAACCTAATATATAAATATTAACAACTTTAGTGAAAGTGAACTACAAAATTATTCTAAGGCATGAGTCCCATTCCATGGGGTAAACTAAGACTGGATTTCGATAGGTATGTACACAATAGCAAGGATACATACATATAGACAGGAAGGTATCACACCGGATCATATTTGTATTTGTAGAGGCATAGGTGTACCTCTGCCTAATTTGTATAATCCAGATTACATATGTATATCAAGTAAGCATGTTTTTCTATGAACAGTAAGGCAAGATGGAGTAACAAGTGCCGGTACTGCCGACAGGCCGGTGAGGGGTCCGCGGGTCGAAGCCGTCATGCGTGCTTCCGGTCACAGGCGACTCGACTCACCTCCCCCTCCTCACGCCGGCCGCTCCCGCTCAAACTAAACCATAAATATCAAATTTAATTGACTCAAAACAACCAAGATGAATGAATAACCTAATTGGCAGCAGGATCCTAATTACATTTCAACTGAGGACTCAGGGCAAGTGCCTACTTGTAGTCTAATGAATGGCTATGATCAAGTGATACAATTGATCACTTCATAACCAAATGGTAATTAAGTATTAAAACCGACAGAAAAAGACTTGTAATGTTGTATTTATTAAAATTCCCAAATAATTTCCGGTTGTAATCAATTTAGAACGCCACCGCAAACCCAACCAGCAAGCTGATGTGACGTGGGACGTGAGCCTTTCTCTTTTAAAATGTAAGTATTTCTGTAAGGAGCTACTTACACCGTACCTAGGTGGGAAGGGAACATAGATGTAAAATATTTTGGATGCACACACGGCACAGTAGGTAAATAAAAAAATAATGAAAACAAAGCTTTACTCGAGCGATGCCGTAGATATTACAAAATGTTTCTGCTCTATATAGTTGAGGGCCAATTAATGTCAACAATGAGCCGTGACTTCGCTACAGTCAGTTTTATCTTCGATTACACTTTCCGTATAATCGCTTCGGACCGCATCATCTTCACGGAGAGAGTGTGACCGCCGAAATGAAATAATTAATTCGATCTCATCAAACGATAATGATATTATAGATAAAGTAATTCGTCTCGATTGCGTTCGTAGATTTATACCTACCTACTCCTAGTAAACGCAAAACTGTTCGGCGACAAAGGTAAGGAAGTAGTTTAAAATAAGAGTAGTTATTAATATTAATAATCTATACATATATTACGCGAGGCCGATTTTTGTACACCCCATCAGATCTACAGTTATGGTCCGATTTTAATAAATGATATGTCATAAGATTCGTCTCATGCTGGAGAGTTGCATAAAACTATTATTTTTTCATATCTTTTTAAGAAAAAGGACTAAAAAATTGATTTTAAAAAACTACTGTGGGCTGACCACGTGACTTTGGCCGCGTGGCATCACGCGACGTGGCTCCTATTTTGAATTGACATAACACAGAAAAAAATAAACTATAACTGAACTCAAACCTGTAGTAAGTTCTTCAGCATGAGAAAATATACGTTTTGAATCGGCGACATATATCCACAACCCCAAGAAAATAAACAAAATACAAAATAAACGATATTTTTGCGATATTTACAATTTACATGAATGACAGACGTATTGGATCGTCATTTAACCCAACGTCAAAATTTAATATTTTTTTCTTTCATAACCTTTTTACTTCAATAAAAATTATAATAACACAAACTCTTCGCATATTCAAAATTTTGAGAGAAAACCTCTTTAGGTTTAAGCCATTCATTGTCGTGGACGTCCATCTCTGTTATAGTCTCTTGGTATCTTTGTTGACCTTAACAGTGCCTTGCGCGCCGATAGGAGTACAATTCCTATTGGCGATTTAGCCTTTAGAAGAAGACTTTTTTATCCTCGGGATGGCAAATCGCCCAGCGGACTCCCCTTCCGGGTGGAGGCCTATGGTATTGCTGGACGAAACCGGGAATATGTTGGAAAGAATCCTCGCTTCCCGGATCGGGAAGCAATAAGAAAAATGTCACTCCAGTATCATGGAGTCCCTCCTTACCTGAGGGGCATCGTGGAGCGGGTACTGTGAAGAAAGGGGAGTGTAACGATGTTCCTCGGATAGCCAGTAGAAAAATATTATGACGGTAAAAGTTGAGGGCCACAGGTTCCGGGGCAGACTACCCTCTAGATAGAGCATCTAAATCATTGGTGCTCTGCAACCTGCACGAGGCCATCTATAAGGTGATAGGTGATAGGAGCCTATGGAGGAGTCTGGTAAGTAATAATTGGACATTATGTCCTCAGCCACGCTGTGCGGATAACTTAGCTCGCAGTCTACTTTAGGCTTGGCTTTGATCCGGCATAATGTGACACTGAAAAGGAACTGTCGATTTTTAAGATCCCTTTTTCAAATATTTTTGGTGTTAGAGACACAAATTACAGAAATCTATCTATACCTATAGTTGTTCCTTTTTTGAATAACGGAACGAAATTTCCGTATTTTAGCGGCGTCGGGACGCCGCTACGGGACTCTCGTACTATATATTCGCGATGTCAAGGTCTTAACTAGGGTTGCCAACCGTCCCATCTCAGGCGGGAAGTCCCGTTTCCAGCGCCCTAGAGGATGCGTCCCGCACGGGATGCGCGCGGGAAGCCGATTGTCCCGTTTCCAGGTCTCGTCAGAATTGGAATAACTGGAGTACATATATTGTTTTATTAGAATAAGAGTGCGCAACTTCGATAAATAAAAGTAGTTTGTATTCGGCTCCCGGATGTATGTACTCGTATCAGCATAATTTTATCTCTGAAATCATCCACTAAGACGGTATACGTCGTGGGCAGAAATAATGTACCCTATATCACAAATTCCTAAACGTTAAGAATGTTGACACCTGTAGAGTCCGTGAGTCCCGTATTTTTTAGCCAGGCATGTTGACTCAAAATTTTACACTTACACTTCAGAACCATGCCAGACCACACCAGAACAACGTATCGAACCATCCATATGAATTTGGTAAAAATCTGATCCTGAGAACTATGAGAAATCGATGAAATTCCTCAAATATACACACACATACAGATGTAGTGCAAAATGATTTTCCTTCCTACTTTATCGGAAAAATTCGTATTTATCGTGCTCTCTCAATTAGCTTCAGTACCCATCTTACAGCCGTAGGGGTAAGTCGTATCAGCAGACCAATATATATACATAGAGTGCCTAACACGCAATTCAAATATTCGCTATAGTTTTGATTATATTTACAGTTTACTTATAAAAAGGTTGTATTAGTATTACCATGCCGAAACCTCAAAAACGGTTAAAAAATCCAGTTCTAGGAATTATATTTCTTATATACCTGTACTTCATATCAGAAAATAGCAATAACTCAGAGTATTTTGGCAAAGTTCAACAGTGAATTTCGGACGCAACGGGCATATCTAAACCTACAATAAGATTTTTTTTGAACCAGGAAGAAGAATATAGAAAAAATAAAAATACCAACACAAACAATATTAAGCTGGGTAGACCACGCAAGAAATTATATCTAGATCTTGATGATTTTGATTACGCAGTGATACGACGAATGGTTTATAACTTCCATCTGATTTATAAACAAGTTCCAACAATAAGAGCACTAAAATCCAAATTAATAGAAACGATGAATTTCAAAGCTTGTGATTTTACACTAAGAAATATACTACGCCAACTGGGTTTTCTATTCAAGAAAATTACTAACAATAGAAAAATGCTGATGGAAAAAGATGACGTTAGACTTAAAAGAGTAAAGTACCTGGACTTAATAAGGAAGTATAGATCTGAAGGCAGAGATATTGTGTATACAGACGAAACTTATGTTCATACATCCCATTTAACAGGGAAGTGCTGGATCGATTCTACGGATAAAGGAGTGAAACAGTTAATCTCAAAAGGTTTTGTTGTACTTTATGTTTTAAAGTGAAGATAATATTTCGTTTACTAATAACAATAAAACTGAGTATTTTCAAAGTTATTGAATGTGGTTGTAACATCTCTATATTATACAATAACATTATTCACTTTGACATTTGACACTAAACAATAAAGTTCCATAATAATGGATATGAATACGTCACTCATTTAATACAATCATTGATTGACAGTTCGGGTGCCATTGTATTCCGATTGAGATCCGAGTTTTCCCGAAGGATAATCATTTTGCAATACATCTGTACACAAATTCACACCCACACACGCACACATATTACGATATCAGTACTGAAGTTAAGAAAGAATGAATGCAAGGTGAACGACTGAGAGAGAACGGATGATTAGTATGTGATGTGCGTCTAGGAAAGAGGGATGGATAGAAATAATGACTGGAAAGTTTGAAAAGACGAGACGAGGTAGTCTGGTGTAATTTCTTTTAATTTTGCTTAAAAACGGTTATTTTAAGATTAGTGTTTTCACAAATTGGTGTTAAAAAAGAGGGAAGCCTGTCAATTTTGATTAAAATGACGAGAACAGGAAATCATTAGGTATTTCAATTCGTTACCCGAAAACGGCTATCTATATAGAAGACGAACGAAAAGAAACGATGCCTCAAAACTGATAAAATACAGAAATTAAGTGAAAATCGAGATAGCGTATTTTATAGAGCCATTTACGGAAAATATCGATGAGAACGCAACTATCTCATTAGGTATGTGAAAATTCAAGTCATTTGGTAACCAAAGATTGGACCTACAAGAATGAAGAGAAATGCTTATATTATGTTGGAAAACTATCTCGAACAACCGCGTTAACCTCATTGATGCTGTAATATTGAACTAAAGAATACAACAAGTGTACAACAATAAGTGAATTTACATATATTGCGTAGTGAATGTGCCATATTATGTTAAAAATCTGCTATAAAAATAAAATTGTTCATACCTGTGTTGTGTTTTACTTCCAATTTAGTGTTACGGTGTAACAACTTTCATACTAAATTGATGGTATAGTTGAAATATATATTTCGAAAAATATGTACAATTGTACATACCTAACCTAGCATTTTTATTCAAGTTCTTCTTTTAAGCTACGGCCTTACATAAAGAATAGGCGCACAATAATTACGAAGGCATAGTCAAGTAGGTAAAAGGAAACATCGGTAGGTAAAACCTCTCGGAGGAACGAAAATTAATAGCATTTGCCAAACAATGTATTTCCGACATTGTGATTACAATGCAATCTACGCATCTACCTCGTGTATATGTACAGAACTATTATCCCAATCTTTGACGTCGTATGGAGAACCTTGTGTATGTATACTAGGATATATGTTACTGGTCCTGGGTTCCTTTCGAATCTTGGCAAGAGCTAATAATTATACAGTGATCACGGGCGCTAGGACATCAGGTGCCAGTGATAACAAGTTTGTTCCAGAGCACGATTGCCAATCATCGTTTCATGGACAGGATTCTGACGGTATAAAATTAAAAAAGAATTTACCTACCTATTTACACCTAAGCAAGTCTTTCTGTCTTATATTTACTTTTTACACTAGTTGTTCGTCTCATACATTTATTTAGGGGGTAATGTTTTCGATAATTACGAAGAAAGGTATTAATCGTTACCTACATGTCAAATCTACAATTTTTGACAGTAGTCAGGACTTTCCCTTTTAAAGGGGTTCCGACCTCGGACAACTCAGTGACTTAGTACATTATGACTTCTGTTGTAGGCCATTTGACAATTATTTCATGTAATAGATTCATAATTAGTCGCTATTACTTACGATCGTATCGTGAATTAACATTGAAATGGCGATCCTGTCCTGTCTAAATAGTCAATAATTAGCACAGCCGCAAGACAGTTATTTGGTGTTACTGCGTTTAGCGTTAACTGTATGGAAGGAAGTAACGACCCTGCCGGTGTCCGCAACAATGGGCAGCCCACGCAACAGATGGAGCGGCTATCGTGGCGCTACCGGTGCCGATGCGGTGGTTCGTTATTATTGTTGCCATTAAACCCCTTTTGCAACGTTTTTCTATCATTCTAATAAAGTTCAAGAACCGTGTATCATATACTTGCAGTGTAGCCGACTAATTCGTTGATTTGGTTAGGCTGGTCTTTTCTCTATATTTGGTTCGATAACCCATAATTCTTATCTTTATTAGATAAACAGGCATCATGTATACATGTAAGAGTGTAGGTATATACATACCTACACATAATACATATAGTAAAGGGTGGGATTATTTCCACAACGGGTATAGCCCAAAACAAAATGATATCAAATATTTTGCAGTGGACGTTCTGCCAGTGCGCTATGCAATGGGGGCTATCGTTTTTGTGCTCACCAGTTGGCGTCACTGTCGAGCAAGGTCCAGCTGTCAAAAATTGTTATTGATTATTATGGACATGAGAACGAAGTTTACATTTAAATCATATTCAATACCTTAAAACCGTACCGTAAAATTATCGAACATACCGCATTGTAGCTCGGTCCCGTTTTGTTCGGAAAAAAGGAAGAAATAAGTTTCCGAAAGACAAAACTGTCTCAAAGCCCTGACAGTCATTGACCCTTAACTCATATTTGCCATAATCAAGCTCAGGTATTGCAAAATAGTCACCATATTGTTCCAATTAGATATTAACCCGCGTAGCGCAACCACAAAGAGTGACATTTGACATTTCGGAGACCCCACGCTACACTAGCGCCTCTAGCGGCGAATTCATACGCGATAGCCCTCATTGGCATAGCGTGTTGGACTAGAACGTCTACAACCATTCTGCCCGGTGCTCATTAATGACCTGCCGCTCGGGTACTTATAGTGCCCGGTGCCCGCACTTAACCATGCAATATGGGTCGTCGACCCAATGCAACAATTATTTACTCGTATTATGCTTGATTTTGGTGAGATTCGCGTTGACTCCACAATTCTACTTATACCTAAGTACTTAATTGTGAATATTAGGTACGCACAAAATCAAAACAAAACCGGAAACAAGCGCGTAAAATCCGAGTTGCCGAGAACCTAAAAAATCCAGAAATTGCGCTAGATGGCACCGGAAGGAACATTTTTATCCAACCGTGGTCCAAACGGATCGGAGAACGAGAACCGACAGATAAAATCTAACGTGAGCTACGCGGTCTACCTTGTTTTTGATTACTCAAAATTTGGAACTGTTGGGACTTGTCAACGAGTTTTTTCGAAACTAGTACTTATGTATGTTCAGCCATAATTCTTTTAATTTTTTTTTTATCGACAGCAGGTATTCTCAAGGTGATCCCATATTACTTACCTACACTTGGTGAAGATCTAATTATGGGATTCATGAGGAATTGAGGGAACTCCTCAAAAGTGCTACTCTCGAAAGCTACTTTCGGTATTTTCTATGGTAAATCGTCTTCAATCTCATCATGATCAATCTCTTCGAAACCACATACATATTTTTTCACATCAAACTGATGTTAATGGCTACAAATTGCCTATGGAACTCCTCAACTTTGGAAGTGCTTCACAAATTCCGATGAGATTTCGTTGACGTAGCAACTAAGTCTTAAGATGATGAAGTAAAATGATGATTGGGTTATTTGAGGAGTTGACGGAGCTCCGGAAATATTATTGGCCAATATATAACGATTTGGTTATTTTCTGTAGTAGTTTTCAATCACTGCATTACCTAATCTAAGTGTGAAGTTCAAAGGAAATGTGCATGTAGGTATATATTTACTAGCGGCATGGCGAAATACAAAATTGAGTCAGTTTGTTTTGGGTTTCAATGCACCAAATACATTTGACACGACGACTATTAAGGTGTAAGTAGGTACATAATTGGCGGCTGCCTGTGTCTTTTAATATCATTTTAGCGTGTAGTATACTAAGGTAGTGTATGTACTAGTGTTCGACCGAAGTTTCGGTTTCGGCCTAAAAATCATGTTTCGGCCTAAGGTACGATTTCGGCCAAAAAACTGCCGAACCTTTCGGCAGCACCGAAACTTTCAACACCGTACTTCCGGATCTCGTTTGGCTAACATGGGTGCGCTTAGTACAGCCGGTAATGGCGCAGCTCGCTCGACACCGCCAACACAACAATACATCTTATTGTAGCTAAGTATTTTATATTTTTATATCCCACAAAAACATATATAATATATAAACATATTAAATAAATAAAAATGAATAGGTAAGATCGAACTGGAAACCAAGTTCTTTCAAAGCTCCTTAGAGCCCAGCTCAGCCAGTCACGCATAACGTTATTCAATTCCTTAAAATTTATTATATTCTTTGCTGCTCAATAGTGCGACCTGGAAACAAAATTTCAACATTCTAGGTCACCTGAAAGTAGTTAATTTACATTTTGATGAGAGGATGTCAGTAAGTAAAAAAAAAACCGGTCAAGTGCGAGTCGAACTCGCGCATCGAGGGTTCCGTATACAGACGTGTACGGTTCCAACCCTATTATATCCGGAAAATCTCAACATGGTGTGGAAATTGGACGCCATGGGTACAGCGCCATCTATCGGCGACTTTTGATACAAATTTGAGCAACTGAATAACTTTTTATGTATGGTAGTTTTTCAAGGATAATTCTTTATCACGTAAACCGATTTTTTATTTTATTTTACTTGACAGAAGGTACTCTCAGCATAATCTCGTAGGAATTTATATATTTAACAAAAATATATGCAAAGGTGATTAAATTACAAACTTAGTATAGAAATGTTTTTTGACGATTAAAAATAAGAAAAACTAGATAGAGCTACAGTTATATTTATCCTGTAAAACATAAATTGATATCAATGTTATGTAATAATTTTATATTTTTTCCTTGGTAAACTTTGGAGATAAGGCGGGGAGGGAACGGTATTTTTTTTACATTTTCCCTCATAAAACAAAAGTGACAACGTAAAAAATTAAATAAAAAAAGTCATGTTCTGTGTATGTAGGTAAGCCTTCTTTATAACTATTCCAAATCGATAGCATAAGTAGTTCTAGAGATATTTAGCGATGTGACAGACAGACAGTCAGACAGACAGAAAAAATGAAACCATAAGGGTTCCTTCTTTACCATTTTGGTACGGAACTCTAAAAACAGTGTTTTGAAGTAGGTAAGAGATTTACAAATTCAAATAAAAAACTAAAATTGTGTTACTGGCGATTTTTCATCGTAATTTTGAGTCGTTGGTGCCTTTAAGGAAGAAAGTCTTTTAGGTAGATGTCGCTGTACGCCTCCCTAAGGCGTTGTAAGAGGAAACTGGTTGAGGAATTTGGGGACTGATGTTGCTCCGGTACCTTGGCTAGAGCGATTGCCAGAATGTTCCAGGTTCGAATCCTGCTCGGAGCCAAATTTTTTTAATTTTCCCTTTATTTGTAATTTGCATTAATTAGCATCTTTACTACTTAATGAGGGCTATCGCGTATGAATTCGCCGCTAGAGGCGCTAGTGTAGCGTGAGGTCTCCGAAATGTCAAATGTCACTCTTTGTGGTTGCGCTACGCGGGTTAATATCTAATTGGAACAATATGGTGAGTATTTTGAATTACCTGAGGTTGATTATGGCAAATATGAGTTACGGGTCAATGACTGTCAGTGCTTTGTGACAGTTTTCTCTTTCGGAAACTTATGTCCTCCTTTTTTCCGAAAAAAACGGGACTGCACTACAATGCAGGATGTATGAGATTTTTACGGTGCGGTTTTAAGGTATTAAATATGATTTAAATGTAAACTTCGTTCTCATGCCCATTATAACCAATAACATTTTTTGACAGCTGGACCTTACTCGACAGTGGCGCCAACTGGTGAGCACAAAAACGATAGCCCTCATTTAAGAAGTTCATCATTGAAATGTAGGATTCGGCAATTAGAAGACGGTTTTACAACAACCGCGAAATTGCTAGTGTGTACCTAAGTCAAAAAGATTTTAAGTTATTGAGGGGCAAAAGTGGTCCGAAATGCTTCTTGTAATATAACCCAGGACCGGTGTATCGCCTCTTTTGCTGTTAGAACTTGGCTGACACGATTTTAATACCTCTATAAAAGTTTCGGTTTCGGTTTCGGCCGAAACTATAAGGCAAACGCCACAGACCATCAATTTAACTAGACGTCGCCTGTGCACGTACTTCGCATGCCAAAAAGTAGTCAAAACGTCAACCTTCTACGCAGTCTCGCTCAGTCCGCCTTGAACGGTCATTGCCGCGAGACGTCAACCGAAATACGTAAAAATGACTCGTTGTTCAGTATTGAGTTGCAGAAACTGTTCAGAAAATGCTGACCCAAATAATGGACATGTTTCCTACCACAAATAAGTAAATTCCTTCTAAAATTATGTTTAATTCCATTTTAAAATAATTTATTTTAGATTTGTCGTAGTTGTAATATGAAAAATAGTCTATTTGCGACAGATGTACGATTACTGTATGTTCATGATACATTACCTACTTTAGTAACAAAGTTGTAGGGCCTGCCTATACTAAACGCGCAATGGAAATAAAACGATCGAATTTTAGCTTGTGTCGCTCCGCTTCTTGGTAAGGGGAAATTCTCATTCATCTGTCCAATGAAGCGAATAGTGATGTTCACCTTTCGATTCGTCACAGTTCTTATCGATTGTTGAAATCGGGGTATGGTAATGTTCACTTAGGTATTTTGTGACACATTATAATTATAAATTACAGGTTTCCAAGTAATCCATACATAAAAGAAAAATGGATGGAAGCGACCGGGCAAAAAACTGGTTTCTAACAAAACATATCACAATTTGCTCCATACATTTCGATGATAGCAAATAGCAGCTTTAAACAAACAAAAAAATATTGTCGACTGATTCCTGAAGCAATTCCAACCATTGATGTACTGAAAAAATCAACAAGTGAAGCAGTTAGCAGATTGACATTGTAATCGATAGTATTGATTCCCTGGCATTGTTCTTAGAAACTTAATGTTTATTATTTTACAGTAAACATTAGACGTTCTAATTGCTGATTAGAACTAAAGATTCGATGTTTACAAAAAGAAGCCTTTTCATTTAAAAAATCCAGACAAGTATCGTTGTTCCTTTTATTGGTCGTTATGGTATTATTTTTACATGACCATATTTTTCTCGTGACCGATTTGTCCGAGTCCGATTCATCGAATCGAGCTGCACGGCGCAGGCGATATATCGCCTTTGTATCGATTTCGCGGGGACAACGGAGATCTCACATCACTAATATGCTCTCGTGGCGTCACAGTCGGCAGCAAAAAAGTGACACGGTCGGTTCTCATACAGATTGAGGTGCTTAGGTCCTCTAGTTAAATTGATGCTCTGTGGCCAACGCCGAACCTTCGGTTTCGGTTTCGGCAAAAAAACATGTTTCGGTCGGACACTAACTATTACCCCCTTATTCATTAACGTCTATCAAACCTATATTAGTTAACTAGTCTCTAAAGTTCGTTTGTCCTTATTTGTCACTTTGACATTTACGTTTATGAGACAAAGATCATTTTAGTTAGCAGAGGTTTGTTTAGTTTTATGAATAAGGGAGTTAAATACTTGTACTATATTTATACACATGAATGACATTGACTGCAATTTGCAAAATACAAATGCCTTTCTCTGCAATGGTGGCGAGGACGTTATGGCGTGCAAAGCTCTTGACCGATCGGAAAATGTTCACTTCGCATGAAACTGCCTAGTAAACTTGTAGCACGCGAACAGCTAATATTATCGGTCAATAAAACAGAACATTACAACATGGGCTCCATTTACCACACAATTTAGAGTTAATACCTAGGTATTATTTGCGCAATAATTCTATTTTTACTAATTGATCGATCGTGATTCGCATTTTGTCGTATATAAATGTACAGTCAGTATCATATATTGTTAGTATAGTAGCAGTCAAAGTGATCAAACATATCGCAACATGTCTTTATTAGATACTACGGTGACTATATATTTATCGAGTGATATTTTTTACGTATTCTATTCAACCCCCATGGCTCCTTAATTTTGAAAAAAAATCCAATACCTAATGTTCGAACCAGCTCACAAAATTTCACGAGACTCGATCTGGATTTGGACCTGTAGAGAAGAACATCCGGACTTCTGCCGGACATACGATCAAGCACTTTTATCCAAGCTGAGACGGAAACGTTTCACTCGCCCGGTCAACAATACTTTATACACACGATAAGGATTTTATTCCTATATAATTTCTGCTAGTTAACCTTTGAGCGATTGAGTGGAGAATAATAGGACCCAAATGACAGTAAAGTTGTACGCATTATATTAATTGGGACATCAAGTTTTGCGCGTTGTTTTCCCGGGAAAGATACCTAGCTAGATCGATTGCTCTGTTCGCCCCCGAAAATGTATAGCGAATTTCATCAAAATCATTAGAGGCGTTTTCGAGATCCTCGAAATATGTAGGTAAATATACAAAACGTATCAACGTGGCAATGTTGCCAGCCTTCTGGGCACACTACCCGTAGAAGGTGAACTGGTGCAATTCTTTTATTTATAAATTTAGTGCTGTAGAAATGAAGACTTTACTTCCTAAAGAGATTATACAGTCTGTTTAAACAATATACCTTGCGCATGGGTAGATGTGGGCACCGCCAGTACCAGCAGCACCAGAGCCAACGCTGCGGCGGCCATCCTGCCGCTACCGTTTCAGCCGCATACCGAACAGTGAAGCTGACGCAGTGCTCAAGCTGCCTATAACAAACAACAAATTCTATAACAAGCTTTACTACTTAATAGGTGATAGATGGATAACTATTTTTTTCTTACCACCCGCTCTATAATGGCTAATTTATACATATATCATGCAAACCTTACCGAAAGCAAATCATAATAGCCCTCGGCTTGAGCCGGGTTGTAATATTGTACTGAATATCATTATAACCGGCCGGGTAATAATGTGATTTCACTTTTGGTAAAGTCCGCACGGCTACGGGAACTCGCACGTTTCTTTATTGTCTCGCAAGAGGTGAGAAAAGTAGAGTATACTCCTCGGGGAAAAAATTGTTTTGGTCTTGGGCGCGCTTAAATCCCTCACTACACTCCTTCGTCTTCCAAATCATTACACCCTCGCTACGCTCGGGAGTAAAATCTGGTGTCCTTTGTGACGTTCATTATCGCGCCCGTGACATATATAAAACAGTGCTTTATCCCCTTGGTGTACAATCTACTACTAGTGAGGATACCAACTATATGGCACCAACTTCAAACAGAGCATATATCTTTAATATCTTTTCATTCCTCATACTCTGAAAGTAGGTCATATTTTGAACTATGAAGCGGGTTGAAAGAGAGACACAAAGTATTAAAAAAAATTGGGAAGCCACAACTACAGCCAATTCTGTAAAATTTTATTGATTTCAAAAAGTGTTATAAATACAAGAGGGTCCTAAAGTCACTAAAAAAATTTAATTGCCAGTAAATTAACAGACATCAATTGATAAGCTCTTTGATGCGCAATCTATATATATAATACGTGAGGCCGATTTTTGTACACGCCTTCAGATCTACAGTTATGGTCCGATTTTAATAAATGATATGTCATAAGATTCGTCTCATGCTGGAGAGTTGCATAAAACTCTTATTTTTTCATATTTTTTGAGAAAAAGGATTAAGACATTGATTTTAAAAAACTACTTTATCCGTGGGACGTCACGCGACGTGGCTCCTATTTTGAATAGACATAACACAGTAAAAAAATAAACAAAAACTGAACCCAAAACTGTAGAAAGTTTTTCAGCATGAGAAAATATACGTTTTGAGTCGGCGATATGTATCCACAACCCCAAGAAAATTAACAAAATAAAAAATAAACGATCATTTTGCAATGTTTACAATATACATGAATGACAGACGTATTGTATCGTCATTTAATTCAACGTCAACATTTAATATTTTTTTCTATTATGCCAGTATTAAATTGTCATGATCTTTTTACTTCAATAAAAATTACAATAATACCAACTCTACGCATATTCAAAATATTGAGAGAAAACCTCTTTTAGGTTTAAGTACTTTAAGCCATTCATTGTCGTGGACTTCCATCTCTGTTATAGTCTCTTGACATCTTTGTTGACCTAAACAGTGCCTTGCGCGCCGATAGGAGTACATATCCTATTGGCGATTTAGCCTTTAGAAGACTTTTCTATCCTCGGAATGGCAAATCGCCCAGCGGACTCCCCTTCCGGGCCCACGGTATTGATGGCCAAGTCCGGGAATATGTTGGAAAGGATCCTCGCTTCCCGGATCGGGAAGCAATAAGAAAATGTGGGCCCCGTCACTCCAATATCATGGAGTCCATCCTTATCTGAGGCGCATCGTGGAGCGGGTACTGTGAAGAAAGGGGAGTTCTCACAATATTCTTCGGATAGCCAGTAGAAAAATATTATGATGGGAAAAGTTGAGGGCCACAGGTTCCGGGGCAGACTACCCGCTAGATAGAGCATCTAAATCACTGGTGCCCTGCAACTAGATCTGTACGAGGCCATCCATAAGGTTATAGGTGATAGGAGCCTATGGAGGAGTCTGGTCAGTAATAATTGGACATTATGTCCTAAGCGTCGAGGGAACGACTGATGATGATGAAGTGCCGCATCCACGCTGTCCGGATAACTTAGCTAGTAGTATACTTTAGGCTTGGCTTTGATCCGGCATAATGTGACACTGAAAAGGAACTGTCGATTTTTAAAACCCCTTTTTCAAATATTTTTGGTGTTCCTAAAAGAAGCACAAATTACAGAAATCTATCTATACCTATAGTTGTTCCTTTTCTGAATACCTATCGGAATTTCCGTATTTTAGAGACGTCGGGACGCCGCTACGGGACTCTTGTTACATATAATATCCCATGTATTAGAAGACATGGAAGAAGCGAGCTTTGAGTTTTCCCGGTAACGCGACTTAGCTAGATCGATTGCTCGCCCCCACATAGCATCAAATTTAATCAAAATCGTTAGAGGCGTCCGAGATGCCCGAAATAAATATAAAAGTATAAAAAGAATGTATATACGTAGATGTTATTATATACTTAATTAAATAACTTTTTGCCGAGAGATAAGTTTCTCATGTTGCTTCAGTGATGTTAAATTGTTGATGTCCCGTAAACGGTATTCGAAAAGTTAAGTCTGCATATAAATGTTGAAAAATTATAGGTACCTAAATTATTATAGGTACTAAAAATCTCAACCTTTAAATCTCTCGTAAAACATTAAATTCTATATTTAAAACCCGGATTTTTATATTTATCTGACGTCTTGTGCCGTGGTCGTGACACGACAGGCAGATATCGGTTTCATTCATTTCGTTCATCGTCACGGTTCATATTGGGACAGCCGTCACAGCGCATCAGAGAACATCTCGTCAGATATAATATAAAGTATGGATCTGGCCATTTGTGCCTTTGCCAGTACTTCGTAACCCGTAACTCACACATACGAACAAGGATGTTCTATCCAAAGTTCTGTTCGTTGGATACGGTCTAATAAGAGTAAAAACAATTTTCACGATTACAATCAAGCGATTAAGTGTCATAAATGTCTCTAATTGTTAGTGTAGTGTCCTACCTATGTGCATACAAGAGCTAAGTGAAAACTTCTAGACAGATTACTCATCTCACATGCAAAAGCAATTACCTACGCACTAACCTTTTTCATGTAAGTTGAGCAATTTCATGACATTACTCGTATGATACGTTTCACTAACATAATAGAGAGCGTGAATTATTAGTTGAAATTGGAAGATTAACAACATGCCGTGAGAATAGTCACTTAGGTCACTGGATCACATGTAATTTAGACCATTAACGTAAAGTTTGCGTGTTGTGATTCACTACGCATCGACGACTTGCGGTTGAGGGAGAGTAGTCACGATCCCAGGTCCGGCTCCAGGACCGTACCTGAGCCTGTACTCCGAACTTCGAAATCCGAACTTCGTATCATGCGGTCCCTTTCACTTTAGTGTTATTCACTATATGTGTGAGAGGAACGGCACGACACGAAGTTCAGAGTAGTCCCTCTGGTCCAGCAGAAATCGCTGGCAGTGCAGCATATTGGGGCATATTTGTGCCAGGTACAAGCCGTTCGGGGACCTTTTGTTTGAAATTAGGCTTAGATTTACCTAGTTAGATTTGGGTTTTAATAATTTTATGATTGGTCCTAGTTTGCAAGCGATTTTGTTATATTTACCGTTATCAAACGTGGGTATCTTTCTTCTTGCAGTTAAGGCAAGGCCAATTCAGAGATCTGACGAAATTATTGAAGTTTTAGCTTCCAGTGTGAAGAAATTATGTAGAATTACACTACAAAAAAATACTGTAGACTGAAAAAGAAACGTATTGAAAAATACCTTGGAAACTGACAAAAAAATCCTGAATATGATAGTAAAAATAAACTTAATGCTGCCGATTTCGTAATTGTCAACGACAGCGGTATGTTTTTTTTTAAAAAGGGTATTTTTTTTATTATTCTAATACAATAACCGGATAGATTTTCATAAGTGATCCAGTATTCCAAAAATCAATTAAAATGTACTAAATATTTACGAAACTACGCGCAGAGCTTCCGTAGAGACTGGGGTGGTTAATTGTATTGCAATGAAATGGCCTCGACTTAATCGAATCAAAATAGATGTTGCTGTTCAAGTGAATTAGAAGTCTTATCGCAAAGTGTAACACATGAAAGAGTGAGGTGATTGTGCTCTGTACTGTATATGTTCACAATACCGCACCAGCCGTTGGTCTAACTCATATATAGCACCAGGCTGTATTTAGAAAGCGGAAAAAAACATCAAAATCGCTGCAACCATCGCAGGCTGATTTCGCTTTCTTGCGCTGCAAATCGAGATTCATTTACATGTATTAAACCATTCGAAGTATTGTTTCCGAAATGTTCGTAACGTACTGTACACCTACCACCACTGCTTCATTGGGAGCAAATTGATGCCTCATGTTAAAATTTATAACAAGGTGTTACTTTGACAAAGTCTGTCAGCGAGCTGTACGCGTATCTCATGAACCGTCAATGCCGTAAGAGGTACAGTCAAATTTATTAATATATGTACACTTTTACACTGTAATACTTTGTAATAAGGTCCAAAAATGTACATATATGTATATATAATATATATGAGTTAACCTTACTGTACACAATATATATGTTTTACTGTCTCCGATAAAAATTAATCGAATTTAAAAATTAAAGCGTCTCTTTTGATCCTTGCTTTAACATTGCCGATCAAGAGTAACAGACTAATGCTATTTATTGCTAATCAAATCTTTAGTATGCTAGTCACGTTATTTAATGTCTTATTTTTATGGGAATCTAATAAAAAAAATTAAGATGACAAGGATTAGCTTTTCGCTTGCTGGCCCATATATGTAGACTTTCCACTCTACCATACCTATACCTCTTCATAAAATTTGACCTTGCAACAAAACAAAGAGGTACTTGAAAAAGGTGTGCCATATAGCATAGTTGGCAGCGGATAGAGGAAATAAAACCTGCCCTTACAATTTGACGCACATGACTGGACAGAGCGCGATCAGGTAACGCCGAGGGGAGTCACGGATGCTAAGTTTTCAAACTACACCGACAACGACATGCATTTATAGGTACCTATGTTGCATGTTCGTTTATTTGTATCGGCGACTTTATATACTTCTATTTTTTCCTCGTTCAATCGTTAACTTGACCAACCACTTTCATACATATTGTTTTGGCTATAGGCAGATACGGTACCTAATAGTTTTTCAGTGATACTAGTACAAGGATTTCAGAGGCCGATTCTCCTGCAGTATTTTTGAACAGGATGAAACAAAAAGATGTCTATAATATATAGAAGAGATGAAAATTTAGTAGGGTATATGCCCATCTGATTTCGATGATAAATAAGGAGCTCGATATTGACATAATATGATGCAAACTGCATCGGTTTCGGGTCGGGTTTAGTAAGTCTACCAATTAACAAGCTGTCTAATTGTAAAAAATACCTACAGGCAAGAATCAGAATTTTAACGAACTAAGTTAATTAAACAAAAAGAAACTAACAAACCCGCACATTTTTGCTAGTGTGTACGGTGTCGTAATATCTTGTAAATCTTGTTTCATTAATTTCTAATTTTTTCACGGTATATCGTTCGAATGATATCAATTACTGCCGAACACCACCGTCAACCAAAAATTAATATATTCAATTTTTATCATATCAGTCTTATGTAATCTAGTTCATTCATGTATTTAAACTAAACATTTCATTTTCAACATTAGCATCTTGTTTTTGTTTTTCTTTATGTTCATTTAATATTGTAATAATCTTAATAATTTATTAAAAATATAGCAAATACTTTTCAACGCACTCCTTTGAAAATAAGTATTTTTCAGTAATAGTACATTGTATGATGACAAGGGTCTAAAATGAGGCATATTACCACGAGATAGTTTTTTCGAGGGGTAATATGGCTTTTAGATCAGAGTTATACACTCTACTTTTCACTTCGACAACGAGAAAATAAATAAAGGTTAACCACCCAAAATTAACAATAAATTCCACGGAGAGAAGATTTTCTAAACTGCTTTGACACACAAAAAATAGACACCGCGGTTCGCGCGCAACATTCACACGCGAAAAAAGCTAACTGACCATCCATTGAGCGCTTCAAAGCGTTGCTTGAAAGATTTAATCACTTTTTTAATTATTGTGAAATAGGGACTACTACAAATTTAATCTTTAGACTCTTTAGAGAAATGAATTCTGTTTCCTGATTGGTCGATTTTAGTAAAGCTGTTGGTTAATACCCAATACCAAATATCTTGTAGAGTTAAATTAGTGTTCTGTGATTGGTGGATTTAATAGGTGAAGTATTTTGTTTGGTCAAATTCAAATGTTTTGTAAATCATAAATATGTTTTATTTTTTCATATTTCCCTAGGGGTTAAATGTACTACTTAAGCCCCGCTTGACAAGTCTAATGTGACACACTTTTCGAGCAAAAGGAGTGAAAATATTTATTGTGACAGGGCAGTTATATTGTTCTAAGAACAGAGGATTAGCCTTATTTCAGTTTTGAAAGACCTAAGTATATAAATTAATAGGTAATTATTTGGTTGCAAGATGCTTGAAAATTATAATTGTTTCTCATGTTTGTTTATAATCTAGCACAAGCCTACTGAGAAAGACTTGTTAGAAGGTTAAATTGAGAGACAGAAGCTGTTCCTCATTCGCATCCATTAGGCGTATTGGCGCGTGCCTAACTGGGTCTACCCGTTGGCTCGTCATGGTGCGCCGAGTTTATATACGCTATGGGACCGCGGCCACGACCACCGCACTAAACGCACCACCTACTGTATAAGCTGAGATATGTTGTGCTTTTCTATATTTTATATGTTATCCTGTTATCTATATGTGTTCTAGCAAAATAGAGTTCCTTTTTGTACGGACTACTTTGACATGACTCGGTCAATTCGAATAATCTTCTACTGCCATCATACTCATATTCATTTACCTAGTAATTGTATGCCTATACTATAAGATTTCATGTCAATGCATGAACACATAATAAAACAAAAATAAAGATTTATTTTTATTCTTTGTATTCGTTCTCTGTATCAAATCATTTAAAACTAGTAGGTATCATCAAGATGTTAGTGAATACGTTTCACCATTGACCAAAAATTAAATTATTCTGACATATATTCAGCTATCTACGTAATGATAGGCTTTTTGGGTTAGCATTCCGTGTATTAGGGTTTCTACTGGAGAATTCTCGAGAATCGTTAGTCGAGATGGAAATAAGACTCAACGCCTCGAGAACTCGAAAAAACAATTCCATGTGCTTATGCCATCGATTTAGCTTATATGCCCGGCCTATATAAACTACCTATAAAGCCACATTCAGGTTAAAAAAAATTGCTTATACGCACCCTAAATGCTCTGGCACTCAGTCTCTGGTTCAAAATGAACAAGGAAAAACGTGTCGTTGGGACCGACAATATTGGAAGCAGAGTGCACCTATACACAGTAGTAGTTGGGTCATTGTCAGTTGTAAAAACAAAAGTTGTCCACCCGGTGGTCAATAGTTAACGGCTTATGTACATAAAAGCTATGTTTTTAGTTCATGAATTTATAGTAACGGAGACACTGTTTATGCGGGCTACTAGACCAATCCAAAATTAAGCTTTGTAGCCCTTAACTTTTGATATGTCCACCGAAAAGACGCGAACCTAAATCTGACAATGACCCAGTTGGACACTACGGGCTCCCTCCCAATAATAATAATAACATGCAGAAACCTAAGAATAAGGTTAGGTACTTTCTTTAAAATCCTTATTTATTTCGAAGGTTTCGTCAAGATGACGGTGTCAGTTCCAACAGATTTAGGTACTATTATTTTCTACTCTTTACGTAGACGTAGACCCATAGCCAGGAACAAGTGCGATACAGTTGGCAAATTAATTATGTCAAAAGTCGGTAAAATAAAGATCGCGTTAGGCCCGTATAAACAAATCTTTTAAGTAATTTGTAAAAAAAGAATCTATAACATAACATGGTTTTATTAAAATTTCATAAATTTCGAGATACTCGAGAAATCCTGGTCGAGGATTATCGATCGTGCCTCGGGAAATAAAAAAGGTCGAGAAACCAGAAATCCTAGCATGTAACCACGTAATACGGTGTTTCCTAGGTATAGGCATACAATTTTATTAACCCTTTTCCAGCCATAGTATCGTCGGGTGAGAATCTTTCTTTCTTTCTATCAAATCTGTCACTAGTCTTCGAAACCTGAATGAAAAATACTGAAACGATGCTGATATACGAGCTCTATTTTAAGTAGGTATTTGTTACTTAGTGACTTTTGCTTCTAACTCGACGGTATGATTTATCGACCACATATCGTGTCAATAGAATTTCAATCTGAGCTCTAGGGTTTAAGCTTAAACTTTGATTGCACTTTCTTAAAAAGTGACTAGTCTTGAAAGCATCACATAAACGTAAATATTTTAAATATATATTTAGTTTTTTGTAAAGCCTTCTAGATTTTTGCGGCCTGGAAAAGGGTCCAAGTTTAAAATATTGCCAGATTTGACGTTAGGTAGGTAAATGAGATACCTCTAATAATAATAACTTTAGCTTAGCAAGCTTTTCTACATGAAATGTTTTTATTTATTTCAGACCGACACTCAAACTAGGTGCTTATAAACAAAGTCACATGCAATAATATACAGAGTGTAACTAACGTCGTACCGAACCGAAACCTAGTTACATAAACCATTTTCCTGAGCTGTCCTGACCTGGTCGATCCTGGTCGGTATGTTCATTGAGAAAATTAAATAAAAATCTTAATCATGTGCTACTAAGTGAGACCCTCTTTTTCTCATAATTGATTTCAATTCACGAAAATCGTAAATAATGACAAATTCATTAAATTCTACGTATTCGCAATAATCTAAAAGAGCCCCTTACTGCTAAATTGGATGTTTCAAAGTGTTCTAGAGGCCAGAGGGCCTACCGTCTTCGTCTCTGTCGCACTTACGTATAAACGTACAAGTGTGACAGAGAGAGAAAACTTCGTTTGCGGTTCGCGGTAGGCGTTTAGAGCGAAGCCAAGGCCCTTTGTCAATTGGCCAAAGTATAAAGATATAAGTAAGGCAAATACCATGCCAGATTTAGGTAGGAGGTACCTATACAAATGCCATATGACCATTGTATGACCCACAGGTATAAAATATTTAATCGATGTATTTATGTACTTACTAGTACCTAAATTACTTACTTACCGGATTAATTCAAAGATTTTTCCGAGTATATCTTAGACGACTCCTAAACTAATAACTTATCCCAAATTGTGTCACAAATACCACTGAGGTAGTTTCGCCAATTTGAAATAATAAATGTTCGTTGACGCAAAAGTTCGTTAATTTCAATTTAGACGTACGGCGCGAAATGCTCGCGGTGCGTAACTCGCGGCTTCGTGTGTACGGTCGCGGACAAGTCGGCGTGAGGCGAGACTGACCTCGGAGCGGTAGCGACAGGCTCGTGCGGTGGTGGCGAGAGGGCGAGCTTCGCGAGGGTGGGGTCGCCACGGGCCATTGTCCGCGCTGGAAATTGCAACCACTCGCATTCAGGGCCAAAACTAAGAACCAGGCATATAAAAAGGCAAAATTAAAGACCAAAAAAGCTGAAGCTTTCTCATTTTCAGAATTCTATGGGCTAATACCTAGTAACGGCAATATAGGTCCTTATTGAACAAAAATGAGATTTAGGTACCTATGTTTAGATTGTTATCATGTATACTTAATAAGCGCCTTGTCGACACTCGGACTTCGGAGGAAAGCTATGGAGTTATTCGCGATCAAGCCCGGGTACATCTCACTTCGTATACCATTTTTTTACTCACTTATTCTAACATAATTAATTGATAATTACCACTAATCTGTCTTTTGTACGACTCATTGCATTAGTTTAATAGATATCCAGTAGTCAGATTTAGTCACGAGAGTCAGAACTTGTGCATCCGCTATTTTTACAGTTCATCATCATCACTTGCAGTCGTTTGCTGCTGGACATAGGCCTTCCCTAATTGACGCCCCCACACCCGGTCCTCAGCTCTCCGCATCCAACCACTTCCCTCCGCTCTCTTCAGGTCGTCGGTCCACCTGGTCCGGGTCGTCCTACCGAGCTCGTCTGCCCCATCGGCCATCGGCTCTCCTACAAATATGCCCGCCCATTGTTAGGGTTCCGTATTAGTTATGCTGTGGCTATGCTCTGGCGGCCGGCGCCAACGCTCTGAGCCCGAGCGAAGGATGCTACCTAATATCCGCATTGCATATACTTCCCCTGGTCACTTTAAATGGGTGTGTAATGTTTAATATAAAAACAAATTGCATATTTTCATGTTGCATACAAACGAACTGCATAATTTCGTAATTTTTATAAAAATAAAATGCATTAAAACAATTTGCATAATATCATCGATTATAATGATCAATGTTCATAATTGTCAATTTGATAACTACCTACCAAACGCTATAATGATCATTCTGTACAATATTTAATAGTCATAATATACATTTAACCTATCCGCGTTAGAGTCTATTTTGCCCTAACAGGTCCTAACAACTACCATCCATTTTGGAATATATTTTTGTCCAGTCCAACTGCCTACTTAATAGGTATCATGTTAATTATCTATTATTTACATACATTATATTTCAATAAATGTAATACAATTTACTTCAATATATAAATAGTTTCATTCATTATAACTTAACCTACTTCTAGTCACCTTACTCGTTGAGGCCTTAAACAGGGAAAGGGGCAAGTTACAGGAAAAGATAATGTAAATCAGTAGTACCAATAAAAAAAATGTATGATTATTAACACTATGAATTTAATGAGAAAAAAATTCGGACTTGGAATGATAGGACGTCAAAAATTATGTGAGTGTGCGCACCGGCATCAGACAACCTTTGGGTAACAGAGAAGTATTAGAACAGTTCAGAAACAAACTCACTCCGAATAAAACCTAATAAAAACATGATCTACCCAGAAGCTGACTAAATAAGAAGCTGGAAGACTCAGAATTAAACTTATTCCGAATTTGGTAACCTCCGCCCAAACCAAACTGATGTCATCCGACATTGATTATTTTAGGTATATTAAATAATAATAAATAATATTTTCGAAGAATAATACCGAGCTTAGATACCATCATTTTGCAACAATAAAAACTCCCAGACAAATTCCCTTTGGAAAACCAGAAGTATGAGAAACGCATTTCGTCTGCAACGGTTCGACAGCCATGGCGCACCAATCATGCAGTGAACGCTGTAATGTAAAGCCACGGAGGCACCGGTCGAAGACCTGGTGTTACCTGGTGTTACTTGCTGCAGCTTGCCGCCGCCGGCGCCTCAGGCGTGGTGACCGCTTACACCTGCTGGAGCACGATCCACTTGTCGTATGCGCGCATTGCTTGAAACTTTGAATTTTCTACCAATTTCAACTGTGATATGTGTTTTCTATATAGTTTTGTGTGTCTTTGCTTGTTTTTTTATATTTAAATTTATCTGTAAAAACGACTCTGCCCCAAAGATGCTGCAGTGCGTTCAAGCGTGTGCCAGTGAACATGAACGACCGGCCGTGTCACTGGAAGATCTCGTGCAATGTCATGAATGTTCTCAGGCACGTTTTTTCAAGGGACAGCGAGGCTTAAAAATTCACCAGGGAAAATGCCATAAAAATGCTACTATTCCCCTTTCGGCTCCAATCTCAAATCAAATCTCCAAATCAATCTCAAATCAAGCTAATATCACCGTTCAACCTTTTTGGAAAACACTCTCACAGCTAAAAAAATCAACTCCAAAAATTAACACCCACATGGCTTTCACAATTATTCGGTTTTGTCTATTTGTACCTAAGTTTACATATACTGTACACTGCTGTCAACTCTGGAAGCACCCAGAGGTCCTCCAGAGTATAGATAGCATAATAAGAAATACTTTGGCTTTAATTTTAAACGTAAATTTAAACGAGCGAGAGTGGCCTCAGGCCGCACTTCCAGTGCGTTTGGGAGGCCTAGGCATCAGATCAATAACTGGTGTTGCACTGCCCGCGTTTCTGTCTTCAATATATAGTACAAAAGATTTGATTGAAAAAATTCTAGCGCCCTCGTTAGACAATGTTAATATTACCTCTTTGAATGAAGCCAGAAACGCGTGGCAGATAGCCTGCCCAGTCACAGATTACCCTAAAACTCTCTCATCGCAAAGGCTATATGACGGGCCGCTCTGCGAGCAAGTACGGAAAAATCTTATTCAAACGTGCTCAACCGGCACTTTAATGGACTCGTGCGCTTTTCGTATTGCAGCGTCGCTTCGCTTGGGCGCATCTTCCTCTGCTCCACACCGCTGCCAGTGTGGCGCCCCCGTTGACCGGCTCGGTCACCACGGCTTATCATGCCAGAGAAGTGCAGGAAGGATTCCCCGTCACTCCAGCCTTAATGACGTTATCCGTCGGGCTTTTACCATCGCTAACAGTGCGGCTATACTAGAGTCAAGTGGCCTATTGCGAGACGATGGTAATAGACCCGATGGGATGACCCTTATTCCGTGGAGGATGGGGCGGCCTTTGCTGTGGGACGCCACCTGCGTAGACACCCTTGCGCCGTCTAATCTTCCCTATAGGGCTGGTGCGGCGGCAGAATCGGCGGAAAACCTCAAAAGGCGCAAATATAGTATCCTCGATAGCGGGTACAAATTTGAGCCTTTTGGGGTCGAAACACTTGGGCCGTGGGGACTGGGAGCCCATAAGATCTTCAAAAATCTATCTGGACGTCTGGTCGACGCAACACGTGACCAAAATGCTGGCTTTATCTGACACCAAGATTGAGCATTGCCATCCAACGTGGCAATGCGGCCAGCATTTTGGGAACATTACCTACTGGCAGCGGTTTGTTAGATTAGGGTTTTTGATAAGTATATTTAAGTTCATTTTAGGTTAGCTTTATTTTAATTTCTATGTTTAGGATAACCGAGGTTAAAAGTCAGTTAAGAATTGTGTTAGAATCCGCGTAGTAAAGTATTGCGGGATTTCATTGACGATGAAACTACGAAATCGAGCTAGAATTATGGCGAATTTATTTATTTATCGTATGGCAATTTGTTTAAACCGTGGGATCTTCTAGAAAACTGTACGGTTGTCATCTTTGTTACTTTTTGTTTATTGCGAATGTAAATAACGCAATTACAATAAATACTGTTACACAGATGGTCACAAGACATAAATTACCAACTGAAATATAATAAACGGGTCACTCAATTTCCATTAAATGAGTAAGTACTAAAACCAGTGGTCTACTTACCCCCTTCACAAGGGAAAAAACCAATATCATAAATAACCAACCGTTAACATTCGAAGTGACCTTTCAGACAAATGAAAAAAGGGAAAAAGTGGGATTGGTTTTTATGCCAAACGTCTTCGAGTAGCTGACAATATGATACTGTACGGTCATGGAGATTAGTAGTGTCCGACCGAAGTTTCGGTTTCGGTTTCGGCTGGTTTCGGCCTAAAAATCATGTTTCGGCCGAAGGTTCGGTTTCGGCCAAAAACTGCCGAATCTTTCGGCCGCGCCGAAACTTTTACAACATTGTACTTTTAGATCGCGTTGGTCTAATTTCTGCTGGATTTGGATAACTTCGCCCGACTCCGCCAGCAGAATACATTTTATTTTAGTTATTTTATAGCTTGTTAAGTATTAAAATTGTTTTATTTTATACGAACTATCCTGTGTTACATTTAGGGATTGCAATCTGGTCCGTCAGATAGGATACGGTAATCCGGCTGGCTCCAGTGAGAGATCTCGATAGGCACCGGCAATATTCCTATATAGATATAACTCCCGCAGGCCTGAAAAAGAGCGCTAAAATACATTACGACAATTGATTTGCTTTATTAAAAAATGTAAGTTCCCGCGTATTTTAAGAATTCGTATGCTGACGTTCCAACGTGGCATTGTTAATATTAAATTGATATATAAATAACCTTTATTTCACAAATAGTAAACCGCCAATCACAATCTGCAATTATTCATCAGGTGGCCGCTAATGCAAATCAATAAGACGCTTCAATCAATCAATCAAAAAATTTATAGCATGGTCATGAGTGGTTTTCGCTTCCGTAGCAGTAGTCGACTTCGTCAACCTTAAACACTAATTATGCCTACCTAGTTAAATGGACCATCTTGGATCACGCCTAGCTCAAAAGTCTCTATGACACCTGCATCACCACGATAACCAGCGAAATCTGCTGCACTAGATACGATCCCGTCTATCTCTCAGTCTTCGATCCAAATCCATAACAAATTGCTTGGTTTCCAAACCCCAGGATCCTGCAGTCTACCACAACAGGGATAAAATCGTACTTTGAATCCAAGGCAGGGAACTTGTCATAATTGTACTTCAGTTTATCAGCATACTCCAGTGAGTCATATCACCAAATCTGTTGGGCCAAGGTCAGTACCCTGGCCTAACAGATCTGGTGATATGACTCGAATGGGACCGGAAAAACCCTTTTATGCCACCAATTCCACCAAAGTTGACATTGTTTAATAGAGGCAATCGTTCAACTCCAATTTAGCTGAACCGACTCGATCCACCAGGATATAGTGAAATCCATGCGGATTGAGAATAATATCGGTTTGCAATCCCTAGTTACATTGTTTATATGTCTAGAAAAAATGGCCCACTGACACTTTATTTGACGATTTTCACACGTCTATAAAAGTTTCGGTTTCGGCCGAAACTAGAGCCAAAGCCGAACCTTCGGTTTCGGGAAAAAACGTGTTTCGGTCGGACACTAGTGATTAGGTTAGGGTTCACTTTCAAATTAGGAATTAAGATACTCTCTTAGTAATGAGAGTTACTAGCAAAATTATGATAAGAATATGTTTTTTATGAAGGAAACTGTTATGAAACACAAAATAAGAAATTAAGATACTTTCTTAGTAATGACATTATTACTAGCAAAATTATGAAATATGTCCTTTATGAAGAAAACTGTTATGAGAAACAAAATTATGACTTCAGACATGTTCATGGTAGTGATATTATGAAAAAAAATGTACGCCAACTAACAGTTATGACTTCGGTTGTTAGTAATAAAAATTTATGAACAAAAAAGTATGAGTACGAATTTTATGAAGAGTGATCGTTAGGAGTGCCAATTGGTAGTACAACAGAAAATACGACGATGAATTTTGAGTGCCAATATGGACCCGTCTGACGCACTGTGAATGGGTCCCATTCACTAGCGGTTGGACACATCTGAGTTCTAACTAGTTTTTTTTTGGTTAAAAGTTAGATAATATTGTACTATAATAATTGGTTTATTCGAATACCGCAGTATTTTTTAAAACACTTCATTCGATATGATACAGCAATCCTTTAAAGTGGTACGATTGACAGTTTGACTAAAATCGTATTTCTACAAGCAATTGTAATATTTTTTTTGGAAGAAGACATAATGGAGTGTTTGTTTTCGTAATTTCGAATTTCATGAATTCGTTCGTTTATCTTACACTGATTTTATAAACAGACACATACCGAAATGATTAAACTTTGAGTTTTGAATAAGTTCTAGAGCGAACTTCAAGTCGGTACTAAATGTTTAGTAAAAATTTGCCCTAGCTTAACCGAGCTCTTTCGAAACAAATGACTTTTTCAACTAAAAAAAAACTCCTTGTGAAATAAACATAGCAACAAATCACATCACGAGGTTAACATGTTCCCTGTGCCTGTCATCCAATACTGCCAGAAGATTTTTCACTAATTATAAATTACTTTCCCACTACAGTGCATAAAATTTTAGTACATGGAGCGGACATAATTGCACACAATGAGGGCTATCGTTTTTGTGCTCACCAGTTGGCGCCACTGTCGAGTAAGGTCCAGCTGTCAAAATTTTTTATTGGTTATTATGGGCATGAGAACGAAGTTTACGTTTAAATCATATTTAATACCTTAAAACCATACCGTAAAAATATCTAACATCCCGCATTGTATTCAGTCCCGTTTTGTTAGGAAATAAAGGAGGAAATAAGTTCCCGAAAGACAAAACTGTCTCAAAGAACTGACTGAGTCATTGACCCGTAACTCAATTATATATATATATTATATTTATATATTTAATATAATCAAGCTCAGGTGGGCTAGCACAACTTGCTGCCAAGTCGTATCTCGCGCGACTCAGCGATTCCTGTCTCACTCGAACTGTGCGAATTGGAAAGAGGAGGGTAGATTTATCTCTATTCGCGTCGCATCGCAGCGGCAGTTATGCTAGCCCCACTGGTATTGCAAAATACTCACCATATCGTTCCAATTAGATATTAACCCGCGTAGCGCAACCACATTGTATTTTACCTATTGGTCATCTGTGTGAAGACCCACAGGAATAGGGTTGCCATACGTCAGGATTTTTTCTGACATGTCAGGATTTTTGAGCCTTTGTCAGGAATGCGGCTGAAATTTGTGTCAGGAATTTTAAGAACTGGAAGCACACGTCTCGCGCGTAGCGATTGACCAAAGCTATCGCTATCGATATACTTGCGGAGGCAGTGGAGTGCGGGGTGCGGACCGGCGTAGACAACGGAAGGGTAGGACCTGAACGCCTTAAGAGACCTTTTCACTAACACCAGATCTTCATAGAAAGGCGAAATTTCCACGCGCGTACAACTAGAATTAAACCATAAACGCAAACAAGAAAGGGCCTTAAAGCGCGTTTGATACTTTAATCGTGACGTCATGACGTGACTAATGTATTTTTTAAAGTACGAGAAATGTCAGGAATGTATGGGCCATGTCAGGACTTTTATCAGGGTTTTTTAATTTGTTCATATGGCAACCCTATATTAGAGGCGCACGATCAAGAACGTTTATTGTAAAAGGCGTTTTATTAAGTTTAGATAAATATATGTCACAACCACAACTCATTTCACCTTATTTACTTTATATTTCCCAACATCGTGTATATATCAAGCAACTTTAATTTCGTTGAAATAGTAAAAAATAATACAGAATATTTTTTTGCTATATAAGATCCATTTCGGTTCATATTTTAATCAATGAATCATAAATAAAATAGTTGACTTAATTCATGGTAAAATATAAATAGCTTGTGATTATTAGAATATGTAAAAAATACTAAGCGTCAAAACGCATGTACAACCGTTAGTATGGAGCAGGGACGTAACAGAGCTCCGGTTCCGGGTCCGTTAAGTCGGAACTTCCGATTGGTTTTAAACATCCGCTTCGGTTCCGGTTCTGTTATTTTTAAAACGGATTTTATATCGGATGTCAAAGCAGCGCAGGAAATGAGCGTCGTACACCAAAAACAAACAGGTTTATACCTGTTGTCATTTTGAGCTCTGACCGTGGACTTCGGTAATTCAATAATGAATATCATAATTGTTTTATTTTTAATTTAACATCTAAAAGTTCTACGTGATGCTAATTATAACTAGTAAATGACTGTAAAATATCTGCTAATTAGGTAACTTTTTTTGTAGAACACCTAGAAGGTCTAAATTTTTTAAAGTAGGCCCTACTGCAATAATAAAGGCTCAAAATCAAACAAATAGGCCACAAGAGCACTTTTACATGTCAAAATATTAATTTACAATTTAAGAAAGTCTGACTATAATAAGTTATACATATTTCATGTCAAAATATTAATTTACAGTTCAAGAAAAAAAATATTTCGAGTTTACAATTATAACAAAATTAATGTCATACACTGAAGATAAACTTGCAAAGTTTATGTTCAGTGTATGACATTAATTATTACAAATATTACAACATCAGTAAAGTTAGAGAAGTATAAGGTCTCAAGATTAAACAAGGAGTATAATGAAATTAATATAATATCCCAGAGATGTACATAGTCTCTGAGCGTCAAAATTAAGATTAATTTAATATTGTTAGAGATATATATGGTCCCTAAGTCACTGAAAATAAAAACGAATCCACAACAGGATGATGTCTCTCGTCAATCCCCTATAAAAAGACACTAGTATTAACGTAGTCACTATGTCCTAGCAAGCATGTACAGACCGGACTCCACAAACAGCACCCGATCACGAATATGACGCGTATCTCAGCCATCGCCTCCCTCGACCATCTGTTAGGGAAGGTGGCGACACTGGCGACCCGATCAACGACGCCACCGTAGGTAAAGCCCTTAAAGCGAGCATGATATATTCAAGCTGGCGGACTGTGAGCTGAGAAATAGCATCGTGTTACATAAAACGTAACGGAGCTACTATACAAGGATATATCCTAAGATAAACATAGACATATTAAGGCTCGGTTTTATAAAGATTCGTTAGACCTTATGTCGGTTTGTTATGTCAAAAAATGTACTAAGTTACTGAAATTTGATCTGACATTTGGTCTAACGGATCTTTATAAAAACCCGGCCTAAAACTAACAGGATTAAACTACCACTGGCTTGAAAGCATTTTTGTCATTTAAGGTTATTAATATTTGGAATTTTTATTTAGAATAGACTTAGCTTAGACCTGCCTTGCCCTTAACATCTTATCCATCTATCACACGGGCTCCGCATCCGATTCCGCATCCGTTTTCAGTTCCGACCGAAAATAAACATCTGGTTCCGCTTCCGGTTCCTATTAAACCACATCTGTTACAGCCCTGGTATGGCGCCATCCACAGTGTGACGTGGACGTAACGGGCACATTACTCAATTATTTATGTGTAACGGGTGGACACTGGACAACTAACCCTACGTTGCGCACCGCTGCCCGACACGCACTTAGCTGTTTTTCTTAGAAACCCGTACACCTAGGCGGGACAATTTTTATGTAGCTGTAGTTTTTTTTTAGATTAAGTACGGGAAAAATTGAGTTCTTGATTCTGATCAATATTTTCACTATTTCCTAGTGTCCTATAATTTTTTCCATTGAGTAACAAGACTTATGGGAAATTCGTATCTCAGTGGATAAAATCCATGAAATAAAAAAGAATTTTAGGGTAGGTACATATTATAATTTAATATATAGTTATTTCGTACAGAATCAAGAGCTCTTCCAACCTACCTATTTTCATCCAATTTAGGCGAATAATAAAAATCGACAACAATATAAAATTGGCCAAGGCACATGCAATTCTGTGCTTTTTTTAATTGTTAATTTCTACCTGTGCTTAAAACTTAAAAAAAATGTTTTTTTTCCTTCCAATATGTAGCATTGCGCGACTAGCGAGTAACGTTTACTTTGCGGGCCATTTTTAGGAAAAATACATTAACAGTGGGTTACTTATTTAGTGTCGTATTTGTATGGAGCACCTTGCAGATATTCAACAAAGGACGCCACTTGGCACGGTTGTACCTAATGGTCATCTGAGCAGATTTAGCTCTGTACCCACGAAATTCTTTCACGGTGGTGGGGGCTCGAGGGGGGTGAAAACCCCATATACCGCGCTGCACTCTGAGCTCGATTTCTACAGAAGTTTAGTGAAGAGGTCATGTTTGGTATCGTTTTCGGATAATTCAAGGACGGGGAATTCATTTCTGAAACAAAGTTTTCACTCGTCCGTAGAAAAAATGAGTTCTGCACAAAACTCAAAATAAGAAATTATACAAAATCTTGCCCTACAATTAAACCGTGAGGTAAGTAAAGCACTATAAAAAATATGAGTTAAGAGGCTATAAGATTTATTTATTTTTTATTTCAAATTACGACAAAAGTATTGATTATACCAATAAAGTGATTAAAGGATACGATGATTTTATTAAAATTGTAGATAGTAACATAGGCTTTTTTGTTTTTTTTTTTATGTTATAGGGGGCAAACGAGCAGACGGATCGCCTGATGGTAAGCAATTACCGTCGCCCATAAACACCTGCAACACCAGAGGAGTTGCAAGTGCGTTGCCGGCCTTTCTTTCTTTATTGTGTATTTATTATTTAAGCGGAAAAATACAGTTTTTATGGTCGATTTTGAGTGATGTTTGAAACGATATTTCTTAATGAAAAATCCTAAAAATACATTTAAAATTTATGACATTAGGTCGCAATACTTAGTCCTATTCTAGATAGTAACACTGAGAAAATGTCAAGATACGATTCATTTAAATCAGAAAATCATCTAAATAGATGAGCATTTTTTAACTGATAAGGACCCTCAATAGCCCATTTTATGTAGAATGTATAAACATAAACTATATTTATTGACAGATTGAACCTTGAAATGTGTTAAAAAATAATTTATATTTAGCGGTGGAGCTGCGTACGGGTAAGATTCTATAGAATTCTTAATTTTATTGTTAGATAATGAAACTGATTAGGTGCTTCTAAATTCAGAAGTAATATTTTATGATATTCTTAATATTCAAACAAATTGAGACAACCATAATTCCGAATTTTTGTATATTTGGTTATATTGATATCCCGACAATTTTACCTGGAAACCGTATGTTGATATCAGTGCAAAAAGTTGATCTAAAATAAAGACAATAGTTAGACATTACCTCGTGGGTTAGTTGTAGGGCAAGATTTTTTAGACTTTTTTAATAGTAGATTGTATGACAACGGTCTAAAATGAGCCATATTACCACGAGATAGTTATTTTCCCGAACGAAGTGAGGGAAAATAGTTCGAGGGGTAATATGGCTTTTAGACCAGAGTTATACACTCTACTTTTCACTTCGATTGCGAGAAAATAAATAAACAAAGGTTAACCCACCCAAAATTAACAATAAATTCCACGGCGAAGATATATACTTTTGCAGCATGTTTTTTTTTCTATACTCCTTTGACACACAAAACATAGACAATGCGGTTCGCGCGCAACATTAACGCGCGAAAAAAGCTAAACTGACCTTCCATTGAGCGCTTCAAAGTGTTGCTCGAACGATTTAACCACTTTTTTTAATTATTGTGAAATAGGGACTACTACAAACTTAATCTTTAGACTCTTTAGAAAAAATAATTATGTTTCCAGATTGGTCGATTTTAGTAAAGCTGTATTCTGGTTGGTTAATACCCAATACCAAATATTTTTTTAAGGGTTAAATTAGTGTTCTGTGATTGGTGGATTTAATAGGTGAAGTATTTTTATTGGTCAAATTCAAATGTTTTGTAAATCATAAATATGTATTCATATTTTCCCTAGGGGTTAAATGTACTACTTTAGCCCCGCTTGACAAGTCTAATATAACACACTTTTCGAGCATGAGAAGTGAAAAATATTTTTTTTTAGGTTTTCCGCAAACGAGTGAAAATTATGTTCCAAAAATTAATTCCTCGACCTTGAGTTATGCAAAATCGATACCAAACATGACCTATTTTCTAAACTCATGTAGAAATAAAATAGCTTCTCGCCAGTACGTAGCTACGCCGCTAAATGAATTTTTTTTAACACATTTCCAGGTTAAATCTGTCAATACAGTTTATGCTTATACATTGCACATAAAATGGGCTATTAACTCATATTTTTTTAATAGTGCATTACCTCACGGTTTAATTGTAGTCCAAAATTTTGTATAATTTCTTTAAAAAAAATTCAAATTTTGTGCAGAACTTTGTTTTATTTCTACGGACGAGTGAAAATTTTGTTTCAGAAATGAATTCCTCATCCTTAAATTATACGAAAACGATACCAAACATGACCTCTTCACTAAACTTATGAAGAAATCGAGTTCAGAGTGCAGCGCGGTAGATGAGGTTTTCACCCCCCTCCAGCCCCCACCACCACGGACGAATTTCGTGGGTACAGGGCTAAACCTGCTCAAATGACCATTAGGTACAACTGTGCCAAGTGGCGTCCTTTGTTGAAAATCTGCAAGGTTGGTGACACTAAATAACCAGCTATAAGGGAATTCCTCGATTCGGTCAACCTCGCCGCCCGTGAAAGAGACACGCTTATGATTTTTGCGCACGACATAACGGGATGCAACACTCGTCGGGAATGGTATTTTTAGACAAATCTTGATAAATATCTGACTGTGTGCAGTTTTATGAAATTTCCTCCTGACAGAGTTCAGATGAGGTAAAATACCGTCATATGAACTTAATTGTGTCGTTTAATAATGCGTTATTTTAGTAGGTAGGTAGTAACAAACGAAAAAGTTAAGGCTCAATTTTGGTTTATTTTTCCATGGAGAATAAGCAATCATGTTTCAGCAATTGTCAGAATCACAATCATATAGTCAAGAATCATATATACCTATCTGAAAATCAATCTTTACTGTTTCCTCTTCTAGGCAGAACAGTGTTTCAAAGAACGTCATATTTCTCATTCTACAGCCTTAATGTATGCCGGCCAATATCTTCCCGATTATAGCTACATAGTTGATAGTGGCAAGACTCTAAATGCAAAGTAAACTTATTTATACCTTTTTAAAATTTGAATTGTGTTTTATCTGCTGTGTAGTCTGCATGATTGTGACTAGGCCACTACGGCCACTAAACACATGAAAGGGTTGCTATCTCTAAATTAGATTATTTTTATGTATCATGACAACCCTTCGATTAAAATGTCAGCGAATAATTTTCAACTTCGCTTAGTGGTTGTTTCTGTTTTTTTTTTTCAATTTTGGCTTGATTTTGACTGGGTGCAGTTTCGAAATCTACATGAAAATGAAGATTTGTTCACGGTGCCGATTTGGTTAGTCCAGTAATTCATTCGGGATTACAAAATCTTGCTTTATTAATTGGGATTAAAGCCATCGCGATGGCAGAACTGGAGGAGTCTTTGAATCCGGACGACCGTGTCGGAACCATTGAGTACATGACTAAAGTTGATGTGGAATTGGATATAAAGAAAGAGGTTGAGATAAGGATCAAACCAGAGCCCCACGAATGCGTGACGTGCGCGGGCCGGGGTCGCGATGCACACGATATCTACAATACCAATACGGCTTCCGGCGTTTCGTTGTACGACTTCCTATATAAATTCACACGCGTAGACCTTTCCTCAACCGAGAACTGCCCCAAATATATGTGTAAGAATTGTTTTGAGCTTATTAATGTCTTAGAAGCAGCAGAACTGGAATATCTTAAGCTCAAGCATGCCTTTGAAGACATCTTGAGTAGAAATCCGTTGTTTGAATCTACATCTCATCCTGTTGAACTTGGAGCAGTCAAAACAGAGGTTTTTGATGAAATCTATAATGTTAGGAATAGAGATCTTGGACCTGACTCTGAAGATGAACCTCTTGCTGTTACAAAGAAGAAAAGGCACCGCAAGCTTGATAAAACCAAAAAAAAATCTGTTCCCAAAAACACACCTAAACGAAAGCCAAAGAATGCAGACAACGGTGAAAGGTAAGCAATTTAAGTTTGTGACAAAGACTTCTTCCGTTTGCATATTGACAGTGCATTAAAATAAATTGTGTACATTTATGCTATAATAAAACTATATACACAATGTAATATATCATATGTGGCCACTATAGCAAACACTTTTTAAATTACAGCAATCTAATTTATCATTATTCACACATAATTGTTATGATTAACAGTTGGCAGTGCAATGTGTGTGGCAAGAAGGGAGATACTGGTGGCATTGTTGCAGAGGCCGCCCACAAATTGACCGTTCACAGCTTGGTCGCAGCAGCGGCTACTACCCTCGAAAATGTCAAAAGAGAGGATTCTACAGATGGGTAATTATCATTTACCAGAAAATATTGTGATGTTTATGGGGAATGCCAAATGAAATGATGTTTAGGGACATTTGGTAGATCCTATCATGCCATGTTTGTAGTAATTGTGGTATAATATACAACATTTGTCATGGGTCATTTTAATTCTCATAACTATGGTAATATGGTAGCATGAATAGGGAATATGCATGTTTTTCATTACGCCATTCGAACTAGTTTTTATATAGGATCAAATGGTTACTACAATTAGAACAACACAAAAGGCAATTATCGGTGTCAAGGTACAGCATAACCACCAAGCCCTGAAAACGTCCCATACTAATTGAGTGTGTTATGATGTCGCATACTACGTGCTCCGTACTACCATTGTGCGGAAAAACGAGTTATTTTCTGTTTTGGTTACGAAGTATTGCATTTAAGTACATGGGTCAATTAACTTTTTCTTGTTTGTTATTCTGTCTCGTCAGCGGGGAGACAGCAGTAACCGAGTTTCTTAAAAAATGTTTATAATATGGACTACAATCATGCTCAAGAGATGATGACCCATGTCCAAATGGATTTAAGCTCATCACTAAAACTCATGTTTGATAGATTCAAACCATGTTAAATCACAGTTTTATACAGTGACTCAGGCGATGTAACTCCATAGTCATTTTCATCAAAATATTAAAAGTATGGAAGAGTCTTGTTTCATTGACCAATCTAATATTCAGATCAGTTTAAGCCGACCTGACTTTCACAAAGGTTGTGTGCCATTTCAGCAATAAATAAGAAAAGTTTCACTTGCTGTGACTGGTTAGAATACATATTTGACACATGATTTTTATTTATCAATAATTTGTCGAATTCAGTCTACTAGAACATGATTTTAAAACGCCTTCTTTTGACGTGGATGGTGTATACACCATCCACGTCAAAAGAAGGCGTTTTAAAATCATACAGAATGATACAATCATGTATCTATTTATTAACATATTCTAAAATTTGATGTTAAGTTAATATTAAGTTATAGCTAAATAACGAATAAAAAAGAAATAGAGTATGGGATTGTTGTAATTGGAATAAGTAAATAATAAAAAGAAATATGTTCCTGATTCGTGTGGCTCCTGTGCTAAATAAAGGTGCTAATCGACACTTATATATGAGAACCCAATGCCAGAAACCATTACAATGCTATAATTTTCGTGTGACAGAATGAAAACTTAATGTCGGATAGCCGATTGAATTGCGATCAAGTGTCACTGAAGTCACTCCACCTTCGGCATTAGATTTTGTGGCAGTGGCACCAGTTTTAAGCGACAGTTATGCTTCCATACTTAATATATTTCAATAGTTGTTTTTCATTTTTTTGTTTATTATACCATAAGAATCCTGACGTTAGTTTTTAATTTACTATAAGTCAATAAAATAATATGATAAATTTTGGAAACTTTCAAGTTGGTATCTTTTTAAAAATTTTGATCATGTTTATTAATTTACTTTTCTTGTGATAATTGGATGGTTTACGATGTAATCTAAATAATCTTGTTACTGTTCATTCCGCATGCATATTCCTTATTGATTGACTTAACACAATACACAATATACTGTTGTTTGCCTCTACTCATTGTAATTATGTATCATACTGTATTTTGTTTTTGTTGAGGTTATGCAATAAAGAGTATTTGTATTGTATTGTAACACATTATTATAAAAACGGTGAAATCTACTAGGTTCCACTTTTTTTCCAGAACACACAGCCCAGATTACAGTAATGGTTTCGACACAGCCAGTGAAAGTTTATTCAAGATTGAAATGGGTGATTTTGAAGATGATGATGATGACAGTGATAACTACATCCCGGATGATATGAGCGCTTCTGAAGCACCACGCAAAAGATCGCGGATATTATCACCGAAAAAACGGAAACGGCGCGAGGAAAAGGTCATGCATCAGTGCGACCAGTGTGATGTGAAATACTCTTCAATGGGTAATATCATTTGTCATTTAATTACACTGGGTTACCTACACACTTTGCTGGAATTTAATAATTATCTCCTACAATACACCTGCGTAGTGTAAACATGGTGTTGCACGTATTACAATGAAAGATTTCCTATTTTTATGTTTCTGTATGTGTGTGCAGTGAGGCTACAGCAGCATAAGCGCAAGCACGAAGACTCGAAGCCGCCATACATCTGTGAGGTGTGCGGCGCTCACTATAAGCACAAGCGCGCCTGTGATATACATGTCGCCCTTCACAAAGGTATGTTCGTGTTTTTCAGGTATATTAACATAACTGCACACTCTTGTCCAGTGCCCATTCTCTCCCACAATACATGGCTCATATTGTGTCACTTTTAGTTAACTTTTTTTATTTTGTCTGTGATTACTAATCATGTTAGTCCTTAAGCTGCATGTTTCTTTTCTTCATTTCGTGCCATGTAAATTGTATCTAACATAATACACTTTGAGTCATTTTATTTTCGTAAGTTTCCTGAGCACATGGTAAAAAATCTTGTAGCAAACTTATTTATATGAACTTAACATGATCTTGTATTGCGATTTATGGGTTGGTGAAAAATATAATTAATATGTTTTCTAGGTATTAGCGATTGGAAATGTGAGGAGTGCAATAAGCTGTTCCCGTCAAAAGGTGCGCTGCATAGACACAATAATATACACACTGGAAAACCCAACTATCAGGTAACTCATTTATATTAATTACTTACCATTTCTTGTACAGACAGAATCTCAGCTTCGGTCTATCCAATCATGTCTCCGAATACACATTTTTTTACATTTTTCCTTCTGTAGAATTGGTTCAGACTTTGATCTGTTTGTTGCATTTCGTCCATCAATGTACCTTACAAAGTGTTGACTGCACTAAGACTGAAACAGGCCGTGAAACTGTATCGTCATCTATAGCAAAAACTCACTCAATTGTAAGTCGTACTGACTGCAGTACGAAGCCTTGATCAGTTGAACGATTTTAGCAAGTATAATACACACTGGGTAGTATCGTCGGTTACCATACAACAGGGGGGCTAGCACAACTACCGCTGCGACGCGACGCGAGTAGAGAAAAATCTATTCTCCTCTTTCTAACCCGCACAGTTCGAGCGAGACAGGAATCGCTGAGTCGCGCGAAATACGATTTGTCAGAAAGTTGTGCTAGCCCCACAGGAGAGATACCGGCCCAGCACTACCCTATCTTCAATAAAAAAAGAGGTGACAAAATTTAATCACTGATGAAGTAAAGAACTGGGTACAGTCAACTACAAATCGAATGTATCCAATTTATTACTTTATGCCATTGTAATAAGGTCTAGATTGGATACAGCTCATTGTAGTAGACTACAACGGGATGAGTTGTGACATTTCAGTGCGACCTGTGCGGCAAGTCGTTCATCCACACGTCGTCGTTCAAGATGCACAAGCTGTCGCACTCGGGCGTGAAACCGCACGCATGCGACGTGTGCGGGCTCGCGCTCATGACGCGCTCGCACCTGAAGCGGCACAAGCGAGTGCACAGCGGCGAGAAACGCCACGAATGCCCCATCTGCGGAAAACGATTCTCTGAGAGGTATACTCATATTCATTTATCCTACTAATATTTAATGCGAAAGTTCAGATTTATAGATGTTTGTTACTCAATCACGTAAAAACGGCTGAACGGATTATGAAGAAACTTGGTATACAATGAGTTTACAGCCTAGATTAACATACTCGTATAAGATACTTTTTATCCAGAAAATCATACATCGGAGGGATGAAATAGGGAGTGGAAGTTGACGCGGACGAAGTCGCGGGCAAAAGCTTGTCCGTAATAAACTGATCAACGGATGCTTTGCGTTACTGCTTAGGTTTCATTAAGACTTAATTTAATTTTGCCATGGTAATAAATCTTTCAAAGTTTTCTTTTGAAGTGAATTAGAGATACGTCACCACACACCACAATACAGTTGGTTGATCAATGGACAGATTCCAGAGGTCGTGGGTTCAAATTCCACCTGCTTCGATTAATGTTTCACTTTGCTTGACAATTATTATTTTTCGCTTCAGCTTGACAAAATTTAAAAAGAACTATGCTGTACAGTCGCGGAATGAAAAATTCGTCACTTTTTGGAATTTATTATTGATACAGTCTACAATTGGCGAAACGTCATATTTGTACCTGTCATATAGGTTTAGGAGTACTGCAATAAACTGTATTTGACTGTTGTGATCTCTTAACCTATTTTCCTAAAGAGCATCAGCGAATTGACTCTTCATAAAACTTACTTGTTCATAAAACTTAAATTTCTCCTAATTAAAATGTATTTTGTCCCTCTTGCAGACACAAATGTCAAAGTGAAAGATAAAGAGAATCGAGTTTTAACGGCATTTTAGCTATAATGGTTTGATGAACTTTTATTAAAAAGGTCTTAATTTTTTAATACTTGCCACGTGGCACATCTACCGTAGCGGGGGCAGGCAAGCAATGTCACACGGATGCTTGCCTGCGCCCGCAGGCATTGGCTTCAAGCTCATTCTGCCATATTGTTGGCCATGCCTCTGCACCGTACCAGTAAATATTTAAATAAAAACAATTTAAAGCAGTTATTTTAGCTGAGCGAATTTATTAACACAATATTATTTTATCAACGGAGTTAAATGTGTGATGATGTTTTCAAATCGATATTCAATTGACTTGAGAGCCTAAGTTACATTGCTTCTCCATTTGAATAGAAGTACAAAAAAGAGTCTTAAAACTGAACGATCAATGTTACATTACAGAGAGAAAGAAAACATATAAAAAAATGCATTCATTAATGATTGTGAAGTGTGATTTTGTCACAGTTATTCCCCGAGATAATTTATATGCTGTGCTCTTTTTGACGAAAAACAACGTATTTTTTTTATATCAATGAAGGAATATATGTATAATCATGTCCTTTAATGTATCTACTGGAAAAAATAAATGTCTCTTACTCTTTCTCTGCTTTTTTTAGAAGAGTTACTAGCACTGTATAGTCCATGAATAACATCTTATAATCTGTTTTTTTTACATCAGAACATTTTTCATTGATTCCAGCATATCAGATATCGATGAATACTATTGCTCTGAGCAACATAAACTGTGTCTTTAGGAATAAAAGTTTTATTTTTGCCTGCCCGCAATGTACGGGCCGGCAAAAATAAAACAAGATTTCTGTGATATTTGCTGGCATATTAGAGCTTCTTTCAATCCGATATATTCAAATTTAACCTAACCTATTAGGATTGTTTAGTGTTTCAAAATAAATTGGTGTTTGGTTCGATATATTTTTCGTTTGTTTTTCGCCCGTCTTAATTGACCGAGTGGAACGAAGGTCTCTGCTGCAGCTTCGACAAAAATGCTTTCGTATGTCCGGATTTCCGTTTGTTCTCGTCTACAGGTCGTAATTCTCAACCGATTCTCGTGAAATTTCTTGAGCAGGTTCGATAGTTATATAGAATTTCTTTGTCGAGACGGTTTTAGGAAATTTCCAAAAACATTTTTTTGTCAATGATTTTGTTTCTGCCGGCGAATTTCGGTTTGTTCTCCTTTACAGGTCGCATTTCTCAACCGATTCTCGGGAAATTTTGTGAGCAGGTTGGATAAATATATAGTTTTTTTTTGTCGAATAAGTTTTTAAATTAAAATATATATATATATATATATATATATATATATATATATATATTTTTTTTCAACGGTTTGTTCTTCTCTACAGGTCGCATTTCGCAAACGATTCTCGTGAAATTTTGAAGAGCAGGTCCGGTAATTATATAGAATATATTTGTCGAGTAAGTTTTTGGAAATTTTCAAAAACAATTTTTATTTCAAAGATTTTGTAAGTTTCTGCGTCCGAATTTCGGTTTGTTCTCCTCTACAGGTCGCATTTTTAACCACTTCTCGTGAAATTTTGTTAGCAGGTTCGATATTCATAATTGATCTTTTTTATAATGTCAGATTTTGGAAATGATAAAAAAACTCACTCACGAGGTCTACAGCTCACAGAGCCACTAGTACTTATTTCTTCGACTAATATCACTTGAACAAAATTGTAGTACATTATAAATGAACTTTTCATTTCTCATACTCTGAAAGTGAGTCACTGTTCAAATAAGTGGCGTGCTGAAATTGGTACATTTCAGCTCTAGAACAGAAAAGTATTAAAAAGAAAAGAGTACGGTGAATCTTAGTTAGACTGGACAAAGGCAGTAGGTAACCCATATAAATACGATTAATTAATTGTTACTTTAAAAAAAAAAGTGGTACATACACAAACACTGTTAACGCCATTCAACAGTTCCCACCAAAATGGTTCTTTCGCTGATTCAGAAAATGTTTGTGCATGTTTTGGACTTTTTTTAGTTTGCTCTTATTTGAAATAAAAAGCAGAGTGTTTAACTTGGGTAAAACCACCATTTCAGCCTTGTCTGAACCCTTGGTTAACAATCTACGGATGTATTGCAAAATGATTTTCCTTCGGGAAAACTCGGATCTCAATCGGAATGCGATGGCACCCGAACTGTTAATCAATGATTGTATTAAATGAGTGACATTTTCATATCCATTATTATGGAACTTTATTGTTTACTGCCAAATGTCAAAGTGAAAATAGTTATTTGTTATACAAGGGTGCAAAGTTGTATTTTAACCGCGAGTGTGGAATTGAAACACGAGCTAGCGAATGGATTCTAGGATTGAACCACGAGCTAGCGAATGGATTCTATGGTTGAACCGCGAGCGAAGCGAGTGGTTCGAAAATAGAACCCTGAGCGAAGCGAGTGGTTCAAAAATAGAATCCTGAGCGTAGCGAGTGTTGCAACACACGAGACGTAAAATAACTTTGCAGCCGTGTGTAACACAAATCTTTTCACCTCACTAGAGCGAGGATTTTTGTTTTCCTCCTCGTCCTAACATTGACAGTTGCATCCTAAATATAGTTGTCCACTACCTAATCTCGAGATTTGGCGTAGGTACTAGTTTATTAACACAACAGCACAATATAAAATTATTGTTGCTGGACTGTCTGGACTGGCCTTTACATGTTATTATGTTTTAAAAAGTTACAAATAGCGTGTTCGGATTTCAAATATTCTTTGCACTCTTGTGGATAAAATGCAGTTTTGTTATCTGTTTTTAAAGAATAAAAAAGGGTTTTCCGAGCTAGTGAGGTGAAAATGTTATTGTATAATATAGACAAATTACAACCACCTTCAATAACTTTGAAAATACTCAATTTTATTGTCATTAGTAAACGAAACATTATCTTCACTTTAAAACATAAAGTACAACAAAATAAATCTTATTGGGAAATATTTACACGAATAAAAGTCAATACCTGCCTACTTAAAAACAGCATCTACTGACGGGGCTAGTATGAAAATTTTTATATCATTGGCGTCCCAATCGCACCTAAGTAAATAAACCCCGTGTGAGAGGGATGCAAACGACATGAAGGCTTTCATTCTAGGCCCGTTAGTATACTTTTAGGTACAGTCACCGACATAAATAAGTGGTGATTTCTGTACCTTGTCGCTTTTAATCGTTTGACATTTCAAACACGACTTTAAAGTGACAAGGTTACTAATAATAACTTATTTATGCCGGTGACTGTACTTAACATTAATATTTTACCTACACATTTGGGTCGATATTTTCAACATTTTCCATTTCACAATCTGAGTAAGAGTCAGACATATCGACGCTGGAAAGGCAAAATGGGATAACCGACATTTTTGGCAGCAAATCGGCAGAATCTGCCGATTTCAACGGTGTGTATAACTCAATATCGCCAAAAATGTCGGTTATCCCATTTTGCCTTTCCAGCGTCGATATCTTCGTCAGATTCGTCAGTGCTTTCATTTACATTAATTACAATCCTATTAATGTGATCATCCATCGAGGGTTCCTGTGACCGATATTCATTTTCACATTTGATGCCATGGTCACAAACTTTCTTCCATTCATTCGGGCCAATCATATTTATTTTTTCTTCCATCAATTTTTTTACTGTACCCATATTCATGTCTATGTTCCTTTGTGATACATGACATTTTATCTGTGACCATATAATTTCTATAGGGTTGACGTGTCCATGTTGATGTAAAATTGTCAATGGAATATTCTACAAAGTCTTCTTTATGTCGACAAATATTTTTGTATAGTTATATTTTATTTAATGATGAATCATGGGAAAATTGTATTTTTGTAACCAGTTTATCATAAGCGGCTTTGCGGTATTGGGTCATTCTACTTTTTCATGACCAGTTTTCTATTACAAAAAAAAGCTATGATATGTATTGAATTAGTGTACAAAAATAGGATTTCATAATAGTACCTGAACCGAATAACAGGAATTTATAGGTAAAAATACTTAAATATTAGCATATTGCTGTAGAAGGTGGGTAACACAGTGGTAAAAACCATTTTTTCATACAAATGGTGAGACATCCAAGGACCACTGAATTACTCGATTTATGGATATTAGCTTTGGTTCGTTAATTAACAAAACTATCGGAAGTAATACTGCAATTAAACCTCTTTCTAAATAACTATACAAAAATATGAAGCGAGGGCCAAGTATTCCAAAATCTGCATTAAAAAAAAAGTGTCTTAAAATTATGTACATGAAAAAGTAGAATGACCCTATTAGAGTTGGGTGGGCGTTCCACATATTTATTGTGATAAGCAGCATTGTCTACTACTAATACAGAATTTGGAAACAAATTGGGAATAAGTTGATTCTGTAACCATTTTTCATAATTGACATTATTCATGGCATCGTGATAATCACCGGTCTTATCAGTAGACTTGTACTTAAGTAGAGCACCCGGTATAAATCCTTTGGCACTACCTGCATGTACTGTAATAAGGCGTTGACCTTTTGAGATTAACTGTTTCACTCCTTTATCCGTAGAATCGATCCAGCACTTCCCTGTTAAATGGGATGTATGAACATAAATTTCGTCCGTATACGCTATCTCTGCCTTCAGATCTGTACTTCCTTATTAAGTCCAGGTACTTTACTCTTTTAAGTCTAACGTCATCTTTTTCCATCAGCATTTTTCTATTGTTAGATTTGCTAGTAATTTTCTTGAATAAAAAACCCATTTGGCGTAGTATCTTTCTTAGTGTAAAATCACAGCCTTTGAAATTCATCGTTTCTATTAATTTGGACTTTAGTGCTCTTATTGTTGGAACTCGTTTATAAATCAGATGGAAGTTATAAACCATTCTACGTATCACTGCGTAATCAAAATCATCAAGATCTAGATATAATTTCTTGCGTGGTCTACCCAGCTTAATATTGTTTGTGTTGGTATTTTTATTTTTTCTATATTCTTCTTCCTGGTTCAAAAAAATTCTTATTGTAGGTTTAGATATGCCCGTTGCGTCCGAAATTCGCTGTTGAACTTTGCCAAAATACTCTGTTATTGCTATTTTTGAATATATGAAATATTAATTAATTTTTTAACCGTTCTTGAGGTTTCGGCATGGTAATACAACCTTTTTATAAGTAAACTGTAAATATAATCAAAATTATAGAGAATATTTGAATTGCGTGTTAGCCACTATATACATATATTTTGGTCTGCTGATGCGACTTACCCCTACGGCTGTAAGATGGGTACTGAAGCTAATTGAGAGAGCACGATAAATACGAACTTTTCTGATAAAGTATGAAGGAAAATCATTTTTCACTACATCTGTACTATTATTCTGCAAGTAGGCCGCAATGGCACTTTTACAAACCAAAAACTGCTAGCATTTTTCAAGAGACCACTGCCAAGAAGAAACGCACAAGAGTCAGTCATTTTCTACAAACATATGCTTTTTACAATGATACTACTTACCTATTTAAGTAAATCTGAGTGGTAAACAACAAAAAAATATTAAAAAACATTAAGTATTTACAATGTAAAGTTCCATAAGAAAACATGTTCAACTCTATAATAAGCCTTCGACATCATTTTTTTTTAACTAATTTTTAAGAGCTTTCCAGCTTTTCAGTCAAAAGTTCATCGGGTAACTTATTATAAAAACGGACACATTGACGCTACATTCACAATGTTACTTTCTTTCAAGAGTTCATTACAATTTATGTAAAATAAGAGACTTCTTAGCCGGTCACTCTTGTCAGAGGGGTCGTTGTTGCGCTGACGAGGTACACCATCGAGTCTGATGAACGCTTTTCTGTTGTTTTTGATGTTTCCTTCCGGTTGTGTCAATTTTCCTCCACAACGGCTCTGTCCTTTACGTAAACTAGTAGTTATAGTCCTGGTCACGGTGCACGTCGGTTTGGAATCTCATATTTTTATTGTTTTTTATATACATCAATCCGTCGAAGCCTGTTCGTGATTAACTCAAATAAAATTGTCCGTTGCGGCGACCAACAAAAAATTACCAATTAGTTGTCCATTTGGACCACAGTCCACTAATTCTCTCTAAAAAGTTCATTCGGAAACAACCAAACTCACTAGAATAATCATAATGACTTTGCTTGTTTTCGAATGAATTGATTCTAAAATAAATCTAAAAATGTGTTAAAGTCCTTACGAAAAATCACATCGAGTCTTATGAACGCTTTTCTTGTTTTTAATGTTTCCTTCCGGTTGTGTCAATCTTCCTAGACAACGTCTCTGTCTTTTAAGTAAACTAGTAGTTATAGTCGTCCTGGTCACGGTGCACGTCGGTTTGGAGTCTCATATTTCTATTGTTTTTTTTATATATCAATCCGTCGAAGCCTGTTCATGTTTAACTCAAATAAGATTGTCCGTTGAGGCGACCAACAAAAAATTACCAGTTAATTGTCCATTTGAAACCACGGACCACTAATTCTCTCTAAAAAGTTCATTCGGAAACAACCAAACTCACTAGAATAATCATAATGACTTTGCTTGTTTTCGAATGAATTGATTCTAAAATAAATCTAAAAATGTGTTAAAGTCCTTACGAAAAATCACATCGAGTCTTATGAACGCTTTTCTTGTTTTTAATGTTTCCTTCCGGTTGTGTCAATCTTCCTAGACAACGCCTCTGTCTTTTACGTAAACTAGTAGTTATAGTCGTCCTGGTCACGGTGCACGTCGGTTTGGAGTCTCATATTTCTATTGTTTTTTTTATATATCAATCCGTCGAAGCCTGTTCATGTTTAACTCAAATAAGATTGTCCGTTGAGGCGACCAACAAAAAATTACCAGTTAATTGTCCATTTGAAACCACAGACCACTAATTCTCTCTAAAAAGTTCATTCGGAAACAACCAAACTCACTAGAATAATCATAACGACTTTGCTTGTTTTCGAATGAATTGATTCCAAAATAAATCTAAAAATGCGTAAATGCCCTTCCGAAAAAATCACAACGAGTCTGCTGAACCCTTTTCTTGTTTTTAATGTTTCCTTCCAGTTGTGTCAATCTTCCTCCACTACGTCTCTGTCCTTTACGTAAACTAGTAGTTATAGTCATGGTCATGGTGCACGTCGGTTTGGAATCTCATATTTCTAGTGTTTTTTTTTATATCAATCCGTCGATGCCTTTTCGTGATTAACTCAAATAAGATTGTCCGTTGAGGCGACCAACAAAAAAATACCAATTAGTTGTCCATTTGGACCACAGACCACTGATTCTCTCTAAAAAGTTAATTCGGAAACAACCAAACTCACTAGAATAATCGTAATGACTTTGCTTGTTTTCGAATAAATTGATTCCAAAATAAATCTAAAAATGCGTAAATGCCCTTCCGAAATAATCACATCGAGTCTGATGAACGCTTTTCTTGTTTTTAATGTTTCCTTCCGGTTGTGTCAATCTTCCTAGACAACGTCTCTGTCTTTTACGTAAACTAGTAGTTATAGTCGTCCTGGTCACGGTGCACGTCGATTTGGAGTCTCATATTTCTATTGTTTTTTTATATATCAATCCGTCGAAGCCTGTTCGTGATTAACTCAAATAAGATTGTCCGTTGAGGCGACCAACAAAAAATTACCAGTTAATTGTCCATTTGCGACCACAGACCACTAATTCTCTGTAAAAAGTTAATTCGGAAACAACCAAATTCACTAGAATAATCGTAATGACTTTGCTTGTTTTCGAATGAATTGATTCCAAAAAAAAAATCTAAAAATGTGTAAATGTCCTTCCGAAACAATCACATCGAGTCTGATGAACGCTTTTCTTGTTTTTAATTTTTCCTTCCGGTTGTGTCAATCTTCATCCACAACGTCTCTGTCTTTTACGTAAACTAGTAGTTATAGTCGTCCTGGTCACGGTGCACGTCGGTTTGGAGTCTCATATTTCTATTGTTTTTTTTATATATCAATCCGTCGAAGCCTGTTCATGTTTAACTCAAATAAGATTGTCCGTTGAGGCGACCAACAAAAAATTACCAGTTAATTGTCCATTTGAAACCACGGACCACTAATTCTCTCTAAAAAGTTCATTCGGAAACAACCAAACTCACTAGAATAATCATAATGACTTTGCTTGTTTTCGAATGAATTGATTCTAAAATAAATCTAAAAATGTGTTAAAGTCCTTACGAAAAATCACATCGAGTCTTATGAACGCTTTTCTTGTTTTTAATGTTTCCTTCCAGTTGTGTCAATCTTCCTCCACTACGTCTCTGTCCTTTACGTAAACTAGTAGTTATAGTCATGGTCATGGTGCACGTCGGTTTGGAATCTCATATTTCTAGTGTTTTTTTTTATATCAATCCGTCGATGCCTTTTCGTGATTAACTCAAATAAGATTGTCCGTTGAGGCGACCAACAAAAAAATACCAATTAGTTGTCCATTTGGACCACAGACCACTGATTCTCTCTAAAAAGTTAATTCGGAAACAACCAAACTCACTAGAATAATCGTAATGACTTTGCTTGTTTTCGAATAAATTGATTCCAAAATAAATCTAAAAATGCGTAAATGCCCTTCCGAAATAATCACATCGAGTCTGATGAACGCTTTTCTTGTTTTTAATGTTTCCTTCCGGTTGTGTCAATCTTCCTAGACAACGTCTCTGTCTTTTACGTAAACTAGTAGTTATAGTCGTCCTGGTCACGGTGCACGTCGATTTGGAGTCTCATATTTCTATTGTTTTTTTATATATCAATCCGTCGAAGCCTGTTCGTGATTAACTCAAATAAGATTGTCCGTTGAGGCGACCAACAAAAAATTACCAGTTAATTGTCCATTTGCGACCACAGACCACTAATTCTCTGTAAAAAGTTAATTCGGAAACAACCAAATTCACTAGAATAATCGTAATGACTTTGCTTGTTTTCGAATGAATTGATTCCAAAAAAAAAATCTAAAAATGTGTAAATGTCCTTCCGAAACAATCACATCGAGTCTGATGAACGCTTTTCTTGTTTTTAATTTTTCCTTCCGGTTGTGTCAATCTTCCTCCACAACGTCTCTGTCTTTTACGTAAACTAGTAGTTATAGTCGTCCTGGTCACGGTGCACGTCGGTTTGGAGTCTCATATTTCTATTGTTTTTTTTATATATCAATCCGTCGAAGCCTGTTCATGTTTAACTCAAATAAGATTGTCCGTTGAGGCGACCAACAAAAAATTACCAGTTAATTGTCCATTTGAAATCACAGACCACTAATTCTCTCTAAAAAGTTCATTCGGAAACAACCAAACTCACTAGAATAATCATAATGACTTTGCTTGTTTTCGAATCAATTGATTCCAAAATAAATCTAAAAATGCGTAAATGCCCTTCCGAAACAATCACATCGAGTCTGCTGAACCCTTTTCTTGTTTTTAATGTTTCCTTCCAGTTGTATCAATCTTCCTCCACAACGTCTCTGTCCTTTACGTAAACTAGTAGTTATAGTCATGGTCATGGTGCACGTCGGTTTGGAATCTCATATTTCTAGTGTTTTTTTTTTATATCAATCCGTCGATGCCTTTTCGTGATTAACTCAAATAAGATTGTCCGTTGAGGCGACCAACAAAAAAATACCAATTAGTTGTCCATTTGGACCACAGACCACTAATTCTCTCTAAAAAGTTAATTCGGAAACAACCAAACTCACTAGAATATTCGTAATGACTTTGCTTGTTTTCGAATGAATTGATTCCAAAATAAATCTAAAAATGCGTAAATGCCCTTCCGAAAAAATCACATCGAGTCTGATGAACGCTTTTCTTGTTTTTAATGTTTCCTTCCGGTTGTGTCAATCTTCCTAGACAACGTCTCTGTCTTTTACGTAAACTAGTAGTTATAGTCGTCCTGGTCACGGTGCACGTCGATTTGGAGTCTCATATTTCTATTGTTTTTTTATATATCAATCCGTCGAAGCCTGTTCGTGATTAACTCAAATAAGATTGTCCGTTGAGGCGACCAACAAAAAATTACCAGTTAATTGTCCATTTGCGACCACAGACCACTAATTCTCTGTAAAAAGTTAATTCGGAAACAACCAAATTCACTAGAATAATCGTAATGACTTTGCTTGTTTTCGAATGAATTGATTCCAAAAAAAAAATCTAAAAATGTGTAAATGTCCTTCCGAAACAATCACATCGAGTCTGATGAACGCTTTTCTTGTTTTTAATTTTTCCTTCCGGTTGTGTCAATCTTCCTCCACAACGTCTCTGTCTTTTACGTAAACTAGTAGTTATAGTCGTCCTGGTCACGGTGCACGTCGATTTGGAGTCTCATATTTCTATTGTTTTTTTATATATCAATCCGTCGAAGCCTGTTCGTGATTAACTCAAATAAGATTGTCCGTTGAGGCGACCAACAAAAAATTACCAGTTAATTGTCCATTTGCGACCACAGACCACTAATTCTCTGTAAAAAGTTAATTCGGAAACAACCAAATTCACTAGAATAATCGTAATGACTTTGCTTGTTTTCGAATGAATTGATTCCAAAAAAAAAATCTAAAAATGTGTAAATGTCCTTCCGAAACAATCACATCGAGTCTGATGAACGCTTTTCTTGTTTTTAGGGTTCCGTAGCCAAAATGGCAAAAACGGAACCCTTATAGTTTCGTCATGTCCGTCTGTCCGTCTGTCCGTCTGTCCGTCTGTCCGTCTGTCACAGCCGATTTACTCGGAAACTATAAGTACTACAGTGATGAAATTTGATGGGAATATGTGTTGTATGAACCGCTACAAAATTATGACACTAAATAGTAAAAAAAAGAATTGGGGGTGGGGCCCCCCATACATGTAACTGAGGGATGAAAATTTTTTTTTCGATGTACATACCCGTGTGGGGTATCAATGGAAAGGTCTTTTAAAATGATATAAAGTTTTCTAAAAAACATTTTTCTTAAAGTGAACGGTTTTTGAGATATCAGCTCTCAAAGTCGTAAAAAGTATGTCCCCCCCCCTCTATTTTTATAACTACGGGGTATAAAATTCTAAAAAAAATAGAGGTGATGCATGCTAATTAACTCTTTCAACGATTTTTGGTTTGATCAAAGTATCTCTTATAGTTTTTGAGATAGGTTGATTTAACTGTAATTTTGGTTAAGTTATTTTTGCTGTTTTATAGATACTAGTACGGAACCCTTCGTGCGCGAGTCCAACTCGCCCTTGGCCGGTTTTAATTTTTCCTTCCGGTTGTGTCAATCTTCCTCCACAACGTCTCTGTCCTTTACGTAAACTAGTAGTTATAGTCATGGTCATGGTGCACGTCGGTTTGGAATCTCATATTTCTAGTGTTTTTTTTATATCAATCCGTCGATGCCTGTTCGTGATTAACTCAAATAAGATTGTCCGTTGAGGCGACCAACAAAAAAATACCAATTAGTTGTCCATTTGGACCACAGACCACTAATTCTCTCTAAAAAGTTCATTCGGAAACAACCAAACTCACTAGAATAATCATAATGACTTAGATTGTTTTCGAATGAATTGATTGCAAAAAAAATCTAAAAAAAGGTGTAAATGTCCTTCCGAAAAAAATCACATCGAGTCTGCTGAACCCTTTTCTTGTTTTTAATGTTTCCTTCCAGTTGTGTCAATCTTCCTCCACAACGTCTCTGTCCTTTACGTAAACTAGTAGTTATAGTCATGGTCATGGTGCACGTCGGTTTGGAATCTCATATTTCTAGTGTTTTTTTTATATCAATCCGTCGATGCCTGTTCGTGATTAACTCAAATAAGATTGTCCGTTGAGGCGACCAACAAAAAAATACCAATTAGTTGTCCATTTGGACCACAGACCACTAATTCTCTCTAAAAAGTTCATTCGGAAACAACCAAACTCACTAGAATAATCATAACGACTTTGCTTGTTTTCGAATGAATTGATTCCAAAATAAATCTAAAAATGCGTAAATGCCCTTCCGAAAAAATCACATCGAGTCTGATGAACGCTTTTCTTGTTTTTAATGTTTCCTTCCGGTTGTGTCAATCTTCCTAGACAACGTCTCTGTCTTTTACGTAAACTAGTAGTTATTTATAGTCGTCCTGGTCACAGTGCACGTCGATTTGTAGTCTCATATTTCTATTGTTTTTATATATATCAATCCGTCGAAGCCTGTTCGTGATTAACTCAAATAAGATTGTCCGTTGAGGCGACCAACAAAAAATTACCAGTTAATTGTCCATTTGCGATCACAGACCACTAATTCTCTCTAAAAAGTTAATTCGGAAACAACCAAATTCACTAGAATAATCGTAATGACTTTGCTTGTTTTTGAATGAATTGATTCCAAAAAAAAATCTAAAAATGTGTAAATGTCCTTCCGAAACAATCACATCGAGTCTGATGAACGCTTTTCTTGTTTTTAATTTTTCCTTCCGGTTGTGTCAATCTTCCTCCACAACGTCTCTGTCCTTTACGTAAACTAGTAGTTATAGTCATGGTCATGGTGCACATCGGTTTAGAATCTCATATTTCTATTGCTTTTTTATATATCAATCCGTCGAAGCCAGTTCTTGATTAATTCAAATAAGATTGTCCGTTGCGGCGACCAACAAAAAATTACCAATTAGTTGCCCATTTGCGACCACAGACCACTAATTCTCTCTAAAAAGTTCATTCGGAAACAACCAAACTCACTAGAATAATCATAATGATTTTGCTTGTTTTCGAATGAATAGATTCCAAAAAAAAAACTAAAATTGTCCTTCCGAAAAAATCACATCGAGTCTGATGAACACTTTTTTGTTTTTAATGTTTCCTTGGGTTGTGTCAATCTTCCTCCACAACGTGTCACGTCGTCGACGTCGTCGTTTAGGCCAGTGATGGGTACACCGCGGTCAATTCATTTGTTTTGAAAGTTTGCACGAGTAGCACCACAGTGGCCTGCCCTTTTGAAATGTAATTTTTGTTCGTTTTGTTGAGCTTTTGTTTTCTTCAAATATATGTATGTCTTTTCTTAAAAATGTCTGAATTTTACGGCCGTTTAGATGGCCAGGGGAATGGGACCAATCTGTCTGTACAGGATTCGATAGTAAAGGGAGAGATAAACCGAACAAAGTAGCTGTTTTGGTAAAATTTGTATAATGACAACTTAAATAAAAACAAATTAAAACTGAAAAACGGGGAAAAGAAGATAGACAATATAAGTTGTAGAAAAGATACAAATTATAAACTGAATAGGTTGAAACCTTGCACAGTCCATTCGCGACTCCTAATACTTATTGATATTTATAAACGTTTTGATTTTTCGGGTCACAGCAATATGTGAATCTACAATTTCTGAAGAATGTGAATGTTAAAAATGCCGCATTCTGTAAGTATGGAACTCTTCAGTCCATTAATAAAGCTTACATCTTCTTTCTGGTGTAGCTCCGTAACGTTTTCTGGAAAAAGCTTATCCTTGTTTAGCAATCACTACATAGTATGAAACTAACTAATATAAAATCGCTTTTCGCTGTCTGTCCCTATGTATGCTTAGATCTTTAAAACTACGCAACGGATTTTGATGCAGTTTTTTTTAATAGATAGAAGTGATTTATGAGGATGGTTGATATGTATGTATAATACATGCATAATATAGTAGACAAAAACTGATAATTTTTAACCGACTTCAAAAAAAGGGGGAGGTTCTCAATTCGGTTGTATGTTTTCTTTAAATGTTTGTTACCTCAGAACTCCGTCGTTTATGAACCGATTTGGATTTTTTTTTCTTTCTTTGAAAGCATATGCTTCAGAGTTGGTCCCATTGTTATCAGAATCTAGTTCTGATTATGGGATCCATTAGAAATTGAGGGAACTCTTTAAAATTTCAAGGGAAACAGCGATTTTTGTATTTTCGGTAATAAATCGAACATTCGCATTCAGAAAGTAGCGTTTGGTGAACGGGAACTGATGAAGAATACCACGGATGGTCATCCGAAACTCCTAGTGTTTCAAGGGTAGCATTAAGATATTTCGATCAAGATACTGAAGCGACTATGACGAAGTCAATTTAAATGGTCTTGATGTATACGTAGTAACAATAATTTTTTGATGCAAATTTTGTCAATAAGTGTATGTTCTACCCATCGAAATATAATAAGTATGGAAGCATAAGTGTCGCCCAAAACTAGTGCCGAAGGCGGAGCTTATACTTTCAGTGACGTTTCAGTGCCTGATCGCTTCTCAGTCGGCTATCCGACATTGACTCAATCGGTTGACAATTGGTCAAAAGAAAATAATTAAAATAAAATGGTTAGTGGTTAAAAATATTACGATAATAATGCCGGCCTGCACCGTAAATTAGTGTAGAAGCCACACAGATGGAAAAAGGGATGACATTTCTTTTCATTAGTAACCAATTAATATTTATACTTTACTGCCATGGCTGATGTTATGCAATATAAGTTTTTGAATATTGAGTATATCTACTACGAACCAAAAACAATGAGGTTACTTTGTGATATACCTACTTACTTCAGTTTTTTTTGTTAAGTACTTAGTTAAAAACTGTATACTACAAAACAGAATAAAATAAATATTTAAGGGGGCTAGTACCACAAAATTTTGATATTATTCGTTATTTTTGAAAAAGCGAGGCGAATGTGTTCCTATATATATGTAAAAAGCGATTTCAATAAACGTTTAATAACTACATACTTAGTTATCTTTCGTTTTATTAGATAAATATTTTTAGAGATTTTCATGTACTTATTAATTGTTGGTTACGCAATTGAATTGTTATAGAATAAAACCATCCACGTTAAAAGTGGGGCGTACGTAAATCAAGTTCAACTTGAACGAATATGTCAATCCATTGACAAATCAGCAACTCGTGTCAGATAGATTCTAACCAGTCACAATACATAAAACTTTTCTTATTTGTTAACTTAGGTGAAATAGTATAAAACCTTTGCGAAAATTAGGTCTACTCAAACTTCAAGTGAATGTTGATTGGATAACGACTTATAAGACATTTGGTTTCAAAGACGTAAATGGGTCAAAATGTAACGTCAGGTTTGTTAGGCGATATATTTCTATACTTAGGCTCGGTTTTATAAAGATCCGTTAGACCTTATGTCGGTTTGTTATGTCAAAAGTGTACTTAGTTACTGACATTTGATCTGACATTTGGTCTAACGAATCTTTATAAAACATAGCCTTATTATATTTCGATGGTTCTACCCAATAAATAGAATCAGCGGTTTATTACTTCCGCGGCCATCTTGAAAGCCGACGATAGTGTGGACAGCAAATAATCAGTAGCCATGATCCCCACGACAATGGCTATTTTTTTGACGGAACTATACAACCATATAGCTGAAATTTATTTTGTTGCATTTAACCAGAGAGTCTTAATAAGAAATTTGAAGTATTTTACTTTAAAAAAACTTAGTTAAAACACAATTAATCTCCAAATACATTGCTCCCGACAAATTTGCATTAAATGCCCGAAATTTCTAAAAATCCCTTTGTCCCTTATCTAAATTGTAATTTTCAAATTTACAATGTAACTGGCTACTACCGGCATTTTCGACTGTACGGTGATGAATTAGTCAGGATATCAAATGTATATATGAAATACATTTATGTAATGTGTATACCTATATATATATATATATATATATATATATAAATTGATAATCTATATTATAGATAATTGTAATTACAAAAACATACATACAAGATTTTTTTTAAGTCAGCCCGCTTAAACGTCCGTGATTGGTGTCATAAAACTACAATTCATTTCAAAACTAGGTTATATATCGCTTAAAACAAATTTCGCAAAAAAAAAATACGCCTGCGTGCCGAAACCAGTTATATCAATTATTCTTGTCCCTAATCCCTAATACATGTCTTGTCACGAATTAGAATAATATAGTATAATTATATATAGGTAGAGAATCATACTTCTTATGAAGGAAATTAAGTGAAAATAAAATCAAGTAGTAAGCATACGCGTATATACACTGTGCGTGCGCACAGCCTTGGCCAGGCCTTCGTGATTGGTCGGCAGCGCGCCGCGCATATCCCTCGCCTGCGCGCTGGCGATTTACTCTTTTAAATAGCGGAGATAACTGATAAAGTAATAGAAATTACAGCTATTGATGAATTAGTTAGAATTTACATTTATGGATTCTTCTGATAGAACTGAGATAAATACATATGACTTGAATATTAGGAGATTTCTTTCATGTCCAGGAGAACGGTTTAAAATTCAATTCTTCATATGAAAAAAGCTATTGATTAAATCTATTAGAATTTACACCTGTCAATTCTTTTGATGGGTTTGAATACATTTTAGAAGGAATTGGTGACTTGTATATTTTTTTCAGAGATATACATATATTTTACACTTTTCCGCTTTTGCTGACGCAATCTATTGACAAAACTGTTAAAAATGACATTTGACATACGAATAGCTAAATGCGGTGCCTCATGAAAGAAAAAAATGTACTTAAATAATCTTTTGAAAGTTTTATACGTATATCTTACAAAACCATAAATTATACACAACGCAACATTAGAATTCGTTAGTGAGTATTTTTCCCCATAGGTACTCAGTGTACACTACGAGATAAAAAAAAGAAATCGAACACAGAGCGAGTGAGCGAGCACAGATAGCCGTATTAAAGATCACAACTTCCAAACCATATAGATACCCAACCACCCAACTTTACTCCGAGACAAATGTCCTGACCGTTAGACAACTGTTCATCCTTCGTGTTATTCTTCGTAGACATTTTCATCTCCCTCTTTGCGCCAAAATAAATAGTAAACGCAGCAAAAACACCGTATGTCCGGTAGACATACAGCGGACGGTCTTTGCCAGCCGCCAGTACGCCTCTATGAGCGCACGCATCTATAACAAAGCCAACCAAAAACTAAATATTTACCCTGTAAACCTTTACGCCTGTAAAAATAAACTACGGGCCTGGCTACAATCACAAACTTGCCAGGAGTCAGAAGCTCTAGTAACCTGTGTTAAATAACCAAATCTCACACACACTCACACACACACGCACGCACGCTAATCTGTCGTGTGTCACTTATTACTTCCCTATATATTTTTTTAATACTTTTTGTCGGTGTCTTCTTCTACTTTATGTACTCTTTATTAACTCCTCGACTTTTAACTACCTCCTTGGAGGAATCACTGACTCCCGAGTCGTAGGCTTTGACCTACTTCGGGGGACAGAGGCTCGACCTTGGTAAATCTGTTACAAACCTAATGTTAATGTTTGTTGTTACCTGTAATGGTGGTGAAACATTGTATTAGGTTTGTAAGTCAATAAAGATTATTATTCTCTTTATTTATCTTTCGTCTTAGGCTAGGCTTTTACAATATATTTATAAAAAGTAAAATATATAAATACACATACAAAACATAAAAATATTATAAAATCCTAACCTAAGGTGCCGCCGGCAGCGAGGCGGGGCCTAAGCTACCGGTGGTTAGGGCGACAGAGAGAGGAACCTCCTGACTATCCGCTCCGTGTCCAGGAGTACCGCCTTCTGTATCTGACCCTTGACCCAGCCATCTAGTGAGTCTATTGAGGTGTAGGAGCAAGGTGCTGGTGAATGATCCTGGCTACTAAGTTATGTCTGTGCAAGTACTCGCCGTTAGCAAGATGACCACAACCGGAAATGATATGACTGAGTGATTCTCCGGGACGGCGGCATGCCCGACAAATGTCGACCGTACCGTCCTTCAGGATATACTTCCGGTAGTTGTTCGTCATGATAACTTCGTCCGCAATTGCACAGACAAAACCTTCGGTCTCCCCGAAGAGATCCCCGAAACGTAGCCAGTTCACCGACGCGAGCAGGTCTACGTCGGGCCCTGTGAGGGCCCTGTAGAACCGCCCGTGTAGCTCCTTACTCTTCCATATCGCCTTGCGTTCCTCGGTGCTCCATACTTTAAGTCTGCGCCAGTTCTCCTTTGCCATGGAAAGCGGGGTGAAAGATGCGTCTACTGCTACTACGTCCCGATGCATCCCACACTCGCTGTTAAGGAAATAATCCCTGAGACTGCACACCTCACGGTTGTGGAAGTCTTTGGCATTTAGAAAGCCGCGACCTCCACACTTCCGTGGGATGTACAGTCTCATAACAGAAGAGCGTGGGTGTAGCATGCGGTACGCAGTGAGCAGTACACGCACCCTTCGGTCCAGGGCATCCAGCTCAGTCTGAGTCCATCTTAGTATGCCAAAGGAGTATGTGAGCAAGGGCATCACCCAGGCGTTGAAGGCGCGCACCTTGTTGCCGCCCGACAAAAGACTTTTAAGCACTTTTGTCAGGCGACAGAAGAAGCGTTCCTTCAACGCCCGCTTTACGCCCTCACCCTCAATACCCAAAGACTGTGACATACCAAGATATTTATAGGTTTCTGCTTCGGAGAGAGATCTGAGGGACATTGCCTCAGAAAGTTGTAAATTTGTCGAATTTACAACTTTCCCCCGCTGTACATGCATGACCGCACACTTATCTACACCAAATTCCATTCTGATGGCGTTACTGAAAGCTTCTGTCGTTTTGAGTAGCTCCAACAAGTCCTGTCTATTTGGTGCAAACAGCTTAAGGTCATCCATGTAGAGAAGATGAGAAATGACCTCACCTCCTCTCCGGAGCTGACAACCTAGCCCTGAATCCTTCAGCAAAGTGCTGAGCGGATTCAAAGCTAGGCAGAACCATAAGGGACTCAGACTGTCACCCTGGAAGATACCTCGCTCAATCCTGATAGAGTCCTGCGAACCAGAAGGGCCGTCTCCCCCTCCCGGTTGACGAAGGACTGTGATCCACTGCCCCATGCAAGCACTTAAGAAGGATCTCAAAGCTGCATCAATTTTATACAGCTCTAAGATCCTCCTCAGCCATGAATGAGGCACCGAATCATAGGCCTTCTTATAGTCAATCCAGGCGGCCGAGAGGGTCCCTCTGTTTCGCCGGACTCTTTGGCAAATGGTCATGTCTATGAGGAGGAGCTCTTTAGTACCACGCGACCCAACCCTACATCCATTTTGAGCTGGGGCCAAAATATTGTTCGCAACAATGTGCGTGTTAATTTTTGCTCTCAAAATGGATGTAAGGAGCTTGTACAGCGTAGGCAAGCACGTGATGGGTCTGTAGTTCTTCGCTTCCGTGGTACTACCGGACTTATAGAGCAGGGAGGTAACACCAGTTGTTAAGGGAGGTGGCAGGGAACCGAGCTCGAGGGCTTGCTGGAACTGCGTTGCTAGACGTTCGTGTGAGCATCGAAACCACTTCAGCTAGAAGTTGTGCAATCCATCCGGTCCCGGACTTTTCCAGTTCGGGGCCGTACGGATGGCAGAACTTACGTCTTCGGGGCTGATGGTAACAGACCCCATGGGTTCGATGGACTCACACTCACGTTCGACAACACCGATCCAGTCGCCCTCGGTGTGTTCGACAGGTACTGACCAGATACTACGCCAAAAGTTAACCATGGCAGTAGCATCCGGTTGCTGGCCGTCAGACACACGATGATCGGTTCCGTCCCACTTCCGGTATACCTTCCTTTGGTCACTCTGGAAAAGACGATTCTGTTGGTATCGGTCCTCACGTTCTCTGTAGCGGCGAATACGGCTTGACCATGCATAGACTTTCTGCTTCAGAAAGTCAATACGTTCCGTGACACAGGCCATGTAGTCGCGGGGCCTGACACCAGTCCCCGCGAAGGCCTGGTTCACGAAGCGCATGACTCGGGGGCGGTTATTGCCCCCCCTGAAGCAGATCAGTTTTGCTATTAGTGTCCTAAATGTATTGATACGCCGCTCAATCCGGACTTGCCATGCAGGGACACCCCCGGCGGTCCTAGGTGCACGGTCAGCGTCCGGAAACTTGACGCGAGCAACACGGCACGCCGCGATGGCTCCACAGTACATGATTGAGTGTGTATCAATCAAATCTTCGCTAGCGCGTAAATACGGGTCTAGGAGAGCATTTAGGGCTCCCATTAGCGCTAGATTGCGTCTATTCACGGGCAAGCGTGGTAGTCGTGGCCTAGAATTGGGTGTGGAACGGTACCGCATAATCGCCTCATCCAAAGCCCTCCTCAGTTGCTCATTGGCCTGGGTACTCACACTCGGGTTCGCACAGCCTCCGTCGGCACTGGGATCGACCCGCGGCACCCCCGGTGCCATGTCGGGTGCGGGCACCGGAGCCGGTGACACAGCGAGTCGGTCCCGCGCCGAAGATGAGGCCGCATGAGCAGAGAGTGCCTCCAGGCGGAGCCGGTCAAGCGTCAAGTCATCCAGCCGCTTGTTCCGTTGAATGACTCGCACCTGATCCGATAGGCGTTGCGCAGATACGGTGACGGCTGGTTCAAGCGCCTGGAACAGAGGAAGCATCCGGACACGGTACGCGGATAGATTAGTTCCTCCCTCTGTCGCCCCAAAGTACGCTCGCATGCAATTCTCGTTCATTTCTTGAGTCCATCGCATGCGGCGCACTACACCACCGGCAGCGGGAGCCGTGAGTGGGGCGGAATGCCCCGTAGGCCCCAAGCGTGCCGGCAGCGGTCGCCTTCCCCGTCGCGCTGATGGTCGTGGCGGCGGCGGCGACGGCCCGCGCTCGTCACTGCTCGACTCGCTGGTGTCAGGTGCTGTTGCGAACTCGTCACCTGACGACGAGGGTGAGGAGCTGGACGGCGCGGGCGGTGGTGGTGGGCGTGCGTTGAGTGCCGCTCGTGAACGCGTCCTCGTTAACATTGTATATTTTGGTTTGCTTTAGTGCTCTCCGTCTCTTTTGACAACTGTCAATTCCCATATTATCCAGCAATTTTTTCCATAATAAAGTCTGGGCCGTATTGTGGATGTATAATTCATTATGGGAGACAATAATAATCACTTATAAAGGTAGAAAAGTGCACTAGAAGCGTAGAAAACACAACAAAACAATTATCAAAATAAATGTGAGCGAATGACGTGTTTGATGTTGACAGCTGGGTTTTTTTTTTTATTATTATTATTACTGATGACTTATTACGTATTTACTAATTCTCATTTATACAAATCACAACATTGTAGTCCGTTTGATTGTCCTTTATTTAATACAAATAATTAAGGGAAATCTGTAATTGGCCGTAATACTATACGTATTATTTAGTATAAGTTATAAAATTTGTATCGCTGTTGGTTTTCTGAATAAATAAATAAATAAATAAATAAAGTGTTAGTATTGCATGGCAACAGGTACGGTGGTAAATAATCTAGCGTACGTTATTTACTAGACGTAAGACCGCCTGTTGTTCTGCCTCTGTCTCCCTGTATCTTTGTTTTTTGTTTTTTATTTACTATTTTATTATGTGAGGTGTGCAATAAAGAGTATTTGTATTGTATTGTACTAGGCCGTGATTTTTTTTCTACTGAGGGTATTTTTTCACATTCCTCAGCCAGTGTGGACATACAAAACCTATTGAAGACGTTAATGATAATGACCTTGCAGTGCTTGAATAGCCCTGTTTTGTTCTCATTATCACAGTATTTTGTTTTAATAGTGTTAGGTACGATAGTTTTTAGAAGTGCTAGCTGTAGCTTATAGATTTGCATTTAGTAGGTTTTGTATGTCTGCCCATAGCTTGATATACCATAATTGAATCGGCGAGTTTTAGGGCAAGCATGCGTAAAATGCTATAGGGTAATTTATACGTATTTAAGTATTGCCATGTTTGCAAGTATACATCTAAGTTTTGAACATACGTGGTCGACGTGAGGCTTCCAATTAAATTTGTCATCAATAATTAATCCTAAGTATGTGTGTTGTCGGACAACATCGAGCGCGTCACACAGTTACGGTTAAGATTATGGAGGCAGTGATGGTCGTGTGGTCTGATTGTGGGGGCTCGAGGTTCCTTTGTGTACGGTGAGCGCATATGAACTACTTTTGTTTTTTTAGAGTTGATTACCAAACCCACGTCTAGTGCCCATTTGCAAAGTAGGGCTTTCATCAAGTCTTGGTGAGCTGTAACTAGACATGTGTCGTCCGCAAACTGGTATACGGAACGCTCGCAAAATATGTTGCACATATCGTTAACATAAATCAAGTATTCGGCAGGGCCAGAAATAGATCCCTGTGCTGTGCCTTCTTCCGTGCGCATAGGGTCGCTGAGCGCGCCGGCTATCTTAACCCTGGTGTAACGGTTGCCATGATAGTCCTGAAACCAGCGGAGCAGGGGTCCTTGTATACCATTTTGCTGTAGCTTGCTAAATAATGTAGAATAATTAAGACAGTTGAATGCTTTACTAAAGTCAATAAAGGTGGTAATTACATGTTTTCGTTCATTTTAATAACTATTGACCTCGACTGAGAATTTATTTAATAATTGAGTGGTACTTTGATTCCGCTGGAAACCATACTGCCTATCGTTAATTATTCTATTATTATTTAAGAAATTATTGAGGTCCGTCCCGATGTACCTCTCTATTATTTTATATATACATGGTAGTATCGTTATAGGCGGTGTCGGCTATAGTGGGGTGTATTATGCCAATCTTTAAGCTGTCCGGGTAAGATAAAGTTCTAATGGAACAGTTGATCAAGTGCGTGATTAAAGGTATTATTTCTGTTATTATGAATTGATGCACGAATTCGGTCAATGCCGGGACTTTTATTGTCATTTAATTTTTTAATTATATTGATTATAGTGTTATAGTCAGCCGCCTTAATCTCATGGTTAGGTTGGGTGTTGTAGAGTATATTTTATCATCCAATAAGGGAGTACTACATGGAACACGTATGTTTTTGACATTATTTTAAATTCATTAGCAAAATTATTAGTTAATTTTTGGATACCAGTCTTAAAATGTTTCATAATAATACTATCGATACATTTACCTATTTTGCCACTTATTCTATTAATAATATCCCATACTTTTCTAGGATTTCTAAAATTAATACATATTTCTTTTTTAATATAGTTATTCCTAGCGTTCTCTATGATTTTATTAGTTTTACTTCTATATTTGTTATATAACAGTCTTTTTAATTTATTATTTTCATCCTTACGCCATATAATATACAGCTCATAACGTTTTGTTTGATTCCGTTTTCTAGTCCCGTTTCGGATAATTGGTTGAGATAATCTGTGGCTGCAGGAGAACAGGATATCAGTACACAAGTACTTCGGGGTTGATACTGTTGAATTAGGCGTGTTAGTTCTCGTGTGAAAGTAATTTTGTTTAGATGGGGCGGTCTGTACGTTATAATAAGGTTTGATTTCATACCTTGGTAGTTTATTTTACCAGTTATGCACTCGAAGCTTGTGGGTTCCAATGAGTTTCTATAAAAGTGAGTACTATTTCGGACATATAGGATTATGCCACCTCCTCTTTTGTTTGTGCTTAGCTGAGTGTACATGGCGTAGTTATAATATAGTTGGAAAAGCTGTTTGCAGTTTTCTGTTATGTTGGCTTCAGTAATCGCTATTGCGTGAATAGTTTGCTGGCTATTTGATACTATACATTCGAGTTGTGAGAAGTTCTTTATAATTAATCGTATGTTTACATGTAATATGATGAAACTATTTCTCTAGTTATAAAATCATTCACGAATTGACGAGTTAAAGTACGCGATTCGTCAATAAAATGTGCATTGGCCTTTTGCGTTCTTGCATGTGACATGCGTCGGAAGGGCTCATAATACATAATATCTTTTAGTAACTCGTCAAGGCGCACATCACGCAATAAAGTTTTTGCTTGGATGTTGCTCATAATTATTCTGTCATCCTGTGCATAATAACATTGTCATAATTGTATTATGTAATATTTAATAATCACTTAAGTATTCTGTCAATAATACAATAAACTCTCAACTTAAGACTATTAACTTAAGCCTAGTCAAAAAAGTCCCCCTCGAATTGTCCCTGGCGCAAAGGTACCCATCGCCCTGGCCGCATAGTCCCCGTGGCTACGTACACCTATAAGCCGTGCGAGAGCGTTCTTGGCCCCCACATCGTTCCACACCCGCTGTATTTGTGGCGCCTCAGCCAGCGTCGCCGTTGAGTAACGAGCCGTCCACCTCGCCTGTGCATCCTTCACAAACGGAATGGTAACCCTGTCTCCGTGAGAATTTAAAATTTTAGAGACAAGGCCTCCAACTCCATACGCCGATGCTAGGAGGGCTGGCAAGCCGACATCCCCCGCACATCTTAAACCGAGGCCACCGTGACGTATCGGCAAAGACGCCTGGATCCATTGATCATCGGAGAGAGACATTTAGGATAACCTCTGTTGTATCCCTCAACGCGACGTCAAATGAAGACACGTCACCTGGACACAACCATGTTGGAGTTGTCCTTAGAATGTAAGTTATTTTGGGAACCGCGAAACACATGCGTAGTAGAGTCAGGGCGACATAGGCATTAATATTTTTTAGACCTTCTTGGGCGAGCAAAAGGAGACGCTTCCTGGCCTCTACTGAGCTAGATATCGCCTCTTGGAATATAGGAGAACCCAACAGGGTAAACGTTTCGTGTGAAAGCTCCGTGAGACCAGGAAGCAAAGACCTTAAAGAAGAAACAGACGAAGAAGAGGAAAGTCCGTTGCAGTAAACCTCACATTTTCCCGCATTCAACTCCAGTCCGATATCCCTAAGGCGGGGCAAAAAGTCCTGCTTCGACTTCAGGCTCTCCCCCTAAGGTGTCGTCACCTAAATACCAAATATTAAGGGGAGTTTTCAGAGACGCCACCGCTTCATGAATTAGCTTCCCACTTGCGAAAGAATTAGAGAATCATCGTAGATGAGGTTAGACGGAGAATGATACACCTGGTACAAGAAAGAGTACAAGGTAGGAATATGTTTTTCCACTTCGCCCTGTTGGGCGCCTGTTGGGTTCTGTTAACATCTCTCTCCACGGTATTGAAAGCGTTCTGCATTCCCGAGCGAGAGATGACAAAAGTGCGTGTGCCATGTATCGGGGCCTCACACCCCTTTTGTGTGCCAAAACCCAACTGATGCGGCTGAAGGTACTCAGCCATCCGCTCCTTAACGTCATGACACCCCAGCTTGGCCACCAAACGGCGAAAAGTGGCCGTATTCCCACCTCTTTTTTTGATAAAGCGCAAAGGGACGCCCCATATAAATATGGACAAATTTCGGGGTTTATTAATTGCCCACTAAGTAAAAAATTTGCTTAATTTGAGCAGGGACTCGAGCAGCCGCTGCCCGTTGTCACCAACAGAACTCGAGGTCAACTCTTTTAGATGAGCTGGACGAATTCCCTCTAGGCCCGCGGCTGACCCACTGTGGAATGTCCCTAGTGTTCGGGCCACGTCCTACCAAGTTTACCGTCAGGGCTTGAAAGGACCGGTCCGGCTCCCGAGGGAAAGTTAAGTCTTAGTCCGCAAGGAAGCAAGCGTTTCAGGGCCCGGGGGTGCTATTGATTTGAGTGAAATTGAGTGAGTTTTTTAAAATAGAGTTGGCTACCGGGTGAGCGAGCGATACCTTCAGCAGCAAAACCGATTCTAATGTTGTTAGGTTCAGAATACTAACGGGGGAGCAAAGCGATGCTTGCAAGCGTGCTTGCTTTCTTAGGTGCAAATAATAAGGTTACGTAAATTTTACGAGCCTTAATGCTGAAATAACGAGCTTTCATGTTACATTAATTGAATAATATATATTTTAAAGTTAAGGTGTTTTGAATATTACACGCTTTAATCGTTATATGAATAGTATTATATCTAAATAACGTTATACTTTACGAAAGTAGATATTTCGAAATTATGTCTATACTCAACAAGTTTATATAAAGTGAGCGTATATATGTGATAATCCACATCGAAAGGGACCTTATGGCGGCAGGCGCTTACGTTACACCTATTCACTATTGTATTGGAATAGCAGCAATAAAGGCGTAAGTGCCGGCCGCCATAAGATCCCTTTCAATATGAATTATCACATATTATGACTGCTATATGATAAGTTCTCATATCTTGTATTACTTACCCGATTTTGCCCACCATCTTGTTTGCATCCACTTCCTGTTCCCGAAACGACTTCTGGTTAACAAAATTGGGTTCGGCGACCACCAAAACCTATTCCAGGACACCCCAATGGACCAGATTGGAGTTATAATACAGTTTTATAACTTAAGGTCCGATTTTTCCCGCTATCCTGTCTGCATCCACTTCCGGTATCCGGACCGACACAAAATCGAGTTCAGCGACCCCCACAGCATGAGCTTCAGAAAAGTCATGTTGCTTAAATGGCTGACAAAATGCCGTTTAACTTGTCATAAAACTGCCATTCTAATATTGATAGAGGGTTGCCACATGTCACCTAAAGAGCGAGATAGCTATATGTTTAAAGTGTTACCTCTCCCCCCATGTAGAAGAAACCGAGTGATAGAAAATTCCATCTTGGCCAAGGTCTTAAGAGTAATGGCTGGATGCTAGATTTGGTCAAAACACAATATTGGCTCTTCTATGATGTGTTTTCATTAAAATCACGCACTGCCAGCAAACAGCGCTCCATATATCGTTCAGCATTAATTTTTGTTTGGTTGTTGGCATTTTCAAAATATAAGATATCCTGTCATTCACCGTCTAGGCTGAAATGTAATTCATCATCCATAATACAATACTAAATACGAGTAAGAACATTGTGTTCGTAAGGCGTTAATAATTTTATAACTTACCTTTGTGGCAATTGTGGCTTAATGTTGTAACGTTGTACGGAGGCTCACTCTCTTGATAGCGGATAAGACTTGGCTTTTTGGGTTTGAATTGAAGCCACAACTTCGGCGTTTTAAAAATGCAGTTTATTTCGAATAATGAGATATAGGTATATCTAACTTGTGTTTACTTTTAATGGTGCTTTTTAACATTAAATATCCGGACCATAAAGTGGAAGTTTTATAATTTGAAGCCAAATCATTGAAGTATGCCCGGAGCACGTTTTCCGAAAACGAAGTTGCTTTCTTTGTAACCTTCCACCGAAGACTATCTAATTCATGACTTTAATCAGTAGAACTGCTCATATTTTATGATCCCGCGCGCGTGCGGGGAAGTACTGCTTTCTATGTTTATGTTCACCAACATAAAGGGCACTTTCTGAGCATATGCATTGTAAAATAATATTTCCTAGTGATTTTCCATCTTTTCCGTTTTGATCAATAGTATTGTAATTCCCACGATAAGGTGCCAAACGGTTCTGGTCTCTCATGCCTTGAAATCATAATCGCAATACTTGTACATACAAGCATCTGATTTTTTTAAACATTGCCAACTGTTCTGGTACAAAAAGTCCGTTGGTATCAACTGCAGTATAAATAAATAAAAAATGACAAAACAAAAAGGTATTTGTTTAAAATGTACCCAAGTCACAGATAATAAATAAACAGGTTTGGAATCAATAATAAACACAAAGAAAGCCGAAAAAATAGTGAGCCCACAGAATAAATATATATATATAGGTACGCCACGGCGGAGACTCAAAATTAAATAAATTCAGCACCAACCAATAGTGTTACAAAATCCAGGTTTCGCGTCCTAAATTCGCTCTTACTGAAGATATCTTTATTTATGATGTTTTTTTGGTACCTTCCGGTTGTAAATTGTGACCTGTATATTACAGGTATAATCTGGTAGCGCACAGCAAGTCCCATTCGGGAGAGGGCGCGCAGCCGCCGGCGGCCCCTGCGACTCCACCGCCGCGCCGCCGTCTTTTCCGCTGCAACTTCTGCCAAGAGCGTTTCGAGCGTCGGTACATGCTGGAGAGACACGTGTCCGTCGTGCACGGGCGGACGCTAGAGCGGCCGCCACCCACCCCACGCAACACCATGAGTAAAATGCTCAAAGCTCAAGCGCAGGCGAGGAGATCGCCCACTCATTCCTCTAACGAAACCACCACCAAAGAGGAACCGAGCACAGATATCACAGACAAAATACCGACATCCAGCAGTGCGTGGACTAATGCCTATGTTCAGGAATTTGGATTAAGACCCGAATACCAACATTGATTGTTACTTCTTTGTGAGCGGGCCGAGTTGGTTACTCTGCCTGCCACATTAGGGCCAGGCACTTCGCTGCTGCTCATGTAAACGTACGCTGACTAAGATTCTATTTCAGACTTCCTTATTTTGAATCAGTTAATAAATTTCGCGATTTGTAATACACGTATTAACGAATGGCTAAATGAATACATGACTGGCGTGCTGACGGTGCATAATGATAGTATTGTGGGTTATCAAGTATTTTGCACCGTTGTTACGAGAATAATCCGTTACCTGCGCTATGACGCGTGAACTGACTCCTAATTTACCTATTTGTAAGCCAGTGACAATTTATCCATTATTGTAATCTAGCACATGTTGCCTAGAAAATATACGATTTTCATTAACAATGTAAATATAAATAATAGATACAATTTGATGGCTATGAAAGTACCTAGCCTGTAGTAGATTGTAAAAAGTGAATATTGATATTGTGTTTGTTCTATGTGTAGTTATAAATTATTCTAGTTCACTGGAATGTATGTTAATTAAAATTATATTTTTATACTGTTAATGAATGGCACTATGTAATAAGTGCTGCTATTTAATTTTGTTTACCGCCGCAATTATATGTTAAGTGAGATGTTCTTTGGGCATTGGAGTCTCGTTCAACACATGGGACGGACTCCAGTGGTGTTGTTACATCCATTTGAAATTTAACACAGAGTGCAAAATACAAAGAGATCGTTATTGTTGAGGCCCGGGAAATACACGTATAAAAATACAACGCACTCCCATACTTATGTCTTTAACCTGTTCACCGCCACAGTAGATTTCGTAAGTTTTATCTCACACGCCAAAGTCAGCAGCAAAAGACTGAAAATGAACCTTACATGGTAGCACGTAGGTTGCCTTTACATCGACTTGATCGACTCTATATGAAGTCATTGGTGTGTGCGGCACTAAATTTCCTGACTTTATAACAAGTCAATGGCGGCGAAAAGGTTAAACAATATTGCATATGCATATGAAGAAAATTAACAGGAAGAGTACACGGAAGGAATGCGGGAATAATGTTGTCCTATTTGCTAAAGCAATCTATGCGTGTATTATGTTAATAAATAACAAGAGGTTATTTTCACATGTGATTCTTGTAAAATGTAAATGACATCACGTCTCAGTGCAGTTATTATCTGCTATAGGTTAATGAAACCCACATGAAATCGACATGTTAGAATAGAGTCGAACATAATGTCACTCACTTACCAATAGAAATTTTAGAACTGTAGCCCGATTTTTTTTTGGCGTATACACCTATGTTATAATATTTAGGTCGATCGACTATTTCTGATTGTTATCGTTCCGTAAGCCATCAATTATTAAAAAAAAATCTCAATCGGTGGAGGTCACTGTTCTTTACAAAATAATATATTATAATGATTATCACAAAGAGTGTGTTTACAATGTATCACTATTAATAATGTATAAACTGTTACAGTTTAATGAATACAATTCCGTAAATTGCACAAAAAATAGAGGAACGCGTGTCGGCGATTAGGTAAAATTGAATTATATAAACTGGAGCTGAAACTGCAATGTAATTCTAATAGCCAGAAGACGAGTAGAGCATAAAGTCTTTCATATATCCTCACAAAGAACAACGAGAATTTCAAACGTAAATCTATAGGGTCAGGTAGCCAACAATGAACCACCTTAAATTTGTACCTTAACAAATCAGCCCTAATGTGATTTTTTTACAATATTTCTGTGCTAGACCGTTCGTTATTTATATAGCTTTAATTTTGCATCAATTTTTTTGACTTAAACCCAATAGAAAACGAATTATTTTTTTAAAGACGGGAGACGGCTCTCTGTGCACCACGTATGGTACAGACTGAACCGGGGATAGGAATATACTTACCAGCATTTGCGGTGTGACAAATGCTTTAGATGGCCTGCTTGCTGTGGACTGTTTGTTGCAGAAATTGTCATGGATATATTACGTTGTTCAGGAGATGTGTTTACAAATGGCAGATCAGGGACTTGATGGTGTGTTGGTTGGATAGATGCCGCGCTTTCTGCTTCATGTATATTTGAAGGGGAGCTTGGGTCGGCTCCAATTTTTCTGTCTCTAAATCAATTCCGTTATTTTCTTTGCTTGGTCTGGCCTCTATGTAACAGAAATAGGCAAAAATATTTCATCTGTAATAATAGACTCGTCAAATAGATTAATTCAATTTTTTTTAAAAGCACTTGTCGTGTTAATTGTTGTCATTGCTTTCAAATATGCCTGTCCGACACATTCGGCAATCTGGTAGGTACCTATTTGGCCTGGATGTCGCATTAGTCAGGAATCGACGGCGGAGTTATACGTTTTGAAGTGGTCATGCAACGAGAAATATTGCATTATTTGAAATGCTGCTCTGCCCAGATGAGGAAAGCATAAGGATTCGCGCTAAATATGAAGACGTTCGAAAACTCATACATTATCCTAAAATTTAAATTATCGTAAGTTGTTGGCAACGGGTCTTTTAAAGAAAATACTATTTTAATAAGAAATATTTTGAAGTAAAACAGTTGTTGAAGAAAAAAACAAAGTTTATCACGTCAATTAATAAGTATTTTCTTAAAAATCTTTATTTTAGTAAAACTATACCCACGAGTGCATTTCAAAACGCCCCTTTAAAACATTGCGTGATTAAATTGTTTTCAATTGTTCCGTCTTGCACTATATGTATTAATTTGTGTTTAAAATAACTAGAAAATATTAGTGATCAGTGTTGAGGGCTGTATTTAAAAACAGTGCGTCTAGTTTTTAGTAGTTAGGGAGGCGAGGTAGCTAAATGGCGTAATTCAACGGCGCCGTCGAGACCTATCAAAATCGAAAGATAAAATAATTTCGAAAAGAAAAGCTCGTATGGTAAAAACCATTTTAGCGGTGGGTTTGGCGTGTACGGTTTTTCAAAAACGTTAAAAAAAACAGTTACTTGGGCATTCTCGAGCGCGTCAGATATTCATACTACGTATGCCCCAAGTGCCTCTGATAACAACGGTATACTAATCTGCCGGTTTGCGTGGTGGGGGTAGGAATATAAAGTAGTCAAAAATGCAAAAAAAATAAATTTACTCGAGCGCGTCAGATTTTCGGAAGGGGTGTTAAGTAGGCCCCAAGGAAGCTCCTTTTAAAAAAACTGACGATTTCGGCGTGACGATAAGTTACGATGAATTTTTGAAAATGCAAAAATAAAAAGTTTTTTTGAAATACTCGAGCGCGTCAGATTTTCATAGGGGAGGTTTATCTCGGTATCCTGAAAGCATATTTTCTTAATCTGACAAAAATGTTGGTGGGTTCTCTTAATCTGACCGAAAAAGGTTTTTTGGTTTCTTTTTTTTCCTTTCTTTCTCCTTGATAAAACGGGGAATTTAAGAATGACAATAAAGCGATAGATACAACCAACGTAAATGTAGATGAAATGTAGTACGAATTGTATTATTTATTGTATAAAAAAATGAAATGATATAAAAATTGTATTATAATTGTATTGTTATGTATGACCTTTACATTTTTGCTCAATACAATTCATCTTCTTCTTCTTCACTGGAACTTTCATATTGTGGCTCCTCATCCACAATTCTTTCCTGCTGAGTGCCTGCAACATCCGTAACAATTATTTCTATTCAGTAATTTTGTTGAGAGAATATTATAGAAGTACAAAAATTTACCTGAATCAAGCGTCTCGTCATTGCTGTCCTCAGTGTCATTCTCGTTGCCCAGAATATCCGGCGATACAACAACATTTTCATAGGCATCGGGCAATTGATTCCCGATAAACTACAAATAAGATATAATAAAAGTCACATAATTTAATCATCGTTATTTCATATCAATTTTTTTAACACCCTCAGTTTTCGAGATATACTCAAAAAACCGGGAGTTTGAGTTTTTATGATGCTTCAAGTCAAAAAGTTTTAACTTTGGACAAAAATGTAAAGAGACCTTTTTTGTGTGAAATAAAATTACCTTTTTTGTTTATTTAAACTTTTTTTTTGTAAAATGTATCGTTCGCGTCTTATATGCCGCGACGCGTTTTTCGGAAGACGAAATGGCTCCTCCACACTTCCGGTCATGCGGAAACCGGCAGATTTTGTATTTTTAGTAAGTTTTACATTATATTCTTCAAAATAAAAAAAATAAAAATCGCGCTCGAGAATGCCGGATTAACGTTTTTTTTTTACAAGTTCGGGACCCTATAACTCGGCGGCGTCAAGGACTTATCGTCAGATTAGTTAAATTTAGTCTTAAAACACTAAAATCAACCTCCAATATCTTAATCTGACGCGCTCGAGTATTTCAGACTATCGATTTTTTTTTACTAATCTGATCGTCTATCCTAGGCGCGCGTCACTACATATAGAGCTAAATACTTTACAAGGTTGTTCTATTAGGTCTAAGGTATCTCTCATATCTTAAACTGCTACGCTCGAGTATTACCGAAAATTCCCCTATTCACCTCCCTAACTATAGTGTAAGGTACACGCGAACCGGCGCGCTCGTGACACTGAAAGGTACTCAAGTCTACCGTGCTTAATCTAGCGTCGTGCGCTTGAACGTTGTGCTGAGGTGTTAATGAAACAAGCAGTGCCTTGATGAATGCTGAATTAAGTTTTCTTTCTGTTAGCCGTCGTCTCCCGGCGAAAAAAATCAACTAAAGCATTCTTTTGTTATGTTCCCTGGGATCCCACGAACGACGGGTTAAATTACCCGATACGTATGTAAAGGCCTATGATATTATTAAACTTTAATATGTTCTCACTGCTGACGTGAAAAGTTGTGTGTCACACGCGAGCAAAGTTATTTGCATCTCGTGCTATTGACTCCCTCCCTACGATCAAAATTCTAAAATTGAATCACTCGCTACCCTGATGATTCAATTTTACAATCTTTCGCTTGTTCGGGAATCAAAATCAGCACTGGCAGCATAAAACAACTGCTCTCTTGTTGCACAAATAACTATTTCTAACCCTATACTTTTTTCGCGACTTGAGCAATCGCGAACTCTAATATAAATACATACATTATTTAACCTGTGAAAAGTCTATCTTGTCTATTGCCCAAAAACACTCCTTAGCCTACATTAACGAAAAATTAGAGTTGGGTGCCACAGACTACCACAAATACTATCGTTCTTTGGTGCGTTCAAGTAAAACTTTTAAAATTAGAAGTGGCTCTGCCAACTTAACGCAACTGCGCCATATTTTACGTAATAATTAATGCATATAATATTATTTACTAATATACATAATTACATTTATCATCTCCTTTGTGTTATTTAACAAGTTTTATCTATTTTCGGATATATTTATGAAAACAAACAATTCAGATTCGATCCGGATTCTAATTCAGTGTAGGTAGGATGCCAAGTCCAGAAAATTAAAAGCAAAAACAAACCATAAATAAAGATCCCCACCCCGAGGAGTTGCAGCTGTTGGAAGAGGAGAATGTTAAGCTCCTTGGCGAGCTCAACAACATGACCGAGGAGGTGCGACAGATTGAGAGCAAGGTGCTGCATATAGCCGAGCTGCAGGAAAGATAAACAAAGTGTCATATTTATGATTTCCCACCAAATTTCTAATCGAAAACGGAAACATTCAAGCTGATAAAAGTTTATATTATTTACATAAAATAATTTTATTCGTGGTCGTGAAGGAAATATGTACTTTGACTATTTTAAAAATTCACGAAGTTACAGCATTCATGAAGAAAAGAAATTGCGTAGGTAAGTTGCACAATTACTAAGAGAAAATATGGCGCATGAAAAGCCTGCAAAATACTTAAGTAATTTTTATTTGAAATGAATTGTAGAAAAAGTATTGTACCTATGCAACGGTGTATAACCGGTATAAAAAGACTCGTGGTGTCTTTACTTGCGATGTTCGCCAAGGGTCACATCGCAACCCACACCACTCGCCTTTTTATACCCTACTGTACCTGTCTGTTACGTTGTTTATTATTTCATAGATTATTGTTCTCATGTTAACACATGTAGCTAACTGTGATGTGTTAGTTTATGGAAAACCTAGCATTTTCTCGCGGCATCGCCCGCGTATTGAGTGATTTTTAACCGCCTACAAAAATGAGGTTCTTAGTTTGAGCCGTATGTTTGTATGTACCTACGTATGCAGGTATGTATGGATGGATGTAATTTTCGTAATCGGTTCCCCGTAGAACCTCGAAGATGACACACATATCGATTTATAAGAAAAATTAATTGTCCGCCATATTGTATTTGCAAATGCATGTAATTTTCATAATCGGCACTTCGTATCGATTTTTAAGTATAGTAAAGATTTGCTCCCCGCACAAACTTGGAACCCCCATTTCAACCTATCAGGGGAGCAATTTCGAAGAACGCTGAAACTGAGTCTACATACAAAGTTTTAAATCTCAATTCGAAAAAGATTTGCTCTTCGTACAAACATGGAACCCCTTTTTCACCCCTTTAGGGGAGTAATTTCAAAAAACGCTGAAGTATGGTTTGTTGTATTTAATCAGAGAGTCTATTTACGAAGTTTGAAATCTCTCACTTCAAAAAAGATTTGTTCCCCGTACAAACTTGGAACCCCCTTTTCACCCCTTTAGGGAAGCAATTTTGAAAAACGCTGAAATATTCTTTGTTATATTTAAGCATAGTCTGTTTACGAAGTTTCAAATCTCTAACTTCAAAAAGAATTTGCTCCCCGTACAAACTTTAAACCCCCTTTTCACCCCTTTATTGGATGTATTTAGAAAATCGCTGAATTTAGTTTTGTTATATTTAAACAGAGATTCTATATACGAAATTTCAAGTAAGTCTTAAACAAATTACATTTCCCATACAGTATTTCATCCCTTGTTTTACCCTCTTAGGGGATGAATTTCGAAAAATCCTTTCTTATCCCTAGCCTACGTTATAAATGTAACTGGCTGTGTAAAAATCAACTCTCTAGCGTTAGTAGTTTCGGCTGCGCGTTGATAAGTCAGTCAGTCAGGACTTCTTCTTTTATATATATAGACAAAAAATATCAATCCCAAAGTTGAACCCTATAGAAATGCATGTAGGTTGATATCGCACTTCACGCCGTGACGGATATATCGGTCGTTGGCGTTGAACCGAAGGTGCGAAACTGCGAATATATCCGTTTTTGTCGTCGAAATAGTTACAGACAGATTTAGAATCCATATAACAAATGGGAAAATAGGTATGCTTGCAGTTCACAACTGGTACAAAACTAGAACATTAACCAGTAATTAAAAATTATATTTATTTCATTGTAATAGTCCAGTCCACATTTAAAGGGATCTTATGGGGGAATGCGCTTACGTCGCACCGATTCTCTATTGCATTCGAACAACGGGTTTAAAGGCGTAAGTGCCGGCCGCCATAAGGTCCCCTTCAAAGTGGATTATCACTAGTGTCCGACCGAAACCGAAGGTTCGGCTTCGGCTCTAGTTTCGGCCGAAACCGAAACCGAAACTTTTAAATAGTTAAATAAAGTGTCAGTGGACCATTTTTTCTAGACATATAAATAAGGTAACTAGGGATTGCAATCCGGTATTCTCAATCCGGCTGGACTTCACTATATCCTGGTGGATCGAGCCGGTTCAGCCAAATTGGAGTTGAACGATTGCCTCTATTAAACAGTGTCAACTTTGGTGGGATAAAAGGTTTTTTCCGGTCCCATTCGAGTCATATCACCAGATCTGTTAGGCAAGGTCAGTACCTTGGCCCAACAGATCTGGTGATATGACTCACTGGAGTATGCTGATAAGTTGAAGTATAAGTATGACAAGTTCCCTGCCTTGGATTCAAAGTACGATTTTGTTTCCGTTGTGGTAGACTGCAGGATCCTGGAGTTTGGAAGCCAAGGAATTTGTTAAGGATTTGGGTCGACGACTGGGAGACGGGATCGTATCCAGTGCAGCAGATTTTGCTGGCTATCGTGGTGACTGCAGGTGTCATGGAGACATTTGAGCTAGGCGCGATGCAAGATGGTCCATTTAACTAGGTAGGCATAATTAGTGTTCAAGGTTGACGAAGTAACTACTACTACGGAAGCGAAAACCACTCATGGCCATGCCATAAATTTTTTGATTGATTGATTGAAGCGTCTTATTGATTTGCATTAGCGGCCACCTGATGAATAATTGCAGATTGTGATTGGCGGTTTACTATTGCTGCCTTTTTGTGAAATAAAGGTTATTTATATATCAATTTAATATTAACAATGCCACGTTGGAACGTCAGCATACGAATTCTTAAAATACGCGGGAACTTTCATTTTTTAATAAAGCAAATCAATTGTCGTAATGTATTTTAGCGCTCTTTTTCAGGCCTGCGGGAGTTATATCTATATAGGAATATTGCCGGTGCCTATCGAGATCTCTCACTGGAGCCAGCCGGATTACCGTATCCTATCTGACGGACCAGATTGCAATCCCTAAATGTAACACAGGATAGTTCGTGTAATCTCGTATAAAATAAAACAATTTTAATACTTAACAAGCTATAAAATAACTAAAATAAAATGTATTCTGCTGGCGGAGTCGGGCGAAGTTATCCAAATCCAGCAGAAATTAGACCAACGCGATCTAAAAGTACAATGTTGTAAAAGTTTCGGCGCGGCCGAAAGATTCGGCAGTTTTTGGCCGAAACCGAACCTTCGGCCGAAACATGATTTTTAGGCCGAAACCAGCCGAAACCGAAACCGAAACTTCGGTCGGACACTACTAATCTCCATGACCGTACAATGTCATATTGTCAGCTACTCGAAGACGTTTGGCATAAAAACCAATCCCACTTTTTCCCTTTTTTCATTTGTCTGAAAGGTCACTTCGAATGTTAACGGTTGGTTATTTATGATATTGGTTTTTTCCCTTGTGAAGGGGGTAAGTAGACCACTGGTTTTAGTACTTACTCATTTAATGGAAATTGAGTGACCCGTTTATTATATTTCAGTTGGTAATTTATGTCTTGTGACCATCTGTGTAACAGTATTTATTGTAATTGCGTTATTTACATTCGCAATAAACAAAAAGTAACAAAGATGACAACCGTACAGTTTTCTAGAAGATCCCACGGTTTAAACAAATTGCCATACGATAAATAAATAAATTCGCCATAATTCTAGCTCGATTTCGTAGTTTCATCGTCAATGAAATCCTGCAATACTTTACTACGCGGATTCTAACACAATTCTTAACTGACTTTTAACCTCGGTTATCCTAAACATAGAAATTAAAATAAAGCTAACCTAAAATAAACTTAAATATACTTATCAAAAACCCTAATCTAACAAACCGCTGCCAGTAGGTAATGTTCCCAAAATGCTGGCCGCATTGCCACGTTGGATGGCAATGCTCAATCTTGGTGTCAGATAAAGCCAGCATTTTGATCACGTGTTGCGTCGACCAGACGTCCAGATAGATTTTTGAAGATCTTATGGGCTCCCAGTCCCCACGGCCCAAGTGTTTCGACCCCAAAAGGCTCAAATATGTACTCATGGCCATGCCATAAATTTTTTGATTGATTGATTGAAGCGTCTTATTGATTTGCATTAGTGCCCACCTGACGAAGAATTGCAGATTGTGATTAGCCGTTTAGTATTGCTACCTTTTTGTGAAATAAACGTTTTTTTATATATTCATTTAATATTAACAATGCGACGTTGTAACTATCGCTCGTCAGCGCACGAATTCCGAAAATACGCAATAACGTTTACTTACATTTAATAAAGTGATCACTCACCCAGTGAAGAGCAGCAGTGGAATCGGAAGTTAGGAAAAGATATTATAGAGTCACTTTAGTGTGTACACACGTAATATTATTTAAATGAATTTTTCACTAAATTTAACACGAACGACACTTGACACAACAGTTTGTTTTTCATATAGAATAATAGTCACTGGGCAACCACAGTCTGTCTATAGAGTTTATTACTTTTCTGACTAGTGGTATGCTACCTTAACACTTACACTCACTAGCAGGAAAAGTTTTGTAGTCCCAAGTCGGCTCTAATTTTAACTAGCCTGGGCTTCGGGACTGCCTTGGTAAGCAGATCGGCTAACTGCTCAGCAGAACTTGTCTTCCTGACATCAACAAGACCCTCTTGCACGGTTTCACGAACGAAAAAGTGTCTTACTCGAATATGCTTTGTCCGTTTATGAAATTCAGGATTATTGGCAAGGCGTATCGCTGCTTCATTGTCCACTCTTAACGTTGGTATCCCTTTCAAACTCGTTAGCTGGCAAAAGATTCTTTGAAGCCAGACTAACTCGCGTGCGCCTTCGCTTGCTGCTACAGTCTCTGCTTCAGTTGTTGAGATCGCGACTGACGGTTGACGCTGGCTTCGCCATGAAACAACTCCTTCAGCAAAAAAACAAGTGACTCCTGTAGTAGAGCGTGCAGTCAGGTCGTCACCCGCGTGATCCGCGTCACTGTAGCCTTCGATAATGGCTCTGGTACAGTTTGCATTATACCTAATACCGTAAGATATTGTCCCTTTTAGGTATCTAAATATCCTTTTGACCTTCAGCCAGTTATCTTCGATGGGGTTTTCTAACTTTCTAGATACGACCCAACGGCATACGCTATATCAGGCCGTGTCCCTGTCATCAGGTACGCTAATGCACCAACTGCCTCTCGGTTAGGAAATTTATTGCCAAGAGTTCCCGTTTTTAACTTTCCCTGTTTCAGTAGTCGAAGTTTTCTGGATAGGTGTCGACACTGGATTGCACTCGGACATTCCAAAGCGGTCTAAGATTTTCTTGGCATAAGCTTCTTGCTTAATACCTATAGAACCGTCTTAGGAATTGGCGTGCTAAACCTTCATCTGTAAATGCCACAAGTCCATCATCAACATAAAGTGTTATCAGGATTTTCTTGCCCATCATGTTCTTCGAGAACAGGCAGCTGTCAGCAGTACTCTGTACGAAACCTTTCGTTAACAGAATTTCCTCAAAGCAAGAATTCCAGCAACGTGGTGCCTGTTTTAGTCCATACAAGCTTCTCTTTAATCGACAGACTTTTGATGTGCCATCGCTGAATCCGTCAGGCTGCTTCATATAGATTTCTTCTATCTTGCCATTCAGGAATGCAGTCGACACGTCAAATTGCATCGGATGCAGGTTTTCTTTGGCACTGACACTTAACAAGGCTCTTATTGTAGCCATCCGGGCCACCGGACCAGCCAATTCCCTTTTGTTGCTTGATCCTTTTGCTACTAGCCTCGCCTTATACTTGTCAATTGTGCCATCTGGTAGGCGTTTGATTGTAAAAACCCATTTACACGGAAGCGCTTTTCTGTTTGGTGGCAAATCACATAACGTCCAAACTTGGTTTTCATCTAGAGACTTCAGCTCATTTGTCATGGCCTTTTGCCACTCTGCTTTATCTTCCCTAGAGAGGGTAACCTATCGATGTTTCGAAAATTTATTTACCGAATTTCACTTGTCCGAAAACGGTTCACCGAATTTTTACAATCCAAATACTTTGTTTTGCCACCGTTTGAAATACCACATATTCATTTTATCACAATATCATTTGTCCGCAATTCTAATGCCCGCTTTACAGTTCTCAATTTTTGCATTTGACAACTTATAGGTACGTTAGCCATATTTTTATAATTTTAATGATATGGAAAGTCGACGTGACATTTTCCATAATTTCGTTATACCGCAAAATATACGTAACGCCGCTTTTAGATGTATCTATTCGTTGGGGCCCATTTTATCAAAAAACTGTTCATCTGGAATAGGATTTTTATTCTCCCTGCATCTAGAAAATAGTAGAAAATAAGTATTTCGTTCCCGTTTTAATCTTCTAGGTTATTTTTTTTTTATAAAAACCCAGAACAACTTGTTGGGACAAAATCGACTAATAATATGAGAAACATTTTCTGCGAAACGAAACTCTTTAAAAATGTTGTCTACAAAACAACGTACAACCATTTAGTAGTAAAAAATAAAACACATGGGGCATTCCACGTGAAGCAGACAGGTAAAAAAAATTGATGTTTCCGATTTTAGTTATTTTTAAGTATGTTATACAAGCTGAGCCACCTACCCTTTCAATTGTTTTTGTATACTTTGATTTATTGTACCTGTCTTGGTTACCTGTAAATGTATACAATCATTGAATAAACGTCTTATTATTATTATTATTATTATTATTATATGTGTCCTAGATCCAGATATGCAATATTTATACCGTATAATATATAGTTATCGAGCTATAGGACATTGAAGTTTTGACTACCCAGGCGGTATGCGCTACTTGAAGTGTCTGTACCAAGTACTAAAAAATATTTTAAGGAAAACAAAGCAGCGAAATCTATACTCGAATTACTTAGCTACCAAACTGCATTTTTGGAATTATAAAAATTTTTTTTTTTGGGACAATAAATATTTTTAAATTTTTTAAACCCAAATTTCTCAAAGTTGGACCAGTTTAATATTTATGATTTTTTTTCACAAAATAGGTAATAGTGTACAGATAATACCTGCAAAGTTTCATTATGGGCCTGGAAGTGGTTTAGGAGCTAGATCAGTGACAATGCTGGAGCGCGGCAGCCGGCGCCAGGCGCCAGACCGCGTCTGCGGCTCGCTAACGACAGTTTACAGAAACTTCAATTCTAAATACCTTATTTTTTTATCTTAAATTAGAGTAAAACAAGATATTTTATTATATAACAATCCTTTTATTTACAAATTTTTACGATTTTATAAATGTCACTATTACTAGTGCGTTTTATCATAATACCTTCAGGGGTTGGAATGAAGGCATGGTATTTTTTTGTGCCTGGTATTGTAATCGCTGATGCAAATCTGTCTTTTAGAAATCCTCTGTTTTCTTCAATGTCTTCTTTTCGAGCATAATAAATATTCGTTTGAGCCATTGTTGATTTAGCCCATTCGTACAACCGCTCGGGTGTTGTGATGGTTTTGCTTGACGCAGACTGTAAGCTAGCCCGTGTCGCTAGCCGTTTTAAATTTCCTCCAAGACCGTCACATGGTCCTTTTCCATGTGAAGTGGCATGAAAATGTAATTCCGCATCTACACCAAAATCTTGTTTAAAATGGAAGAGATTTATGAAATTGAACCTATTTTTGAAATGCTGTGAAGCCCCGTCAGTAATGTAAATATATTTGTTTGTAATTATGTTGTTTTCCTGAAGATGTTGATGTAAAATTTTCTGAAAAGTGTAAAAAAAAGCAGTGTCGTGTTTTAAATCGTTTGATATTACCACGATGCTGCCGTGTTTCAAATTTTGTTCTGTTTTGTAATAGTAGACTGATGTCAAAAGTGTGGCTTGGTCATTATTCCAATGGAATGATTGCGCAGCATCTTGAACTATAAAGCTATAGTTTTCGGCAAAATCACGTTGAGTGATGATGGTACCTTCTTCAATGATACATATGAGTATAACATACTTAAAAATAACTAAAATCGGAAACATCATTTTTTTTACCTGTCCGCTTCACGTGGAATGCTCCACTTGTGAGTTGATTTAACATTTCATTAAACAAATATATTAAGGGTCTTTACATGGTCTTTACAGTTAATTCGTCTACCCGATTTTTAGTCCTACCCGAAATATAATTATGATTTTCAAATAACACAGTATTAATGATTTGTTATAATATTACGCAAATCGACGGAAATCAACATGTTATCTTTAGAAATATCTGGATAATGACGTTACGGTATTTTAACCCTATGGACAAAAAAAATTTGGAAAATGAATGTACGGAATTATAATCATTGGGATTTTAAACCCGCTGGATAATAAAATTGTGATCATACAAAAATCTGTCAATAGAAAATATAGAAAATGAAACTACGGACAAATGAAAAAAATGTAAAACGGAAAAAGGCGTTTCGTTTTTGGACTTTTAATATTCGGCATAAAAAATTTCGAATTTGCGATAGGTAACCCCTAGAGAGTGCTTTTGAATAGGTTTCCGGGAATCTTTCCGTACCTACAGAATAGACGTAATCACCGAACTTCTTAAGACGTGTGATAGTTGATCTGTCTCTCAGCCTATAACGAGACTCCACTTCAACCACGGGCTCACCCAGGGCCGCAGGCTCTAGTACGGGCTCTACAATTTCCAATTCAAACTCAAACTCAAACTCAAAATATTCTTTATTCAAATAGGCCTAGCAACAAGCACTTTTGAATCGTCAGTTATATATCACATAAATCGAATCCAATTATTCAGAGCAATTTATTGATGCATATGAAATTTTAAAAAAGACATGAATTACTATAATGTATGTCAAAAGAGAGTATAATAAATTCACAAAAAGATCGTCAATATGTAAAATAAAAACATAAAAAATTGTATAATCTAGACAGTTTCTAGAATAAAATCTGAATGTCAAGAGGAAATTTAACGTCAACATCTAATGTCATAGTTATGAAAATAGTCATTAAGATGTAATGTCATAATTATTAAAATATAATTAGTATTTCAACCACAATTATACCCACGGTGTTTTATCATTCATGTAGTCTTTTGTGCTATAATATGCTTTCGATATGAGTTTATGCTTTACATAAGTCTTGAATTTATTAATAGATAAATTAGTCACGTTTGTAGGTAGTTTATTATAAAACTTTACACAATTACACATGAATGATTTTCTTATTTTTTGGAGCCGAGTGGAGGGTACCGCAAGCTTATATTTGTTTCTAGTATTAATATTATGTATGTCACAGTTCTGTCTAAAATTTACAATATTTTTGTGTACATACACAATATTGTCATAGATGTATTGACAATGCATTGTCATTATATTAATGTCCTTGAACTTATCTCTAAGTGAGTCTCTATGTTTCATCTTATATATTGCTCGAATAGCCCTCTTCTGCAGAATAAAGACAGTATTTATCTCTGCAGCACTGCCCCAGAGTAAAATACCATACGACATAATACTATGAAAGTAACTAAAATATACTAATCGAGCTGTCTTCACGTCTGTTAATTGACGGATCTTGCTCACTGCAAATGCTGCAGAACTCAGTCTATTCGAGAGATTAGCAATATGGGGACCCCATTGGAGTTTTGAATCTAATGTCAAACCAAGAAAAACAGCACTATCAACTAGTTCCAATTCCTCATCTTTCACAGTGACACTAGTTTGCGTGTGATTTACGTTACTCGTGACGAACTTAATACATTTAGTCTTTTTCTCATTTAACAATAAATTGTTGACATTAAACCAATTAACTATTTTAGAAATGGCATTAGATACATAATTACAAGCTTGTTGTTGCCGTGTGACTTTGAATATGAGTGAGGTATCGTCAGCAAACAATACTATATCATGGTGGGTCTTTACGAGGTATGGCAAGTCATTTATGTAGATAAGGAATAGGAAAGGTCCCAATATTGATCCCTGCGGTACACCCATAGAGACCAGTGAACCCGGCGATCGCTGTCCATTCACGTCGACCCTTTGTATTCTATCATGTAAGTAAGAGTTTAGCAAATTCAGTGCCGATCCTCGAACTCCATAGTAGTGTAGTTTCCTGATCAAAGTTTCATGACATACGCAGTCGAAGGCCTTGGACAAATCACAGAAGATACCTAAGGCATCATGTGACTCCTCCCAGGCATCGAATATATGTTTTGTTAGCTCGACAGCAGCGTCAGTTGTCGAGCGACCCCGCGTAAAACCAAACTGCTTATGATGCATTAAATTGTTAGCATTAAAATGTTTTATTAATTGGGACAAAACTAGTTTTTCAAAAATTTTGCTAAATGTAGGTAGCACAGATATTGGTCTAAAATTAGTGGGGTCAAAAGTGCTACCAGACTTGAATAAAGGAGTTATTTTACTGTGTTTCATTAGATCAGGAAACTCACCACAATCAACACTGTTATTAAATACAACCACTAAATCAGGCGCTATGACTTCTATTAGAAATTTGACAGAATGGACAGAGACTCCCCAGAGGTCACTAGTTTTTTTGACATTAATTGTTTTAAATGCCTTTACTACGTCTGCGGCATTAACATGTACAAAATGAAAATCTCTACTACATTCTGGGGCGTTGTCTTTTAATAACACAACGGCAGACGAAGGTGATGAATTTAAATACTGTGTTGTGGATACTGGTATCTCACTAAAAAAATTTTCGAATACTGTTGCTACTTTTAAATTGCCCTTGGTCTGCTTCAACAAAATCTTCGTCACCGTCACCATCGATATTGGAGCTTTCCCTCGATCCATGTCTGCGTGGACTGTCGATTACAGCCCTTTCTTCATAGTTCTCAGCCTCGTGAATTTCGTCCTCTTGTTCTTCTCTATTCTCGCGATTATGAATTTCTTCCTCTTGATCCTGGTCTCTGACACAAGTTCTATCTCCCTCTAGAACATGATCAAGATCATCTCTATTGGCCGGCTCTGGTTCGAGAATACGGCTGCTATTTCCTTTATCTGTTACTCCCTCTGCAGCAATAGGAATGTTGATGGAAGTCTTGAATTCCACATCAGACTCGAACGTTGTCCCTCGACTTCAACGTGTTTACTCCATCCCAGATTCGATAGCCGTCATCATTCTCGTAGCCTATTAATATGCCTTTTATAGCCTTCTTGCTCATCTTTTTGCGCTTTGGCTTTGGAACATGCGCATAACACGCACTCCCTATTATTTTCAGATGGGATATCTTCGGCTTTTTCCCGTACCACAGTTCATATGGTACTTTACTTTCCTCCCTTGTGGGACCTGTCCTATTTAGTACATATGCAACTGTAATCAATTCAGCCCATAGTATTTGTGGCATCTCTCCTCTCGCATGCATAATCGACCTTGCAGCCTCTACTAAAGTACGGTTCTCCCGCTCACTACAGCCATTTTGTTCAGGCGTGTAAGGCATAGTTAGCCGATGCTGAATACCATGACTTTGTAATATTTTGCGAACTGCTTCATTATCGAATTCGCCGCCGTTATCACTCAGTAGAGTTTTTACAGTATGACCGCGTTCTTCACTTCTTGAAGCATTTGGAGAAGTTTCATGAAGACTTCTGTTTCATGAAGTATACCATGCGATAGCTCGAATAATCATCCTTGAATAGCACGTAGTATTGGTACTTCGAGATGCTTTTTGCGAAGGGGCCACAAACATCTGTGTGAATCAGCTCTCCAACTGCCTTAGCTCTTTCTCTGGTCCCAAACGGCTTTCGATGAGACTTTCCGTAAATGCAGCCTTCACATGTCACTTTATCTGGACTAAGCTGAATGCCTAACTCGCATTTTACTACGCGAATGACGTGTCTTTTGTCCTGGTGCACTAGCCGCTCGTGATATAGTTGTAGCATGTTTGAGCCAGTTAAAACATTGTTTTACTATCAAATGTCTTGGAATGAGTGTCTTTAAATCCAGTTTATAAAGTCCGCCTTGATGGACCCTGATTCCAACAACTCTAGTTGTGCCTTCGATATCCAACTTGCACTCTCTAGTTTTGGAAGTGAAGATGTTCTGCATCTTATCTTGCGCCGCAAGCATCGAAAACAGGTTTTCTCTTAACGATGTGTGTCAACTGCCTCCATGGCACCTTCTGTGCCTTCTAGCATTATAGAAATTTTGTATTTCCAGGTAGCCCAATTTTCCTTTCCTGCTAATTTACCCAGTTCAATTTTCGTCGAGAAATCCATTGTTTTTGCTTTCCTTCCGGTGGGGCACAAAACCTAATAAAGTAATCACTCACCCAGTGAAGAGCAGCAGTGGAATCGGAAGTTAGGAAAAGATATTATAGAGTCACTTTAGTGTGTACACACGTAATATTATTTAAATGAATATTTCACTAAATTTAACACGAACGACACTTGACACAACAGTTTGTTTTTCATATAGAATAATAGTCACTGGGCAACCACAGTCTGTCTATAGAGTTTATTACTTTTCTGACTAGTGGTATGCTACCTTAACAACATTTCCTTAAAAAGCAAATCAATTTTCGTAATGTGTTTTAGCGCTCTCTTTCAGGCCTACATATATCGGAACATTGCCGGAACCGGTGCCTATCGAGATACTGGAGCCAGCCGGATTACCGTACCTATCCGACGGACCAGATTGCAATCCCTAAATGTAAAACAGGAGAGTTCGTGTAGTGTGGTATATAATAAAACAATTTTAGTACTTAACAAGACATAAAATAACTAAAATAAAATGTATTCTGCTGGCGGAGCCGGCGAAGTTGTCCAAAGGCATTAAAAATTAGATCAACGCGATCCAAAAGTACAATGTTGTTAAAGTTTCGGCGCGGCCGAAAGGTTCGGCAGTTTTTTGGCCGAAACCGAACCTTCGGCCGAAACATGATTTTTAGGCCGAAACCAAAACCGAAACTTCGGTCGGACACTAATTATCACAGTTAATTAATTAAGTACAAAAACCTAATATAAATTAACCTAAAGGAAGAGCAGTACCATCCAATACAGGCTTTTTTTGCTTACCGGATATCTCCATCGCCTTATAGACAAAGTTTACGAGGGGTGTTCAATAAGTAATGAATGATAATGACGGAAGTATTTTTTAATAAAATCTATTTTATTTTTCATTATAGCCATCTTGTAGGAGTATATAATTACAATATCGAATATCTAAATATAAAATTTCCTTTCTAAAAAAATCTTTATCTTGAACCTTTAAAAAATCTTATACTGCGGTGATCACTGCATCATCATCTTTAAATCCAACTTCTGCTCTAGGTCTGCTTCTAGCTCTTCAAATCACTAGGAGGGAAAGAGCGAAAGGGATGGCACGATACGAAGTTTGGATTTCGAAATTCGGAGTATTCGCTCCGTGCCCGATTACAGCGCCAACTAGCGTCCACAACTTTGTGGGCTCTGTCACATTGACATTTAGGTCGTGTATTTGTGAAAAAATATCGAAATGAAAAAATAACAAATATTTTCGACTCATAAATTGTTGTGATACCACGATTTGGGTGGAAAAAGGGTTTTTAAATCATTTTGGTCATTCAAATCAAATGAGGTAAGTCCAAAAAGTGTGTTTAATTTTGATTGTGTCAGGGTTTGTTTACTTCATTTATAGTTGTAGTTTTACAGTAAAACAAAAAGAAAAAGCTACTTTAATGGTTTCATTATATAACAGTAAATATATTTAAATGTTCCTGTATCGCTAGTAATAAATTAAATATCGTTTTCAGATCGAAATGAGTATTGTTTTGAAGACCGGGTTTGTGAGTGTTACTCACAATATCAAATTCCAACCACAAACCGTATTTAAAGGAAAGTTGTTGGTATTGGCTGGACATGTCCGAGATGTAGAAGAATTAAGAACAAAACAAGGGCAGAGTTCAATAATTCACGCTCTCATCATAAGGCAAACATCTATTACTTTGCCACCTTACAAAACGGTTTTAAATGTAAGTGATTATTTCCGTTTGAACTTAATACTTAGTTTGATCGAGTTTTGATAGACGTAATATTCAAATATTAATTTGATTGCAGGTAAATACAGCACGAGTAGTCACAAGTGTGAAATGTAATTGTGTTTACAATCAAAGTGGTAAATGCAAGCATATCGCTGCTTTGATCCACTTTATAAACCATGAAGAGAGCCTGTCAAAAACATGTCACGAACAACAGTGGGGTAAGCCAAGTGCACGCCAATTTGCCAAACAAAAATATTCCAAAGGGAGATATTTTGATGAAATGTTTCCAACAAAACAAAAAATATCCTATGAGCCAATGACAATAGATCTGTCAGACTTAGCAGAACACTCAGCTTTAAGATCTGTGATGGAAGCCTCATCTCAAACGGAGGATACATTTATAATAAAGGATGTAGTAGAGACAATAATAAAACATACAGAATCAAATTTGGTGAGAGAAGACTGCGAGGCATCCGTAATCAGTTTTTTAATTTTCAAAGATGAATTTGAAGTATATCAGGCTGAATACAAACTGGAAGAACAATTACAACAGTTCTATGAGAAAAACATTCAGATAAATGAAGAAACCTTAATTAATGTATGTTGTAAAACAATTGAGCAATCGAAGTGTGAAGACTGGTACGCTAACCGGCGTTTAAGAATATCAGCGAGCACAAACGTTCACCATATTAAAGTGCAAAAAACTAAAACCACTGAAAGTCTAGTTTCAAGCTTTTTACACCCACGAAAAATTGAATGTGAGGCAACAAAATATGGTTTAAGAAATGAACAGCACGCTTTGCATGAATATGAAAAATTACATTCCTGTAAGGTTAAAAAAGTTGGTTTAATCATGAGCAAATATCAACCTTGGCTTTGTGCCAGCATTGACGGGGTGGTCATTGAAAATGATTGTATCTTATCAAGACTAGTTGAAATCAAATGTCCATTATCATGTTCAAAACAACCTGTGATAAATTATAATGAAAAGATGTGCAATGTCAAGTATTTAGAGTTTGTAAATGATAGATTAGAGTTAAAAACACAAAAACCATATTATACTCAAATTCAGGTACAGATGTATGTAACTGGAATGACCGTTTGTGATCTTTTTGTGTACTCGCCTGTAAAACATGGTAGCTGCACAGTGCGGGTACACCGTGATGAAGCATTCATTAAACATGTAATTTTGGTTAGTGAAAGATTTTACTTTGAACATTATTTAAAATCATTATATTTAGAAAGTACTTGTGAAAATGATAGTAATAATAATAAAACTGAACAACCAAAACGTAATTTTACTGGAAAAAATATAATCAATGTGATGTAGGTTGGATAAAAAAAGTAAATAAGTCATACAAGTTATTTTATTATTAATGATTATATTGATAAAAACATATATATTATGTATTTATGATTTATTTATTGTTGTGATTTAAGTTTGACTGAAAGTAAAAATAAGTATCATTTAATTATTTTTGTATTGTTATGCATAAAAATATGAATAAACAGATCATTATTTTGTTGGAAATATTAATAAAGAAATATTCACAGAGACACATTCTTTTTTTTAAATATCGGGGGCTGTAAATTTACCAATACACAGCAGATATGTACAATGTCATCGATGCAGTAAAATAAATTTTCAGGAATTTTGTTCAAAATTTGGTAAACTCTTAATCTTTGCATTATCCTTTCGACATGAATTCTTACACTGGCAATATTATATGTTTCTTGAGTCTCTTCTGTAGAAAATTCCCTCTTATTTTTGAGAAAGGGAGGCATAACAATCTTCACCTCTTTTCCACTTCTATCTATAACTGTTTTTATTTCTGGAAAACCTTTATCGGCTAAAACAATGTCGCCATCATCCAAATAATCGATCAATCCGGATTCTGTCGTCATTTGCGAATCACTTTTTCTTCCACCAGCCACTTTAGACTTAAAAGAAATGAAGCCTCCAGGAGTAATACCTATGAGCAACTTAGCAGTAAATCCCTTCTTGTAATGTGAATAACAATATACACGATTATCTACTGAAGCCGGAACTTCTATCCTGAACTCAGTGCAATCTATTATCACTCTTGTATTACTGTATTTTGGACGGAAACAGTCTGGCATTGTGGCTTGAACAGTATCTTTATTTGGCCAAAAAACAAAATTAGCTGTTGATTTAGCTACATTTTCTAAAGTTGTATAGAAAATCCTTGAGATTGTTGTTCTGTGAACACCAAACAAGACGCTTAGAGCCGAAAATGTCATGCCAGTTTTAACTTTTATTAAAAGAATAAAGAGTCTATCTTCTTTGGAAATACTGTATTTGTGACTGATTGTTAATGTTTTTAATAATAATCGAAAGTTGTTGAATGTCACACCTGCGAGATCCATAAGTTGCTCATCATTACGGATCGATGAAAACCCAGTAAAATCTGATTTTTCGGTTGAAGTTGTCATATCTATATATGTTTTTTGAGGGGTATTACATTCGTTGTCCTTCATTTTTTTGTAATTTTTAATATAAATAGTAGAGTTGTCTATTTCTGTTTGTATTTCAGCATCACATACTTGGTTATAAATATATCTATTACATGTAAATGTTTTTTCTGCATTGTTAAATTTCGAAAATATATCAACTTGACATTCCTGACCACATTTTAAAGTCATGTCTACTTGATGAAATGTTTCAGATGAGTGAATAATTTTTTGGTTGGTTGGTATGGTGTTAAATAATTCATTCTTCTTTCTCTTTTTCATTAAACGTTTGTACCGGGACATAGCTGCAGATTCATTTGGTATTTTTGAACGATAGATTGAAGGAAATATCGTCGGTATATAACTGGGACTGGCTGACTCGTCTGATTTCTTGCCACCAATAAAATGAGCACTGCATATTAAATCATTTGGTCTTGGGTACCATGGCAATCCATCAGCACTGAAACAAAGTTGAATTTAAATAGGTAAAATGGATTCTTTGATTAATATCAAATACAGGATTTAAATGTGGTTATGATGTTACTTACTCAATTCTTTTGACGGCAGCTATCCATTTCTTGCATTGTTCAAGTTTCCAAGTAGCTCTTGGGAATCGGTAAAACTTGCATTTACTATTTCTGCCAGTATTCTTGCAGTTTACAACACAACAACTACTGTGACTCATTTTTGTTAGCGGACTAATGAAATTAATTAATGATATTAAAATGTATTATGTAGAATCGCTTTGCCATTGACAGATACATACATCTGATGACAGAGCTTACATTATTTCTACTTTTGACCACCATGAGCGCTGCGATAGATTATGTTACCCCCACCTAGTACTTCGCACCCAGCGAATAGGCCCAGGGGCGCTACCGCGAACAGCAAACGAAGTTTTCCCTCTCTGTTGCACTTAAGTCCGAACGTGCAAGTGCGACGGAGAGCGAAAACTTCGTTTGTTGTTCGCGGTAGCGCCCCAGGCCCTTAATCGGTGCGGCCAGTCGTCTATCGCAGCACGTACCATTTTCATGTCTATTTCAGCGACTGCTTTTCTTAAAGATGACTTCAGGCTCTCCGTATTTTTATGGGGTTTAGCACAGACCTTCCCCTCTAAGATCTGTCAAATTTTATAGTCCAAAGGATTAAGGTCCGGACTAAAGGAAGGCCAATCTTCGTGTCTTATAAAGTCGACTTTTTGATGCCCAAACCAGGCTCGAGTGGTCTCTGTTTATTGAGCGAAAGTGGATTCTGTTTATTGTATTTTCTGTTCAAAATCGAAAATCTTTTCGTCTGTAAAGAGGCTATCACGGTGTCGAATTTTCGCGTACCGCTTTAACAACTTCTGGGATCTTTTAAGCCTTATTGTTTTTAGACGGGCATTAAGTAAGTGCTCACTCTTTTTTTTTGTATGCTGGTAGACTAAGATCTTCGTTCAAAACCTTTTTGACGATTTTTCTACTGACACCCATCTGCAAAACCATCAACAGCTATTCGATTTTCTTTCAATCAGTGTTGCCAACTTAGCATATTTTCTGCTAAATTTAGCATATTTTCGACTTATTTGGCAGAAAAATTTTACATTTAGTATTTAGCATATTTTTTTCAGGTCATGAATCTGTTAAAAAATATATCGTATTTGAATCTTTCGCTTGTTCGTGACTGAAAATAAGCACTCGCAGCAAAAAACTACTTTGCTCTTGTTGCATAAATAACTAGTTCAACACTGATCTAATTAATAAATGGCTCTACTTTAAGCTAAAATATTTCAGCGTAACCTTAAAATAAATGCGACTTATTTTTCTTTAATTAAGCCCGTTACGCGGTGATTGTTATCATAATACTAGGGTGTCAATATTATCGTGGTATTGAATATTGTATGCCTTATGCTTCAATATTCATGAATACACGGTCAGTCAATACGTATTGTATTAGAAGTGTATCTCGTGATGATAATCAGCGTGTAACTGATGCCAATCTCATATTATATGTATGTCAGTACTTTCTTAAACTACTTCCTAATATATCAGTAATATTATTTATATTTACACATATATTTATTATAAATAAATCATTCCTGAAAAAAAGCTTATAAATCGGCATCGGTGAGCACTTCAACGGCCGCAGAGTTACCTGACGGCCCTGACGCTGACGGAGAAGATATTATAATACTATTCGAATAAGAATAATATTACAATATCTTCTTTACTCACCATTTTTTTATCGAAACGAAAACGAGGGAAATTCGTGTCAACCCCCTCTCTGTCGGTGCGACAGAGAGGGAGTAACGCGAACTTGGTTCGTTTTCGTTTCGCGGTAGCAGCTCGGGGACGCTACCCCGACAGCAAACGAAATGTTTTCCCTCTGTCGCACTTGCATGTTCGGACGTAAGTGCGACAGGGAGGGAAAACTTCGTTTGCTGTTCGCGGTAGCAATCCTGTTACTACTACGAAGATTAGACAGCTAATTTGATAATTAAAGACGCAATATTGATAACTAGTGCGATTTTTATTTAGCATATTTTTTAGCATATTTTCAAAAAATTTAGCAGATTTTCGTATATAGTTTTAGCATTATTTGAAATTTCGAGTTGGCAACACTGGTCAAGTCAATTGTGACAGTCAATTCAATGGTAGCATATTTCGTTTAGAAATCGAATTAAATTATTTCTCTAACCCGCGAAATTTCAAAAATCTATACAGAGTTTATTAATATGGCCTTCTGAAAGGCGCGTGAGTAGTAATTGAAGGTTAGTTGAAAAAAGTGCTGGGCTGGAGCCGCCATGCTTATTTTAGTTTATCAAAAGGTGCGTGGCCGCCACTAGGATATTGTTTTGAAAAAATGACACTTCGCCGGTTCTTCTCGAGGTAGAGGTTTATTTTATGAACCGGTGGTAGTTTTTTGACATTCATAGGTGTATGTAATATGCCTAAATTGAAGAATAAATACTTAATTTCATTTCATATGAAAAATATAAGAAATGTAACATTTACAGCAAAAATGTAACTTTTCAAGAAGCAAATCGTAGTTTGCGTCCCAAGAGCCCTTGCAACACTGCCCAGTCGTTCGAAGTTGTTTTCTTTCTCGTATGTAGGAATAGGAAGCAATTAAATTTGCCGATACTTGAAAGATTACTACGATACTGTATTTTTAAATTGGTTCCAACTAAAATGGGAACTGAAAATGTTCAAATCAGACCGGCCAAGAAGGAAGATATGGTGGCTGTATCTCATTTAATCCAGGTTTGTAATTGCACTTGGATTCCACAATTATCACTTTGTTACCTGATAACTGTTTTATCTGATTTAAGTATCTTTGTCAGGAACTAGCTGACTTCCAGAACATGCCGAATGGACCGAAATTAAAAGCTAAGGGTTTGTACTCGAATGTTTCTCAGCTTGTATTCTAATATAAACTATTTCCTTGTACTCTAATGTATAAATTATTCCTTTTGTTTTTGTTATGCTGATGGCAATATACAATAATTAGTAGTTGCATTGCGTCCTAATATGAATAAGTACTTTATGTACAACATTTAGGAACCCTGACGAATTATACAACTGACGAGTGATACGAATTATATTAGTCTTAAAAGTCGTCCAGGATATAATAGGTACTTAACCATGAAAATAATGTAAGTACAAAAACTTGTTGAAAAGCCCTACTTGACCCACTTTGTACCAGTAAGTACACTACATTTTTACTCGACATTCAGCTGATATTATGTGAAGTTTGGTTATAGTGCATTTTTGTAATAAGTAAAGAATATAATATAAATGTGGCACAGACATAGGCCGACTGGGACACCATGGATTATGTTGTAAAAAAGTGCAGGCCGTTTAACAAGACATGCGTCACTTGCGGAAAATGCCGAAATATTAAAGCGTAATAAATATAGGGGCTCGGCAGAGAGTACAATTTTGTACATTTTGGTGTCGTAACTCTTGGTCCATGGGGTTCCAGCGCGCACAAGATATCTACTGAAATTGCGAAGCGTTGGTTGACGTAACTGGTGACCAAAGAGCTGGCGACTTCCTCGCACAACATATCAGCATTGTGATACAGCGAGGAAATGCCACTAGCATGGTGGTTTAGTTTTAAGTTAGTTGTAATATTATTTCAGTTATAGTTATTTAACTGTTATTGCCACCTGTAAAACAATAAAAGTTTAAAAGTTAATATAAATGTAATTTCCATGTATAATTTGTGATTGGTTATAGATTTAGTGAGAGATGGTTTTGAGACTAGTCCCCCAGCATTTCGACTTCTTGTAGCAGAGGAAAAAAATAATGTGGCTGGGGATGGAATAGTCGGCTATGCTCTGTACTTCACAACATATTCCACCTGGTTAGGAGTTTCAATGATGCTGGAAGATTTGTATGTGAAACCTACTCACAGGAGGCATGGCATTGGGAGTAGGCTCTTTAACGCAGTAGTAAAGGTAAGATTTTTTAACTTGCCTTACCACTTATACCAAAAATTTACTAATATGCATGTTATAAAATTTAAGATAGAAAAATAAGTACTCAGATTTTAAAAGCCATATGATATTTTATTTATGTGTGATATCAGATGCAAACATTCATCATTTAAAATTGCAATAGACATTTCTTCTGATAGACATTCAGTGTCACTGCATGTTCGTTATATGAGAATGGTTCAAGTGATCTACATACATCTATATTATTATTATCCAACAAAAGCTTGTATAAGTTATTTTGATCACTTCTACTATACAAATACTTTTTTTACTAACCTTAAAATTATATTAATCTGCCTGCCTTGGCTTAGCACATAGCATAAATGAGACCGAATCTATTCTTTACTATACAAACAAACTCTGGACTTATTTCAAGTGATATGGTTGTTTCTGACTTAAGTACTGTAATTTCTCTGTCTGTAACCTCCAGACAAACTGTCAATTACCACCTATTGACACCTAGGCATATTGGCTGATATAATTGATTAAATTTAGGATTATTTATATTTCAGGAAGCATCGCTAGTCAAAAGTTGTCGATTAGACTTTCATGTCTTGGAATGGAATAAAGCAAGATCGTTTTACGAGTCCATTGGAGCTGTAAACTTGACCAAAACTGAACAATGGTGTTTCTATCGCCTTGATGGAGAAGCTTTTCAAAAACTGACGAATCAAAACTAGCACCATACGGTTGTGGGTAAATAATAAAAGAACTTGTGATCACATTAAGATTATATTTTGTAATGTAGTATTAATTACAACAGACTTAGTGCTGGTAACAGTCAGCCACAAAAGTGTTCTACCACATTTGAACCTTAATATATGAGTTACTATAGTTGAAAAGTGGTAGATTACTTTCTTGGCTTACTGTACATATGTAACTGATGTAATATTATTTAGCATGTTACTTTGAAATTGCTAATGCTGTGACGAAGTCTGTAATATTAGTTATTGAAATATAATTTCATATGTATATTATGTAGCTAAATCTAATAACAGTGTCACTGTTTATTGACAATACTATGTACAAGTAATAATAAATGCCATTTATTTTAATTACAGTCTATAAATAATACTATGTTCACAATTCTCTATACTCATTGGAATTACATTTAGAAGATCTCATTTGTAAAGGTGTAATTTCAAAGTCTATTACATAGCTTGCTGTTGACATTGAAATCATACCCTCCAATTACTACAATTCTCTGTTGCAAGAACCGCTCATGTTCATCCATTGTATTTAGGCTATGTTACTGTTCTTAAAGTTCGCCTGTAGCATTTAGAGCAATAGTAGTCTAGTCAGTCAAATATAGTTTATTTTTACAAATGTTTATAACTAGAACTGTTATAAATATAATTAGTATTACAGTGTCATCTATCAAATTTTGTAACTTTTCAATCAAAAGTGTGATTCGTTTACTAACTTAGTTTTTATATTTATTTAACAGTATCTAATCGTACCTATTGACACTATTTATAAATATTTGTTATATACATAACACAACGTAAATCATAGGTGTAGAACCTCAGACATAAAATGAGGTGTAAAACAAAGGCAAATTCCTTGGCATTTTCTTGAATAGTGGAATGTGTAGGTGGGGTGATATTTGATACTGGCTCGGCACGATGCCCCTGTACGCCAACAATTTTCCGCACAGTTTCCACTTGCGCTTGTTTACCTTTAGATTTTAAAGTTTTCACTTTAATTATTTATCTTACCTTTACGTAACATTCGCTTGTGCATAAACTAGTCGCTAACAAGTACATTAAGGCCGGGTTATATAAAGATCCGTTAGACCAAATATCCGATCAAATTTCAGTAACTCAGTACATTTTTTGACATAACAAACCGACATAAGGTCTAACGGATCTGTATAAAACCTAGCCTAATTCTTTAAAATGTCAGACGCGTCAGGTAATTGTAATAGCAGCAATAAAGACTGCGTCGAAAACTTAAGGTGTTTTTATTTTTAAATAGTCACTGACTAGGTTGGTTAGGATATCGATATATATCGATATATATCGATGCATACATATTTATATTGACTGTAGGTAATTGTCATTCAGTTTACTCGGTTAATATTATGTATCTTATTTCTGTAAGTATCTCTATTTATTAGTGGCAATAACAAATTTGAGATTCTTCTAAGGATCGTTATCAGTAGGTTTAAATCATCCTCAATTAGAGGAATCTCTTTGATACTTTAGAATTGTATGTAGGAAGGTAGTCGCAGCCGTTCTGCAGTTATACCCGAATATACTTATTCGGATTTTTTAAAATACCTTTATTTGCATATAAACCTTTTATCAGTACCTTTAATTTAAAAAAATGCTGCATGGTAACTAATTGCCACACAATCGTAGAAATTTCTGTGTGTTGCTTTTCAATACAGTCTTAATACGCTCAATAACAATGGAAACGGGTACACCTTGTTATGTGTTGCAAAATGTTTGTTGTTAATTTAGGTAAGTTCTTATAAATCTATGTTATATGATAAAGCAATAATGCACCCTCAGTGAGGTCTAGCACGAGAGACTGCCATAAGAACTCTAAATTACACAAGGTGAAGCCGTCGTTTTGGAGGTCGTCTTGATGAGTAATTAGTTGATCACTGTGCCAAAATGTACAAGCAAGCAATAATAGCCCTCGATAGAGTCAGGTACCTACAGCACCACAATCGCAATGCGGCTTATTATTAAAGCAGGTACAGTCACCATCAAATATATCTGTACTCTTCAGGGTGCTCAAAAATATCTGAACATGCACTTTAACGCCTTGACAATAGAGTCGTGTTCAGATATTTGTGAGCACCTTGTTCGCTCTGATATATCTGATGGCGACTGTACAAAGACATGATATATCAGTTCGCATTGCATTTTTGGTTTATTGGTACTTATTTATAGGTATTTGTGTAGAATTTTCGGCAGCCGTGATCTCAAAAATGTTAAAGAAAAACAAGTGGTTATTCTATCTGTTCACACGTAAGTATAGAGTAAAACCATTCTTACAACGAACGCCCCTCTTCTAGTAGACTGTTTCAATGTGAGTGTGTGTTACTGAGCATTGCGTTTTGTGTTGGTATTTTCGCTCACATTTGATATATGTAGGTATATACCTATAGGTAGGTAGATCTAGGGTTACGTGACCGTAAACAGCGGCGGGTGTTCAGTTTAAAATTGGTTTTACTTTCATGATCGAAACTAGTTTGCGACTAGTTCCTTATACCATACCTCTATCCGTTGTTTTATTGTTTATATTGGAATGCTTAAAATCTACCTACTTCTACATTTCGGTGTCAATACTAATGTCCTAAACCATAGGCACCTCTGCAGTCTGCACCCATGTTATTGATTCTGATTGTTAGGTACAATTTATTATTCACATTCGTCAGATTAAATAAGTTACTGTACCTACATGTTTATTTTAACTTTTTTTTCTTCCAATCATTGAAACTTTTCGGATAGCGGATACAATCTGTTGCTATTCATCAATCTATAGCCTCCACCTATATCCAAAAATCTTGAAATATTACAACCTACAAGGACACCCAGTATACTATAAACGTTTGAAAATATTTTTTAAACAAATGGTATTAGGTACCCACCTAATGGCGTTGTTATTAACACTAGACAAAGAATTTTGCTTAGTCACGTGAAAAGGAATCATTTTCGTGAACCTTTAGGTAAAATAATCACACCTCGATAAATGAAATTCTTCGTATACGTTAATAAACTTATTTACCTACCTAGGATTTGGAGAAGGAGGTTTTCTTCGAAATTTTCTCATATAAGTAATATTGACGTGTAAGATGTAAAAAAATCTTAAATGAAAAATTGATTCAATGACCTACATAATTACTGACACATTCAGAATATTATGGTAAAGTGTATGGCTATACGCATCATAAGGATTGACAGACCGCGCGTCGAGTTGCGCAGCATGTAGCCTACGCGAGAACGCGGCCTAAAGCCTTAGTTACGCACGTACGAGACTCACTGGATCTTGTGGGTCTCACTAGTGCTATTGTCCTGGTCGGTTATAGAACTAGTGGGAAGTTGGGAACAAGTTATATCAATCGACTATTGATCGAGTGCACTGTACAAGTATGATTCCAAGTTAATTTGATCAAGTATGCTAGTTTTTTAAAATAATTGTCTTATTTTATCTCTTAGTATAGTATAAGTTTTATTCTACGAGCCTAATTCTAAATAAAAACATGATACAATTCATAATCAACCGCACCAACATATCCATCTTAAAGGAGTTCAGAATCAAGGAAAAGCTTTCAACGATTGTGCGAATTCTCAGAATCCTTAGGCATCTCTCCCAAAAACAACAGATTTACGTACCTATGTAGGGGTGCATAGTTGGTGGTGGCTAGTGCTGTCTGTAAATTAATACCTATCTCCAATTTGTTGGCTATAACTAGCTTCCATGATTAGATAGGCATATTAATTTTTTTGCAATACTGTTCTAAGTAAACACTTTTTTTACATGTACCTAACTAACATATTCTAATATATAAACGGATACATTAATTAATAAAACTAGGCGAGATATTCTGCGCCGAGGAGCCAGGCCGTGGTCTGCCGTGCCGTACATCGTGTACAGCGAATGCGGGAAAATACGCCGGGAGACCAAGACCTAACCCATTTATACCCAACCCAACATTCGTATCGCAGAATCCTTAAGTTCGACGTACCTAAATATCATCGTATTCAAGTGTAGCTATGAGTTATTGTAGTGATCCCGGGCAGGCCGGGGCGCGAGAGGGCGCTACGTGGAGGCCATGAGCTTGGCGTGTGCGGTCACGTTGCGTTGGTGCAAGAACCCGCTCCCTTCCTCTTCTTCGCTGTTGCCGAGACCGTACTGTTGGCAAACACATTTGTGTTTAGAAGCAGTTCGTAAAATGGATGGAGAGTGAGTAATATGCATTTGTCTCTCACTTTATGGGCGTATATGACTATTTTGGAGTTGCAGGTGCAGGAGTCCGTACCTAAGTTAAGTCAGACAGGCCGTAGGTAACCTAAGCTTGATTGCCATCAATGTGGTCTAAAAGTGGCCTGATATTCAATAATACAATAAGAGTTTGACAAGTTCAAATTAACTTACGGTCTGTGATTGTATCTAATTAAGGAGATGGTCTTACCTGTAATGCGTGCAAGTAATGCTGTTGCGAGTGGTAGTGGCTACCGGTGTGAGCCCCATATCCGTCGTAGCCGTTGGGCGCGTTCGGCTCACTCTTAATATTGAAGATCGATGGATTGGAGAGGAAGCTAGGTGTTGCGGGCAGGCCGAGGGGATACTGCGCGTGCGCATGTCCATGCGCCTGGCCGTGGACGTGCGCGTGAGGGGACGATTCCGACGAATGCGCCTCGGTGCGCCCCTTCGACATAGACCCGTGACTAGACATGGACGCCGTTAAAGGCAGAGGCACTTCAGAAACGCTCGGTTTGCTTTCTGGAATTAAAACACTTTATGTGAATCGGGTGATCTCTCAGACTGTCTTATGTTGAGTGATTCAATGGCAATGGAATGCGTCGGTGATCGACTGGCGATTCGTAATACGAAGCTAGTTTTCTAAATGCACAACAAGCTAATGAACCAATCCGCCAGCTTATATGCCCGCGGACATTATTGCTTAGTCCATTGACTTGTGAGCTCATCGGCGATGGTTTTGGTCGCCAATGGATCACGCATGCTTGACAATAATAATCTTAGAAAAATATTGCATTAATTTGGTTAGCACTTTATTGGTATATATGTTACTAAATTAATGCAATATTATTAATAAACTGTAACATAAAATTACCATCTACGCCAGGGGAACATTGTCCTTCTTTCTTGGAACTTTCTTGTGTGGATTTAGCACCATTAGCAGACTTTTTCGGTTTTCTTTTCCTTGTTTGAATGCCGTCCTTTCTCATAGCTAATGGCCTGTAATGGTAAGACAATACGATCATAGACGTTTTATAGGAGCAATACACTACTAGGAAGCACTTAGGAAGTAACTGATTGGTTTGAGAATGATTTTGTACCAACCAGACCAAGGGAGGTTTTCAAATTATTAGCTAAGAAGGGCCACTTGTTCTACCATGCTATAGAGAACCTACCTAAGTTTTTTTTTAGTGTGCCTACTATACTCGGGACATTTTATGGCGGTGAAAACAGGTTCACACATACATACCGATTGATTCCGTGCAGCTTGTAGTAGAGGCCGCAAGCGTTGCAGACGGGCTCGCCCTCGTTGTTGCGTCGCCACAGCGTGGTGTTGCGCGAGCCGCAGTTGGTGCAGCACTGCCCGTGACGCCGTGCCGCCGACTGCAACGCGTAACCAAAATACGTTATACGACCCCTGTCACTACCAGCGCAATTTTTATTTTCTCAGGAGTTACCATTAGCAATAAGTTTATTCGATCTGTTAGCCAGTTGTCGTGAATGCACTACTAGGGTAGGTACACAATTTACAGTAACATCATATTATTATTATGATTATTTGACCACGCAATGTATTCCGTGTCAAAAGTATTGAATCCTTACAAACTTTTAAGTAGTATTTATTAACTTCCTTGGATCAACACTGGGCCAAAACCTAGCAACTGTGACAACGTAGTAAATAGTATACGTAGTATCTTTTTTTTATTGAACCTGACTGTGGCTTTCTAGGCCGGACCCAATAAAGGAGTGCGCGGTTGGAGAGAGGCCTGGGGAAAATCCAGGGGAAACCTACAACACGACCACGCGGGCGCTTTAGGCCCTGGTCTCACCGCGCCCGCCGGCGGTGGGACCAGTGCCTTAAACACTAGAACACTCTTAAGAGTGTGCGCTCCAGTGAGATTGATTGAGCGGCTTTAATCGAATCTGAGGTGAGAGTTGGAATCGAGCTACCGCGTGTTTTTTCGCTGGTTCACTGGGTTCACTAAATCTAGCCTAGTTGAGAAGAGTCCAGCAAGAGACTCAGCTAGGCCCGACGTGCGTCGGACTGACTCTACCCGGTATGCGACGGGACGAATAGGGATTAGGGACATATGTGTATGTGTTGTCGCGATCGCGTGGTGGACGTCCCTGCCGGCGGGAATGCCTATGTGTACTCGTATGCGTCGTGTCTAAGTTAGACGCCGTAACCGCGGTGTTCCATATTTAAGTAAATGGTGATTACGTCGTCGGGTCCGTGAGTGTGACTAGGATGCCGGACCGTGCGGCTCCTAATCAGTGATCGCCGAGTTACGACAGAGTAGGGGAAGAATGGGGACAACCTTCCTAACTAACAGATTCCTATAATAGGGAGCAGAGGCGTTGCTAGCCTGTGTAGCGCCCGTGTACAAATCATTACCCTAGCGCCCTTTAGTAAGCAGCGGGTGGCGCTCGGCGCTGCTCGGCGCTTCCTGGGATCGTTGCGCCCGCGTGCAATGCACTCCTTGCACTATAGGCGAAGCCGCCCCTGATAGGGAGCGTTGTCAATAAAGTATGACAAACCTCTGTCTGTCTTAAAGAAACCATACGTGGTGATAATCCCAACGTCATGGTGCAGACTGAGTCTCGACTGGTATCACGGGGCGCTACTCGTAGTTGCCCTACGGAGAAAACGATTCTGAATGACCTGAAGCAGCTTGAAATTCACATGAGCAGAAACTACTTAAGTACTCTGGCATAAGACATGATTGGACGAACTCAAGTTTTGTATGTAAAGTGTTGTTATTCCTAAAGTGACATTTTATTAAACTTGTTAATCATCGGCCTAAGCCTTCCTAGCACGAACAACACACGGTTGCGAACATACTCTATTCACGTGGCTACGGAAAATCAGTTCTGTAGATCATTCCAAGATATTTGACTTCGTTGGCCCAGGGTATGGGCCGGTCAAACATCTGGTCAGACGGGTCGAAGAATATCGCAGTGCTCTTTTCCGGATTGACTTCGATACGCCAAAGTTTAAATCAACAACCCAGGTCAGTGATTGCCTCCTGGAGGTATCCCCGGATAAAAGTGTACTTAGAATGCAGTCAGCAAAGAGCACGAGTGTCGTCCGCGAAGAACCCCAGTTGCATTTTAGGGTGCCTAGTAATGTCGTTCGTGAATAACGAATAGAGTGGGAGAGAGCACGGAGCCTTGCGGGACTCTGGAGTCCCAGTCCCAGTCTGGGCTGGCCCAGATGGGGCGTGGATCCGAGTACGTTCGCTCTGGTCTGTATCGAAAGCTTCGATCCCTGAGAAAATCTCGAATGGTGAGTACGAGTCTATCCGGCATACCGAGCTGATATAACTTGTATATCAGCCTGTTATGCCAGACTTTGTCGAAGGCTTGCACCACGTCGATAAAGATCGCACCGGTCCCAAGCCCCTGGAATCAAGAGAAACCGTCTAACACGTGCTCGGTTACGCGGTGCACCTGTTGAATGCACGAGTGCGTGTATCTAAAGCCGAACTGCTCGTCGATGATGACGTTATTCTCAGCCGTAAAGCTGAGAATTATAGTGAGAAGGATCCACTCATATAGCCTTCCGAGGGAGCTAAGTAAGCATATAAGAGGCAGGCGAGATCCGGGCGGTTCCACGCGGCTGGAAAGTGAGAATTGGTCAGCGCCGCACCGGTGCTAATCTAAGTCTCATGATAGGATTGGATACACCATCCGCACCCGGAACCTTCCTAACACGAAGACACCTGACAAGGTCACTAACTTCCTTAACCGAAACCGGTAAAACGGGTGAAGTTACGGGTAGACGCGATCTCCTGTCCAGCTCGGAATCGAGCCATCTTAATAAGGGCTTTGTCGGTGTGCAGGAGACTATAATTATATAGAGAGACTATAATATAATATATCTTCGGGACTCTAAGTTACACGCAAGGCATTCGGCTTTCTCACTATTACAGTTTCATCGATCTAGTCTGACAAAGAAGACAGAAGCTGGGCTTGATAAACGAGATAAACATGTCGTGGTTGGGTTATTAAGACCGATTTGCATTTGCAATAACTAGCATGAAACTTTTATTACATAGCGGGGTTTGATCATATCTACGGTCAGCATCAAAAGTAACTACGCATATGAAGAGTTCAAAAGTCTTTTTTCTAATAGTTTAAGAGCTACAGACCTCTTCATTTACGTAGTTACTTTTAATGAGGACTGTCTTACCTCGATAACCTTCAGCCCTGCAATGCAATGAATGAAAATTGCATGCTAGTTCTTGCAAATGTCAATCGGCTTTTATAATCTGATCTGTTATTAAGTCGTCATATCCCGTGTTCTACAGTGGACTACAACGACATGTAGCTATCCACTTTTGGACCTTTTTACAATGGCGTAAGATATAATAAAGTGGATGCATCTGTTTGTAAATATTTTTTTATTACATACATACATAAACTCACACGCCTGTATTCCCAAAAGGGGTAGCTAGAGCACATGAAATTCAATTCAAAAGATGGAGTAAATGTGATATTACAGTGATAGGTTGCTAGTCCATCGCCCGTGACACGCTACGAACCCGGATCACATAGTCGACTCTTACGACGCCTACGGGAAGTAACTCCCCCCTTTCTTCCTATTCTAAACCGGCACCACACGGGACAATTTTTATTGACTTATTATATGAAAGAGGATTGAGAGTAGGCAAATACCTACGCATTTAAGCGATTCAATATCAGACCTAGCATACAAATACAAGTTATATAATTTTCATCATGTTCAGTAAGTATGGCAGGGCAAGGCGCCTGACACATCACAAATGGCATGTTTTGTAGAGTTATACATTTTTTTGCGTACTTTATCGTGTTAGATATTAATGCCGAATTGCAGACGACTGTAGTAAATTTAAAGGACTCGCTGCGTTTAAAGCGGTGATGAGGTCAAACCAGTATCATGTTACTGTAATTTATAAAGTCAGGTCATACGCAAACTAAAAAAGACAAAACAGAAACAATTACCTAGGTTTTTCTTATACCTGTTTCTACGTAAACTGAACCGAAACCAATTTTTACGCCTATGTATATTACGCTTCCGACGCTTCCGACGTTAGTAGCGAGTAGGTTACCTACGCATTCGATATAATGCCAAACTACCACTGCCCCGAAATACAAATTGGAACGTAACTTTTCTTGGGAACTAACGAATATATGGCTCGTTGTTCAGATGAAATCTCACAAGTCTTTTACCGGTGAAATAAAATTCGTGGTTAGTAAAGATAGTAAATAGGTAATGTGATATTAATATATTATTATTTCAACCCACTAAAAGTACCTAAGCACTAATGTTTTTAACTCATAAGCGGCATGAGCTCATGACGTTGCAAGGCCGTAGATACTTACTTATAAATAACATGATCATTTTTGCCAAATGCACCATTGCACTTGTGATAGGTACCTTCACCAATCCATCACCAAGCATGACAGTAATATGAAAGTATATAAATTGGAAGTAAGCAAAAACGTCTGTCAAGGTACGCCTACGCAAGCATTTGCTAACCAAAGCCGGTGCGGTGCAGATCGGTTCGGTTCCGTATGCGCTACCGCGGCCGCGTGCGGTGAGGTGCGCGATGCGCGGGTGCGGGTGGAGCCTGTCGCTATTGGCCGACATTCTGATTCTATCATCACATACACAGCTATCTATATCGGCTCATTGTGTACGTCGCCCATCGAGATAAGTCACTGATGGTTTCTAGTCAAGGTTCAATATTCAATGCCGATAATGTCCTGTAATCGGCAAATGTCTCTCCCGGTAAGTGCTCCCTGTGTATGCCTCAGCCGCGTTATCGTATACGTACCCGTTATCTTTACCCGTCGCAGTAATCGCACTGGTCCAGTTGTTATTGGGTTTGCTTAATGTAATATTACGATGCGAGTGTGACTCCCAGCTAGGCTCGTTTGCAATCATGTTGATAATATCTCTTGCCTTAAATAATCTTATATCCCTTAACCAAATAAAAAATAGCGATATAAAAAAAATAACACAGCATTAATTGCTAATTCGAGCCTCAGAAATCGCGAGGCGTACTAACACCTATTCTTACGTACCAACTGCACCAACTTCTTTAAGGGTTAGCAAGATGACGCGGGCCTAATGGGTTTATTTCCGAGGATGTGGAGAATACCGATTTCGTACCTACCTACTGAAGTCAAGCCTGTTTTTAATTTTGTCAAATTAGGGAACCCTAGTCACAAGTTTAGGTACCTAGAATGCCTGAGACTATCTTGGCACGTGTTGTTGAAGTGTGTTTATGTTTATGATCGCGAGAGTGCAAAACGAAGCACTTTGTTATCAGCTCGTGGGCGACGTGGCGCATGCCTCGATACGACAGAACTTTTCTCAGCTTTTATTAAGGATGGTTTGCTTTATGATCCAATTTAACGCTCCATTACAATAGCCTATTAACACCGTGCGTTATTTGAATTTATGGCAAAGTAACTTAACTAATAACTCTGAGTTTAAGTAAATGCCGAGTTGGCTATCGGGAAGGGAGCGGTAGCGTGTAGTTTCCTAATCACTCGCTAAAGCAAAAAGAATGAAATATTGAAAAGAAGAGGTTGAGAGCACGTGCGAGGAGTGTGGCTGGTGTCGTTGAAGGGATACGGATAGGAAGCATGCACTAGTCTACACGCCACCGACTCACCTTCTTCATGCCCCTGGCCATGCCCTCCACACTCATCCATCTCTGCACGGAGCCGTCCTTATAGAAGCGCGTGAGTAGCTCCGCGTCCGCACCTGTTCCAAAACAGAGCGCGTTACTATGTGTTCGCTGCACTTACCAGCCGCTTGCTGGGCTTCACGAGCGGCCGGTTGACGCCGTTGATCTTGTGGTAGAGGCCGCAAGCGTTGCACAGGTAGTGCCCCGTGGAGTCTCTGCGCCACAGCGGGGTGTTATTGGCGCCGCAGTTAACGCACTCCCGTCCCTCTTCATATGATTCCAGACCGCCATCTGTTCGCCAATGGACCATTATAACTACCTTCTTAAATGTATAAAACACTGTTTGTCCTATCCTTTACCATAAATCTATTAAATCTTAATAACACCGTCGAATTCAGAGGAATAACTTAGAATATAATATATATTTATGCTGAAAATTGTGGATGTTAAATTAATACCTACCAATCTATATCTCCACATAACAACAACTCGATTTCTTGCGTTTATCACGAAATTGGTTATAACTGCTAGTAAATAATAGTACCTACCTACAATAAAGATCTTTAGGGCCATGGATGCCCTAATACTATAAAAAAACAATGACAGTTGACTGACAAACTAAATGTTACAGCCGCTGTGACTCAACAATTAAAATTGACGACGGTACACAAGTTACCTAATCAATATACGAGGGTGAATTGAAAAGTTCTGAGCCTGAGGTTGAACTTCAAATTAAAAAGAAAAAATAATACTGGCACGTTATACTCACAGGTTTTTTAATCATAATGCATCGTCTTTTGTTTTTTTGCTGTCACTTTTGTAAAATTTATGATCGAATTAGTAAAGAAGGTTCGCGATTTTCTTAGCAATGGATAAAATTGAGCATCGTTCCGTCATAAAATACTTGCAAAAAAAAGGGTTAACGCCCAAACAAATTTATGAAGATATGTGCCAGACCTTAGGGGAATTCGCACCATCGTATGCCACTGTAAAAAGATGGGCAGCGGATTTCAAACGTGGCAGAGAAGCAGTTCAAGATGAACCTAGGAGTGGCCGGCCGTTAACAGCCACTACAGATGAAAATGTCCATAAAATACTAGACATGGTTATGAACGACAGGAGGTTGAAGATCGCGGAGATAGCGGACGCAATAGGGATATCTTACGAACGAGTGCAAAACATAATCACCAACGATCTTGGATTTTCTAAGGTCTCTGCCAGATGGGTACCTAGGCTGCTTTCAGCGGAAAATAAACGCACCCGTCACACAGTGTCACAAGATTGTTTGGACTTGTTTAGAAGTGATCCGCAAGACTTTACTAACCGATTTGTGACTATGGACGAAACTTGGGTCCACCACAATACACCGGAGTCAAAAATACAATCCAAGCAATGGAAAAGGTCAGGTTCACCCCCGCCGAAAAAAGCAAAGGCCATTTTGTCCGCCAAGAAGGTAATGGCTTCAGTTTTTTGGGACTGCAGAGGGATCATAATGGTCGATTATCTTGAAAAGGGTAAAACTATAAATGCTGACTATTATTGCACACTCTTACAGCGTTTACGTGAAGAAATTAAGACGAAAAGGCCTGGTATGTTGTCTAAAAAAGTTTTGTTCCACCAAGACAACGCTCCTGTCCATACTGCGGCAAAATCAATCGCACAAATACAGAATTGTGGGTTTGAATTGTTGCCGCATCCGCCTTATTCGCCAGACTTGGCCCCATCCGACTATTTTCTTTTCCCTAATCTAAAAAAACACATAGCGGGGCGAAAATTCAAGACGGATATCGAGGTGCAAGAAGCCGTAACTGAATATTTTGATGACCTGGAAGAATCATTTTTTTTATAAGGAATCCTAAAGTTAGAATCAAGATGGCAAAAGTGTTGTGATCTTTCAGGAGACTATGTAGAAAAATAAAATTGTTATATATCCATAAGTCTTTAATTTATAGGTCAGGCTCAGAACTTTTCAATTCACCCTCGTATTAACCGATCTTAAAAAAAACCGGCCAAGTGCGTGTCGGGCCACGCACAGTGTTAGGGTTCCCTAGTTGCCCGTCCATCAAGTCACCGGTCATACGCGGAATTACGGACCCGTAGAAGGGTTTTTACTGATCTTAGTACTGATGATGTACTTTTTTGAGATGTTGTGTTGTATACATGTTTGCCCTTTACGGTACTGTCTACTTAGCTGTGATAGTTTTCCTTTTAAATTCATCGTATATACTACTACCATGATTTTTTTTCATATGCCTAATAGCCACCGTTTAGCTGGGGGGGGGGGGGGGGGGGGGACACTTGACCATAGCAAAAATTATCACTTTAAAGCTTAATATCACGCCAACCGATTCTTGAATCAAAAAAATGCTTTTAAAAACCTTATAATATTTTTGGAAGAGCTATCCAACTATACCCCAAACGATGGGGTTTGGAAGAAAAAAAATTGCACCACCACTTTACATGTAGGGGAGGTACCGTAAAAAAAAATTATTTTATTCTACCGTTTTGTCGACATCATTGATATGTATGTATACTCATGCCAAATTCTAGTACTAATGGTTACTGAGAAAAGCGGGGGACGGACGGGCGGACATGGCGAAAATATAAGGGTTCCTTCTCAATTCATCGTTTTTTTTGTTTATGTATGTATGTTAACCGATTATGAATGTTAAGATAACTTGTATTTTTTTAAGTAAACAATCTTAGCGCAATAAGCATTGATATTAAGTAGGTACATATGTACATATATATATATTTTTGAGGAATTTATATGGCGCTCTATTAGATATCTTAAAGTCATGTAAGTTTCGAGGAATATAATAGGAGTATATATATATATATATATGTATCGTTACTGTAATTGCACTGCACTTAATTTCATTTTAAAAAGTAAGTACTGCAGTTTCTAACGAAAATAGGATGCAAATAAATGCTTTTCTTCAACTTTGAAAATACTTTTAGGTATACGCATTGAAGAGTTTCCTTATTACAATAGGTAGGACTGTGTTTAATGTATATTTATATTTGTTGCAATAAGTTGGTACTTGGTAGCTGAAGCTGTAAAGATTAATATTCTGTGGTTGGGGAACCACAGATTCCAATAATTAAGGAAATAACAATTGATTCGAATATGTTGTTAGTATCCTTATTCTGATTGCGGAGCAAAGCTCTGAATCAAATCATTATAAAATACAAATGTAATTCAGATCATTTTCATGGCCATCGATATTTTGGGAGTCATCTACTTGTGCATCGAATTACTTACCATTAAGTTATAAACATAACACCCCTCGTGTTAACTTATGCTTCTGTCGATCTGTAAGTTCGTGATGATTTATTGGGAAACGGTAAAAACAAAATCTTTTGTTATGGAATACTTATTGATCATGCATCATGTTTATCTCTATAAAATAGCGACATGAAAAAGATCTGATGTCATATCAGACCGTATTAATGATTCAGTATACAATTGCCGTCTGAAAGACCTGTCACTTTGGGTTGACCAAAAACAACGTTTGTGAGCGCCGTGTTTCTGAAGGCGACTGTGCTTGGTACAAAATATTTGACTTCGAGTATCGATTGTTTTTCTATTTTAAGCAAGTTTCTCCTTAAAACATTTGGATAAATGCAAAACTACCTAATATTAAGTAGGTACACAATTCAAAATTGCAAGATGGTATGCAGTCTGCCCGAGCTTAGGACGAAGTCTTTGAAACGACAAGGAAAACATTGCTCTGTGATTGAGCACGAGCACGATTACTCATTAACTGTATGAATAATAATGATTATGATAGGTACTGCATAAAATAGAGTTGATGTCACTTTGGAAGCAAAGCTGATAAAGTGTCTGATTCGTCATTAGAAAATGATTTATTAGAATATTTACCACAAACGCTTAGTGCTGAAATTGAAACTGCTTTGATAAAATGTTCACTAGGGATACCTACTTATCGAGCAGTGTTTGCCTTGCAGTATATTTATTTACCTAGTAGCACAGAGCTTGCTCGTTTGTGACATTTGTACCTAAGAAAAAGTCTTTTGAGTATCATCACCTTTAAAGTTAGGTAAGTATTAACAAACTATTCTTCACGCACAAAAATCTATAATGCGCTGTAAGTACACTCATTATTTTTTCTGTGAAATAGGGACTTAGGTAAGGTTGTGATGGACATATGTGAGGTTACCTGTATGGTTTTGGTTCCTGTGAGTTACGCATTTATAGATTACGACACATCATTACTAACGCTTCGCACTGGCGTAGTCTATATAAAGTACATGTTTGTGCATGTGAGAGAGAAAGGGTTTTGCATAATTCAGTCATTAAAACATGTTAGAAGAGTTTACCATTTCAACACCTTTATTAAGTTTCAATTAAATAGATTGAGAAATGCAACCTGTAGAGGAGGACAAGCCATAAAAAAAACAGATTGGACTAAAATAAAACTATACAATTATCGACCCTGCTCACAAAATTTCACGAGAATCGGTTGAGAAATGCGACCTGTAGAGGAGAACAAACGGAAATCCGTAAGTACATACGAAAGCATTTTTGTCTAAGCTGAAGAAGAGAAATTCGTTTCTCTCGGTCAATAATTTTTACATTTGTTTGTATCGCGGTGTTTAAAATAAGTACTACCAAATAAGAGAACGGAATAATATACTAAGTAGATACCTACTTCGGTTCACTATCACGCACTTGTATCTCTTCGACTAAACAAGAAATTAGATATCATTTAGTACACCCTTGACAGAAGACAAATAGGTATGTACGACCATTAGTATTTATAATTCGTTATTGTAGTAGATTCTTTTTAAATTAGATTTAAAGGTGAATGAATGAGTAGAGGAAAAACTACGTAGTACACTTCTGCTGTTCATTGTTTGCAAGTATGTACTTATTCATTTCTGTTGACCGCAAGTGAAAATGTATTTCCCCGCAATACCATTGTTATAAATAATTACGCCCAAATGATATATTTATAGGCATTCTACTAATGTAAAAAAATCCTTTAGACCATATCACCATAGAACCATCATAATAACTTTTTATTAATACCATAATTATGCCGGGTAACTTCGTTAGGTAAATCACAGGATATGATTTCTTTTCTTAAAATGACAGATAGACAGAGATCTGATTATTCTTAAATAATTTTAGTTTTTTTTCTCATAAACTGCTTTCAAATTGGATGAACTCGGCACTAATGTATTATTTATACACATGCTTAGTTAAGTTTCAATACAAACTAATATATTTATTTGATTAAAAAATCCGAATATTTTGCATGTCAATAAAATCTAAATACTAACAAACACTTAGTTAAGTTGGTTTTAAATATGCTCGTTTATTCTTCAAATTATCAAATTACGTAATTTAGGTACCTGAAGGGGTCGTTTGTTTAAACGAACTTATAGCATTTATCAACTGTATACTTTAGTTCATAATTTTTAATGAAACCCACGTGAGCGCACTGAAATCTTTTCAGCTCCCGTTAAATACAAATTATAATTTTTTAAAGCCTATAGTAATGTTCCTATGTGCTAACCCTATGAATAATGTTTTTATAGGATAGTAAATGTCCTTATTTATATAGATGTTTAAGTTTTAATTTTTTCAATATACATATTCAGACCTGAGGACTGCTACGTCAGACATTGATAATCTCTGGCAACAATTCACTCTATAGTTGTAACCCTGGAGCGAATGAAAAACAAAGTAATCAATGTTGATAACTTTCTAAATTGTCATTCGGTAAAATTGATTAGAAACGTATATTTGATTGTGTTTACCAATGATCTATAAATGTAGGAGAAATGTTACCGTAAGCCGGCGGGCGCTGCAGCGCGTCGTAGGGGCCGCACCAGGAGCTCATCACCATGTTCTGCGGGTACAGCCCGCCGGCCATGGACCCCACGCCGCCCACACCGCTGCTGCCTGCGGACAATACCATCTACTCTATACCCTGTTTTCCTGGTACCTACTTGACCCAATATACATTTATAAACACACTACAATAAAATGTAGAGTCACGAAGAACACCCGTATATAAGGATATAGGTAATAATAAATTATCTGTGTCTATATATATATATACAATATATATTTATCTTAACTACGAATCTAACATAAATTGATAACTAACCTGTCATTATAATATTTTGTAACCAACTCGGAGGCAGTAATGGGATCGCGTCCATTGTGAGATTTGTAAGGTAGTACCGAGATTGTAGGTAAGTGAATAAATTAGCTGAAGGCTGTGACCGATAGCGCGACTCGGCGGTCAGAGGTCGGGGCGCGAACTGACATCTGGCGCGGCCTGATCGCGGTACCTACTGCTGCTTATCGCGTCTGATTCATGCTCGCGACAAATCATCTACTACTAATACTGTATACGCACTTTACATGATGCTTTTAACAAAACTAAAGCTTACATCGTTGTTCTTTAATTTCTCCGGTCGGCGCCCCATCAATAAAATACCTACTACTTTACTTATTGTACGTTAACTTTATCATTCACTAGTTGTTGCCCCCGACTTGATCCATGAAAACCTGTATGCACTTACACTCTTAGGAGATGATTTTCCATAAACTGTGCTCCAAATTACATTTAAATCCATTGGCTAGCTTCTTTGCGTGATTGACTATAATACATATTAGATTACGAAAAATCCATACTTTGACATTATTAATAATGTAAATATGATGTGTAATAAATGTATGTATTTATAATTTCTACTGTGTACATTTAATTTATCTTTTATGTAACAAGCCCTTCCTAATCCGGAGGGTAAACCCTTCTTAGTTCTTTAAACCGCACGGAGGGAACGGGAGTACTCAGTCTGGACAATTTACAAACTAACGCTCTCCAATATTTACTTACCTATTTATTTATTTTAATCGATTTGAAATGATTGAAGCTCCTGTTATGATGAATCTTCGTGGTTTTCCTATGGCGTGGCTTTGTTTGTATATCGTAAATTACCCACTAGTCATAAGGTGCGTACAGGAAGCAGGTCGACGTATCTTCCTTGTTAAGCTATGCTTTACTTGGTTTATTTATGTTCATAATTAAGTATAAAATAATATTTATGAAACTTTTACAATAACAATCGCATTGCATGTTAAAAATTCGCAATAGCTTTTAATGTTCTCGTAACAAACTGTTACGGCTGGTTGCAGGTGCTGTAAGTAGTGCAGGGTAGGGCAGGAGACGAACCGTAAGTGTCGTGGTGGGGCGTGTGGTGGTGGTGCCAGACGTTCTGGTGTGGCGCGAAGTGCGCGTACTGCTGCAGGCGGCCGCTGCCCGCCACGTAGCCTAGCCCGTAGCCCTCGCCGCAGTCGCCGCTGCCCGCGTACCCGCCGCCGTTGCCGCCGAACATTCTGCGATGCGGACCGATCAACCTATTATCATTCTTTTCATCAACCTGTAACAATTTTTCTCATTAATTTATTTTATTAACGTTGCGTAGAACGTAAATATTCTCTACGCTTACGCTTATGGAACGAAAATAATCCTATGTTAGTCATTATTATTTAGTTCTAAAATTCTACGTCACATATCCTAAGACGTTTAATTTTTTTTTAGTTTTCATTCTTTATTGTGGATTTAATTACAAATAAACAAAGAAACTAAAATAAAACTAAAACTAACCTAAAACGAACCTAAATATACTTATCAAAAATCCTAATCTAATAAAATTAAGACGTTTAATTATAAGATAACGGCGTGGGAAGGTTCCTAATATAATAATTTACCTATATATTGGATAAAATATTTCAGTACAAACGGTGTCCAAGGTCGCGTTCGCGTATAGGCTGCGCTACAAGCCGAGCCGCCGGTCAAGCGCCTGCAGGGTCGCGCGGCGTGTGCCTATAAAGTACGTGAACGCGACCAAAGTTCAAAATTTTCTTCTGGTATAATAATTAATAACACGTTGAATAGGGTTCCATAATTTAGAATGTGGACAGTGAAAGCATAAAACATTTAGTCATGTGGTCAATTGGTAGACTGTGCGGACCTTATCGCTTGGTCAACTTTTGGGTTAAACAGATAACGTAATGCATTTACGACAGCAAAGTGTACAGCGGCAGCGCTTAGTTAATCAGAGCAAGTGATTATAGTTAGCAAGTGCACGTATCATACCTACGGCATGCAATGCGCCGATACGCCGGCGTGTGGGCAACTGGCGATACAGCACGCACTCTTCAACTTATTTAATAGCGCACTCCGCGCAGACACGTCCCGCCGGACATAGTTGTGCGTCTTCGCAATAAAGTTCAAAATTATTTTCATTTGTTAAATGAACAGCAAAAGGTAAAATTGTGAACAACTTGCCACAGTGACTCCGTTACCTAATATCAACAAGTATTGGAAACTTATCTTTACATGTGAACCTGATTATGTAGGTAGATGCTATATTTTAACCGTACGAAACATGTTACTCATAGGCATTATAGGCAATGACTACTGTTGTCTACGATATTTATGTTTTCATGAATTTACAAAAAAAATGCAGTGGGACATTTTGAATGCAACTGGATGCTTTCTATTTCAGCTCATTGAAACAAAGACCTGCAGCATAACTAGTTATATTCTGTGCCTTTACCACGAATTTACAAGTCCGTACTCGCTAGCGACTGCGTAAAAATTTGTATGGGCAAAAGTACAGCGCCTCTGGCGGTTACGCAATAGAACTAAGAATCGGCATACTGAATCGTTTACGCAGTCGCTAGCGAGTATGGTCATGCAATCTCATGGTAAAGGCACTGTATCGTTCTTATTAGTGAAGTAGCTCCATGCGACATGGTGCCTAGCGACACGCGATGTCGCGGCTGTCCATTTACTCGTAGGTAGGTATACTAGCCCTCTTTTAAATCGATTACGGGTCATTGCCCGTAACTATTCATGTGAGTAAGATAGGTTGGTGTGAATAACTTAGGTACCGCCTATAGGTACGGTAGCGAGGGTTAATGCCACATAGGTTTTAGTGGGTATTTCCTTCTACAGCCTGCCAACGATGACACGAGGGACTCTCCGGCGTCGAGATATGCCCCAAAACAAAAAAAGGCAATCAGAATGCCAGGAGTGAACTACCTCCAGGGTGGTGAACACTGACTGGTCATAGGCATGAATATATTAAAGAATAATAATAAACCCCATATTCCATTAGCTATGTACTGTATTGGAACTTCTTACGACAAAAAAATTCAACCATGTCAAAATCATTAAGCAAAAGTTGTTAGAAGTCATATTTACGACTTTAAAAAATTCAAGTTGAATGCAGTTCTTATGTTCTGAATGATACCATCCATGATTACATGATGTTTATTCTGATTAGGTATCACTAGTACGCACTGCTTTGGATATAAGTATACCTATATGGCGGGAGCTCATATTTTGTCTGCTTATGTTTATGCAAAAAGCTTGTTGCCGCTCGTTATCAGATGTCGTCGATTACGGAGTATGTTGGCCAGTGTCAAGCCACTTTGTATTCGCCTGTAATAATTATTTCACAACTAGAGGTATAATCTAGTGATGGTAGATGAAGTCCCACTGTATTCCGGTAACTAGCCTGATTTTGAAACTTCCTTCTTTATCATAAAAAAAACATTGTTTTAGTATGAAATAAGTTACTTATACAGACCGGCGGGGTTTCAAAGGAACGCTAGGCCCGACCTGTGTAGTACGTATTTTTTTCGCGCCCCCCTTTTCCTGTATGCGAGCCCACTTATAAACATTTTTTAAATAAGTTTTGACAGTTTGTCTGACTTTGAGTCAACAAGATGCTTATACTGTGAAAATTTGAAGCCTGTAGCTCCAACCGCTTGGCTATAAAACCTGTGTGACAAACGATAAACGGATTCGTGAGTGTCAACAATAGGGTTCCGATTAGACTTTTCGGGTAAGGAACCCTAAAAATGAATTCCTGATTTCCTTTTTACACGAAAACGATACCACACAAGCCCTAGTTAATAGACTTAACTGTATCAAAACTTCCAGTAGCTCGATTCCACTCACACCTCAGATTTAGTTTAAGCCGCTTATCCAATCCCACTGGAGCGCACACTCTTAGAGTATTTCAGGGTTTAAATCGCCCGCGCAGCGGAGGAGGAGTCTTTATTGTGCCCGGCTTATAAAGCCATAGTCAGGTCAAAAAAAATGCGCCTAATTTTCCAAGACACGCTCTTAAATTAGATATAGTCAACATCGACTGTCAATATATGTAAAACATAAAAGTCAAAATGTGTGTACATTCCATTAATGTACATGGCTTTTTTAATCCATTTTATTTTGAATTTAGTCAGCTGCAGCAAGCCTCTAATCTACAACCCGTATTCTTAAATGTTTAACCTTAGATATGAGAATTAAAATTACCACTTAATTTGTTTACTTATTTATAAAAAAAAACCGCTACAAAGGATTACCGGAAAACCCCAATTTTCAAAAAAGAAGAAGCCCCAAATTCTGTTCAACTTCTCCCTTTTCTCTCGAGTTCGGATACACTCCATCAACAAATGTTGCTCGTTCTCAATGGTTCCGCACTCCTCACAGTTGGGCGACTCTATCGTCCTCATCAGATGTGCAAACTTGTTGAGTGGAACGTGTAAGGCTTGAGTTTCTCGTAATTTCTGGGGGCACGGCAGTGCCCCCGCCAAGTCGAGCGCGAAGCAAACACTGCCGTACCATCCTTTACTGGAACCATTTTGCCGCATTTTCAGGCCCCTATTTGAGAACCTCTGGATAAGACCAAAACGCAGAATTTTTTGTCATCCAGTAAGCTATAATCACATACTTAAAATCCAAAATTTCAAGTCTGTAGGTCATTTAATTCCGAAGTTAAGCGAAAGTAAAGTTTGGGAATTATGACACTCACTCACTCATGATCATAAAAATAGAACTAGTACTTCCCATAAACTCAGAGAGCTGAAATTTGGTACAGAGTTAGGGTTTAATGGCCACATAAAGGGAAAACTTTAAAAACTAGGATAATCGAAGATCTGGAGTACCTGGTGACCCTGATTAGAAAACACAAGAGCCCAACCAAACTATTAGAGATATATCTACTATTACCGCCTTTATAAAAAATATTCAACTTGGTGGGCCGCTTCATTTGATGTCAAAAACCGAAGGTCTGAAGTATCTGATGAAGAACCCTCAGCTGGTCTCAGCTATATGAGAGGTAATGCCCCCTTCTACTATTGGTACATAAAAAAATCGATTGTCATTGCAAAAATCCAGCGTAGTGGGACACATCTTCTAATTGAAATTTAATCTAGCCTATAGCGTCGCACTGCTGGGCGAATGCCTCCCTTCTGCTTTTAATACGCATATGTAACACCAAGAAGTGACCACTACTAACCCCATCTAGAAGCGAGTAGAATAACTTTGTGACTTGGCAATTACACAATACTACATAGTTTTAGGTATCCATAAATGCAGTATTAATAATAATAATTATTATTAAATGCAATAAAGTTGTGTGATTGCCAAAAATAAAATTTTGTGACTTGGCAATTGCACAATACTACATAGTTTTAGGTATCCATAAATTTAGTAATAATAATAATTATTATTATTAAACGCAATAAAGTTGTGTGATTGCCAAGTTGCAGAATTTTATTTAGTTAGCAAATAAAGAATAATAAGTATGCCTGAGACTTGGTACTACAAAATATCTCACAAATATAAAGGTGAATGTTCAACACATTTGTACACAGAGGATTACGTAGTATGAATGTTCGTTGAGAATATAATTTGAACATTCTTTATACGTTAGTGGGTACAAGTCAACGGCCAAGTCACACGACATTAACTATAAATAATAAAGAAATCGCAGTAAGGAACCTTACACTTGGCACGACTTTGTCTAGATTTCATTACTTTTTAGAGATAAACAAGCAGCTCCATCGCGACTTGGCTAGTTTTTTACAGAATGTTTTTGATGGGATTCGCATTAACATAATAAAGTATGAAATGGTATTGAATATTGATAAATGTCTATTATACATAAAAATTTCATATTGTGTTTCACAAACCTCAAAACGTACCAATTAAATAAATTAGAAAGAATAAAACGCAGTGGCCCGTCGTTTCAAGAAACTACAAAATGCATTGTACAGGTCTAAATCGATGACACTGGTCTAATGGCCTAAAATAGTAACTTGTCAGCTTCATGAAACAAGCCCCATGATAGGTATATTTCATTTGTCATGAACATAAATCTGCCTAAAACCTCATAACTGAATACGTTAGAATCACGTTACTGAATGATTTAGTGCCTGAGCTCTTTTTTGCTGTATCAGCAGTTAATTTTATTCCAGGGAATTTGTTTAATGTTAGTAAGGCGATTCACCTTAAGATTTATACCGTATTACCATATTCCATATAAGAGCTCAAAAATCGTGCGTCATCGCCATGCGTTTTGAAGTAAAACGATTATGAAATGTAAAAGATGTTGGTTTTATGCTTTTTACAGTAACTGAAAATCGAAATTTATTTGTGAGGCCGAATGCACCTAAGTATAAACGACAAATTTATAGTTATTTTATATAGAATCTGTCGTTGACGCAGCTTTACTATAAGTAAGCTTTGTTATATTAGGTGTACAAATAAGTAGCCATCCAAAGGGGGAACGCTGCCAGCCTTATGGGAACCCTTCCACAGGGCTCCTATCTTAAAGACCTTTTTTAATATAATTTTAGTTATTATTAAATAAATGTTAAGTATTTGTGTACAATCTTACACAAATCGATTTAGTCCCAAACTAAGCAAAGTCTGTACTATGGGTACTAAGCTACGTTATACACATTAATTTAGATAAATAGATACTTAAATACATAGAAAACATCTAAGACTTAGGAACAAATATTCGTGTTCATCACACAAATACATGCCCTGACCGGGATTCGAACCCGGGACCTCCAGCTTCGTAGGCACTGCCGACCAGGCTAAGGTGGTCGTCGAAATCTTCGTTATGTTTTAAATATAATGTTGTTTAACTGGAATAAATAAAATGAATACTACCTAAAGTTAGTAACTTGGTAAGTGTATTATTATTATTATTATTTATATCGATTCAGTAGACTTAGGTGACTTCCTGATTTGCCGGTGTGGAGGCGGTACGATATTAGAAATCTGTCAGTGTTAACTGTTAGTTTAAACTGTACCGCTTTTTACTGCGCTCCTATGTGTATATGAGTGCTTCCTGACTGGAGCGGGATACGCGGAAGCTAGAATAACTAGAAATCACTAAATCATTAACCGTTGACATCTAAATCGAGCCGTGGCACCCTAGTAGAGCTCTAACGACATTCCAACTACCACAGATGATACACCTTAATTATTTTTATTCAACGTTCTTTTATTGCCTGTGTTATGATTTCGCTCAGCTATTTATTTTTTACATATTACCCCTCTTTAAATAGTAGGTATACTGCCTATTTACGAGTTTGTAAAATCAACGCAGAACGTCCATCAGACCAAACAGTGCGTTGCGTGTGCAGAGCCATTTTCTACGATAAGTTATTTCTTGGCTTTATTATCGAGAACCCAAATGGATTAAGAACATCGTCTTGTCCTACCTAAGAATCAATACCCCTTAGACGTCACTCCTACGTCTTTACTTTGTGCTATTATACTGGAACAGAGATTGGATGGAGAAATTTGGACCTTAGATAATTCGCAATACGGCGGTGAGGCCCGCACAGTCATGTTTGGCGGCTGCAGCATGACTTGATTTATGCGATACATTAGCGGCCAGTGCAGGCGCACTCCAGTCTCCGCGATTTATGACTGCAAACCGAAAATTATGCATAGAATTTATTTTACAGTTTTCGTTTGCGGTAGTACGAACTTCTTTCATAATTGGCAGTCGAATTGTTTAATGAGAGTTATAGAAACAAAAGAATTGAGAAGTAATAGTTAAACAATAAATAATACATAGGTATACCCTTTCTTAATGGATGCAAATTATAGAACATTTTTTCTGTGGATAATGGCTTTTCGCTGCTTGAGTTTACAAAATAAAACAATTGTGACCTTTGCATACATAGCGGTATAATAAGTACATTTTCAACACATTTGCTCGTAAAATGGCTCTTATTATTTCGCTTTTAGGCTCATAATCCAGGATATTAAACACTCATGCTATATTTTTTTTACGAAATTTGTGTTATAATATTTATTCTCGATTAAGATACGATGGTACAACGCAACAATACGCACATTGAACACGGTGCATGCTTAAACTAACCGGGTTATGCTTTTTTTAACCTCGGTGACAGGCTAAAAAGTATCAGTGAATATTTATTTGTTATAAAAAAAGTCCACATTTGTCAATACTTACTTCTTTAATTTCTCCTACATGCCTTCCTCATTAAGATTTATAAACTTACGCTTTAATGGAAGTATTCAGACTTAACAATAACTTCGTTTTGTTTTATTAGTTGTGTCATTTTGGCTGTTTGTTGATTTTGTTTACGCCTCTTTTCTTCCACTAAGCGACTACTATGCTAACTTCGTGCATATGCATTCCTCTCTGTCGCACTTGCTTATTCGAGCGACAGAGGAGACACACAAATGAACTTCGTTCGCGTTGCGCGGTAGCCCTTCAGCGCGCGCATAGCGGGCGGCGCGTAGAGCGCGGAAAAAATAAAAGAGCGTGCCATTTTCCTTAGATATATGTAACTATTTATTTTCGCTGTGTGTTTGATTACTGTTAAAACTTTCAATAAGGAAAATGTACCGCTCAACCAATTGGAATCAACAAATTTGGTGCTATGCCAAAAGAAATTGACAAATTTTTAGATTTGCAGGACCCTGATAGATACACTGGCCATAGTTTTAGGAGAACTTCGGCATGGCAGCTGGCGATCTGACAAAGTCGCTGAATCGTATGTTGAAAATTCTCTTCAAAATAAAGCAAAGATTTATGCGAAAAGAAATTAACTTAGAGTCACCGGCGAAGAAGTTTTTTCCTGAACCAAAGCCGCCTACATCTCGCGACTCTGGACTAAAGCCGTCTGCAGCTCGCGACCCTGGACTAAAGGAGTCTACATCACGCGACCCTGGACCAAAGCCGTCTATATCTTGCGACCCTGGACTAGAGCCGTCTACATCACGCGACCCTGGACTAAAGCCGTCTACATCTCGCGACCCTGGACTAAAGCCGTCTACATCTCGCGACCCTGGACTAAAGCCGTCTACATCTCGCGACCCTGGACTAAAGCCGTCTACATCACGCGACCCTGGACTAAAGCCGTCTACATCTCGCGACCCTGGACCAAAGCCGTCTATATCTTGCGACCCTGGACTAAAGCCGTCTACATCTCGCGACCCTGGACTAAAGCCGTCTACATCTCGCGACCCTGGACTAAAGCCGTCTACATCTCGCGACCCTGGACTAAAGCCGTCTACATCACGCGACCCTGGACCAAAGCCGTCTACATCTCGCGACCCTGGACTAAAGCCGTCTACATCTCGCGACCCTGGACCAAAGCCGTATACATCTCGCGACCCTGGACTAAAGCCGTCTACGTCTCGCGACCCTGGACTAAAGCCGTCTACGTCTCGCGACCCTGACCCAAATACATCTACGTCTCGTGACTATAATTATTGGGTGCGTTCCGTTCCTACTGATGTGCCGCAATATTCCGAATCTTACGAAAATATGTGTTTATCGCCGACTTTTACTCCTAAAGAAAAGGCAAATCATCACATAGTTAATAACACGAATAATACTACAAATACGATAACACAAACTAAAAATGCCCACTAAAACTGTCGAATATCACTTTCAAAATTGTACTTTAACTAATCGTTTTAAAAATTAAATGTCTGAGACTATATTACCTATATTACTTTGTTTATTTTTTCTCACAAATGTGCTGAAAAACGTCGTATGATACGCGTGAGTTTTGATCATTACACTCTCGGCTTTCTTATCGCGCTCGCAGTGTCTGGCCAGAAGAAAATGTAATACTGTGCATCACAGCCGTAATTGAAATAAGCATTTTCCCTAAATTATACGTAGGTACGCATGATTTTTATACAACTACCGATGTATAAAAATCATGCGTACCGACGTGAGACTCAGATAAGTAAACCAGAACAATTATAAAGTAATTATTACTAAGTTGTCTTAAATTTTATCGAACACATTGTATGTCGACAGCAACTACCTTTCACAATGAAGTTTATACATATGGTTAGATAATTTACCTATGTTGTATTGTTTCACAACAAATATTGATTAGTACATATTTTTATACGAGTTTTACTAAAGAAGGTTTGACTAAGGCGCATTTAGCAATCTTATTCAATCAATAAATTTTTAAGACATGGTTTTATTGCCGAATGTACCTGGTACCTACTTTCCTACGTTTTTGCACAATCAATACAATCACCTATATTTTTCAGGAGCAAGCAAGACGGATTTATCATGTGTAATTAAGGAATATTCATTCTCATGCCTAACTTTTCTCAAGGGTATCGTAATATTTCAATTGTCACCTGACTTACACAAATGTGCTGAATTTCAACTCATGGGCCGCGGGAAGTTCGTCAAATTTGACTTGTAAGATTTGACCAGCATAAAATTATAACTAAGTGACATTGAAAGTTCAATAAGAACCAGATAAAAATATCTGACTATATTCAGGCTATTTACGAAGCGAATGTGCACTTTGCAGCAAAATGAAAGCGTCGGGCCGACCTAGGCCAACGTGCAGGGCGGCCGCGGCCGGCGGCGTTTTTAGTCGCACTTGAGATCTCTGCGCAGCGTCTGTTGCGCCCGGCAGGCGCCGCCGCCGCCACTTATCCACCACTATGCAACTCCTAATAATACTATCGCTCAGCTAGGGCTGCCTCCGAACTCTTCTGGTCCAAATATTTTTAGGTATTTCGTGGAGGGAATTTATTTGTGGGGGTTACCAGAGCCACCGAGGATGCACTGTGTTGAGAGCGAGGGACCTAAATGTGTTCCTTCTTCTGTCAACACAGTGCATCCTCAAATCTTATAAAGGGTCGGCAACGCGCACGTGACTCCTTTGGAGTTGCGGGCGTCTATAGGCTGCGGTGGCCGCTTACCATCAGGTGGACCGTAGGCTTGTTTGCCACCGGCGTTGTATAAAAAAAATTACAAGATATAAAGTATTTATTTTGGTTGCTGATGTGTTTAGCAGTAAAGTATAATGGCGGAAAAATTACTACTGTTACTTAGTTACGTCCCTTTACCTATTATAAGCGTCTTTGACGAGGTTGTGGGTCAGTTTTTGATAATTTTAGTTATAGGTGATTTTCTAACACGTCGGTGAGGAGGTGGTATGACATTATTATGCTGCCAGTCTCCAGTATCAACTGACATGTCAGTAGTGCTCCTTTACTGCTCGCCTACTTTAAATGAGTGTTTCCTGAATGGCACGGGATACGCGGAAGAGGGAAAAACGAATGCATTCCTGCTCGGTTGTTTACTTCTGCTAAAGTAATACTGGCAGTATCAAGCCGATTGAGGAAGTCGGTGCGACATTATATAATAAGCTCACGCCAAAGAACAAAATACGCCATATACCGATGCCATCCCTTAAGACAGCAAGTCGCCTTAAGTAAGATTTAATAATTACGTACTGTTCTAATAAGTCGCGTATTTATATTGTAGCACCCCTGTAATTAAATGGCTGCGCCTTCTAATACATTTCTAAATTATGCGCTCAAATAGAATAGGCACCACTAGCGAGGTGACCCAAAGATCTCAAGTCCCAACGGCTTGCCTACTTTGAGGCAATTTAGCTTGCTCTGGGTACCTATACCTATGTATGTGTTATCGTCACACATGCACGTGTAGGCATACTAAGTGTGCATTCAACAGGAGCCCTTCATATAATTAGGTTAAATACGCCGGTGAGATATCTGTACATTCATACCTGCTAAAGTGTTGTATTCAGAAATTCGAACGATGCAGATAACAACTACCTATGGAAAAATACTCTGAAGGTGCATCCCTAACCGAAGAGAGGTGACGTGACCCTGTATCTGGCATATCTTACATCGATAATCAATCTGTGTTCATTGCACAGTGATAAATCCTTAAAATATCCACCATGCTGGTGTAGCTGAAATACCTCGCAGTGGTAACATACACAGTGTTAAAGCTAGATTATCCATTAGCGAGATGAACACGTCAAGTGTAACTAAATGTTAGCCATGAGTAAAAACGGTAGCTAGCGTTTAAGACAAAATTAGTTATGCATTAATGCCCAAACAGCACACGTTTAGTACCTAAAGAATAATTTACAAAATGGTTGCGACTTACTCGTAGTTCCAGTAGTTAGCCAATAGGGTAGCACTAGCTAGTAAGTTCAATGATTATTGCAGAGGATATCATCCACCTACTTTCTTATAATACGTATTATAACATGTATATTTTTACGTTTACATTATTACGTTTTTACCTAGTTTGGTTTATCTCACAAGCCCCCTTAGCCTAATTGGTAGTGACGCTGCCTACGAAGCTGGAGGTCCCGGGTACGAATCCCGGTCAGAGCATTTATTTGTGTGATGAATACAAATATTCGTTCCTGAGTTTTGGATGTTATCTATGTATTTAAATGTCTATTTATCTACATAAGTACATAGTCATCGCTTAGTACCCATAGTACAAGCTTTGCTTAGTTTGGGACAGGGTGAATTTGTGTAAGATTGTCCACAAATATTTAAAGGGATGACGTTTACACTTGTTGGGGCAAAATTGAACTCAGTCGTAAATCGCTTTTAAATTTCGAATTCGCCAAGCACAAGTCTGAAATTACAAAGTCCAGTTTCGTTGACCCATGATTCGTAACATCAATTGTTGGCAAGCTCATACCAGTGCCTTATCGTTTGATATTAGCCAAAATATTTACGACACGTCGTTTTGAAAGAACGCCACATTTGTTCATCATTCGTTTCCCTTGGCGACATATAGATCTGCGCAGTGAGACACATACGTTCCCTATTGGTCCTGCAGCTGACGCATCCCGGATCCCGGGCGACCCGTCAACAGTGCAGCAGTTTACCCTTTGACAATTGTCCATCATTTGTGTTGTGACGTGGTTGTGACATGTGTAAACAATCAATTTAGTATGCCAAATCTGTGATTTTTGTAGTATTATTTTATTTAGTTTTTACCCCCTTATTCATAAAACTTAACAAACCTCTGCTAACTAAAATGTCAGTTGTCTGTGTCTCACAAGCACATGTGTCATAGTGACAGATAAAGACAAACGAACTTAAGCGGCTAGTTAACTAATATAGGTTTGATAGACGTTTATGAATAAGGGTGTTAGTCTTTTAAGTTTTTTTTGTTTTTCTATGCCCTCTCGCTCATTTTGAACCCGGCGGAGTTACTGTACTGCCCCTCTTGCGGCAATAATAAACAATATAAAGGTCAGCGGGGGCTCGCTATCAATACCGCTCGCTGTCATGGCATTCGCATGGCTATTGATCCCCCGCTGCCGAGTGCAAGTCAGGCCGCGCCATCAAAATTTCCTTAAGGCATGGGAGCTTCTACTTACTTTTCCATACAAAGTGCTTCATGTAGACAAATCCAACAAAGCCTCACTCACGTCGCAAATCAAGCTCAATACAGCATCACTGTCCGATTTACATTCCGTCCCTCTAAATTGTTTCAGTAGCAGATCAACCAAGCCTCCAAATTCATTAAATTCTAAAATCAGAGCAATTGAAAATAAACTATCTGAAGGGAATGTGAGTGGGGCATCCCGCCTTTTATTTTCTCGCGATAACACGAGAACTTCTTTGCTAAAGCAACTCACGGCACTGATAAATTTGATGCTGTCAGGACAAGTGCACGGCGAGATAGTTCCAGTCTTATATGGTGCCAATTTGATTGCTTTAGCAAAAAAAGATGGTGGTATTCACCCAATTGCCGTTGGCTTAACTTTCAGGCGTCTGGCTTCAAAGCTATGCTGCCGAAAATTTAGCGAGAGACTTATAAAAGTTTTCAAGCCCCGTCAGCTGGGTTTTGGAATTAATGGCGGTTGCGAGTCAGCGGTGCATGCTGCACGCACTTTTTTGAATCGTCCGGGATATGAGGTATTTATAAAAATAGATGTTAAAAACGCATTCAATTCGATAGACCGCGGCGCTCTGTTAGCTGAAGTCAAAAAAGTGCTCCCAGAGTTATACAACTACTTGTGGCAATGTTACGGAGCGTCTTCAAAATTAATTTATCAGGACAAAACTATACCTTCATGTGTGGGATGTCAACAAGGAGATCCGCTTGGTCCCGCCATTTTTAGTTTAGTAATCCACCCCATCATCTCATCACTAAATTCTAAATTCAATTTATGGTACTTGGACGATGGTTCTCTAGGCGGAGATGCCTTAATCGTTCTACAGGATTTTAAGACAATCCTTGATAAGTTTTCGAAAATCGACCTTTTTTTAAACTTCACAAAATGCGAAATTTTTATCCCGGAGCAGCTCCCAATTGAAAAAAAAATGACATACTAACAAATTTTAATGCAGTTTTGCCTAATGTCTCCGTTCATTCCAATTCATCTCTCACCCTTTTAGGCTCGCCAATTTTCGAAGAATCTATCAACCCTGTCATTAATTGTAAATTAACTTGTTCAAGAATACATCCGACCTTCTTTTTCAGATCAGCTCTCATATGGCCCTTTTCATTATTCGGTTTTGCTTATTCACCCCAAAATTTATGTATATATTGCGCAGTTGTCCCATCTGGAAATTCCATACCATTTTGTCATCCATTGATTCCTCCCGTCAGACACTTTCCAAAATTCTCAACATCAATTTAGACTCCAGCACCAAACCCTGGACTCAAGCGGTTCTGGGTGTTCGAGCCGCGGCCAGCGTAGCCCTACCTGCATTCCTATCCTCTGCCTATGCCTCGCTGTCTCTCGTCGGTATCATTCTTAACCTTCCCTAGATAATCGACGATGAGATAGCGAGTCTCAAGGAGGCCACAGATGCATGGTGTGAGTTAGACATTTTCAACAGGCTTGGAACTAAGCCCTCGCCTTAAAGTGGTGCAAGCATCCCTGATAGATACTAGCCCGGACGATTTTGAACGCGTCCGCCTCCTAGCGGTTTCCACCCCCGAGTCGGGGCATTGGCTGCACGACAGATTGGTACCGTTCTGGACCCAGGCACATTAAGAATTGCCTGTTCCTTGAGGCTTGGGGCCAGAATATGTGTTTCACATACATGCGTCTGTGGCAAAAGCGTCGATGAGTCGGGTAGACATGGCCTCTCATGTATAAAAAGCGTCGGCCGCTTATATCGCCACGGCATTATAAATGATTTGGTCCGGCGTTCGCTTGCCACCGTGTCTGTGCCTGCTATCCTCGAACCCACAGGGTTGGCAAGAGACGATGGCAAGCGACCTGATGGTGCCACTCTAGTGCCGTGGAGGTTGGGTAGAGTCTTGGTGTGGGACGCAACGTGCGTTGATACGTTTGCTCAGTCCCACATCCAAGTGACTCGCTCTCAATCCTGCGCTGCAGCTGACCAGGCCCAGGTGTTGAAGCGCCGCAAATACTCGTCTTTAATTAAAGACTACGAGTTTGCGGCGCTGGCGATGGAAACATTGGGTCCCTGGTCAGCTGACATGAAATCATTCATGAAGGCAGTGTCTAAACGTCTCGTTGACGCTTCAGGGGACCATAGGGCTGGGGCGCCTACCTCTCCCAACGTATTTCTTTAGCAAAACAGAGAGGTAACGCCGCCAGCGTTATGGGCACCATGCCACAGACGGAACTTTTGGACGGGGTCTTTTTTTGTGACATGGGCTAGGCAAGTTGGTATTAGTTTTTAACTAATTTGTAATTATTTGTTTGTATGTTTTTTTTTGTTTCTATGCTAAGTTTGTAATTTAATCACCTTTATTAAGCCATGGAAAAAGTTACATAAACGGAAAACAAAGTATGACCCTCCTCGTCCTGTGAAAATTCCGATTTATTTTGGACGTTAATGTATTATATAATGGTTCAAAACTCCAAAATCAAAGCAACTATATCAGTCACAGAGAAGACAAATCTGTGTTAAACGACATTTTATATCAATAATTAAAAAAATATTGGTCACACAAACATGAAACTTTGAACTATTGAACTAAATTAAGGTAGATTTAAACTAAACCTGTAAAAAAGTAGATGCTTCCCAAGTCCCTATTACCGGCAGTAACCGGCAGCTTTGACCAAAATTGCTGCCCGCTCTTTGGCCACCCAACGTCTTAACGAGGCGCTCGCTATTTCCTTGTAAATGACCTTCGTGCTCGGTCGCCAAGGTCCCAGGGTTAGGAGTACGGAACCAAATAATACGGAGCTGCAGTCTCATTTGCTATGTTGAACCTTTAGTATAAATACAATGTCACAAGCAACACATGAGAAGATTCAAATAGAAACTGTTTACACCAATTCTCGTTTCAGGCAAGATATTCTTTTTGTGTTAACTCTACCTACCACGAAATCAAAAACTATAATCCTTTAAGTACAAGACGGATACAATTTAGAGGTACGGAATCCTAAAATTATGAAATTGTAAAATTTTCTCTAAAATATTACATTCATTTTGAAATTGGGCTATTAATTGCTTCGACTAAAGTATACCAGCTTTCTATGAAGAGCGATCGCTGAAAAAACGTCTGAGACGTAATACGACACAAGTGATTCCATGTGTACCATACTCAATTTAGCTTGTCAAGCTATCTTACTTAAGATGTAAACCGTTATTCATGTATACGCGCAAACGCGTGTAACGCGGTTTAATTTTTTTTTACCGCGATATGGATCAGTGATCACCAATTTTGGTTGCTTTTAACATAGTATTTATTGATATAGTATATGTACCAAATTATAAAAAAAAAATTGTGCGTATATTGTCTATAAGTAACTGACACATATTTATTTCCCTGTACAAGAAAATATTTACAAGTGTAATTTCTTATTTGTTATTGTTCTAACAAGTATAGATAAAAACTGATCTTAATGCCCCTTTTTACAATATCCACGGTTTAAATCATTGGAAAAGATATACATTTTATTAACGCAAGAATGAGAATTGCACCTAACTTTAATGTAATGTAAAGGCATACTAGGTGTTAATAATTCAACAATAATGAGAAAATCCTTGTGTTCCTAGTAAGATTTCGAAAAAAAACCGGTCAAATGCGTGTCTGACTCGCGAACCGAGGGTTCCGAACATAGGTCGTATACCCGTCCAGACCCCATTTAATTCAGGAAATATCTTAATAGCGCGATGTACAAAATATAAATTGAACGCCGTGAGTACAGCGGCACAAGTAATTGTTGTAACTTTAAACCAAGTACTAACAACTACATAAATTTTAGTTGACCCATATTAGGTTCTTAACAACTGCGATAGGCAGATATCAAAGCGCAATCTATTTAATCTCCTATATTAAACATTAAAAACATTACGGCTCGATGGGTTAGCATGTGTTGGCTTATATTTATATCGCAAGCGCTTTAGAGGCTATGGGTCAGTGTATTAAGTAACTCTAATCTATTGTTTTTTATGTGATTATGCATATAATTGCTTGAACTTTAGCACCTGAAATGCGTTGATTTTAATTAACATAAGTCGTTTTGGTTTGGAAATCATTTAGCTCTTGAGCTCATCATAATCAAATAGAAGCGTAATACTCTATTTGTAACTAGGATCGTAAAAATAAAAACGAAATAATGCGAAAACATGCTTTATCATAGCTACGTTAAGACTCAAAGTGTAAAATTATGTTCAATATAATTGTGTAAAATATGTTCATTAATATTAACTTCAACTTCTCCTAATATCATGGGTATAAAATGACACGTCTGTGCCAATGTCGTTGTCAAATGTCGTGATATTGACAACTGTCTATAGAGTCGCCTCACCATACGTCCTTATTATATATTGACCCTAAAATTCGTGACAAATATGTGCATATTCGGAGTACAGGCTTATACTGGTTCTTCTGGATCGAATTTTCCGTACGTCAGCAAGCATTCTAAATATCTACATGACTCTGGTCTGGTTCATAAGTTCAACTCCATCAATTTGAGGGATGATTTAAGGGACAAAAAGTATCACTCGTGTTAATCCAGGCTAAAAACTTTATGTATACAAAGTTTCATCATAATCCGTTCAGCCGTTTTTGCGTGATTGAGTAACCAACATCCAAATATTCAAACATCCTAACTTTCGTATGTATAATATTAAGTAGGATATTTTATATGATTTCGTTACAAATATATAGTTTTTAGACTTTTCCCTGTACTTGTAGTATATAACGATATTACTTGTCAAATTTCATAGTTCTAGGCCAACGGGAAGTACCTTATAAATTTTGACTCCTTTGAGAGTGTCGTAATTTACTTTTTTTTTGCGACATAAACACCCGTACATTTCTTTTACGTTAACTTAGAAGTATGATTTTTTCACGGCTTCAAGGGACTGTAGACCTTAGTATAAGGTTTTAATTTCAACTCGATTCCTCTACGTTTTCCCGAGATAAAGGGTTGTGACAGACAGACAGACGGACAACAAAGTGATCCTATAAGGGTTCCGTTTTTTCCTTTTGAGGTACGGAACCCTAAAAATCGCATGAATAAGAAATATACACTACTTGAACAATATAAAGAACATTTAAGGTAACATCATAACACAAAAAGGATATATATATTACGGCTGTGATTAAATATTATAACGACTAGTTTTTATTTTATTTCACGTTATAAATATTTAACACTGACAAAATAAAATTTCATACTGGATAATTAATAGTCGATGATGAGAAACATAGGTCATAAAATGCATAAGACACGGTTCCCACATTATAGCGGGAGCGTGCATGTGGCACCGAGTGCGCGGGCGCAGGTGCAGCCACTCCAGCGCCGCCATGTGACCGCCATTACCACTTCATATCACCATTTTTTGCTTCATTTTTTAATTGCCAATTCAATTAATACACTGGCTGCTTGAATTGAAACCGTCGCGGCTCTTTTGTATTTCTATAAATGATTTACTTAAAATATTGGTTGTAGTATTTTACATAGCATATAATTTTATTTGAGGAACCTCGACACGAAAGAAGAAGAAATATATAATTATGTTATTTCTTATAAATAAATTATTATCTCACATTGTAAATGTAAGTGAAGTGTGTAATGTTTTCAGTAATAAAACTATATTTTTAAGTGATGTAACAGGAATTCAAGGAGCTACAGTTCGTTTTGTACCTATCTTGTTTCTTACTTTTCAAGATTCCAAATATTTCAATATGAAAGGTAAGTTAAATATTCCAGTGCTCGGTACTGACCTAATACTTGGAACTTTCAATCTTATATCATAATAACAGAGGTTAACTATTAGGTGACAACTATCGGGCACTAAGGTGTCTGGCATTGGGACGTCTATCTTTAGGTGCGTTCATTTGAAGCTTGTCAACCTCCAGTCTCCCTGGACGATACTGTATTTGACATGAATTCCAATTCAATATCTTAGGTACCTATATAAAGATTAGCCTAGTTATGTTCCTGAAAGGAAACAATTCGAAGTGCAGGAATTCAAATGATTGAGTTGTTGTTAGTTGGGTTTAATATATTTAAGAGACTTTCCTAGAAAAGGAATGGGAAAGGCACATTATATTTAATCATTTGAATTACTACTGCACTACGAATTAGTTCCTTTTAGGAACAGAACTGGACTAATCATTCGATAGTGCCGTATAAGGCTACTTGGAAAATACATTACTTTGACATTATAACTATACTCAGGTACAGACCCAGTGTCATAATAGGGGATAAAATTCACACCCGGTCGCCGTCCTTCCAAATCGAAAAGTTACGTAATTCCCGTGCATTGACATGATTAAGAAGGAGTATCGAGGGGTTCGAAACAGTTATTGAGTGATAAAGGTCTGATAGTCGTATTTTGGAAGAGTTTTTGCAAAAGTGTGTCGGCGCGTGTAGGGCCCGCGCCCGCGCTGTGCGCCGCCCCGCCCCGCCCCGCAGATTAGATAACTGTTGAAATATTGCCGCCGACACCAATTAAATTACCGCGCGCCCTGCGCTGTGCGCCGCCGCATGCGGGCGCCCAACTCGCCGTTTTTTCCGTTAACAGTAACTCCATTAGTTGAAACCTTGACTCGCTAGCTTATCTTCCGGTTAATTACTGCCGACCTCCTATTTAAAGCAATTAAAAAGAAAATAAGACAAATAACATAAACCACGATTCATAAACCATATTATTGAGTTTTACGATAGTAGGTATTGTTACTAAAAGCTCTTTGAGGTGTCTAATTAGTAATTGCATATCGAAACATTACATAGAAGTTTCTTTGCATAAAAGTACCCTAATTGGGTGGTTACCAGCGCCAATAAAAGGCACATTAAAATTAAAACAAAAGTAATATGCATTCGTACGTAGGTATACCGCGGCATGTAAAGTTTTAATTAAATTGCTAAATTATTTGTTTATGATATGTAGTAGTAGTTGATTTATGATTTTTAGTTTAGATTAATGTGAAAGATGTATCTGCCGTAGAACTTGAAGACTTTGTAGTAAGTATTTGTATAAATCAAAAATATGGTATATGTATTTGTGTCGGTTTCAAGACGGTGATGAATGTGGTTTAAAACTGTTTCTTTTTCTAAATTACAATCCTTAATGGAGAAGCACTGGTTTGGTTTAGTGTTTTAACTTGGTGCCGTTAAGGTGTAGTTTCGGGCGCGCGCGGAGGGCGCGGGAAAGCCTCCCGTCGCGCGGCCACGCCCCACGCCCGCCCTCAGCAGGGAGAGTCGCGCTGTCGCCTGCTCTCCCCTTCAACTGACCGACACGTGCACGGGTCATTACAACTCGTTCCAATTTACTTACTTCATGCGTTTCTACTTCTATATTTATTTCGACGTTCAAATGTTAATGTCCTTTTGCGGGTTATATGAGGCGTTTCTTTGAAATTAGCTTGAGAGTCAAGCAAATATATTTTTTCTCTACCTATACCCCGAAAACATTTACGTTCTTTGTTATTGCGCAAGCGCAAAAAATGCCTGTTAAATTGTGCGCCTCGTTCGCCGCTTAACAAACGTATCTATAATTACGTATTTAATCCCGTTCAGGTACACAGATGTCTAAAGACTGGTAATGTTTTTTACAATGAGCCATTCAGTGAAATCCTGCATAGGTACAAAGTATTTTATAGGAAATCCTTAGACTGCCTACCGATCTCGCAAGGCGTAAACCAATTCTAAAATGAATCATCATCCTCCTCCAGTAGGTAAAGTTGCATCCTCAAGGATCTACTTCCAAGCTACTTCCAAGCTAATCCCAAGATTTGGCGTACGCACTTGTTTTAAAGGAAGCGGCTGCCATCCGACTTTCTATCCTAAAATGAATGTTCTTAAAATAAGTAAATATTTACGTAATTTGAAACAAAAAATATTTTTGTTTTGACTACTAAAGATTCATCAAGTGTACTAATATTAGTTATTTATTTCTAAAGAATCTTTGCTAACATCGTAACTGAGTAACATTAAGTTTTGTTTAAACTTTCGTAAACACACATGTAGATTTAGATTAAGTTTTGTATTAAGGTACAAGCTACATACACTCTGCGCTATATGACGCGCGGTCTGTCAGGCGGCTAAAGCGACTTCCTGATTGGTCGGAGGAGACGGTACAATATGAAATAACTGTCAGCTGTCAGTGTCAACTGTCAGTCGACTCAGAACTGCTTTTTACTGCTCTTGTTGACTGGTGCGGAGTGCACGGAAGCGGGGCGATACAGCGGCAGATACTTATCCGTTTCTGCGTATATTACTACTGCGCAAATTAATCGGTACTAGCACTATTCCGTCAAGTGAGGAAATTTCTTCGTCATCAGTAAGCTCATGTCAAAGAACAGAATACCAAATGGGTGAGGAACAAATTCTTTACACATAGTTTCGCATTTCACATTCCGTTGCGACACAAAAGTACCTACCCATACAATTTATATGGGTAACTTTCGTGTCACAACGAAATCAAATAAAATGTAGACCGCGTATTAAATGCCTTAACTATGTGCAAAGAATTTGTTCCTCACCCAAATATCGATCCTGCCCTATCATATCAGGAAGTCACCTGAAGGATGGTGGCGGCGGAGGAGCGAAACGGCATAGCATAGTCGCTAGTTTTTTTGTATTCTTTTTGAACCTGACTACGGTTGTATAGGCTGGTTTAAAGCGATAGTTAGATAGCTAGAGTGCGCGATTGGAGAGTAGCCTGGGGACAATCCAGGGGAAACCTCCGACATGACCACGCGTGTGGATTGGAACACTGGAATACTCTAAAAGTTTGCGCTCCAGTGAGATTGGTTGAGCGGTTTCAACCGAGCTATTGGGAGTTTTGTCTCTGGTTCACTAAACCTAGCCTAGTTGAGAAGAGTGCAGCAAGAAACTCAGCTAGGCCCGACCTGGGTCGGACTGATTCTACCCGGTGTGCAGCGGTACCGGGACGAATAGGGACTATATGTGTCTGTTGTCACGATCGCGCGGTGGACGTCCGCGTCCTCGCCGGCGGGAATGCCTAAGTGTACGCGTTGAGTCTGAGTTGGACGCCGTAAGCGCAGCGTTCCATCTTTTGATGGCCGCTGTGATTACGTTGTCCGGGGCCGTGAGTGTGTGCCTAGGACGCCGGACCGTGCGGCCCCTAATCAGTGATCGCCGAGTTACGACAGAGGGAGGAGGAATAGGAACTCAGTCGATGCCTTCCTATCTAACGGATTCCTATGACGGGGAGCGTTACCAAAATAACGTCTGGCAGTCTGCTTAAAGAAACCATACATGGTGCTAATCCCCATTTCGTGGTGCAGCCTGAGTATCGACTGGTACCACGGGGCAACAGTTGCTCTACGGAGAAAACAATTCTGAATCGTTTTCAGTCGCTATATTATTTAGTAGGAGAACAAAATGCCATTTTCCATATTAAACATGAAAGTTATGTTTAGATCTGCCTAACGTAAATTTATATAACTTGTTAATTGTTACTAAAATTATGAACCACTGACTCTTCAGCCTTCCTCTTTTATGACTTCAATTCTTCCTTGCTCTCTATCTCTATTCTTATACGACTTTGTATTTCTTTTTGCATAGTGCAACAATAGAAAGATTTCTTTCAAAAATGTTAATAGTTAGCACCGATGCCGACGAGACCTGTTTTAGTAATACAGTGATTTGGGTAATAATGTAATTTTGCGAACGGTTTCCGATATCAGACTTAAATGTCTTCATTAATTCGAATTAAGAAAACAAAAAAAAAATGCAGACAAATTACAAGGCTTCATCAGATCCCTCATCTGAACAGGTACATCATTCTAGTTCAGTTGTAAACTGTATACGTAATCATGTTTTCCGTGGTGTTTTTTATTGTTCGGCGTTGAGATTAATGGTCACTACAAGGAAGCAAAATATTTAAACCCTTGTTATATAGTTTTGATATGTAAGAGTATATGGATTCTGATTTCTACTTTAGGCCACGATTATGATCAGGCTTACCTAAACGTAATTTCGCGCGGCGACCGACGAAAGTTTCACATTAGATAAGCGCGAGCGGCGTGCCGCACGAAATTTATGCACGTAACGTATAAAAATGCAGGGTATGCTTTTGAAGATACTTAGGATTATTAACAGTACACTGAGTATTAATTTTTTTCGAACGACCCTCGGAGTCCGCTTGATAAATATGAACCCTGCAATTGCCAGCTGTGATAATAAACTTAACTCACTAGCTTTTCTCAAATTTGGGCCAACGTATACAACACAATGCAATTATTAATATATTAATATACAATTTAATTAAACTTCATAATCACAATAATAAAACGTGAAAATTTTATGGTGTCCTCGTCGTTTATTTTTTAAATATAATCGCAAGTGATTTTTTTTCATCGGACAACTAACACTACCACTAACAGAAAAAACATTTTGACATTTCACTTCAAAGTTTTTAGGGTTCCGTACCAAAATGGTAAAAAAAGGAACCCTTATGGTTTCACTTTGTCTGTCTGTCACATCGCTAAATATCTCAAGAACCACTTATGCTATCGATTTGAAATTTGGAACAGTTATAAAGAAGGGTAACATACATGCATGGAACATGTTTTTTTAAAAAATTTTATATATTTTCTGTGAAAAAATAGGTGGTTCAAAATTTGAAAGTCTAGTGAATGTGTCAAGTGGGGTGTCATTTGAAAGGGCTTGTTTCACATTTTGGAACATTTTTTTTTACGTTGAGTCATTTTCGATTTATGAAGGAAAATGTAAAAAAAATACCGTTCCCCCCTTATCTCCGAAGTGCACAAAGGAAAAAAATTGAAATTATTATATATGGTTGATAGCAACACAAATATTACAGGATAAATATAACTAAGTAAATCTCTATCTAGCTTTTTGTTTTTAATCCTCTTAAATCATTTATATACTAAGTTTGTAATTTAATCACCATTGCATGCATTTTTGTTTTGTAAATTGCTATGAAATTATGCTGAAAGTACCTTCTTTCAAATAAAAAAGAAATATTGAAATCGGTTCACGTGATAAAGAATTATCCTTGTAAAACCGACATACATACTACGTTATTCAGTCGCTCAAATAGTAACACAAGGCGCCGATAGATGGAGCTGTACCCATAGCTACTTCGCGCTGTTAAGATTTTTCCTGAATGAATGGGGTCGAGACGCGTACTTTATCCGTCGTGGTTTCGTGGTCTTGGTTAAATTTGGTCTCTGTCTTGTTCTGTTCTAAAGTCGAGTTTGGTCTGTTGTGTGGGAGAAAGGGAATTCGCCGCTAGAGGCGCTAGTGTAGCGTGAGGTCTCTGAAATGTCAAATGTCACTCTTTGTGGTTGCGCTACGCGGGTTAATATCTAATTGGAACAATATGGTGAGTATTTTGCAATACCTGAGCTTAATTATGGCAAATATGAGTTAAGGGTCAATGACTGTCACTTCTTTGAGACAGTTTTGTCTTTCGGAAACTTATTTCCTAACAAAACAGGACTGCGCTACAATGCGGGATGTTGGATATTTTTACGGTACGATTTTAAGGTTACGTTTAAATCATATTTAATACCTTAAAATCGTTCTCATGCCCATAATAACCAATAAAAAAAATTGTCAGCTGGACCTTACTCGACAGTGGCGTCAACTGGTGAGCACAAAAACCATTGCCCTCATTGTCGTGGTATTACTTGAAAGAAAAGGGGAAAAAAATTGATCGAATAGTCGTGGTGTATATTAGATTTGAGCTTGGTTTTTAAAGAAAAGTTGTATTGTGGCTGTGGGTAATTTAGAGGAAAAAACTAAAAAACAGGTTTTCAAGTCTAATAATAGTTTTACTTATTGATACCTACTGTGATATTAAATTGTGGTCGTTTCTCTCCTGTTTTCATTGGGGTTTTAGGAAAATTCTCTTTTAAGAGTTCATAATCGAGGAAGATATTTAAAATGAATGTCGTACGTAATTGGAAATAATTACATTGAAGATGATTGCGTGGATAAATTTCCTGCAATTCTTGCTAGTAACACTAACTACTGTCTGCCGAATACTATATACGAGTTACTTGTACCTGACTTGCGAAGGCAAGTCAAACCGATTCGGCCAGATCAAGAACATTTACAATTCTTATTTCGTGATAACAGCTTATCTTTATGACGGTTTAGCCTTAGAACACCGAACAGACATGTATTGGGTGGCATGCGATAATTTGAAAATTTGTGCGAAACCCTCGGTGCGGGAGTCAGACTCGCACTTGGCCGGTTTTTTTTTAATTTGTAATAAGTATCTGACTTTAAACTGTATGTGTGTATGTGTACTGTTCTTCACCTTTCAATATGTAGCGAGTAACTTCACCTTTACCGGACATTTTTGAGAAAAATATCATCATTTGTGTATTTTCCATAGCTTTGCGTCAACTGACGGGTGAGTAGTAAGACTTTCAAGGCATTGTTATCCCGCAAATAACTAGAAGAGAAAAGGCTATTCCGTTATCCGTAAGACGTTTCTACACCATTTGCCGTAATTCAAGAATAAGCATATTTCTAAAACCCTTACCCGCACTTATTGTTATTAATATTGTCACAAAATATCATCATATGGTTGTCTCTTTTATGACAAAGCTTGTGTTCGTCAAATCATATTTTATGTAAGTTTAGTTTTTGTTCACGTGCCTACGACATCGCTCGAGCCGCTATACAGGTCATTCAGAAACTTTTTCTTCGTATAGGGCTAATGGTGCCCCGTATCAGTCCAACCTCAGTCTGCACCACTGCATGGAGATTAGCATCGTGTGTGATTTATTTAAACAGACTGCCAGACGTTATTTTCAACTACGTTCCCATCCCTCTCCCTCTGTCGTAATGTAGCTCTGCGATCACTAATTACACACACTTACGGACCCGGACGGACGGACGGCGTCCTACTCAGGCACGACGCGTAGGTACACTCGGGCAGTCCCCGCCGGCGGGGACATTCACCGCGCCTTCACGACAACACAAACACCTATAGTCCCTATTTGTCCCGGTACCGCTGCATACCAAATAGATAGAGACAGTTGGATCCAGTTCGGGCCTAGTTGAGTTTCTTACTCTTCTCAGATAGGGTAGGGTTTAGTGGACCAGCGACAAAACTCACAGTAGCTCGATTCTACTTATACCTGGAGGCTACTCTCCAACCGCGCACTCCTATTGGGCACGACCTAGTTGGTGTCAGTACGGAACCCTTCATTGAGCGTGATCCGACACGCACTTGGCCGGTTTTTTATGTCACAGTTTGGGGTAGTGGACTAATGGTAGTAGGTACGGAACCCTTCATTGTGCGGAGTTCGACACGCACTTCGCAGGTTTTTAATAAATAGCATCTGGTCAGTTTAGGAAGCTATTTTTGACTGACTAATACTACTAGTCTTAATCATTATGTTTAGCTAAATTAACCCGCACTAAAACATCTCACGAAAGCATCTTACTATATACATGTACTATAAGTTTTAAAATAATATTACTAGTCGTGACATAAGTTGCCTTTTACGTGCTCTGAAGATAGCAAGAGCCGACCCGGCTATAACTAGGAATATTTTATTATTCAAAGTCTCCATCGATATATATGCTTAAGATATCGTCCGAAAACAGAAATACGTCTGGCCGTACTTATCCCGGTCGGTCGAATTATTATGGTAATGATGAGCCCGATTCAGATATTGGAGGTTCGAGGGGACACTTTCCCATACGTCAGCTGGGAGTTGGCTTATCGCGTGGCGCCTGCATTAGTGGCCCGCGGGCCGCCCCCCGCGCCCTCACCCCTCTTCTGCTGTCCGGCGCCGCCGGCGCCGCCGCTCTTAAGCCGCGACAACATTTTTTAGTTTTTTTGTCAGCTCTCGATGTGGAAGGTAATTAATGAGGCTGCCGGCCCTCTGTGAGAAAGAAGACACTTGACTTCAAAACACAGAGCGATTCGCGATCACATGGCATTCTCATGCGGCGTTATTGAGTGCTCAATTGCTCATAGTGTTTATGCCCCCTAAACCATGTTCGTATTTGTATTAAGGCCCGATTAAAAAAGCGTAGTATTCAAATACTCACTTATGGTTAAAATCATTTTCATTTAATAATGTATTACGTATGTCCAAAACTATACAAGTCCGTACTTTAAAAAAAATATAATTATCACTTTAACTAGGTGTTAAGTACATATGTCTAATGACGCAAGAATTTGTCACCGGAGTCGAAAGCAAGGGTTTTAGAAATATGCTATCGTTTCTTTATTACGACCCGCAGATAAAACAACATTTCTATTTCTTTAGGTGAGGTAAAAATTAGATACTTTAAGTCAAAATAAGATTATCTAGAGATGCCTACGATAATATAATGTGGGTGAGGCCTACGTCCAGCAGTGGATGTCTTTCCGCTGATATAATGATGATGATGATAAGAGATACCTACCAGGTTATTTTTTTTGTTGTGTTATATGCAACTTTATAACGTGATTTTATTGTACCGATAAAACGAGAAGCCGATCATAAACTACGGCTGCCGTGAACAATGTGACCTACTTAATTACTAATCCTAATTTACAAAAAATACCTAACAAAACCTTAATCCCGATGGGACTGATCGCACGCGGCCCCTCTACGCCGGCGCAAACTTGAGCGAGCGCGAGAGAGAGCCTTTGTGTGTTAGCTATTAATAACCGATCCGATCGGAGTGGATTAACACATTAACAGGTTCGTTGTCACCAGAATAAAAGCATTTCCGATTTGTGTCGGGAGCCTTAAACGAAAAAAATTGGTGATAGAGTCAGGCGACGGGGTAGGAGAGGGTATCAATTAGTAGGGCTTGTAAGTTGTAGCAGCGGGCGCCACCGGCCCCGGCAGGCCCGCCGGCCGGAGCGCCGGCTCGGTGGCGGCTCAGTGATAAACCTAGATACGGCTTTTTTGATTTAACATTTTTATTACACTACTTTTGTCACGGCCGTTAATCATTTACGAAGCAAATCAAACACTTACATTAATGACCTAATGCCGAAACCTGACAAGTATGTAGAAGAACCTGAAGCGGATGCCGAGCCTTGACGACAAGTTGGTTGTGAATTTAAGGCAACCTTTTTTCACGGACACATTGCAATTGTGTCTTTCCCTTGCCATAGTAACGTACAGTAAAGGAAACGTACCTTATTATACCGCATTTCCATCGTGACAACAGCGAAAAGGCTATACGTGTTTCGATTTACTTGACTGTACATATGCATTTAATTTAAATATTTTCCAACTGATTGTAGTAATATAATTTCGCGAGTGTTAAGTAATAAACCAGCTTCAGCTCACCTGCTACACCTAAGGGGTACTTCAAAGGTGCCCTACTGCATCATTGACCGTGTTTAACACGAGTAACGAGTACGTTCACGTTTCTGTTTTTATAACAGTAAACTGCGGTGATAATGAATGTTTCTCCAAAAAATCAAACAAATCCATGTGCGAGTGCTCGACACCCCTTAAGGTGTCGAACATTGGGACTTTTATCTTGTTTTTTTTTTATATTCCAGAGTGTTTACGTGCGGAGCGCATATCAACTATAGTCATAATATATGTCTCCTTTCGTGCACCCAATATAACCGAATCATCTGTACAGTGATTAATTTCATAACCTGTGAATATTCTTTTTCACCTCACTAGCTCCGAAAGCCCTTTTTTATTATTTAAAAACAGATTACAAAACTGCATTTTATCCACAAGAGTGCAAATATATTTTAAAGTCAACAGTGCATTTGAGCACCGAATACATAGCCCACAATGTCTGCTCGCTGAAATACGCCAAGAATACGTTTCCTGAGAATGTGTTTGCATTTTTGTTTGTCTTCCATTGAATATATTGGTCGTAAATTCGATTATATTTTTCTCTTAACTTACCGGGCAACAAGTTTTGCATTGCTGCGTTCGCTTCCGCCTTCAGATTAGGCGGAGTGCAATCAATATCTAAGCTACTCTCATCACTCGAACTCATTTTTGAAAGTAAAACGCAAAATTACCTCAAATCCACGCTCTAATAAACTGTAATGTAATTGCCGCCAACTTATTACTTATAAGTTGTATTTTTGTAACCATAGACATTTTAAAAATTAAAATTAAAAAATGACACACATACGCACTGTGTTGAAAAACGAGTGGGTTGCTTGGCTGAACGCAAAATTTCTCAAGTCTGACTGAATTACTGTAAAACTGTCAGATAATTAAAAAAGACAAGCAGCTGAAAATAATGGGTTTTGGTAGGATTATTATACTCCTAGGAGTATAATAACGCCTAGATAGGGACAAATTTTAACTTTTTAAATTTAGGCGGATAAAAACTACGCACTTCCCGTGTTCGTTTTTCAAACAAAGTACGACCCTTTCCGAGCATGTTTGAGAAAAGTAGATTTTTGCTGCGAGTGTTGATGTTATCCCGAGCAAGTGAAAGATTCTATAATTGAATTACGAGCGTAGCGAGTGATTCAAAATTAGAATTTTGAGCGTAGCGAGGGACTCAAAGACACGAGATGCAAATATCTTTACTCTCGTGTGATACATACAACTTTTCACCTCAGCGGCGAGAACATATAACGCAAAGGAATAAAAAGCCACGTAGAAGCAATCAAATATTTTTTATGTAAAAAAGTCAAAGAATATATACTCATATGTATTTTATATGAAATAATAAACATTAACTACAATTACTCTTTCCCATAATATTCACTTTAAATGACGTTAAGAAAAAGTCAGTTTGTTTATGCATTTGGCCGATATTTGTCTAATGTCCAAGATGTACCTACTTACTTATAAAGCAGTAAAAATTAAAAGTAAAATTACTACAATTGCTTAAGTTGAAAGTTACAGTTTTATTGGGAATTAAATGTCGGTGACTGACGACGGGTTACGACATAATCCGCTTCTTCTGTTGTACCTGTACGTGGTTCTGACCAAGGGTCTGAATGCTTTACATTTATGTTGTCCACAATAGGTTTGCAGATTTTGGATTTATTTTCTATGGAGTGGAGTCCTCAATGTATCCCTCTGCTACGGTATTCGATTTCCACCCGCCATGTCGCTTTAATGTAGTCAGGGCAGCTCCTCCATCTGCCAAGAGAGTGGCCGGCGTTCGTCTGAAGCTATGGCCAGTGTATAGCTGCGGCTCTTAAAATTTTAAATATGTAGCTATTTCACGTGGGGCCCCACTAATTTTATTGACACCCGTAGGCTGTCGCGAACACTTTCCATTTCGATACTGCAGAAAAGATCGTTCGGTTTTCGTGTTCGCAGCGGGGTAATCACGTAACTTTTTTACTACCATTAGGTAGATTTTAATGTCAAATTCTAATTGTCAGGCTCATACTTTTATACTTCAAAATTGACAGTAAAATCTATCTACCGTTAGTATATAAAGTTACGTGATTCGCCTGCAGTCCTAATTTTCGGTAATCTTCTACTATATTATGAGCGTATTCCTCACGAATCACAAAAGACCTGTCAATGTTTGTTTTTGTGTTTGGCAGGTTTACTAAAATCAAATAGTCTGAGTGTCTTTCGATGGAATTTTTTCGATGGCATTCAGAGTAATGTTTAGTAGTTCATTAGTCTGGCATGCTCCGTTAATTCCCATAATGAGGATAACCTGAAATATTAATTTTATGTGTAAATATTTTTGTGTAAAAGTATCACAAACATGTTAATACAGTCAGTTGTGGCGCTGCACGGAAAAAGGGACCACTGTTAATACATTTTAAGGACAAACCGCACAATGGGCCCTTTTCCCGTGCCGCGCCACAATATTAGCATAATTAATTGTATTTTCAATACATTCATACATATCCTTACGCCCATATTCCTAAGCGAGGCGAAAGCAGATGCACATGAAATATAAAATGAGATTAATATTGCCAAAATACTAAACCTGGATGGAAACCGTATGCAACTCAGGCAAAGCTCTGGCCTATTACGTCGTAACATACGTAACGTACCTAAATGTGTGCACTTTTATATACAACAGCAGACATATTATGTACGCAATACTTACTTTTGTAGCGAGTTTCCACTTCTCAATGTTGGAAGCCCTTAAAACTTTGGATTTCTTGGACTTGTGGCCCACTGACAACCATTTTAGAAATGCAACTAGTTTTGGGTACGTTTCAATATGAATATTGTGTTTCGTCTTCAGCGTCGCTTTGAACATCGAATAGATGCTCCACATGGTTGTTGGTTGTTTGTTATGGGATAACTCGATTAAGTACGGCAGAAGTACTGTTTCCGAGATGTTGGTTGCTCCTTTATCCGATCGCCATTTATTGAATATTTCGTATGCCTTTAAATACTTCTTTCGAGACTTTTCGGGCAGAAAGCACAGTTCAGCCTCTTTGACGGTATCTCTCAACTCTTGAGGAGTTAAAACATCGGCTTCGGCACTTGATTCACTCATATTTAATACAGTTTTTAGTTTAAGTTATGTTTTATATTCAAGAAAACGTAATACGAATAACATTTAAAAAGTTCAATCGCGCTAACCAACTTTATAAAGAATATAAAGTGCGTTCTGAGAATGTATATAAATTTATATTCGTTCATCATATCAAAAAAACTAAACTAATAATAAATGTTCGCGATAAATATCGGATTTCTTCATTGGATTTTAAGAATAATGAAATATTAATATGATTATAATAATATTAGAGTTAATATAGGTTTAATATTTTGATACGAGTTTAACACGAGTTCGAATTTGATTTTGTTTCGGAACGAGTTTATCGTTCCCGCTTTTTGGGGGCCTACGAAGGTTTCGAAGTCGAATGACGAATCGACATATTTTAGCTCTCTCTTTTTTCATAACGGAGTGAAAGTGACAGAAAGAATGAAGTTTAAATGTTCCAAGTTTGTATTACACCCCGCAGTATGAAAAGATGACCTGTGACTAACCTACGAAATGAAAAATTAAAAAGTAAGTTTTTTTCACGCTCGCAGCAAAATTGCATTTTGCTCACTTGTTTCAAGCAGCAAAACCGCCGTGTTCGAGCTGCTGAGGTGAAAATATTATTTTCATTGACAATTCATTAAATTTCCATTATTTCCTCACAATGTTTGAGAAAAGCACTATATATGCCTCTTCGGAAACCGTCATTGCCTAACTCGGTCTCTCGTCAGGCCTTGGCAAGCCTCGGCCTGTTAACGACCTCGATAGGCAATCCCTTACTTTCCGAGTCTCGGCAATAATGTACTCTTGCTCTCTTGTTGAAAAATAACTATTGTTAAACAAGGGTGCAAAGTTGTGTTAAAAGTGTGTTATTGAAACACGAGCTAGCGAATGGATTCTACGGTTGTACTACGAGCTAGCGAATAAAACATAGGATTTGAAAATGAAAATAGAATTATAAGCGAAACGAGTGGTTCAAAAATATCGTAGCGTAGCGTGTGTTGCAACACACGAGACGGAAAATAACTTGGCAGCCGTGTGAAATACAAATCTTTTCACCTCACTACAGCAGGCTAATCACGTAACTTTATGTACTACCGTTAGATAGATTTTAATGTCAATTTTGAAGTATAAATGTATGAGCTGACAGTTGAAATTTGACATTAAAATCTGCCTAACGGTAGTAAATAAGTTACGTGATTACCCCGCAGCTAGGAAAACACGACATAAGAAAAACAACTGAACTTTGTAAAATCAGCCTTCTTTCAATTCAGTATAAACCTATTTCTGCGTCCACACCGCCTGGTTTGATTGGACAATTTAATCACATGGGCGAAAATTGTCCTGTCTGGACTGTCGAAAAAAGTAACTAATAACACGTTCGGATTTCAAATAACTATTACACTCTCATCCTCTCTGTCAAATAAATGCCTCAATTTACCAAGCTAAGTTTGGTTTGTAGGCTTAAGAGGCGGCATAATGCCAGGAAAAAACTAGAAATCACCCGCGCGTCGCGCGCCTGCCCCGCGCTGTGCCCGCTACGATGACGACGATTTTCGCACAGTATATGCCCATCTAGTCATAATAATAGGTTATATCAAAAGCTATAATACACCATTTTTTTACTTGCATGGTATGCAAAGAAACGCTACACAATTGAAAATAGATGAAAATAAGACATGTTTTGGCGATTTTTTTCTATCGAGCCAATTTAATGCCAGTATGGTTTTGTTCAGTCTCAAAAACAGCAAATATGATCTAGTTTTCGTATGAATTTTTTTGTCGCATTTGCACTTGATTGTGATGAGTAAATATTCAATCTAAAAACTGCCATTTTGCGTGGTGCCCCCTCTTAAGCAAAACAAGCAACGAAATAACAAGCGTTATTCGACTGTGACAGTGATTGTAGTTTATTTCACATTTTTTCCTTTACTAATGATATTATTTAGTGGCTACTAAGTAATATAAAAGGGCCACCGGGTCATGACAATATTTTTATAATAAGTAATGTTGTTCTAACTAATTAACATCTGAATCACGTCTCGGTTTTTACCTCGAACTTTACCGAGTAGGTAGACAGCAAAATTGACTTCGTTAAGGAAAATTTATAACTTTCTGCCATGATACATCTTAAGTATTTATTTTGTACTCAACATTTCGCTGTGTATGACGTCTCTTAACTAATTGACGTTTTCAATGTGGTTGCTCACGCATAACAAGCGGTTGATAGTACAGCAGAGCTATATAGCTGTTGCTAAAGTTAGCTCGATACGATGTGCTCCTTACCCGCGCACCGACCCTGCCATATATCTATATTATTATTTATAGGTACTATATAATTTATAGAGACCAGAGAGAGAGAAGTTAATTTTTAAGAACTAAAACAACATTTCTTTTGTCTTGTTTGAATTTAGACCAAATCAAAATTATAATCTATTAGTCCGAATCACTTGGTTGAAATTTTTCTAATATGCGGTTTCAAGAGGTTAAATGCAAAATAGGTACAGATGGTTATACTTGCCAGGTCGACACTTAAGGCAAGTCACACATCACCAGAAAGGTGGTATTTAATTCTAAAATCTAACTTTTTTAATGCTACCATTTGTTTAGTTATTAAAGTAAATGGTGGAAAATCTTTTGTCATTAGAGTAAAATAAATTATTTAGGTTCTTAAATATACTCCGTATTGAATGCGCGCCTACATTTCAAAGTAATATGAAATGAATTAAAGGAAATTAAGTAGATAGAGCAAACATCAGTTAGTCCACTTCCACATTCATTGGGTCGTTTTAATTGTGGCGGCGGCGAAGGCTTAATGCCGGCGGGACGACGTCGGCGGGGGACTTGCGCGGGGCGCGGGGCGCGGACCAACACGGAAAGGCTTTCGCGGCGGCGCTTTACAGGCTCGACCGGCGGCTTGCGCCCCGGACATACAGCTTTCCAACCTAAAGCAACTCATTATTCCGTTACAGAAAATCGATTTTCCTCCGCGTTTTGCTCTATTCTATGCGAGATCGGTGCCGGCTACAAAAAAGATAGTTGTTCTTTATTATCGTAAATATTAGTTATATCTGTAAAATAAAATATGCAAAACAATCAACATCCAGGTCGGTAGCTATTATCTAGAAAATCTATATTTTCTTTCACGTTTTGTTCTATGATTCTATGGGAGATATGTTGCGGCTACAAAGGGATAGCGATATTTTATTATCTTAAATTAGTAATATCAGTAAATTAGTTATGCAAAAAAACTACATCCAGGTCGGTACCTAATAGTTTACTAAAATGTTTTAGAATTATTACTTCTAAAGAAAGAACAGTAAAAACTATTAGTGAAAACACATACATGCAATATCTTTAAAAAATTACGATACTGTAACCGTTACAATGTTGCTTGTCTAAGGGCAAAATAACTACTAGCATATGACGTCACATACAACTGCCATTCAATCCTTACTTCACGTTATGCGGAAATGAGACGGTACGTGATAAGGTGACCCTTATTAATATAAAATATAAATGTGTATCAATTTACGTTTCTGATTAAGTTCTGTAAATAAAGATATTATTACATTACTCATTTTTAATTTTTGAATAAATGCCTAACTTAAAATATAAGAGGTGTTTTTAATCGACTTCAAAAGAAGGTGGAGGTTCTCAATTCGATAGTATTTTGTTTTTTTACACGACCACTTCGCCATTTATGAACAAATTTGGAAAATCATTTCTTTGTTTGAAAGGATATGCTTCCAGATTGGTACCGTTGTTATCAAAGTTCACTTCTGATGATGGGAACCATGAGGAATTGATGGAACTCTTCAAAAATTTAAGGGTAACACATTTCGATTGTAGTATTTTCGATAACAAATCGAGCAATTGCATTCAGAAAGTAGCATTTTGTGAACGAAAATTGATGAAGAACACCACGGTTGTGATCCAAAACTCCTAGTGTTTCATGGTTAGCGCTAAGATGAAATATCTTCATGCTGATTAAGATACTGAAGCGACTATGACGAAGCCAATTTAAATGGTCGTGGTATAATGTTATCATTAACATAATCTGGTGATTGAAGCCGGAAGGTAGGCAACGGAACTCCGTAATAAAATAATGCAGCTTAAAAATTAAAAATAATTTAGCCGTGTTTGATCGTATTGGATTTGTCACGAGATTCACTCTGGTAATGGTTCACTAAAAAGTATAAAATAAATTAAAAATAAAATAAAAATTTCGTTGTTCCTGTTGATTTATTTTAATTTTTTACATTTATACAAAAGGTCACGCTCTATGTTTTTTAAATATCAGTAATACCCCGACCATAATAAGGTTGACAAAAGATTTACTTCTTATTCATAAAGTTGTGTGTCTCACAAAGTATATTTGGTCTCTTTCATACAACCCAAGCGTTCCAAAACTACAGTTGAAAACAAACCAATTTTAAAACAGGTTTTTAGTGGTGTTATGTATAATAGCATTCGTATTTTTATAATTTAAAAAGGAAATGTGGAAACCAAATCCACGGAGTATTATTATACGTAATACTTGCCCTGTCCCTGAGGCGGTGTGGCCCGGGCCTAGAGCAGCCGCTTGATAGCGCCGGCGCCCCAAATTCGTCGGTGCACAATGTATTTCGAATATTTGATGCAGCTTAATGTAAAGTCTGTCTCAAAACATACATTAAACTTATTACATTTTGAAAAAAAAAATATCTATGAGACACATTCCAAACACACTATTACAGGTTTGAATAAGAACGACAGAGAAATATATAAATAAATATTGGGGACAATTTTACACAAATCGACCTAGTCCCAAACTAAGCAAAGTTTGTACTATGGGTATATTACCCATAGTACAAACTTGCCATGCCGCCATGGGTACATTACCCATGGCGGCGATATACATTTACTTATATAGACAAATAAATACTTAAATATATAGAAAACATCCTAGACTCAGGAACAAAATATTCGTGATCATCACACAAATAAATGCCCTGAACGGGATTCGAACCCGGGGTCTGGTATTTGGTTGACTTTAAAATCTAAACTATGACCTATCAACGACGAAATAAATCGTACTAGTAGTTTTTATCCATCCCTTTGTTAATTATAATTTTATATATGTGTGTTTGAATTTTTTGTAATCAGAAACCCCAGCTCCCGCGGGCGTGCTATGATGAGAGGGAGGGACCTGCATTTATCTCTAACTGTCGCACACACATATATGTACCTGCACAAACACGTATGCATGTATATTCACGCCCACAAGGGGTAGGCAGAGCACATGAAATTTAATTCCAGTGCCATATTTAGCAATTATCGGTTTAAAGATGAAGAAAATGCGATATTGCTGTGATAGGTTGCTAGCCCATCGCCCACAACACAGTAGAACCCGGTTCCGATAGTCGACTCTTACGATACCCAAGGGAAGAAAGGGGGAAGTGCTATTCTAACGTAACCTCACGGGGCTCTAGCTATCAAGAAAACGAATCCTCAAAGAAATAAGTTACGAGCATGGGAGTCCTCCGGAGTCCGCACCGGAGAATACGAAAGTGGCCTTTTGAGGGTGACGGTGTCTGACATATTCATTTTTAGAGTGGTATCGTAGTACAGTTGTTAGTTCCGTCTTCTCGTAGTTACCACCTCGCTACCTCCAACTTTATTGAGCCCGCGACAGTTGTCGTGAACAATTCTTCAAGTATAATGTTTATGACACTAGTGCATTAACATTTTACTGTTAGATTTTACAGTGGGATATCGTAATTTTGGTGCTTTCATATAGTAATAACATACAAGTACTCTTAGTAACAGTAAAAACTGTGATTTTTCGTTAGTGTGGTGAGATAGTTTTGAAGACTCTAGCCGGCATGGCTGGCACTAGCCTAATACCGTCTTCTAAGTACGGTAAAAGGCTTAGCCTTAACGACTCGAGCCGAGTTCTAAGTCACTAGTCGTTGGCATATGTATTACGTTAAGCATAGGGACAGGGAAAGCCTAGTGTTAGGTCAGTACTTATGTTAGATTAGATATGTATTTTTATCGGTTGAATAAAATAAATAAATATTATTTTCAATGTTTAAAAAAAATAATCTCACAATTTTCCTTTTTTATTTGATTGTTCTATGAAATTTGACAACTTCGATGAAATTAAGAAGCTTTTAAGGCGGCAAAAAAGCTATTTACTTAAAAGGTCTAAATTCGTTTTCGCTAATCAGTTTTCGATGTCGTATGTATATAAAACATTGCGATATTTTAAAAAATAGCTTTAATTTAAGAACGCTTTATAATATGTGAAGTGCAGCGTATAAACTGCTCACTCGCTCTCTTTTACCTTAAGCAAATGAACTTGTGAAATGAAACAATAATTAATTTTAAAATGGAGTCCAAACATAGGCACATTTTGTTCGGATATAAAACACTGTAATTGATCTCATCACCGGACATATAGCTCCGCATATATGAAATGGATTACGTACTACGTATGTTAGTTAAGTAATATACGAGTATATGCCAAGTATCCTGTTCTCTACATGTTTTATCTTTCATACAAGTAGATAAATGAACGAGATCAAACTGCAATGCATACGTAAATATCTATCTATAAATCCTTTATTGCAACGAAAAAGGTGCAAATGCGTAAATATATCTCAGAGGACGAAAATTACATGAAAAAATTATAAACTTCGAATTTTGTATTGCTGTAAACATAAAGATACCACTCCATAAACAGTAATCTGTTCTCGCTAATTTATCTATAAGTACCCGCTAGTTTTTATGCTTGCAGACAGTTTGTATTCTAATTTGACAGGTCATGTTACCGTGTTAAAAATAGAAGGGCGCGCCGAAACAGATGCGACGCGATTTACACGCGCCCAGATTAGATAGCGCTGATCTCCACAGATAAGCGCTGCTGCCGACCACAGCGCCTCGTGTCAACTACATTGCTTAACAAAGTTCAACATACAAATTCTTTATGCAGGTAATGAGAGACGAGCCGGTGTATAGTTACAGGTAATGCAAGCTTTAGTTGAGCCAACATCGGTAGCCTGCGGAACGCATCACTTCTCTTTATTTCGAAATTTTTAGTAACCAATTACTAAGCCACTGCAGACGATAAAAATTTTTGACAGCGCAATGCGTTGTAGGTACGGATTGTGGTCAATTTTTGGCCACTGTAATTCTAAGACTATGATAATACAAGCAATATATCGATCAATACCCAATCGATAGTTCACAATAATACTAGAATTTAATGACGGTGAAAATTTTAGTCTTAATTAAAATATAGTATTTTATTTAAGACTAAAATTATATTTTCAGTACGAATGTGAACTTGGGTGTCGATTTTGCCAAATATGTTTGTGGGAAAGGCACGAAAACATTTTTAGCAAACAGCTAAACTCTCAAGATTCAAACAGTGATGAAAAGTTATAAAGAAAATTAATTAGGGGAACATTCCAACCGGGGTATGAAAATTTTCTTTTCAATGCACATTGGCGTATGGAATATCGATGGACAGGCCTTTAAAAATGATATAGAGGTTTCTAAAAACCTATTTAAGTCAGCCGTGGGTGAAATATTAGCTGTCAAAGTCGTAAATAGTGTATCTCCCGTCTAATTTCCGAACTATGAAGTTTAAATTTCCGAAAAATTGAGATGGCGTACATTAATAAGTAGTTTAAATGAATTTTGGTTTGAACAGGACCATTTTTCATGTAATCTCTGAAAAATTGTCTTGCCCGAACGAATGGACGTAAGTGCTGTGAGTTTCCTATGAAAATACGATCTTTTTTGATTTAATGTATTGGATAGAGGTTTTAAATGCGGACTGTACTAGTAGTCGGTACGGAACCCTTCATTGTGCGTGATCCGACACTTTTCACACTAAAAACGATAGTCAGATCTACTTAAAGTAAGTTTGACACGTTACGTATTAAATTAATTGCATGGAGCCCATATAAATGCAAAACTACTACAACCTTAGCCTAATACTCATCTAATACTACAGTATACAAATAAACTTAACTGTATGGCAGCGCGGTTGACTTTGCGTTGTAATGAGAAGTTGTGGCGTTGGGGTTTACGTACGATTGAGAAATCTGCTATAGCTGCACGTTTTAGTTTTAATGAGGGAGCAGTTTAATTATCTTCTTTTTGAGAAAGATACATATTTATTTACTGACTCACAAAACTCCTTTTAAACTAAATTTGTTTAGTTGGTTGTTGTTGGAAAATACTCACGTTCGTGTCACTTATCACAGTTTTATTTATGGAGTATTATTTATTGTATTAATTAACTAAACCACGTGCTCATTTTCCATTGACACGTTTTGTGTAGAATTAAGTGAGAACCACACGAATAGCATTTTGTGCAACTGTTGAATAAGAAAGGTTTTAAAATGTAAGATTTATAACACCATTCCAATACTTTTTCTGCAACTTTTCTACGAGTCGTTTCAGGTAAATATTTATTTTTAATATAATTGCTCAAAAAGTGGTGCTTTATGTGGCTGTATATCGTGCGCAAAGTTGAATTTCAAGCAATCCAAATTTTCCAATCCAAATTTGCATTGGATTAAAAAAATTTTTTTTTAAAATTTATGTTGGACCAAGCCATACGTCCAACCGAAGAGTTTTAAGTAACAATCAGTTTACTTATTCATTTAATAAGGCATTAGAACTGTACCTACTTGTATTATATTTGATACATTAAAATTGCATATTCGATAACTAAAAGGGTTAACAAATATAAAATTATAAATTAATATTAATATTCAAAAAGTTGACTGATTAAGTAGACGGGATGGCCGGAAACGAGTATTAAGCGAGACCTCCGATTAGGTATGCAAGACCGCCGCGACGGATGAATGAACGCTTGTTTTATTTTCGCCAAAAATACATTTATTTACAAATAAGTCATATATTAATTAATCATAAAATTTTAATTCAGGTTTTTCATACCTAAACGTAATTAAACTACCTTAAGACATAAAACCTCTTCCAAACAAAATAGTTTTTGATTTGGCTGTGAATGCTGACAACCATGGCATGTTGCAAAAAGTCTATCAACTAAAAGTTAAACCGACTATTTAATTCCCGCTTGTTTCATTCATGATTTCACGATTTAATTTTATAATGACTTTGTATTGTTTTAGTAACGTGTTTGTGATATGTGCCATTTATACGATATGTTAAACAAAACGTATGTAAGCTACGTCAGATATAGACCAGGTAGGGTCGTCGATCGCTAAGCCAGTTACGCGGCCTGCGTTAGTTAGCGGCCTTCTGAAGAACGAAGTGTTTTTAATTAAAGATATTTACATTTTTACATGCCCTGAAGACATGCAGTGAGTCGTATGCGTTTTAGTGGTTATTGAATGGGAATATATTAAAAAAGTATGAAAATATCCTTTCAGTTCATCAACTCATCAAAGTGGCCGCAAACTGGCGCATCAAATTATCAGGCCGTAAACCCACGTACGGACCCTACATAAGTACAAAGCCCACAATGGCAAGTAAAAGCATTTTGATTTGTCTCTTTTAATTACTGTTGTCTTTTTGTTTCTTTGATATTTTTTCGCAACTGTATTAAAAAATGTCGTTTGTTATACCTTGTTGGGATTAGGCCGGTTTCCATTACCGAAAAGCTATAGTTAAACTTACATTTCTTACGTATAAATGAAGGGCCTGACGAACGAATTAGAGGTCTTCGTCAATAAGTCCCTGAGGTCGATCCTTCATGTGCTCTGGTCTGGAACGATACGGAACAAAGACCTTTGGACCATATGCCACCAATCCCCTATTAGTGTTGAAATTAGGATTGAAGAGGGGATCAAACAACACATGTAGGATTGTCTAAGAAAACAAGATCTGTTAATCCGGCTCGTGACACCTCAAACACGTCACTGTCGACGACACACTCACACTTACGTCTGCATACGATCCATAGGCTGATGCTGACTGAAGTGGCTGATGACGTAATGTCGTGTCACCCGCACTACTAACCGACCACTGATGTGCCCGATTGCCATACCTGGCGCAGTATACTGATCCCAGTATAAGTAATATAGTCTACTTTCCGAAGTAGTAGCAACAATTTTTGTTATTTTTCGATGGGAAACACCAACTGGAAAGTCCGGTATTTGGTTGGTAGTCAAATCACCAAATTCTTATCAAACGTTAAATAATCTAGTAACCTTGTCGCCTGAAAGTATGTGACCCCGAGCGCCGAACACATCTTTGTCAAAAATCGAAAATCGATTATAACCCTGAGAAGGTACTATCAGCAACTAGTCCTTTAGGGTTATTATCGATTTTTCGTTTTATGACAAAGTTGCATTCTGCGCTCGAGGTCACAAACTTGGATTATTCCTTGGGTCAACATCATAAACAAATCTGCAAAAAATCAGAACTACCGGATTTGACGCATGCTTTAAATGAATAAAGTTACTGGATTTAATAACGCTCTGTTAGTATTTTAAGAGAAATTTGTTACATTGCCAGTGACGACATACTTTTCTATTGTCAAAGAACTTTTTGGTCTTTTGATAGTGTTCTTGTTGTTATAGGTTTCAACCAGTTCCCATTTTAGGGTTCCGTGCCTCAAAAGGGAAAAGTTACGGCAGTTTGTGCCGCAAAACTAGTAGATTATTAACCAAGGGTTGGAAGCCACCCATTTCAGATGAGATATTCTCCGAACGCACAACATTATACGTCCGGAGATAGTTTCCGTCAGGTGCAAAGACTATTGGAGTGCAGCTCTTTGGTTGCGATGGGAACTAAGGTCATTGGGCTATTGAGTTGAATGTTGGATGGACTGGATAATGGGTTATGGGAGGAGACTAGCGGATGCCTGCAGTGACAATTAGTCTCGAATTGTAAAAGGGCAGGCGGCGACTTGCCTGCTCGCTGAGTGGGCCCCACAAAACAGTCGCACGTACAGTTCGACAATGGGGCAACATCCGTTTGAGCGGCTGTAAGGTTATCGAGACGTGAGTCTGCGGGAGCCAGATCCCGGTAATCCATTCGGCAGGTCGCCGGCGTTATGACATTTTACACTTCCAACCTGGAGCATAGGTTCTGATCTTGCGAATCCACTCTGGCCAGCTGGTTAAGGGAAGCACAGAGGCGAGTGCCGTATGTATACACGGGCCCTCTGGAATAGGGGTCCGCGGTGCCGCCACCCACCGTCAGCTCGCCATAAGCTGCCCCCGCGGGCTTATTCTTATTTATAATACACTAGCAGCTACAAGCTGGTGCGTGTATATCGCTGCACTTGTGTTTTATTTAATTTTTAATGTCCGTTTCTTATTTCAGATCTTTATCAAGTCTATTTTTTAAACTGAACAAACATGTTCTGAAAAAGTGAAAGAACCATTTTGGTGGGAACTGTTGACTGACGTTACTGGTGTTTGTGTATGGACCATTTTATTAATTTTTTTTACTAAAGAATTAATCGTACTTACGCTTAGATTCCTAGAACCAGACCTGACATTAAAAATAATAACACCACTACCGAGCGAGATGGTCGTATACAGCTATATATAAGAGCGACAGAGTGAGGTGAGACATAAATTTTTGTCCTTGTCATAGTTTCATTTTTCAATTTATCTTAGTGGTGGCAGTGGTGGCATGCGTATAGGATATCTATAGAATCATGGAATCTTTACTCTGTGGGTTACTGTCGTCGCCCAATTTTTTTTATTATTCGTCTTCTTCCCCGTACTCTGAAAGTAGGTCATATTTAACCTAAGAAGCGGGTTAAATGTCGCTCCTGGGTTGAATAGTAATTATAAAAATTTGCAATTTGGCAGAAACATGTACACCACTTCCGTTAAATTGTAGGAGAATAATATTTGAGTATGTAATAACCAAAAAGTTATCAAAAGGTTGCTTAATAAATTTACCTCTTTCGATGTCCAGCTTTTCGTAGCGCTACGCAATTTTCTCTACATATCTAGTGGGAAACGCATGGCTACGCTTCTTTGAGCACAGCGATTCCTGGCAGTGAATGTGTTAAGAAGCTGTGATTATGAATTACCACGTATAATTGCAATGAAGAGTAACACTTTTTACGTACTATGCACATATTACTTTTGTCAAACTATAGGCCTCTTAAACGAAGATTAATATCTGTACTGGAACGTTAATGATAAATACATCCAAATTGGCAGTGGCCAGCAGATATGACGTCACCTCAATGCAGAGAGATAATGATCCCAGCGCGAGTACAATAATGTCTGGAATGCCATAAATTTTACGTCGGGCACGAGCCAACACGTCGCGTTGCATGAGGGACGCAACACGGGGCAAAAAGTAACACATTGTCTCCCGCACAAATATTGAGCTATCCATGACAGCACGGGCGGGGCCGGCGTCAGCTAATTGTCTGAGGAAGCGCGACCACCCTAGCCTACCCTTTGTGAGACAAAGACGCAACGCAACCCAATAATCCCACTATAAATAAGCAGGCTCCTAATGCGCAGGCGCCACGAGTTTTTACCTTTGTTCTCGACTGTCGCCCCTCGATCTTGATGCTTGCCGAAGAATAGGCGGTCAGATAACCGGTACCTTTAAATGCGAGTGATGATAACTTGTCTTAGATTAGAATTATATTTTGTAAGTGCTCGTATTATCATAATCTAAAAATACAATATAAAATAAACAGTTAATACAGTTTGTAATCAGCTTTTTGTACAAGTAAATAGAGTATTATGTTCCATAACATTCAAAACTTTTCGAAAACACATTTTTTGAATTTGTTGACGTAATATGAATTGTTTTTTGCCTTGCCTCCTTATACATTTTCATAAAATGCATAAAATAAAGATATTTCCTTTCTCATAACAGCAGTGTACAAATGACAAACCTTTATCGACATTTTAGCTAAAATAGGTTTCATGAACTTTTATATATTAATAATTTACTTTCTTTTGTACTAAATGTTCAAAATGTTTCACTGAATAAAATATAAGACAGTTACGTATAAAAATATCCTTCAAGGTACAACTTACTGTACTGGATAACCCTAGAAGGATGATGTATATCATAAAGTATATTTGTTGTACGTATGTCATGTTATCTTTTACCTTCAATAAAAATACCTAAACCACTACGTGAACTGCTTTAAAACAAAAAAGAGCACGATTATTACATTATTGCGTTACTATTCGTCATTCACTCATTGTTTATTTTCTAGCGCCTAGTGTCACGCAATTGCAATTATGTTTCAGAACAGTTATTAGAAATACAATTTCGGTTTTATAATTTCTGTAATTAAAATCGGTAATAATTTACAACCATGTATCAAGACTCGTGGGTCACCGCCGTTCCGCCCGCGCGGGCCCTGCGCTAAGTGCGAAATATTTCCAAAACCTTCACCGTCTTATTTTTTGTGGCGATTTTAAGAGTACTTAGCTGTGCTGCTTAGTCGAATGATGACGAACAAAAAAGTTAATGGGTCGCCGCGACGTGATGTATCGATTACAGACTGGGCGGGGAGAATATTTTAATATACAAACATTCAGTTAACACCACTTTAACTTTTTTACACATGAAACAAAGTCATGTCATTAAGTAATAATATAACTTGTTAGGTCAATGGTGGCCTTTCATAAATATGCCAGCAGTGATACCTATACAAGCCACACTGGCCATGTACCTATATTAGGGTTCCGTAGCCAAAATGGCAAAAACGGAAATTACAAAAAATATATAAAATTTGGGGGGCACTCCATACATGTAACCGGTGGATGAAAAAAAAATTCAACGAGCATGGTCGTGTGAGATATCGATGGATAGGCTGGTACGGAACCCTTCATTGTGCGTGGTCCGACACGCACTTGGCCGGTTTTTTATATAGTTTTGTAATATTCTTGCGCAAACTAAACGGCCATGTGAATTCTATAGACTAACTTTCACATATTATTATTGGTAAACGGGATTTAATCGCGTACAATACAGTATTTTACTTATAGTCAAATTAGCATTTTTTTATTTATGGTCAAAAACGCTTTGTTTGTGTTAAGTTTGTAGGGAAATGATGTCTTATCATCATGAATTACTATGATCAAACAGCATCCTTTTTTAAATCTTTTTGCGTATGCAATCTTAAAAATAGCTAAAATAAATAAAAACATGTTTTCCGAGTATTTTCGTAAGAACTTTTATTAGTAATGTTAAAATAATTTATCTTTCTCTTTACTCTATCTTTGTTTAATACCCTGTTGAAATTTATTCAGCTCTTTTGAGGATATACTCGACGTTTGTCACAACATCCTGTGGTCGCGAGCTGACTTGCGTGAGCGGTATCAACATCTTCTATTTTCGAACTACACGCACTCGATTTTGGTCTTTAGCGTTGGAAATTGCTATAATCAATTTTATTGGCACAAATTTTATTGGACATATTAGTACATGTTGCCTCTTCTTCTAAGTATTTATACAGTGTCATGGGTTCAGAAAAAATCGAGGAGGTAGTTAGAACGGATTCAAATGGTCCTTTTCGAGCAGGTAAATTATCCTACAACTATTTTATATTAATACCGATGATTGTGTACTAAGTAATAGTATTACATAGATATATTTTTATGTTAGGTATGGGACCCCGGGCATCCTTCAGGAAGCAACTGTACTGAGATAATGCTAGGAGGATGATGAATATGTAGGTAGGACCTAGTTAGTAGGTACTAAAATGACCACCTAGTCAGCTGTATTGAAAAACCTCCCTAGTTATCGATAAATATAAATATAATTGGTAGAAAGTCCCTAATTATTTGGTATATCTGCCTCTAAAAAGGTTCCGTTTGTGACCATCTCCAGCGACGTTCAATTTCGGAGCCATTTAGAAGGCAAAGCCAAGTTGGCATCCAAATAGCTAGGTGTGCTCAATAGAGCGAAAAGTGGTACTTCACTCCGCGACAGAGACTTCTATTATATAAGTCACAAATCCGTCCCCACATGGAGTATTGCTGTCACCTCTGGGCGGGAGCACCTGGATATCAAGTTGGGCCTTTTGACTCGCTTCAGAGACGTGCTGTGCGGATTGTAGACGATCCCAAACTCACAAGCGATATTGTACCGTTCAGTTTAAGGAGAAACTTTCCCTCCTTGTGCGTGTGCTATCGCCTGTATAATGGGTGGTGCTCCGAAGAACTGTTCGATATGATGCCTACGGCCGCTTTCTACCATCGCACCGCTCGCCGTCGGCAGGTCATTCAGACCGTCCTCGCACCTTAGAACCGAAATGGTCGCATACGGTATGGTTTCAGACGAATTTCCTCTCTCGGTCGTCCGAATGAGCTCTCTGCCGAGGTTTTCCCGAGGGACTACAGTATGGGGTTCCTCAAGAAAGGAGTGTCAAAAATTTTAAAGAGTTGGCAACGCGCATGCGACACACCTGGATTTGCAAGCGTCCATAGGCTGCAGTGACCGCTTATCATCAGGCGGGCCGCATGCTTGTTTGCCACCGACGTGGTATAAAAAAATACCTATTAATTTCTCACTAGAACCATAAGTATTCGTTACAAGGGAATGCTTCTAATGTGAAACATACGCGATCAGATAATATCGTTCCGGAACTTAGCTGAGCTCGTAAATTTGATGACGCGTTTTTAGCGAACCTCTAAATGTGTCCAGGGAACGTGGCGGCACGACCGGGCGGCGCCTGCGCGAGCGCTTCCTGAGATGTTATCTCACCCTAATATTTATTGTTTTCTAATGAGACACATCGACAGAAATGCCATCTATGTAATTGCGACCATAGATCACGGCCTCCTCGACTTGCCTAATAGCTATTTGGTGATACTAATTTGAGGAAAAAACATTCATCCAACCTTTTAGGCCGTGGTTCTAGATGGTGTGTCCTATGCGGACATTTATTAAACTCATACGGGTTATGCTAGCTCAACCGACATCTGATCAGAGTAGCCTAATTGAGTAAACACCCTCACCGACGCTGATTTCGCAATCATCCTGAAGTAGGCTTCTTATCATACAAAGTTTTGGAGAATTATATGAATTTGAATCGGTAATTCAGATAACATTATATGACAATATTTTGTACACTAAACTAATTATAGATATAATGAAAATATTCTCGTTTGTAAATGCTTTATTAAGTTTCTGAAAAGAAGTTTAAATTGTTCTTTTCAGTAAACAATGATAATAATGATTTATATTGAATATCATATTTATAATTGAATTCAACACTTAAAATTTTATGGTTAAATTGGTCTATGACAATCATCAAGTATGCAAAGTGTATGACGTCATTGGTGCTGTAGTGCTTTCTTTGTCGAAGTAATAACAATGAAATACCTACTGCTTTATGATATTTAATGAGAATCAATCATTTAGGCCTGCTTTGCTTCGGATGTCTCTCCGGAGTAAAGGTCATCGTTGAGACAAGCACAGATTTGAGACCAAGATTGACAATATTTTGAATACGTCGTCAATCATAATCATAACTATAATCAATCTTTTATTTGGTTTTATTTTGCACATACATGCATGTATAGTCATAATTAATAACAAATCATCGCTTAACAATGCATTTTTGACCGGTGGAACAAAGAAATGGCAGATGTAAGAATATCTATGTAGCTTAAATGGTGATTAGTAGACATTCAAATAACGTTACAAAAATCAGAATATTCATCACAATGCGAAAAGTTGCGGTATTTGTGTGGTACCTGGGGGCGCAGGAGCAGCGTCGGCGGCGCCGGTCGCCACGTCATCGATGACAAACGCTGTGTACGAGCATACTGCAGACGGGCATTGCCATTGTTTCTTCTATTTATTGCTTTACAACTGCAAACGATAAAACCAACAGTGTATGGGAATATGAAATGAGAGAATGTTTTCGGGATGTTACAGGAGATATTGTCCTATGTGCAGTTATTTATCTCCGTGTATGTTTTAAATATTTATTGCCATTAATTTGATTGGTTACTTAGCGCCAGGATCTGCTGCAACTTAATTCAATTCAATTGAATAATTTTTTCACAAAAATAACTTTTACATGTCATTAACTTTCTATTACACCCTACTATACTTACTTTGAATATCGGGATGTCAGATTATTTTACTATAAGCAATTTAATAAACAGATCACGTTTACAGACGTCGGACGGTTCGACGGTTACGTCGAAAGCGAAGCCTGAAAGAACTATTCAATCGAGTACAACGCGTCGTCGCACAGTTTCGCTTGAATTTGTTGTGTGAATGATGCGTAACTAGAAGCTTGCTTAATGGCTGAAGGGATTATGGGTATTATATTATTAAATGTATAGATATTTTTGTACCTATTATATTTAGGCACTTCTTGCCTCTTGGACTTGGCTAGCCGAGTGCAGGGTATGATCAGGTCGTGCCGGCGCCTGGTGTTTGTGCCATGCGCATCAGCGTTAGTGCGGAGAATTCTCACACGAGAGAGACTTCTCACATACTTAGCGTCCTCCAGGATGTATAGGCTAGGTAAAGTCAGGATTTTGTATTTTCTAAAGAGGTCTTAGCAGGATGCTCCCAGCCCACATCAGCAATGACGCGCACCGCCTTCTTCTGCAGCCTGAATGCTCTTTCACGATCCGCGGCCGAGGCCCAAAAGTCTATACCGTAGCTCAGGACATTATGTTTTCTTTACATTAGCAGAATCGAGGCTCGGTCGCAGTCTGCTAAGAGCAAACCAGGCTGAAGACAGCCGCTGGCAAGTGCGTCATTATGGGGGGACCATTTTAAGCTAGCATTGATAGTTGCCCCTAAATACGTGACCAGATTGACCTGAGGTTGAGATTGGCCATTACAGGTATGTAAATTCAACGTATGATCACTGAGGTAAGCTAAAATGAATGATATTAGTTTCCCACATTGAGCACCATGCCATTGGCAGAAAACCAGGAAGATATTTCCATTATGATCCATAGCTTTTAATAGAGTTTTAAGTTTTAGTTGTGTCTCGGCTGCGACTAAGACACATCCGTTGTCGGCAAATAGTACAAACTGTATCATCTGAGGCTGAGGTCATGTCGTTAATGAGAAAAAATAAAATTAAGCGCATTTAGAAATAGTTTAGTGTATCTTAAGTTTTTTAACTGCAGTCCGTAACAACACAGACTCATTCGCCTTGCACGTAAAATATGTTCTGAGTAAAAGAAATAATTACTTTCGTAACTTTAACAGTAGGTGGAGAGAAAGCGAATAAAATAGTTGTGTAACTACCTATTCCTATAGTATTATTTAGGTACATAACCCGTCGTCTAGCGGTGCCGGGGATCCACAGGCTCATTACAAAAGAATGCTATACTATTTTTTTATATGCAAGTAATGCTAAATAAGATGTCAAGATAAAAATCAAGCTAAATATAAAAACAGACGGTGGTAAGTGATTGGGCTAGGTTACAAAACATTACAGGAGTGAAAATATTCTGGATGTACTAGTTTTTTAAAATGATAAAAATAAAGAGCATAGAAGACTTATGTGGCATGTCAGTTAAGGTACTGGACTCTATTCTGGAGGTTGTTGCACCCACTCTAGCTCTCATTTTTAATACTTGCATAGAGAATGGCATTTTTCCAGATTTAATAAAATGTAGTAAAGTAGTTTCTATTTTTTAATCAGGCCATAAAGATAATCCTTCTGATTATCGTCCAGTTTCTATCCTGCCTGCGTTTAGCAAAATATTTGAAAATATAATGCTGACGCAATTGATTTCTCACTTTAATTTGAATAATAATTTGCACGCACAGCAGTTCGGCTTCACGAAAGGTAGGTCGAATACTGGTGCAAGTTTGATAAAATCCATTTTGCCGTCTTGGGAAGAGTCACAGGACGCCATCGGATTCTTCTGTGCCCTTTCCAAGGCTTTTGATTGTGTAGACCATGGTACCTTAATTTGTAAACTGAAATTTTATGGCATTAGAGGACATGCATTAGATCTCATTAAGTCGTACCTAACACAAAGAAATTAAAAGGTAGAGATAAATGAAGCTATTTCATCAGATACAGTGGTAGAGATGGGAGTACCTCAGGGATCTATTCTAGGCCCATTCCTATTCCTTGTTTATGTAAATGATTTACCATATATGGTAAGTCAAGATCAGGCATCGTCATGTTCGCAGACGACACGTCATTATTGTTCAAGGTATCGAAACTGTGCTTATATTGCAAAAAAGGGCTATACGAGCAATTTATAACTTGGGGTCGCGTGAGTCATTGAGAGAAATATTTAAGGAAATAGATATCCTAACCCTGCCGTCGCTGTACGTATTTGAAATAATTATGTATGATAGGAAGAATTTATATAATTTCCCAACGAACATTGATAAGTTAATAACTACCAGAAACACTGGGAAACTCAAAATAACTTTTTACAGACTAGTAAAGGCGAAAAAGGCATTCTTGGAGAAGGGAAGATAAACGATTACATCATGGATAGGGATGATTGGCCAGTGATAGTCTAACACAGAAATATTTTGTCCTAAATATTTTCAAAGCAATATAAATATATATATATATATTGTAATTCTGCGGTATAATGATACTGTTATTTTATATACATTGTATATTGTTTTGAAAAAATGACACCCCGCCGAGTTTCTTACGCCGGTTCTTCTCGAGGCAGAGGTTTATTTTATGAACTGGTGGTAGTTTTTTGACATTCATAGATGCATGTAATATGCCTAAATTGAAGAATAAATAATTTAATTTGATTTCATTTCAATACTTTTTCCGTAGGCTAAATAAAACGCAATCATGGCAATGTCATAAAGGCTGACAGGTAAAACTATTTTACAGTAACAGACTCACTTTATGTGTAGGTAGGGATATCTACGTTTTAGCCGAACCACAGAGGTGTGAAAGGATTTAGTTTAGATAATTTCGATCGAAATGATGGAATGAACCTGACCCAAGTAATTCTGTATACAGGTATAATACCACTCAGTTTTACGCTTCAATTGAAACGATGCAATTCGCTATCAAGCACCTATTAGATACAGTTCGAACCTATACTTATATAGCGTCTACTGTAGGTACTTAGATACTTTTTGTCATTAAGAGGCTAATATAGGCAGGTTTGATTTCATAAATTAAAATAAAACCAATAAATGAATATTATGATCGGTAGCCAAAGTCATATTAAAATATCTACTCGGTTAATAGTTTACTTGAAATAAATCTCTTGTAGAACCCATAAGACGACCATGAACATGCTGATCCGAAATTCTTTCTTTATTCTTACCCCTCGATCATCAGAAGTCTACACTGTGTTAATAAAGTACATAGATAGGTATGAGTATATGTATATAATGACGACCGGTTTAGCCTAGTGGGTAGTGCACCTGCCTGTGAAGCTGACGGTCCTGGGTTCGAATCCCGGTAATATTTGTGTGATGAGCATGAATATTTGTTTCTGAGTCTTGGATGTTTTAAAATAACGGCAATAAATCGATTTATCAAAGGGCACACGAACGTTTTGCTCAGTTACTTGCATCTTTACGTCAATATAATTTCGGGTATATTCATGTCAGCAGGGCATATGATATACGTATTTTTATAAAGGTACATAAAACATATTTGGCACAATTAATTAAATATAATTACTTAAATAAGACTAAAATATGTAAAATGTTCTTAAATATTCATAAATTTATACAAAGAATTAAACACAACATATACCTAAATAAAAACTAGATAACCTTCTTTACTCGTAATCTAATAACCCGAGTCATTTCTGAACTAAACGATTTTTTATAATGTATTTCGATTATCTCCCAACACATACATAGACATTATAGATGTAGATAGGTATATAGATTGATCCATATTTTCAGATACCCTACGCTACTCGAAAGTGTAGCGCAAGAAAAAGTGTAGAAAAGACATCAACGCAGTTTTACTGGCCTCACTTGCGAAGTCAGTACAGCAATATTATCTATGGTGTAATATGCTCAGGACGAGATTGACTTGTTTTAATCAACCAAATTGCCCATCGCATAATTTTAATATTCGAATTGCATTTGCGTTAGTCATAGAATGTTGAGGCACGTGACATACGTGATTTATTGCCCCAGTTTTTACGAGAAGTTCATCAAACTAAACATTATCACAATAATGGCTTATCTCCTTACTTACGTAGAAGGACGAAGGTCTTACCGACGTAAGTAGATAGGTCATACTTTATTTTTTTTATCATATACATGTTGTTCTGAGATTTGCTTGTATGTAACTGACACAATGTTTGTAAATTAGTTTTTAAAATCCGTAAGCTTGTATATCATTGCCCGGAACTACTTATATTCATCAGTTACAATGCTGGAGTTTTATTTTACCTACTTACTTCGCATTAGGTCGGTTTCGCGACCACTTGAAGAACGAGGTACCTACTTTGTACTAGAGGTATTATTTTTTACAGGCCCCGAAAAACAGTAGTTTTGTGCATTTTATTTGGTAGTTATTGAATGAGAATCTATACAAAAACAAGAAAATACCCTTTCAGTCCATAAAGACATCCGGCGGCAAGTGGTCGCTAACCGGCACACCAAATTAGCTGGTTGCTAACCGACCTATCGACACACAATTTGACAACCTTTTCTCTATTCGTAACTTTGCAAACAGTTGTGTCGCTTAAGCTTATGCAAATATACGCCGTGATCGTGTGAATGTTCATTAATAGCTTGTGTGTAAGCGACACCTCGCCGTGGCGGGTCTAATTGAGTGCAGTCTTTTTTTCAAAAGGCGGGAGCCGGGAATCGTTTAATTAAATATCGGGTAAGATACCGACAGCTCCGTTCCGCACGACAACACACGCCAGCACCGTCTATGCGAGCTATTTTACAGCTCATTTTTTATCTGGACTACATTTCCTTATTGTATCCAGCATCAGCGCAGCGGCAATAGACTTATAATTAGTGCCATAAGCACGAGAGGTTCGCTATAGGTAGTTTAGTGAATCTATCTCATAGATAAAGTAAATATAATTCTTTACACTGGTTAACCCGGTTTCCCCCGTGACATGAGATGATCCCCTACCTACAACTCTTTAAATCGGGTACAAGCACTCGTTTATTGGGTCAGTCGATAATTAAAATCAAACTGAAATTTATTACCTATTAAATGTGAATGAAGAAGTTTATGTAGGAGTATTTGCTGATCTGATTTAACAAAAATTATAACACGTACATATCCTATGACAATTCACGATCAGAACACGTTATTTGCAAGTAGTTAAATGATTGTACCGTCGTATAAGAATATCGTATATTACTGTTATAGTACATTTTCACTGCCATGTACTCACCTCTAAATAAATGTGAATCCGCTTGATAGTAAACCGTTGTCAGCTGTGAAATGTAGTAATCACCAAGCACACACGATTCAATCACTGAAGTACGCTCAATCCGATTAGGTGAGATAAATAGATGAGTTAGTGGCACAGGTGAGATAACAAACGCGTGCGTCAGGGCCGGAGCGTACGGGAGCACTGGCAGAGGCGTGGGGCTTGCCCCGGCGGCGTGCGCCCCTCGGGCCGCCCCGAGGCGGGGCCGCACGCCGGCGCGCCCTCCCGCTTGTAACGGTACGCCAAGGAAAATGGGAAAAGTCGTTTTCATAAATCGCAGGTTCCAATTTGGTGACGCAACACAGATGTGGTCAAGGAGATGTGCTGGCGCGCGGGGCGGCGGCAGCGGCGCGCACGCGGGCGGCGCGGCCGATGGGCGGCGCGTTATCGGCCGCGAGTAATGGGCGCCGCACACAGATTTATTACGGCGGGGTTAGTTTTAGGCCTTAATGGAATTATTGCTGGCTTTTTGTTTATGGGCACGCGGCCCGGCGCTGTAATTAATCCTCGCTCCCCACCTCGCCTGGCGGAGGCGGGTATATTGGTTCTTTTTAATTAATTAGTAGCCCAATTGCTTTAAATCAATCCGGAGGGTAATAGACGGCCAGCATTAATCCAACGGTTTCGCGTCTGAACGACGACAGGAGTAGCTTAGCTGTCTAACACTACGATCCCCGGCCCTGATAGTATAATTGTCTTATACATAATTTCGACGGGCCCATAATTAGGTGGTTAGTATCTGCCGGCAGGTAGGTATTAAGTACCATTGTTTATTCTCTTTGTACCGGCTTATGTACCTAAAGCCTACCCTTTTTATTTTAAATTAATGAACAGTAATATAGCCAGTGCATCTAGATAGATTCTCGGTTGACAGTATCCTATCAAGCGAGGATATCTGTGCAACGTTAGTAAGCTCACGCCTAAGGAATGCAATGCCGCACAATGATTTCGTTCCTGGTATTTGCGGGGTTCAGAAAGAATATCACAAATAACTTTATATTCGGTTATGTTATTCTCATAAACCACACGCTCCCTTGTAATAAGAGCCACGTCTTACGAGAAAAGGGACACAACACTTTTCGGGAATGGCGATTTTGGGAAAATCTCGATGGTACGAATCTTGGGAAGGGGCAAATTATTACATGTTTGACTGGGGGGAAAACGGAAAATATGGTATTTATCTAACCCATCATTTTGAACACTTAACTGCTTTTTGACTAACAGCAAAGTACCTATAGTCAACATGCGTTTACATTCAACATCATTCACTTCACTTCTAGCTCTTGTCCAACGAATTGTTCGGCCGATTTTTTTAATAGGTTCATATGAATATTAACATGGATGAATAACATTCTTGTGATTAGAAATTAAGAGCGGCGAAAATGTCCCCAATAGTAAAGCTACCTTTCTCTTCTATCCCACATTCCCGCGGGGGGAACCCGCAAAATTTGAGCGGGATCCCGCTATTGCGTACCCAAGTCACGACAAATGGGCAAAATAAGCATTGTTGAATCTATACTTTATCAGCATAAATACCTAACAAGACTTGTAATTGATACATACCTGCATCTGCATTGGTATGGAAACATATCTGCATTGGTAATTTTTTTATCATTATGTGGTTTGTTTTTGTTGCATATAATTGTTTTTACATTTTTAAATAAAATTCTACATAATATTAGTAGGTAAGTGATAATTAATTATGTACTTACATATTGACCTGAGGACTTATTGCATAAAAAGTAAATACTCAATTCCATACATTACATATACTTATTAAAATAGTAGACCATACAAATTTGTGATTAAAAAAATTACCTGCAGGTAATAAGTTTTAGTACAAATATTTGTTATGAACAAGAATGACCTAATATGTAGTTATGATTAGTAAATATTTTGTCTTTATTCAGCATTAACACTAGACGCTATGACATGCATTAAAAATAACAGTTAAGTTACAAAAAGTCCGATGTGTAATGAGTATGTAGGCAGGTAATTAGTGGTTGCGACCGGCAGCGCCCGCTGGGAACATTCTCGGCTTATCGTTATCAGCGTAACACGACTTCGACAATTACTCCCCATTCAAGTTCTTTTGTTGTTGATGCCGCAAAAGACCACAAAGCAACTACATGTATCAACATACAATGGCTTTAACAAAGGAATAAAGGGATTAGCAGAAAACCCTTCAACGATACCCAAACATTTAAGTTACGAGGAAAGTGAAATAATTTCCATGGTTGACCCACTAAAGTTAATCCTCTAGTAAGTACCTAAAGAACGGTGAGTCGTTCTTACAATTTCACTAAACTTACTCTTTATGCACAGAAATTAGAATGAGAACAAGGTTGGTTCTGCGAATTGAACGAAATTACCGGCGCAGATAGTACCGTTACCGGTACAGCTCTCTGTGCATAATATTTAATTATTTATCAGAACTCTACAACTTTTGGATTATTTTATAAACAGCATATTAATCGTTAATATATCGTCGTTACTTAATTTGGTTTGACCTGATAATATTACCAACTTTCTCGTAGCACAAGTATAATTACAGTTATAAGTATGTGATTAAATACGGGGAACGCGTATTTAATCACATATTTATGTGACTAAATACGCGAGGTATCGAGTTGTAATTAAAACCATATGCTGGTCTACAGTTCCTTGAAGTTATGAAAAAAATCAATCTTCTAGGTTAACGTAAAAAAAGATACGCCCGTCTATGCTGCAAAAAACGTATACATCGACACTTTCTTTCGACCTAGAACTATGAAATTTGGCAAGTAATATCGTCTTATAGGTACTACAAGTTCAGGGAAAAATCTGAAAACTACATTTGTAATAGAATAATAAAATACATATTCTTTATTTAAAGTACGTTTTCAATACCTACAAATTCGTACGGAACCCGCGGTGGGCGAGTCAGACTCGCACTTGTCCGGTTTTTTATTTTTATTTCTCTGTCTATCTGTTTCTCAAAACATTGTTGTATGTACGTTTTTTATATCTATTACAAATAAATTCCGAGACACTCACAACACCGAGAAGATGATTGAATAAAACGATGAATGAATGAATGATACACCAAATATGGTTAGGTACTTAGTACTTTACTATTTATATTTAAGTACCTATGTGGAAAAATCAAATACTCCTTATATTACTACTAATTTAATTACTAAGTATTCAGTTTCACTTATTTATTGGCGTGTTAACGAGTAACCGGTTAAAAATTCAACCAGTGTGCAAAATACAAAAGGTATTGAGATTTTTTAGTTGTCCGTTTTTAGGGCTCCGTACCCCAACAAATTCCTATTAATAATAACTGTCAGTCCGTCTGTCAGTGGTCTCATGAACCGTAATAGGTAGAAATATTTGCAGAATATTTAGTTAGGCCGTGTCCTACGTGGGCGAAATCCTCGCGAAAGCGAAGCGAAGCGGCGCGGTAGCCTTGTCCTGCGTACGCGCGAATCGCACAAGAAACAACTCGGACGGCCGCCGCGTTTCATTCGAGAGAAAATATCAAACCAGGTAGGCTAGCACAACTTGCTGCCAAGTCGTATCTCGCGCGACTCGGCGATTCCTGTCTCGCTCAAACTGTGTGGAATAGAAAGAGGAGCGTAGATTTTTCTCTACTCGCGTCACGTCGCAGCGGCAGTTGTGCTAGCAACTGATCGCGTTCGCTTTGCGCCGCACCGCCCGCACGCCGCGCCTGTATTGGTCACGCAGGACACTTCAATAGAGCGTCGACTGTTTGTATCTTTCGCGCCGCTTCGCTTCGCGTTCGCGAGGATTTTGCCCACGTAGGGCACCGCGTTACATATTCTCAACGTGTGTTATGTAGTTATATATAACAATAACAAAGATAAAATTAGATACATGCCCAGAAGTATCTCTCTCAGTGTCGCCAATATTGAAAAAAAAAATACATTGAGTAACGTTAACATTAACGTACGTATACATTAACGATGTACCCTTTCAATACCGATTCGGTCACAACCATATCGTGTAGGAACGATCGACAAAATTTAATCATGACCCACCATAAGGTCATTTTGCTAAGTCATCTAAATACTAGTAGGTTGAAATTCGCCTGAACATACATTTCACTATGGTAATGAACTTGTTATCATTTTATTAGACACTGCACTGACATTTACTAATTACTGTCTGAAACAGTTTGAATAACCATGACTGAGTCTTGGCCTCGGCTATATTCTTGGATCACAAAAGAGACATTCTATTACTATCTCTTTTCTTCACAGTAATACCATAGCCTTCTTCACTGAGCCTATAATCCGAGCTGTTTTTTTTTAAACCTTTATTTATTTAGAAGCTTTCGTCAATATGACGATGCATGTCAGCTTCAGCAAGCCTCTAGCTCTAGTTACAACACTCGAGCTGTTAGTTCTGCCAAATGCCAAATGTGGATGGTGGACATCTGACTGACCACTTGATATGTGAGAAGCAATTGATTTCGGAAATTGAAATATGTTTTTTCTGGTGAAACGAGTTAGGTTTTTTATTATAAATGACAGCTTATTCGAGATTCATAACAGAACTGTTTTATTTAAAATATATCTATTGCAGTGATAAAAAAGGTTAAAATTGCATAGATCACCGACCCGTATTGACGCAATTTGTTAATACTTAAAACGACCTAAGTGCTACATAGTGCAAGACTTAAAAACCCTATTGTTTTGACGGTTCCGTCATTTGTAGACCAAGTGGGTCATCAGTGGGTTCGACTGTACATATAAAGTTCGTTTCAGTTTCTTTTGCTTCTTAAGATTTCTAAGATAATCGATTGTAATAAAAAATCATCACTTTTTGTGTATAAAAAAGTTAAAAATAGATGACTTCGTTTCTCATAACCCTTCAACAAAACCAGTCTAAATGTTTTTTCCGATATGTTCAATCCAAACAACATTGATCCTTAAAATACAAAGTAAATAAGTTATATAATATCAATATCCAGCGCTTGCAAATAAGGTGCTGTGCAAAATTGTATGATTTCTTTAATGCTAGTATGAGGCAAATTTATTATACAAATTATTTAAGGCTTCAGAAAAATGGCGTTTCAAAAACGAAAGAAACTCGTTTTTAGGGAAACTTTCTAATCTCCACAAAGTAGTAATTGGGCGGGAGAGCTTTACGTTAAAATCACCGATATCACCAATGGGGAGACCGAGGTCAGAAGTAGGCAAAATATAATTATTAGGTTTCTTGATGTGCCCTCTTGTTTACCTACGAAATTTCATGTAAAACACTTTATGCCATCAGGAATACCGTTATGAAAAACGCTGCAGCCTATGTTAGCTTACGAATCCAAAGTAATAGTAAGCGCGTTGCCGACCCCTTATTGAATTTAAGATTCGTGGCGTTGACAGCTACCCAGAGGCATAATGCACTCTCAACACAGCGCATCCTCGGGAGCTCTGGCGACATAACTACCAGCATACCTAAAAGTGCTCGCATTTTTTCACAAAGCAAGCTATTGGATGTTCACTTTGGTCCGCGTGGGCACGATTTTTTTTTTATAATTTTGTCCGTTTCTTTGGTAGCGAATTTTGTGAGCAGGTTCGATAATTATATATAATTATTAGTCGGTAGTTTTTGGCAAATTTCAAAAAAATAAAATTCACGAGGTCTACAGCTCACAGTCACTAGTTAATAAAAATATGTAAAAATTACAAATAAATGTTTTATTAAAAATTTATTATTATGAAGTTTGAGCGGTTTAGGGTGTTTTTTCAACAAAATACAGTAAATCTATCTCTAGGCAGAAGCATGAAGCATAACATCTTGAAGTCCCTTAAATGTATAATATAAATTTGGATAGACCTAAAAATGTCTTACATGAATTCAGTACTAATAAATTAGCTATTGTCGATTTGAAATACATTTTAACATGGAATTAGTTATCTAATAATTAAAAACATTTTACTTCTTCAGTATAACAAAATAAAATAGTTTTTACGTGTTTTTTAAAGTTCAGCCATCGGTATGGACAGAATAATTAATAGTACCTAAAGGTGCAGAAGCCCATCTGCCTCAGTGAGGGCTATTAACACATAAAAATCATCAATCAATGAGATTATTTTCGTTCTTACATTGTTTTAATAAAAATACCTGGAACTAATCTAAATCTCTAAAAGTAGATATGAAACTTTCAAACTCGTGGCTCTGTTAGCTGTAGACTTCGCGAGTGACTGTTTTTTTAATTTTCCTAATTTTTCGACAAAATGTTTTTATAATTATCGAATTTACTCATTAGATTTCAAGACAATAGTAGTGAAATGTGACATCTAGAGGAGAACAAACAGAAATCCGCCCGCAGACACAAAATCTGAGAAAAAAAAGTTGTTTCTGAAAAGTTCCTAAATCTGACTCGACAAGAGAACTCTATATAATTACCGAACCTGCAGGCGAATCACGTAACTTTATGTACTAACGGTAGATAGATTTTACTGTCAATTTTGAAGTATAAATGTATGAGATGACAATTAAAATTTGACATTAAAATCTATCTAACGGTAGTACAAAAGTTACGTGATTACCCCGCTGACAATTAGAATTTGACATTAAAATCTACCTAACGGTAGTACAAAAGTTACGTGATTACCCCGCTGCTCACAAAATTTTACGAGAATCGGTTGAGAAATGCAACCTGTAGAGGAGAAAAAATAGAAATTAGCCCGAAAATACATCATAAAAAAATGTGTTTTGAAAAATTTCCTTACACTGACTCAGGGTCACAAAATTTCACGAGAACCGGTTGAGAAATGCGACCCGTAGAGAAGATCAAACCGATTTTTTTGTCAAATCTGAAGCAGAGACCGTCGTTTCAATCAGTAAAAAAGAACCTTCAAGTATTTTAATGATAGTTCATGTGTAAACGAGCCGATGGAACCTCAGTAATGATCAAGAAAATAGGTGTTGGCCGGCAACAAACCATAGAGAAGTCAAAGCGTGTAAAACACACGTTAGTGTCAAGACTGTACACGCGAAACAGTCTCACAAACAGCTTACAAATAATATACCAATTGATATCAAATGTGACAATCATGTTAAATCCACTGTAAAGTGTACCTACCCCGGAAGCTGAAGCGGAACGCCGCTTTGCTATTCCAAGGTGGCGAGGACGACAGCAGCAGATGAGTCTGAGTAGGCCTCTTTTTCTCTGGAGTATATTCAGCCACGAAGTGGCATACAACTTCTGGCCTTCCTTAACACACATAAATTATTGGAAATTACGGCTTAGTTTCATTTTAACAAATATTCTTAGACGTATAAATACTTTTTTTTTTCGTTAAGCTTTATTTCATTTCACACTTTAATTGATATTCCTAGTTAAAAGTATCTACCCGTCTTTTTGGGTAGATACTGGTAAATACCGGGTATTTACCTGGGTGGGTATATAGATTGGCTCACGACACATAATCAACATAACTTAAGAGCTTCGCTCTTGTCGGTGAAGTACTTACCTGGGAAAACATGAAATTTATACATAAAATTGATTTTGTCAAATCAATCGAAAAATATTACTATAGCGCATTATCTAGTTTTTCTTTTTTTTATCGTCAAAAACATTTCTATACTAAGTTTCTAATTTAATCACCTCTGCATGTATTTTTGTTAAATAAATTCCTACACGATTATGCTGAAAGTACCTTCTTTCAAATAAAAAAATAAATGAAATCGGTTCACGTGATAAAGAAATATCCTTGAAAAATCACCATACATACTAAGTTATTCAGTCGCTCAAATTTGTAACAAAATTCGCCTATAGATGGCACTGTACCCATGGCCTTCAATTTCTACACTATGTTGTTGAGATTTTCCTGAATTAATAGGGTTGGAATCGGTACATATCTGTGTACGGAACCCTCGGTGCGCGAGTCGGACTCGCACTTGACCGGTTTTTTTAAACGTGATTGCAACTTAATTTGCATTTCTTATTACCTTGCGAGACGAATGCTTGTGGTCTAGGAACACTTCCTGTGGTCTACGTGGATTCTGATGCGCGAAAGTACCTGATGCTTGCGTAAACACTTAATAACAAAGAATAGGTACGTTATCATCATGCGCTTTCCTTTGTCCCATTTATTTGGGGTCGGCGTAGCATTTCATTTTCTTCCATATATCTCTGTCACTCGTCATCCCTTCATTCACATCCTTCATATCGACTCTCACACAATCCATCCACCGTTTCCTTGGCCTACCTCGTTCCTTGCATCCATCCACATTCATATCTAATACTCTTCTTGTTACATGGCTTTCATCCACCCTCATTACATGCCCGTACCACGACAGGCGATTGGCCCTTAGTTTTTCGGCAATGGGTGCTACTTTCATGCTTCCCGTTATATATTAATTCCTTATCCGGTCCATTCTCGTCACACCAGACATCCATCTCAACATCCTCATTTCTGTAACATGCATTCTCGCTTCATCTGTCATCTTTGCGGTCCAACATTCTGACCCATACATGACGATAGGTCTTATTACGGTCTTATCGATTTTACTCTATGCTGTCACATAAAATATGACTATGACGGTATAACTTATCCAGCTAGCTGGGCAGACGAAACGTTGTCGAGTCTGCGAAAGGTTGATCTAAATGTCATTTCCGTCCTAATAATGACAGCTAGATCTACCTAGTATAAGTTTGGCACGTTATTTAATGAACTAGCTGTACTTAAATAATAATCCAGTCGAAACTTTCAGTGAGAAGTATTTAATAAGCTTTACTTTTTGCCAAAGCGATGTAAGACTTTTCAGTGTAAAATTAAATAAGATTCCGTTTTGTCATATATTTCATATCCGTAAATTCAATGCTTTTTGAAAAAAATGCGAAAGTAATAAAAATAAAATACATATTTTGATGTAGCGTTTTATCCCCGAAGTTCAAATTTTAAGGCATGTAAACAGAGGTTTCTGTGTGTATGTGTAGTGCACTTGACAGCTGTCACTTGCACTTTGGTCCCATTTATACCCTAAAATCTGTCCTGGTCATTACATTATGAAGTCCTCGTAAATCGTCCTGCATCAACCATATTCATTTTATAGTGTTACTAACTTTTCCCCGTGGCTTCGCTCGCGTACTAACCGTAATTTTTAACCGTCTACAAAATAGGGGGTTCTCCATTTAACTCGTATGTTTGTATGTACCCACCTACGTATGTAGGTATGTATGTATGTTATTTTCATAATCAGCACCCCGAGAAACCTCGAATACCATATGGATCTTTAAGGAAAATATCATAGGGAATGTACATAGGGATATCCCTAGCCCTTTTTCTTTTATATATATATATATAGATAGCACTGGCTGTCTACTGTTGTCACGTTTATTGAAATCCGCCCTTATAGGTAATGTAAGAGCTAGAAGCAAAGTTATGATTTCAGATTCAATTTTCTTACAATATGCACAAGCATGTAGGCAGAATTAGGATAAATCTAACACCACTTCAATTGTTGAAATCCATGAAGCATCTTGACTGGGAGATGGCAGCAAAATATAATTACTTAACGATCTATTTAAACCATTAACCTTCTTTTTGGTCTAGTCGTAGTTGGGTAAAATGTTAATATTAACATAGCTCATATCCGATTGTGCAAAACTAAGTAGACTTGAAATTCTTGCAAGACAAATTCAGATATTCTCCCCTGGAAAGAAATTAACGGAAAATCTCACATATGGGTACATTTTACTCTACAAAGACATGTTGTCTCGTCACAGTTATATACTACAGGTTAATGCAGAATTTACTAAGTTTAAATGTTGCCCTTGACCATATTTTATAAGGTACGTAGATTTCGCACAAAATGCGAATATCTTCTGGATGGAGTACGTTTTCCAAGATAGCGGCGGCTATGGAAGTTCCTGGTCTGGGGAGTTTTGGCAGACGAAAATGAGGCCATCAATGAGCATTCGAACCAAATTTCATCAAAGTTACCAAAATTTGGAGGTTTTGCTTCTTCGACTGGGTTATAAGTAGTGTCCGACCTAAACACGTTTTTTCGCCGAAACCGAAGGTTCGGATTTGGCTCTAGTTTCGGCCGAAACCGAAACCGAAACTTTTATAGACGTGTGAAAATCGTCAAATAAAATGTCAGTGGGCCATTTTTCTAGACATATAAACCATGTAGCTAAGGATTGCAATCCGGTATGATTCTCAATCCGGCTGGATTTCACTATATCCTGGTGTCCAAATTGGAGTTGAACGATTGCCTCTATTTAATAATGTCAACTTTGGTGGCATAAAAGGGTTTTTCCGATCCCATTCGAGTCATAACACCAGATCTGTTAGGCCAGGGTACTGACCTTGGCCCGACAGATCTGGTGATATGACTCACTGGAGTATGCTGATAAGCTGAAATACAAGTATGACAAGTTCCCTGCCTTGGAACCAAAAGTACGAATTTGTCCCCGTTGTGGGAGACTGCAGGATCCTGGGATTTGGAAGCCAAGGACTTTGTTATGGATTTGGGTCGACGACTGGAAGATAGCCGGGATCGTATATAGTGCAGCAGATTTCGCTGGCTATCGTGGTGACTGCAGGTGTCATGGAGAAATTTGAGCTAGCCGCGATCCAAGTTGGGCCATTTAACTAGGTAGGCATAATCAGTGTTTAAGGTTAACCGAACTACTACGGAAGCGAAAATCACTCATGGTCATGCCATAAATTTTTTGAATGATTGATTGAAGCGTCTTATTGATTTGCATTAGTGCCCACCCGACGAAGAATTGCAGATTGTGATTGGTGGTTTACTATTGCTGTCTTTTTGTGAATTAAATGTTATTTATACATATTCATTTAATATTAACAATGCCACGTTGTAACGATCGCTCGTCAGCGCACGAATTCTGAAAATACGCGGGAACGTTTATTTACATTTTTTTTTAAATCAAATCAATTTTAGTAATGTGTTTTAGCGCTCTTTTTCATCCCTACCGGAGTTATCTATCTATATCGGAATATTGCCGGATCCGGTACCTATCGAGATACTGGATCCAGCCGGATTACCGTATCTGACGAACCAGCGGGGTAATTATGTAACTTTTGTACTACCATTAGGTAAATTTTAATGTCAAATTTTAATTGTCAGCACATACATTTATACTTCAAAATTGACAGTAAAATCTATCTACCGTTAGTACATAAAGTTACGTGATTCGTCTGCAGATTGCAATCCCTAAATGTAACACAGGATAGTCCGTGTAGCGTGGTACAAAATAAAACAATTTCAGTACTTGACACTGGTTATAAGTAGGTACTTACCATTAATTTGTCCATGAACATGTTAGATTCTGTTAAAAGTACTTTGACAAACCGGCTACTAAGAAATATATGCTGAGGTCCGAGAATTCAAATTCTGCTGCTCATAAAAAAACGTTCACAATGTGACGCATCTACTTAATTACATTACTATTTGTTTCAATCTCAATCCATATTATTAGAAAAGATAATATCAAACCTGTGTCCGGCACACAGACCCGTGTCCTGGTGTCCCGTCAGCTCGGCGGCTGCTTTGTACCTATTCTATTATTTCGTGATCCGATAAAAAAGGAATAAAGAGTCGCAGCCTAAACGCAGGAATGTTGTAGATTCTGTTTTAGACGGCGGGCGCCGGCGCCGGGCGCATTAGTGCCCGCTCGCCGCGACAACACTTACACATTAGACCCTCGCGAGTAACTCGCTCAATTCTGATTGAAATTATCCCTAACCCTACGCGAGTGAATTTATACTTAATTACACAGAGATAAAAGCTTATTTTTAAATTCCCCATTGGGTGCTATCTTACCTTTAAGCATCGTTGGCATATAAATAGCCTTACTTGAGAACGACGTACTGAAAATGTAAGATTAATGAAATTCTATTGAAATGCAACGCGGTTTACAGTCTCTAAGGTCGAAAACCGTCTGGGGGCATATGGTCACTAGCGGAGCGGGCGGACGCCCACTTATCGAACGAACAATTCACCCGATACGTGTGTACGTGTAATATATCAGTTGTTGCGGCTGCCGTCCGTCCGTCCGTCTGTCGCGTCTGCTAATGAATAACGTGCCATTAATTGCAGCTCGTGGCGTCAGAGTACGCCACTCAGGCACATTCTCCGGACCGTCGAATAAGGCTCGATCCTTAATCTATTAATTAGGGTCACGCCAAACGTTACTTAAAATAACATACATGTCCTAGAGAAATTATGTATTATGATCGGATGTCCGAAGTCTGCTTTTGAATTTGGTAACCACTTTGGGTGTTTGGTGTATGTGATTATGTCATTTAGAACGTACGATAAACTCTTTCCCCCTTATTTTCAGCTAGCAGAGGTTTGTTAAGTTTTATGAATAAGGGCCATAAGGGGGTTTGCTGTTGTTGTCTGTGCCAGTCGTCACTAACCGAGTTAAAAGTTAGGTAAAGCCTTCTAAAGGTCAAATTATCCACTTCACAAAACCCAACCAATGGCATCTAGTTTAATGCTATGGGATGGATGACATTCTCTTTCGCACTTAGTGCCTACGCTATTTCATGATTCACCCGGGATATCACCCAAGAGGTGTATTTACTGCATGTACGTAATAAAGATAATGATTGGGAGTCTTCATGTCGTAGCTATAGGTAAGCAGTAGGTAGACTAGACTGCGTTCCCAGGTCGGCCGCAATAAGAACACCGGCTGAAGTGGGGCGCTCCGAGTGGCTCAGACGCCCAATGTATGTGTGGGACGGGTTCTCAAACGATGAGGCACGTATTGTCCTGCCTAGGGTGCTCGAACGCCTGCTCCGAGCAAGACCTTCGAGACACGGTAGATACGGCAATAAGCGTTATCTGGTCCTGTACAGTTTGAAACCATCGACACGAGAAGAAGATAAGTAATTAGGAACTTACTTTATTTCGCACATACTTTTTACTTGTATACTACTGTTAGTGTAAGTTAGGCACGATAACAATAAGATCGCTAGAGCTAAATGTAAAAGTATTTACCTAGAAACCAGTAAGTATGTGATCTGACGTGTAATCCGGTCATTCTATGTATGTAACTATGTATGTAATATGGATATTACAAACAAATGAATAAAGTATTGAAACTTACGTGGAATGATATCTTCAACACTCACAACTGTTTCCTCCCCCCACGTTTCCTACCTTGCACTATGTGTCTCCTTTTCCGGTTCATTCACATTTTTTCGAAAACTATTAGAGATTCGAAAAATGTATTCAGGGCAAAAATAATCCTCATTAAATTCATAACAAAAAAGGTTCTTACCATTTTTTTGATAGACTTTACGGTATTGAAGTTTCAGCTAGTTTTATTTCGGAAAAGCTTATACTGACCGCACCGCACCGTACTTGCCGCCGCGCCGTTTAAATCAGTTCCGTCGAGCTATAGAAAAGCCATTTTCATCCGGTATTTACTAAGACTTATTATTCAAGTGCTTTTGTTTGTATTGACTGGAAATGGGCTTTTTATATTTATTTTAGTAAATTCGCTATAATATATTTATAATAAATATATATATATGTTTTGCTATGAAAATATTAGATGTTTGATTGATTAGGTTTCATTAGGGTCCCGTAGTAAACAAGGAACCCTTATAGTTTCGCCATGTCCGTCCGTCCGTCCCCCGCTTTTCTCAGTAACCGTTAGTACTAGAAAGCTGTAATTTGGCATGAGTATACATATCAATGACGCCGACGAAACGATAGAATAAAATTATAAAAAAATATATTTAGGGTACTTCTCCTATATATGTAAAGTGGTGGTGCAATTTTTTCTTCCAAACCCCATCGTATGGGGTATCGTTGGATAGCTCTTACAAAAATATTATATAATAATATAAGGTTTCTAAAAGCATGTTTTGATTTGGTGTGAATTGGTTGGCGTGATATTAAGCTTTGAAGTGATAATTTTTGCTATGGTCAAGTGTCCCCCTCCCTGCCAGCTAAAGGGTGGCTACTAGGCATGTGAAAAAAATCATGGTAGTAGTATATACGACGAATTTAAAAGGAAAACTATCACAGCTAAGTAGACATTACCGTAAAGGGCAAAATATGTATACAACACAACATCTCAAAAAAGTACATCATCAGTACTAAGATTAGTAAAAATCCTTCTACGGGTCCGTAATTCCACATATGACCGGTGACGTGATGGACGGGCAACTACGGAACCCTACACTGTGCGTGGCCCGACACGCACTTGGCCGGTTTTTTTCTTTTATTTTCAATACACAGGTTAAAAAATAAATATATAAATGAATTACCTATCCCCAAATTACATGATAATGATACTAAACGACCTAGTAGCTACAGACAGGAAGAAATATCCCATAGACTTGGACTTCTTTTGGTGGGTAGCCAGGTGTTGACCGCGCGCTGTCAGCTTAGATTGACCAAAGGAACAATTGTCTAGGCACGATTGTTCCTTTGGTCAAGCGTTGCCCGAGACAAAAATGGATGCTTACTGGCACTGTATCACCCACTACGTGCTATTTTTAATAGCGTTAATTTTCCTCAATCCTAACAGAATAAGGTACATAAATTAAATTCTACTAAACACAATTAAATCAAAAAATGGCTATGTTACTATCTAAAACTTTAATAAAATCATAGTATCCTTTAATTACTTTATTGGTATTATCAATACCTTTGTCATAATTTGAAATCAAAACATTTTAAAACTTATAAGGCCTCTTAATGAGGATTAGTTTTGCCCTGAACATTTTTTCGAATCTGTAATAGTTTGCAGAGAAACCTGAAAAAGCTGGTAAAGGGGGCGTATTTGACGATGAGGGGGAAAACCGTCACAGGGACGGGAGAGGAGAGTTGTGAGTTTTGAAGACCATATACCAACTACTTTCAAAACTTTATTAATTTGTTTGCCTGAAAACATAGAATGACCGTATTAGTCTCAAACCCTTTCTTTTATCCTTTCATATATAAGTATATTAACTTGCAATATGTACTTGTGTTGCTACTGTTTACTGATGTCCGATTTAGTTGAAACTTGGTAGCACTATTAAGTTCAAGTTAAAATCCAGCATTAAGGTAGTACCTATCATAAGATTCATTAAGTTTGCAGGGCACAATCCGTAATCGCTTTTTACGGCTTTTATGTTAGGCATTTACATTTCTCCAGAAATATTAATCTAAATATAGATTTTCAAGTTGACTGGAACTGCATTTGTTTTTATTAGCCTATTGCTGGGCAATTAACTACACATTTTATATATCGCGGTAGGTACCTACTGTAGGAAACAGAAACAGTCGCAAATATACTCAACTAACTTAATAGTTAAAGTCGACCTCATAGTGCCATCTATGCGGGCACGTGAGAACTTAAAGTTCAGTATAATATGAATAGGTGGCGCTGCTGTACAAAACGACGTGTGGTAACGTAAAAATGTGTACAGTCGACGGCAAAAATATGTTTACATTTTTCCCCTTATTACAATGGAATAAAGGGCAAAAGTGTAAACATATTTCTGCCGTCGACTGTACATACCGCCGACCAGCAATATCTGAGGACTGATTTGAGGGGCTCAAAATCGCTGGACACAATTGAGCCGGTTAACTCTAAAATAACTAAATTGATTGGATAAGCATTGAGGGAGTCAAGGGTTGCAGCTCCTTTTGACCACCCACGTATATGTGAGGGGCCTGCCGTTTATAACTGCCTCGCAGACACAAAGTACTGTTTGTAATTCTATAAGCGTTAAGGAGGCCTTTCCTAAAACTCGGCATAGTATTTGTTTCAAAAATCCTAAGATTTCGGGTCCGAGTCAGGTACGAATGAGAAATGCGTTAGTGCAACATATTCGGAAGGATTCGGAGAGGAAAATTTATACATGCGACATGAAAGACAGCCTTGTTAGTTCTGTAACTAGGCAAAAGTTAACTTCGGGGGTCTTCTTCTTACCAATTGTGATCGATATTGATATATTTCGATGTCCGAGTTGTAACACTGTATTTTTAAAAATAAGTTTGACGGGGAACTAGGCAATTTACCTTCACGTTATGATGTCGATGGTGAATTTTCCTAGTTAGTATTTAAATTGTAGATGGATGAAATGTTGGAAAAATCACTAGCCATAAGTATAAAATGCCACTGCGGGTATGTCAAATCGTGTATTGGTATTTATTATCGACTACAATATCTGTTTATACACGAATTCCTTTTTCTCGGCCTCTGCAATAATGTACCTACTTACTACCTATTCCTTAGTCTACTTAGTGTCTCTCTGCTAGCTTTACGGTTTTTTTTTCGCCACTTGCCTTGGTCCTAAAATATATATTATACAAAATAAGACATGAGAACAGTTCATAAGCAAAATTGTATGTATTTCGCCAGTTTCCCTAACTTAATTCACAGCAGGGACTCTTACTAGGTACATTTAAAACTCGTACAAGTAGAAATAACATAAACAGTTTGTTTCTTCAGTGAACCACTGGCATAAATAATGCCATCTACTTACTTATAAATTATATTATATTAGTAATTGTATGTAAGGCTTAAATGTATTAAAGTCTAGTAATAAATTCGTCGCAGTTTTATATTTTAGTTAACAATACAATTAAATATTCATCATCCTCCTGTCGCGTTCCATGTTGTGCCCTTAGGAGCCGGGGTCCGCTTAGAGTTAACAAATACAATTATTATTATATAAATATGTGTGCTCAGTACTTACAAGCAACTAATGGCGAACGATGGTAATATGTTTATACTTATCAATACTGTACTTGAAGCCTTTCATAGCCGTTCGTATTTCTTAAAAATACTGTAGTTTACCAAACCATTACAAAACTAAGTGACGTTGTTCCCGTGTTACCTGCCTATCTATATCAACCGAAATAACTAAACAAATTTGCACATACAAATAACATTTGTTATTATTACTGGTTATACATCTAATATTACAATAGGAAACATAACAGTCACGGACAACGTGCATTAGAATATTTTAATTAACTGCTAGTTATATATAGTGAATCGTACATAAGTATCATGACTATGATGAGGCCCCGTTTTACTGAGATCTCGTGAAACATATTGTGTAATCTCTAAAATCAGGTTAATCTGGACGCCTGAAATATGAGCGTGGAAAGGAACTCCTAAATGTTCATCTTTTCTAAGATGGTGTATTGCAACGCCATCCCAAAGTACACACTGGCTCTAAAAATGAACCAGCGGTGATAAGGTGACGGCTCTTTACACACGCGACGTGGAGGGTAAACATCGCACAACTTACAATTATTACTCGTTATACATTATTAACAAATATTTTCAAGAGATCATAATCCCTTAATAGTTCGTGTACTTCGTGTTGGGTTTTTGTTTTGCTTTGTTTGTTAAATATTATATTCTCTTCTCAAACTCACAATTTTAAGTAATAAATATACATATATACTTATACCTAAGGTAATTAGCACGGCTGGATACCGTTAACCAAAAAGTTAACTTCATTAATCTCTAATCCGTTAAAAAGTTAAACGTTAAAGCGTTACATTTCGGGACAATTAACGAAAGTTAACGTTAATCGTTAACTCATGGTAAAAACAGCACCGGGGTATGCGGGTATGTGCTATGGAAAGTAGGCAGGGAATGAAAAAAACCGGCCAAATCGCACACCGAGGGTTCCGTACCCAGATGTGTACCAGTTCCAACCCTATTAATTCAGGAAAATCTCAACAAAACGGTGTAGAGATTGAACGCCATGGGTATAGAGCAATCTACCGGACTAATTTTGTTAAAAATTTGAGCGACTGAATAACTTAGTATGTATGATGATTTTTCAAGGATAATTCTTTATCACGTACACAGATTTCATTTTTTTTTTCTTTATTTGAAAGAAGGTACTTTCAGCATAATCGCGTAGGAATTAATAAAACAAAAATACATGTAAAGGTGATTAAATTACAAACTTAGAATAGAAATGTTTTATGATGTTAAGAAAAAGTATATGTAATAATTTAATATTATTCCCTGGGTAAACTTCACAGATAAGGAGGGAGTGGTTTTTTTACATAGTCCCTCACAAATCGAAAATTATTCAACGTAAAAAAAAAATCTTTGAGAATGTGCAACTCAGGCCCTTTCGTACGAGTATGACACTCCACTTGGCATATTCACCCACTAGACAGAAAATAAAAATACTAAAAAAAACATGTTCTAGCATCTAGATTACCCTTCTTTATAGTTATAACAGTTGATCTAAATTTCAAGTCGATCTCATAAGTAGTTTTTGAGAGATTTAGCGATGTACAGACAGACAAAGTGAAACCATAAAGGGTTCCTTTTTACCATTTTGGTACGGAATCCTAATAAGAAAAGCAAGATGGCTTTAAGAATTTCTTATAATGAACGATTAATTTAATTATCAAAATCAAAATAAACAGCACTTCACCGAACCGACAACACAACATAGTTCATTTCACTCGCGCCCGCGCCTGACGCGCCCCACTTGCATCGCCTGTCTCACTCAGCGCCTATAGCTCGCGCCTACGCCGCCCCTATCGAACGGATTTGTCAGAAACTGGTTTTCGCGGCGCGGTGTTCCTTTAATAAAATAAGTACTTAGTCGGAGCTTTGGACAGTGGAAGTTAATGAATCTGTTAACAATTTTGCAAGTTAACTTAAAAATTAATCCGATACACGGATGGTTAACTTCGTTAATTAACGATTATCGGATTAACGAGTTAATGCCCAGCTCTGGTAATTAGTAAGATATGCTCAACACGAACCAATGTGTATATAGTTACTAAGTACTAGCATCATTTTGGTCATTTGACTAACAGAAGACAATAATTTTGATATAAATTATTTTGTACATCTTTAATTGTAGCACGTTTTGGCACATGTAAGTACACAGGTACACGTGAGTAACTACACGAGACACATTAATACGAACAACTTGCACTAAAATAGGACATTATTATTTGATTAAATCAAGTACCATCTTTGAAATAAGTTATGTTTTGGTTAAAGCTATCCTTAACTATGGCATTTCTAGCTAAGTCGGTCCGTGTCGTTAGGGCGGGCGGTAATGTGCCGGCGCGCCGCTGACTGATGCCCTCTCTAGCGGTGGTATCCTGAAAACCAATTATTACACGTTGTATATTTATAAATATTATACTGTTTTAAAAATATACTAAATGTTCACAAGACCCAGTCAAAACAGCAAAACCTCGAAATGTTGATAAGTTTTCGTCTTCCAAAAGTCCCCAGGCCAGTACCTTCTAGAGCCACCGCTATTTTGGAAAATGTACTCCATCCGTAAGATATTCGCGTTTCGTGCAAAATCTACGTACTTATATTTATACAATAAAATATGAGCTATGGTAGTATTAACATTTTACCCAACTACGACTAAACCAAAAAGACGGGCAGGTAATGGTTTAATTAGATATTTAAGTATTGATAGTTTGCTGCCACCTCCAAGTCAACATGCGTGATGGATTATAATTAATAAAGTTTTGAAACTTATATGGCATGACACCCCTCCCCCTCATCGTAAAATGCTACTTTTCACTTTGACACACATGACTTGACCAACTTGATATGTTGAGTGTATCGTCTATAGGCTGTATGTATATACATATATATTTAGGGTACACGTAAAGTGGGGGTGCATTCTTTTTCTTCTAAATCCCATCGTGTGGGTTATCATTAGATATCTCGTTCAAAAATATTGTGAGGTTTCTAAAACCATTTTTTGATTCAGAAATCCGTTTGCGTTAAAGTTTAAGCTTTAAAGTGATAATTTTTGTTATGGTCAAGTTCTTTCTATCCTACCAGTTAAACGGTGGCTACTGGGCATGTGAAAAAAAACATGGTAGTACCTAGTATATATAATAAAATGAAATTAAAAGGAAAAGTACCACAGATAACTATATTAAGTTAACTAGTAAATGTCTACACATTTACTAGTTAACGTATAATAGCCGAACTTAAGATATGTCCTTTGAAAAGCAACCTTCGTGCAATTTCCATTGATTACTTAGATGTTGTTTGTTTGCGAATTTTAAGTTCGCATAAAGTAACGGACTACAGTTATTTCCTCTTCTTATTTTTCTGGCACAATACTCCGAGACAAACTCATAAAATTTTGACGTTTAATAAAGTTCCTGTTTGGCTGAATCAGGCTTTAATAATATTGCATTGTAAACAACATAATACCTATATTACAATCGAATCTAAATCTTTATCTAAACAAACGTCACAGTAGTTGGTAAGTCTACACATATACCTAAGGACCGCTTTCAATCCCCAGATACGTTATATGTCAGTTAAATGTTAGCTTTGTCATTTAGGTACTTTCACATGACATTAGAAAAAGTGTCAGCGATAATTTTAACTGACGGATAATTTTATCCGGCGATTGAAAAATAGACCCCTAATGCAATAAATAAGTAAAGAAACTCATTTATATATCAAAAACAATGAAAATTTAAGAAAAAATAGAAAATTTTTCTAATCGCCGTTAGCGGGTAGGGTGCCCAGATGTGCAGCCACCTCTCTGGTCACCGGTGGTTTCTATTAGGCGCGCCAACAAATCTTAAAGAAATTTAAGTTCCAGTCGATACCGCCCAGTATCCCTGATAATATTTTCTAATCATTTTAGTTTACTGATACGCCTTAGCCTCATTTCTTCTCACGATCTTTCCTGTGTACACCTACCTACTAAGTATAATGCTTATGTTAAACCCCTTTTTGAAATGTAACAAGTAAACAACTAACAGTGTTCGTTTCATAGATTTGTGAAAGCCCGATTAAACAATATAATCTAAAATCGCAAGACAATCTAGCTTGCAAATCTCTGTACACTGCTATTTACACTTACTTATAGAAAGTAGTACCTAAGTACCCAATTAAAACCACAAAAGAATCACACACAGAAACAGAGCGATATAGGCAAGCACAACCTTGAGATAACGTAAGACATATACAAATAGAAACAAAGCGCCATGCAAATAATAGAGGTTTTTATAAAATGGAATAAGTCCTCAATTGACATCTAACAAGAACGTATAATAAGGTGTGAGATAGGTGCAATACAAAGCCTACTGCCATAATATTGTCAAGAAAACTAGACACAACCAGAGGGGTGTTTTGGAACTTGAGAAAGGTAGATCTAAATGTCATTCCAAAAAAAAAAAGACAGATACCTAGCGTAAGTTTAAGACGTTACGTAGTCATCTAGCAGGTTTAAGATATGCTGGAGAATGGTCTTTGTTAGCGGAGTTGCTAACTGAGGTATCCCATGTAGATATATATAAGGTATACCTAAGTTTTAAATATAAAACTCCGGTGAGTTTCAGACATATTGAAATATAATAAGCTCGACATGTTTCGGACCAATTCGTGGCCTTAATCGGCTAGTTCTGATGATTAAGGGCCACGGGCCATTGGTCCGAAACATGTCGAGCTATACTCGACCTTGAAGACGTGAGTGACCCGTTTATTATATTTCAATATACCTAAATTATGCGGTTTGGTTAAGGCTCGACCGTCAACGGTCGAATTTGCGAAAATCGGGATATTCGGCAAGTATTTTTGTCTAAATGGATCAATATTTCAAAACACCTAGTGCAAGTCGGGCTCGCCCACCGAGTCCATACAAATTTGTAGGTATTGATTACGTCATTTAAATAACGAATATATTTTTTTATGATTAGATTACAAATGTACAGTTTCCAGATTTTTCCTTGTACTTGTAGTATAAGACGATATTACTTGCCTAATTTCATAGTTCATAGTTCTAGGTCAACGGAAATATCGATATAACGAAATATCTGCTCGTTTGCCCCCTATAACATAAAAAAGTCGAAATATAAGTTTTTTTGCGGCATAAATCTCCGTATTCTTTTTTACGTTAACTTAGAAGCTTGATTTTTTCAGGGCTTCAAGTGACTGTAGAACTGAGCAAATGGTTTTCATTTCAACTCGAGGCCTCCACGCATTACCAAGATAAAGGGTCTTGACAGACAGACAGACAGATGGACAACAAAGTGATCCTATAAGGGTTCCGTTTTTTTTCCTTTTACTAGGTGCTTAATTATGCGTGGTTGGATACGCGCTTGACCGGTTTTTACTATAGTTTACCGAGGATAAGCTCTAAGTACCTAAAATAACTGTTACTGTCATTCAGTATATCATCGTCAATGATATTTTGGGAGGTTGATACAGAAATGTATAACTTGTCACTTTTCCGGAGCAGTCGGAGAAAATATTTATTGCAGCTTTTGCAATACATGTTCAGTTTGATATATAAATGCATGCCGCTCCTAATTTAGATTTTTAGTACCTATGTTGCCTAGCTCTGTATATTTATAATGTTTGTATCTTTCTTATTTAGATTTGACACCGCGGACAGAGTTTTGCTTCATTTAATTTTGCTATTCAATGAAATCAATTGTACTAAACGCTTTCCCTTTTAAGCCGGTATGTGTCTGTTTTCAAAGACGAGATTATCGGTGTGAGGAGGCTCGTGGTACTCACATGTCGGCATGATGGCGCGCCGCGGGGAGCAGCAGGAGGCTCGCGCCGCTGCCGCCCTCCACCGCCGCGTACAGCGGAGGCAGCACCTTGTGTGAGTGTGCCTCCACTGCGGACCACCACACACCACAGTTAGCCTTACAATAGCCGTGAACGGATACTGATCGCGGACAAAATCACATACAAGTGTCAGCACGCGCAGAGGTATATTGTGCCCAAAATTGTGACGCATTCCATTATGATAGGCACCGTATATTTATTTATGTGCTCGAAATAATTCCTTCAGCCATTAGACGTTGCAGTTTCCAAGTATCTATTGCTACGTTATTCACCCTATACTGCGTCACCGGCAATTCAGTAAGCACTTAATCTACCATAGGAATGACAAACAAGACGCGACGTATTCAACTATTCACACCTCTGGCAGGCGCGGATACTAGCGCCACGTACCGGGGAGCGCGCCGGAGCCGGGGCGCGGCACGCCGTGCCCGCCGCCCATACTCTTTGGCTTGCGCTTGCGCGTTTGGATGCCGTCCTTCTTCATACTTAGCGGTCGGTTCACCTGTAAAAACAAAATCAGCATTTTATATAACAAATTCGTAAATTGATTAATGCATTGGTGTGACGTGAGGATTAGAGGTACGAGTGCTAGCCACGCGCCATCGTCAGCATAACTGTCACTCGCAGACGAGGGAACTCCTCGTAATCTGCCGCCACGCGGTCCTATCATCCTTTAAACAAGAGATAATTGATAAAAGATTATTTATCTCATTATGAATATTCGTGGTCGGGCGATGATAATTCTCTATCAGTCGGTAGCCCCGGCCGTTTTATCTCGTGAGATTAGATGACACCCTGTGTTTTGATTTTTTACACAAACCAATATTTGCCGAGGAGTTCCCTGATAACTGCGACTGCACTGGGCTCCGATTAGATACCTGCGGCGAGCTTCGCGGCATGCGTATCGCGCCGCAGCTAATCAATACCACATGCCGCCTCCACGCGTATCAGCCGCTGATCCTGTGAATGCCTATCGGCTTTTAATTCTAACCTAAATTAATTTTTTTTTTCGCCTAGATATGGATTCATCATTGGAACCTTTGAGTGTCAGTTGAACCTCAGTTAGGGCTTCGTGATTTTCTTATTGAGATCTTCTCAGCAAAATTACATTCCACCCACATCTATATCAGTTGAACCCACTTCAACTAATCTCACTGAAATGCAAGCTCAAAAAGTCAAGAGACCTAAGAGTAGAGTACCTATTTCAATGGAGTAACTGCTTGCAAATTGGAGGTTTCTTCGGCAGAATTGTAACAATGCCAAATTTCCACCACGCATTCCGCTCAACTGAGTGTAGTCCAGTTAAGTAACCCGACTGAGCGCAAGGAGCAAGTCGAGTTAAAAAAGACACTTAGTGAAATCGCTCCTTCGAAGTCGAAATATTTGCTTGTGGAATGACTAAGTATGATAATAAAGTTACTCACGTATCATGACATATTAGAAAGTCTCGACGACGACAAGAATCGGTGTTCTCTGCTCCTGGGAGAGCTTCGTTTCGTTTTTTCCTTCTTAAGCGTATTTTGAGGACGGCTAACGAAAGACTCACGTTGTGTAGCTTGTAATAGAGGCCGCAAGCGTTGCAGACAGGTTCGCCATTGTTGTTGCGCCGCCACAGCGTAGTGTTGGAGGTGCGGCAGTTGGCGCACGTCACGCCCACGCGTCGATTGCCGTTTGTCGGCTGCACACAACAAACATATAGGTACTTTATACAGTGGACTGGCCGTACACAAAAAAAGGATGGTTTGCATCCATCACGACTCACGACCACTTAAAGATAATATGACGTTCAACGGTTAGGTAACAAACGTCTAAAATTAAAGTATGAAGTTGGTTTTGATTTCGCATATTGGAGGTAAAATAATCTTGGACATTTTAGACACTGACTGTTGAGATAGATCTTATCTGCAATTTAGTTATGATATAAGTAATACTTTTTCAAGGTTTACCAGCGCTTGTTGAGGTTTCGCTTTCTGTCCTTTAAGTGGTGGACGATTGACGCCATTGATGCGAGTGTAGAGGCCGCAGGCGTTACAGAGGTAATGCCCCGTTCCGTCACGTCGCCAAAGAGGAGTGGTGGCCGCAGCGCAGTTCACGCATTCTTTCACTTCTCCCATCCCAGCCATGGCTGCAAGAGAATACCTCGTAACTATTGCGACTCATTCTTTATTGCTAGCATTTTCCCGCCACTATCGGCCTATGATTGTTCATGCATGCATGCTCCAGCATATTTTAGGTTTTCTATACATTTTTAATGTATACTTACTGGGATCAAACCCGTCATCAATAGGAAGCATATTATGGGCTGGCCACGGTTGCGGTGTCGGCGCGGCGTAGCCCTCTACCAGCAGACCGCCGTCGTACCCCGACACGGGCACGTACTCCACGCCACCGCCCTGGCTTAGGTAGTGCTCTCCGGCGACTTTGTATTGCACAGCATTACCGTGTGTATATAATGTTACCTGGAATAAACATATATGTTTATTTACGTAATAAAGTATCAAGTGGATATTAAGTAAAGGTGTAACTAAAATAATTACCTGTTGTGAGTTTGGACTAGCCGGGGCTTCGTAAACTGTTTGAGATTGTGGCACAACTGATCCGTATACGACGTGCGTTCCGCGCGTCGTTAGCGACGACGACGACAGTGTAGGATCACTTCGGTAGAGAAGTTGACTGGGTGGGGATTCGTCTCCTCTCGTCCCAGAAGCTGCACCACCAGCCGCACCGTAAAGCGTCAGCAACTCTTTGCCTCCACCACCATACGCTCCGTACCCCCCGGCCCCACCGTATTGTGGACTCTGTCCCGCATATGCATAACCTCCATGTACAGAAGTTACTGGCTGTAGACTGGCATACGTCGTAGGCCGTAATTCAGGATCACCTCTCGTCTCATATTTGACCTGTTGGTATGCAACCCCGACTGCCTGCTGGCTGTTTAAGGAAGTGGTTTGAATCATTTCAAGGGATGATGATGCGGACACCTGATCACTTAGAACCGCCCCGTACTGCCTACCGTCACTGGTTCCCGGCGCACCAATATCATCGTTTTGGGGGTACTGCAATTGTTCTTGCTTATCTTTAGACCCTAGAAAATTATCCGAGCCGTGTTCATCTGCATTGCCATCTTGCGCTACTATGACGTGATGGGGCGCTCCGTAGCGTAAAGACAGTCCTCTAGTATACGGCGGTCGTTGCTGAGGACGGCCGTATTGGACCTGCATGCGTTTATCTGGAGACGGTAGTGATCTGTATGATTCTGGTTTAAAAGCTAAGTATCGTGCAGTTTCTGATTCAGCTAAACGTAATCTTTCTTCATCGTAATGTTGATGAGCGATATTTCGCGCTTCGCTTTCTTCTAATTTCGGTATGTATTGATGAATCACATGCTGTTCATGTTCAGCTGGCGGTGGTTCAGGTGGTTCATCCTTTACGCCATCTTCTGGATTTATGTCAACGTCGTCGGTAGTGATGTGTCCGGCGGCTGTGATAGTGCGCACAGCGCGCCGAGACGTTATGACCGACTGTAACTGCGGGTGCGTCTGTGGCTCGTCGTGTGGGTCAGCCGGCGGATTCACGGCAGAACTGGTGCTATTATTCGTAGATTTCTCTTGTTCAATTCTATCCTCGTGTTTTACAAGTTGTAGAGCTTCGGCAGCAGCTTGTAATTCTTGTTGATCTTCGCTTTCCCCAGCCGTAGTATTCGTTTCCGTCTCCATACTGATACTGCAAGAATGACTTTGGTTATTCCAATTTGACTACGTTTTTAAGTCACATAAGGAGGTGTGTGTTTGGATTTGTTTAAAGGCGTTCGCGCCGGATATTCTGCCGGCGCGGAAATGCAAACAGCACGGGACCTGCGGCGCCGCCGCCGCACCGGCGCGGGCGCATGCGAGGGCCCTTATTGACATCAGCGTGTCACTGACTCTAGCCTAGTAAGTTACAGTTAAACTTTTCGAACTGGATGTTTTTCACTTTATTAAATATTGTACATTTTAATAAGTTAAGAGACGTATCAGTAAATATATCCGTATTTAAGGAGATTTCATTACTAATTTCTACTTGCTGACAACTTAGAGACTTAATGTTTAAGTTGCCGCTACGCTAAACATATATTATTTTTATAAGCAATAGATATTTTAACCAAAACTGCTGCCAACTTCATGGGGGTATAGTGTATATATTTTGGTAAATGTAAATTAGGATCCAGGTTTGGTATAGTGGTATTTCCGCTCCCGGTGAACCCTCCGCGGCGCGGTTTATGGCGAGCGCGGTGTTTGCTCGACACACTGATGGTACCCGATAACCACACCAGGACTTACACCTTCTGATAACAACTGTTTATTAGTGCTTCATAACCATCTGGTGAGTGGCATCGGAACACTTACCTAACCAAGTATAAGCGTTAAATCTGTGGTTAAAAGTCTCTTTTTCAGCCCAAACTTGTAGTGTTGTGCTAATATTTTCAGGTTCTAAGTATATATACGAGTAGTATATAGTGTAGTAGTATAGTAGTGCTTTATTAAATCACAATTAAACAATTACTTTATTTAACAGCCTATTTAAGTGTCACACTGCTGGGCAAAGCCCTCTCCTCTTTTTCTCCACTGTCCTATTATTTACAGCCTGTTTAATTTTGTTTAATAGGGAAAATAATTGCCTTTCAAGATTGATTTAAAAAATGTATATAACGCTGCTAGCCATAAATTCACCTCTTCTGGCACCAAGACGTCGGAAGTGAAAATTTTTTGTGTTATGGTCGTGTACAATTTTTTACTGAACAGTTGAATACGGTTCGGTTATTTAAACAAAAGGAGTTAAGAGGAGCATAGAATGTATCTTGATATTGAAAAGAACAAGCTCAATGAAGATTCCCTCCGTAAATAAGTAGGTAGCTGTACAAGGATTATTTAACTTTGAAATATTGCTTTTAGAATACACGAATCACTAGCAAGAATCATAAAGTACCTCGGCTTTCAGATCGGTTGGCGTTTCTAATTGGACCTACCAAAATTACTTGGTGTCAGAAAATTTCAGTTCTTCGAATTATTATTTTTTGCTTTCTGTTCGTTGATTAAAGATTTTTTGTCTGGTGGACCCAAGCATAAGTTGCATAATTATTTACAAAGTCTGGTAAAGGTGTCGATAAACCGTATAGTTGCATTACAAACGTATACAAAAAATAAGCATATTTGAATCCTAAATGTTACATTGTCAGCACTATGGTGTTCCGGGAAACTAAATGTTTAAACAAAACAATTTAAACTCAAGTACCTATTGCATTGTGTCAGTATATTAAGTAATATATTCTGAAGGGTCAAACCTTACTTCCCAAAATTAGGCAGGTGAAGAGGAAACTCGGAAATTGCGGGAATGTTATAAAAAAATGTAGTAGTGCCTCTAATGTGTAAAAAGTCTCATAGGTAGACTTTGAGTTACCGAATAAATGTTAAAAAATATTGAAATAACATAATTCATAGTTTTCGGGCATTTGGTTTTTGTGTATACTTACACAACCCTCTTCGATAGCTGAATTTGATTTATTATCATACCATGAAAGGCGAGGGTACTTAAGTCTCAACGGACTTTATACAGAAAAACAAGGACTTCAGTTCTTTAAAAAGACACTAACGCTATTTAAAACTGCATATCACACAGCCAAAATAAAGCTACAAATACCAGATAAAAATTTGCTTATGGGATAAATAAGAGGGATGTTTCTTGTACCTGCGTATCACATGTTCTGAAAGAAGACAATTAGGTATACGGGCATTATGTTCGGTCATCTGATAAGTAATGACATGATTATTGGGAAGTAGCTCTCTGGATAATTAAAATGTCAATTCGCAAAATGCAATATCGCTGCAGCATGGAAACATATTCGCAACATGGCAAAGACAGAACATACTCGGTGCGATCTCTCGCAGTGACTGAGCAACGCTTACCTAGCTGTTACAATACGTATTAGGTAGAATGTATGGAAAATTATCTCAGTGAATAACCTCAAATAAGGTGCAGCGGGACAATATAGACTGCGGGAAATTAAATATAATCGAAAATATCTTCATTGTTTTACATCATTTACTAGAGTGCTGTCTATGCCCGGGTTACGGAAAAGCGCTTTAACGATTTCACCAAGATGGCACTCTAGTTAATGTTTTAAAACATGCAAAATATTTTCGATTAATTTTAATTTCCCGCAGTCTAGATTGCTCCGCTGTAACTTACATTTTTGTGAATATAACGCTAATAAACACGAAACATTGAACTGTTACAGGTATTTGTACCAAAACAGCCCCTTATTAAGATATGCAAAAGAAGTTTCATTTCTCTTAACGTACCGCATACTAGAACGTACATTTTACAGCCGGTTCATACATTTTTAAAATGTAGGCACAATTACCACGTCGTTATAAAAGCAATCAATGCATTAATGTGCTGATCCTAATATAGATGTCTGATTGTGTAAACGCGGACTAAGACAGACTTTAGAAAATTATGGATGATTTGGTTAATTTAATCATCTTTCTATAGACTATTAGTGATCACATTAATTGAAACAGCGACGTAATAAACAGAAGGATGTCATAAGGTAAATTCCTTTTTAAAATATGTTTATATTCATTCAAATAATTTCTTACGATTATTATGATAAAATGATGGTTAAGTCCGCTAGCTGATAGATATACGTAATACGCGTTTCAAAATATTTAAATATGTTTATTTCAGATATCAAAGATAAACAGTTTCACTACCACAAGTAGATACTATATAGAAGACTGAGAAGCTATTTAAGAAGAAAATAGCAGTGAGTGCGATTTGTACATACCTTTATATGACAGCAAATCAATCTCTTATTATTTACAAACTTAATAAAGTCTTTGGCGTAGTAAAAAAGTCTTAGAAATCTAATGCAACATTTTTACGATATCACTATCACTTCACGAAATTGTCAAATCTATTATCCGAGAGATAGTGAACGAGTGGTCGCGGCGCGGGCGTTGTTCTGGGCTCGGGCGCTGTGATCTATGTCTGTTTTCCAGGTGTGCTGAGCTTTCCGAGGTATGGCATCGGAGGGGTGCAGGGCGCGGCGGGGCGCGGGCGCCGCGGAGCGTCGGTGTGTGTGCGTGCGCGTGATTGGCCGAGGGCGACCGCCTTACGTCACTGCAGCGTTTTTCAGCACGTAACGCGAAGGGTTACTAGTTAAACTTTTCGTAATTGTGGTTCCAATGATAATGGATCAACCAGTGGACTGAATTTAACACTTATTAATAATACACAGTGGACTGAATTTGACACTTATTAACAGACAATTAAACATTTGTTTAGGATGCTCGAAAACGAACCACCTTATTTTCAAACAAGAAAGTATTGTACTATGTATACATTGATAGAATATAGATTCTTATCGAGAACTTATACAGTTAAATAAATACGTTTTAGAAAACAAGGAATGCATCTCATATTCTAGACTCTAGGACATATATTTGTTCTCATCGCACCAATTAGCGCTCTTGCTAGGCTTCGCCACCTTCCTAGGCGGCGAACCAACTCAACCACTGCCCAAAAACCACGTGACACAAATTTATCAAAATTCTGTAAATATAAAATATATCCTACTTTAGTATAAGAAAGAGAGAGAGAAGAAGGTAAATATATATATTAGTAAAATCACAACAATATTTACCGACTTTTGTGGAATGTTATTAAGCGGTTGCGAATGTAATAAAAAAAAAGCCTAGTAGTAGGTAGTAGCCACTGTATTGCACAAATCAAGTAGGTGCACATTCTTTTGTGCACCTACTATAAAAATAATGAAAGCCATTTGTACAAAAGCGAACGTATCTCTTTAGGGATTCTCGTCTATCTAAATACCTAACCGTTATTTTTATAGTGGTTGTTCCTTACAAACAAAGTATCGTTTGTAAGTAAAAAGTACTTGTTTCTGTCACAGTACACTGTTGTGATATTTAAAAAGACATTATAATTATACAGTAGTCATTTGGGTAACCAACGCTCTGTTTTTTCGCCTAAACCACAGAATAAAAGAAATCCGATGCTTACGTAGGATCACAAAAAACTAAAATTGCAATGGCACTTCATAAAAGTCATGTATAAAATTGTTATTTTTTTCACCACGTCAACAACCAGACTGAAAACCAAGCCCATCCAATGCAGATTTATATAAGATAATAGTAAAATTAGGAAACAACTAGTATTTTAATGGTGCAAATTGCTAAGAGTCCAGATGCTGGAAATGATACATAAAAACAAAAATAAATAAGTACTTAGAATAAAAACTATCAAACGAAACCTTTGTAAATCAGCGGGGTAATCACGTAACTTTTGTACTACCCTTAGGTAGATTTTTATGTCAAATTTTAACTGTCAGCGGGGTAATCACGTAACTTTTGTACTAACTACCCTTAGGCAGATTTTAATGTCAAATTTTAACTGTCAGCTCATACAGTTATACTCCAAAATTGACAGTAAAATCTATCTACCGTTAGTACATAAAGTAACGTGATTCGCCTGCAGAACTAAGTCTTTACCGGCAGGCGAACTGCGTAACATTATGTTCTAACGGTAGATAGATTTTACTGACAATTTTGAAGAATAAATGTACGAGCTCATTAAAATCTACCTAACGGTAGTACATAATGTTATGTGATTACCCCGTGGGTCTTCTGCATTTCACTGCCCGTAAAAGTTCTGGGTCCGGAGGTCGCTCACCATTAATACCTAGCTAAACAACTTTTTGTTCCAATAAGATGCCAATCTATTGTCCGAGATATGTATCATGCCAGGCCGTTCCCGACAACGGAAAAAAAACCGTAAGTCCATTAATCACTACTACAATAACGAATTTTATAGTTTATATGAACAATAGTTATAATCACAATAAAACAATTCATTACCAATTATTGGAAAGCTAGGACACCTTTTGGTAATTACATTTCGGCCTTTTGGAGCAAAATTACTTCCACATTAATAACTTTTAAGTATATACATATAATAAATTTTAATAAAGGCCAGTTAGGTGTTATTTTATGTACTTGTTACAATTACCTTCCTTATTTTCAGTTGTAGACGATATTATTTACATAAAACTTTCGCCACTCTACTATATGTACCTAAAATTTGTTTTGTGCATTAACATTTTTTGTATACCTATGTATCCAATATTAATCATTTTATGATTATGGATCTTAACAATAAAAATTGTTGATAAGAAACTTGGTAATGCGCTCAAGCTATTATCTTATCAATCAGAGGCTTACTTGAGACATCGATCATCGTTCTAATTGCGTACCTACTGTCGATAATGTTGTTCGTGGCTCGCTATCCGTACCCATGTCCTCGAAACAATCCTGGCAGAACGTCTATCGTCCAAATTCGTTTCGCATAAGTTTCCGCTGCAATAATGTTAAATACGTACTGTTAGCGTACTTTTGTGCAAACAAAAAATAGACCGCTTATTAAATATAATAACTATCTACCTACTTACGTACAGATTTTAAGGTCTTCTGCCTAGCAAAGCAGTTGTCTGACATCTTGAAAAACTCGAATTTGTTTTATCGCATAGCACGTGCTCTTTCGTCTAGTTAGTAGAGTCATCATATTTAGGTGCAACGTCTATCAGTCGCGGTACGACGAAAGTCATTGTCAACTGCGTTCGTGTGAATGTTCACCTCGGAGGTGTGCGATAGCCGAATTTATCCGAAGTGGCAAGAGAAACAGGCCTGGCCTAGTTAGGGAATCAATTGATTAGGTCAACAGAAAAGAAATTATCAATATCCAAAATCATAGGCTTGTGCGCATAAATATTATTCTGTAAATCCCTTATTTATAACTTAACTAACCTGTGTTAACTAAAAAATGTGTTTTGCCCGTTTCAAACACAAATATGAAAGTGACAGATAACTAATTTTATCGGTATTTTAGCCTAAGTAGGTTTTTTAAACGTTTAATGAATAAGGGCTTATTCGTTACACCTCAGATTTGGTTGAAGCCGCTGAACCAGTGTTTAAACCGCCCGCGCGGTCGTGTCGGAGGTTCCCCTGGATTTTCCACAGGCAACTCTCCAACCACGTACTCCTATCGCTTAATTGGGCCAGGTTTATAAAGCAGCCACAGTCAGGTTCAATAAAAAAAAGTGTATGCTTTAAGCGTGAGTCATGTGACAGCTTTCTGTAATATTCAGTGTAGTAAGTATGACCCATAATTCTTATCTAGGTGGTATTTCTATAAACTGATATGCGTGTGTGTCCGGGTTTATATTGTTGTCTAACCATTTGTAGAAAATCAACCTATCTCTGCAGGTACTCTAGTTTTTCAATGAACGCCCCTCTAGTAGGCATTATTTCAATGTTGGGAGAGTTTCTGTGTATTGCGCCTATATGCCTATGTTAGATGTGAGCTGAAACACACTGGCGGGGCGTTTAAGATTGGTTGTACTCTAACGGCGATCTCACAATACTATGTATAAACACGAACGTTTTTGAATATGTCACGAGTATGACGTCTGTCACATCTTCTCACCTAATCACCTAATGGATTTTGATGTTCATATTGATGGATGCATGCTGCAGAATAAGAGATGTGTAAGTCCCGAGCCTTATGCAAGGCTGAAGTCACAGGCAATCTTGTGACAATATTTATGAAACCTTTTAGTAATATGGCTTGAACTGAATCTTGAAATAAAGCCTAATTAGGTCAATAATAACATTTTTTTGATTAGTGCCATGAAAATTCACATACATATTATTTGGGCGAGCAATCGCTAGCGCTTAGTCTGTGAACAAACACGGCTTGTCTTATCTTCTCACACTTGACGCCTTCGCGATAAATATTTCAGGATACCTCTACTCCATCTCACTGATATTCTACGAATACGAAATATACGATTATTAGACGGTGCGTAATGTAATAGAAACTATACTACATTAGTGTTAAAGTAAATATCGAATGGAATAAGAGCATAGGTATATCAGTAGACTTAAAGTACTTAAACCTGCACCAGGTACTTTAGGTAGGTATGTCCCGTAACGTGATGATTCACAATAGCTGCAGTTTATTTGATTTAGCAGTTCCATGTTCAAAATATCGACTTTTCATTTAAGATCTCATTCATTATGTTACCTCGTTACCGTAATAAGTAAGTTAGTTTACCAGGTACCTAACATAACATGATTCATTATGGATGCCTAGAACGTATTTTGCCATGATGTTGTTTTGTCACTTGTGCATGTGTTCCTGTCTTTACATTAATTATTACTTGACTAACCAAGAAACCCCATGGCCACTTGCTTTCAGAGTCTGGAGACTGGACGAGTGACAGATAATGCATTTGACTTGTTACCCCCTCACTCATAAAATGTGATACTCGTAATATAGTACGTCGTTGTAGGAAAGTAATCAATAGATGGACGATTTAGTTGGAGTCCAGCCATTCCACTTTCGGCCGGCCGAGTCTTGGGTGATTCTCATCGTTAAAGTTAGTTGTTGTACTTAATTGTAGTGTTTGAGGTTCACAGTTATCCTGTTCATGAGTTCGGCTACTATTGTCAATGTTGGAGCTTTAATTCCCGCCATCTATTGCCATACCTATTTCCGAGTAGTGGTGTGAAAATGTAATATGTTAGTCTTTTTGTGCAAAACGTAAATGATTAAATGAATTTTAACGGTATTTTAGCCAATATAAGTATATGCACACGTGGAATAGAAATCTCATACAAACTGTACCCGTTTTCTTTGCTCTTGGGATATTTGAACGTGATATACCTATGATAGCTTGGATAATATAACAATTGTAATTCTATGCTAACACCCATCTCCACAAAGGCCAATAGACAGTAGGGAATGGAGGGTACATTATAACTTCATAGATCTTCATTTTTAATTCACGGGAAGACGAAATAGAAGTCAAACGTGCAAAATAATACGCTAGTCGCGGATGTGTCTATGATTGTTTGTTATCTCACATCGAAGAAGAGCGACGATGACAGGTGCCAGAAAATATTCAAGCAACACACTCCGTATATTACTTAAACATGTTGACAGTACAAATCAGAATAGATACCTACAGCCGATAAGAATTCAGGTTGGGATGATGAGTTGTGTGACAACCTTCAACATTGCTGTCACTGTATCTTGAAGATGACAGGGCACTCGATATTCTTACTTCAGTAGATATCGGCAACATTATTTCTAACTCTTGATGACATTATGTCTTTCTAATAATATAGAGAGCACACTAACCAGAGATCTGGATTTTTTATCCTGTTAAGTAGGTTCCATTAAAAACACGAATGTTATTGAGAATCTGCATGTTGGTGACTAATTGAATGTTTGTTAGGGTACTTGGGTAAGGTCAGGTGGAGGAATAACAGGAGTATACTATTACAGTCAAACTTTATTTATTGAAGGAGACGTACGAGTACAGCGACGTTTCATGCCCTTACAGGCCAAACGACTACTTGACGTCTTCCATTCCATCTTCTCGTATTTATAGGCTTCTAGGTTCTAGGCAGGCGATTTGAATAACGAACTGTTTGTAATTCAAATCGCCAGTGTCGTACAGGTTGGAAATACCTATACCTCTAGGTACGAGTATAGTATCTACACTAGGAGTAAACAGTAAGGGTGGGTTGCACTAAACCGTCTGTAATCGTAAGCGCTGTTGGTTAAAATCTGATTGTATGGAAAGTTTGATAAGTTTCTATGAGATGACATCTTGCCAGTGCCATATTTAAGATCGGTCTGTAATCGTAAGTTGGTGCAACTCGCATGGTGTATCACGTAAAAAACTGCCAAACGAATTTAAAGGAAAAGTGGTACCTAATCTCAAACTTACATATGTTGCAGATTATACAGGCTGCGATGACGCGGACGGAAGCTTCGGCAATTATCTGTTTTTTTAGGTACAGTAACGTAAAACTCTTAAAAGAATACTATCATCATATCTCAAAATTCCTAGGACTTAGCGGTTTTAATTAATTTAGAATATTTTTTCAACCACATACAAAAAAAATAGTGTCTTCATTATTATTCGTAAAATCGCATACAATTACATTTTTATGAGTTTACCCGATGTTTCGTGAAATGTCTGTATGTTCGGTTCAAAATTGTGCAAGTGAAATTGAAAGCAGTTAGTCTCAACTGATTGACCTGAAACACTTAGGCCGGGTTTTATAAAGATCAGTTAGACCAAATGTCAGACCAAATTTGAGTAATTCAGTACATTTTTTGACATAACAAACCGTCATAAGGTGTAACGGATCTGTATAAAACCGAGCCTTATTATGCTTGTCTTACCAAAAAAGGGCCGTCTTAAGATGGGACAATCGCTAGAAGGATGACGACGTTTAAGTGCATGTGCAATACAAATCAACTTCCAATAGGTGACTTGGATTATCACGGATGCAGGTAGTGTAGGCACTCCATCAACTAAGTTCCTATTTATGTTACAGTTTTTGGTGGAAATATTGTAAAATACAAATCAACTTCTAATAGGTGCCTTGGATTATCACGTACGCAGGTAGTATAGGTACCTACTCCATCAACTAAGTTCCTATTTATGTTACAGTTTTTGGTGGAAATTTTCTAAAATACAAATCAACTTCTAATAGGTGACTTGGATTATCACGTATGTAGGTAGTGTAAGTAGGTACTCCATCAACTAAGTTCCTATTTATGTTACAGTTTTTGGTGGAAATTTTGTAATAATAGCTGGTGATACGATAACGCGTAGATATATTTATTTGCTATCGCGTTATCGCCGCATGGCGTGCCCCTCCCCTCCTCCCGCATGCCCTTTCCCCTCGGCCCGGGACCAGCAGCGGTTCACCTATACCTTGGCCATCATTGTACCTACTGTATCATTCGTTATTAACATTTTGTAATATGGTAGAGCAAATAGTGCGAATAAAGTTACTAAATAATTAATCTGCTGAGATTTCTTTTTTATTATAAAATATACTTACTTCTTTACATAAGCTACAAAAAATATGTAAAAAGAATCCTACGTCATATTTGCGCTGTGTTTGTATGTAATTTGCATATGTGGGGAAATAGCCATATCCAGAAAATTATGAACAGTATTTCGACCCTGAGTCACTATGGAATTACGTATATTAGGCTCCTTGTATTTTGACTTAGGTAAAATAACAAAAATATGACATGGTTCCATGGTAGTCACAGTGCGATTATGCTGATAGTAACTAAGGTAAACGTCCCAATGTTTGACACCTTAAGGGATGCCTCGATTCGGTCAGCCACGCCCCTTGTGAAAGATCCCTTGGGAATGTTTTTTTTAGATAAATTTCGATAAATATCTGACTGTGTGTTTTATTAAATTTCCTCTTGACAGAGCTTAGATGAGGAAAAATTTTAAAATTATTTTTAACTCAATAGTGTCGTTTAATAATGCGTTTTTTAGTAGGCTAATTAAAAAAGGAAAATAAAGGCTACTTTGAAATTTTTTCATAGAATTTTTTTTTAAGCTATCATGTTTCAGCTATTGTCAGAAACAGTCATATACTCAAGAATCATATATCTGAATTAGTCCTTATTGTTTCCTCGTCTGGGTAGAACAGGCTTTCAAAGAACGCGATATTTCTCGTTACACGGCCTTAACACTCAATATAGTTTACACCTAACCTCACAGTGTCGAGCACTGGAACGTCTACCTTACATATGTAGTCCTTCATATGAATCGTTATGTCATGACATTTGAATCTCTCATCTCAGGCCTGTGGCGCTCGTGCATTCGCGAGCATTTGGGTGCTTTCGATAGTTATGATAGTGCACAAAGTAGAGAAGAAATTGCTAATTTGTGTGATCCAGTTCAGATCAGTGTGAATAATGTGATCCAGTTAGGCAAAATGACTAGAAACACCTAATAAGAGTTGGCAACGCATTTGCGTCTTCCAACGAAAGACATGTCAAAACAGCACTTCTAGTTCCTAGTGCTGGTTCTACTTGACAATGTTTACATGGATGGTAGATTCAGTATAGGTAGTAAATCAGGAATGATTACAGTAAAATTTAAGTTACATCGTTGATTTTTGAGACCTATTCTGGAGGCAGCAATTCGAAATATATCTTAAGTTATCGGTACTCGTATCGTAGGTACTTATGTTTAACCAATTATTCGTTGATATAGGTCACAGATATGGAAACTTATCATTTGTTGTATGTTATATCACGGGGTAGAGCAATGACCCTTCTATTAAATTTATCGCAAGTCTCTTTAGACATGCAAAACGTTATCTCGTTTATCTTAACTATGCGCTAATGTGAGACTGGTTATCTTAAACTTTTGATAATCGTATCTAACAGATACAGCCTAGTCGAACGGCCGTAGCAACCCGCACCGCGCGCAGGCCTGGCCTTCCATAGTGCACCGTTTTACTGCAGCTATATTTAATATGTTCGAAAGTATGTACATATTTCTGGACAATAATAAGTATCATTAAACACGTGACATTATGCACTTAAAAATCATCACTGAGTCACCATTATTACGCGAACTAGAAGCGGAACAAAGTAAATCGGATATGGTTTTCAAGTGAGTAGACTATTTGGAGATTCCGTTTGCTAAGCGATGTTTTAAGATGCAAACGTATGTGTGATGATGCGGGTTATGCAAGTGAGGATTCTAACATTGCGGTCGCGCCGCGGCGCGTTAGGTGTAGTGTTGGTTAAGACTCAGTCTTTTGAGTCTAGATTTCAAGAACTCGAGTTATTCTTACGGGACTCCGGGCTTAAAAGACCTCCGAGTCTTTTGAGTCGAGTCTTATAAAGTCCTGTAGTCACAACTCAAGCTGATGATGACTAGAGTCTAAAAACCGAGTCAAGTCTTAGAAACGAAGACTCCAAAGACTTAAGTCTTTACCAACACTAGTTAGGTGTGTTCGCGAGTGACGTGATAAGGCGAGTAAACAGCGCCAACGGCAAATATTTGTAGGGGCCGTCGCCCCCGCCGCGCCCTGCACCTCCTTCACCGTCCTAGGTCTCCTGAGGCCAGGACTTCAAATCCTTCTTAAAAAATTTGTTACTGTTCAAGCATCGCGTCATGATACGGCACCAGTATCACCTACTAGGGTGATACTGGTGCCGCATCGCCGTATCTCCGTATCCCAAGATATCGCGATAGCATCCCCGATACGGAGTAATTATCAGATAGACACCTACAGATTTGATTAGGAGTACTCGTATCTGCACCGTCCGCCTCATTACACTTAACACGGTGCTCGCGCAACCCACTGCTAAGATAAACTATCAGAGAAAAGTTAAAATATCTATATATCTATGCACATGGCCATCTACCAGCAGTAGCAGAAGTGGCGCATTGGCTTTCACACCGTGTCAGGGTTTGCGTGGTTGCGATGCTTCGTCCGTTATCGAACAGTGACAGTGCAGTGGTGAAGTGTATAGTGGCTGTGGAGTGGTCGTTTGCGTCAGCGGGCGGCGGCCGACGCGCACCTAATCCTTGGCGCGGATCTGATAGCTCAACGCATCGACGGATTATTGATGGGTGCCGCTCACCTTCATCGCGATCTTATCAGTTGTTTTTTTGGTCGAATGTTTTCCGTGAAAAGCTAATAAAACCCGGTGAAGGCGGCGGCAGCGCGACGCGCGGGCGGGGCGGCGGCGCCGCACGTGACGGCCTCTGATAAACCGGCGCCATGTTGTTTCAGCGAGCCCCCTGCGCCCGCCCCGCGCGCGGCTAACGAGCCTAGCCTGAAATGAGCACGTATACACGACGTGTAGCACGTAGGTAGGTAGGTACATTGTGCTCTTCGTTAAAATCACGCACTGTAATCGTGATACGAGTACTTAAAATACAGTCTTGATGTGATATCTAGGTCCATATCTAGTATAGGTAGGTAGAAAAATCAAATTAGGCTATGCAAGCCGTGTGCAATATTCTTGATGTCGAAACGAATGTTATGCAAAAGCATGGCTTTAATTGAGGGTCATACTAAACCGCACCAGACCTAAATAAAGTACTAAATGAGCAGCAGGCATTGAATTTGGCAGTAACATTTGTGGGAAAGGGTCAAACTATCGGAGGTTTCTTACTATTTATATAAGGTCGGGTTTTATAAAGATGCGTTAGACCAACTTTCAGATCAAATTTCGGTGATTCAGTAAGGCTCGGTTTTATAAAGATCCGTTATACCTTATGTCGGTTTGTTATGTCAAAAAATGTACTGAGTTACTGAAATTTGATCTGACATTTTTTAACGGATCTTTATAAAACCCGGCCTAAGGCTCGATTTTATGAAGATCCGTTAGACCTTATGTCGGTTTGATATGTCAAATAATATAGGTACTAAGATACTGAAATTTGATCTGACATTTGGTCTAACGGATCTTTATAAAACCCGGCCTTAATCTGGCATGAAACGTCATGATCCTATCGATTAAATGTTGGAGTAAGTAAGCTCTATTCTTGTTTGGTCGTATTGACGTCAAACATAGTACTTATTCTATTGTCAATTAATCCTAATAATATTATAAATGTGAAAGTATGTGCAGTTGTATGGATGGATAGATGTACATTCCTATTAATCTCAAAAACGGCGGGACGGATTTGGCTGAAATTTGGAATGGAGGTAGCAAAATGTAATCAGAGAGCGACCTATCTAAGATAGGTAGGTACCTGATGCTGAGTCAGCAGTATTCTAAACTGATTATGAAATAAAAGTTACATGTCGTTTTTCTCATTTGGTATAGAGCGATTTTTTCTTGCCAAATAAATAATTACTACATTAATCCATTTGCTCTGTAGGGGTAAGGTAAATAATAGAACAGCGGCGCGTTTTAATCAAAGTGTAGCTATTTTATTGAAAGCATTGCTAACATAATATTTACACGGTATACCGTAAAAAAGGGATGGCTGACGCTGGAACTGACAAATATTCTTACTTATATGTATAAATATCATCTTCTGACTATAATAGGAATAGTTACCTAATGCTTCCGATCATCAAAGACGACACCAGCGGTCGCCACTTTTTGATATAAGTACAAGTCAAATAGTTCATTTAAGGTCATATATAATAATAATAATTAATATTCTCCTTTAACATGCAGATTTCTTACATCACGAATAAAATAAACGATTTACATAAATAAGTAACTGTTTCACGAAGCCAAGTGAAGTTAAAATAGAGTGGTTAAAATTAGATCTATCGGTTGATTGGTTAATCAGCTCTGAGACGTTGTTGTTTTGGAATAATTATTACAAATTGGTATGGGGCGTTTTACATAGTGATTATTATCACGCGATATACGCAACTATAATATTGACATTCCAGATTAGTGACAATAGCCACTATGTAAACTGGGCCTATGAATATCAAGTCCCGCTCTTAACAGGGTGACAAGTCAAATGTGGAAAGAACAGAAAACACAATAAAATAATGATGTAGACATCGTTCGTGAAACGACGTTGAATCTATTTAACTGTGACAAACAAACCACACGTCAGTTACTGTTATTACATTGTACGTTATATAAGTATATAACAAGGTAGCTATGTTCTACATAAGGTAGTAACGTAAGGCATCTGTACAGTGTATATTCTTCAGCATGAGATGATTAGTCGGATTTTTAATGTTATTATTTCATCACCATAATACAAGAGACGTATCGTTTTAACATAATAGGTACAGTTCAGTTAGGTAACGTCTACGACTTTGATCTTCATTTCGTGATTTAACGTCAAAAACGTACTTATTCATTCATGAATTTTGGCTGCACCATAAAACTTCATTTATACACATATCAGTCGAATTATAGGCACTATATTATTATGTAACTACGCTAAATGTAATAAATTTAAGGAATGTTTAATAAAGTCATGGAGTTTGGAATATACTATAGCGCAATATCGCTAATATTGCTAACTAATTATTAAAATTTCACATTATGATACCAAAGTAAAATATGATAGTAGCCTCCTTGCGGCAACACTCGAGTAAGGTCACCAACGGGTGGGAGATGGGAGAGGAATGATCCGGGGCAGTCCAGTAGGAAGTACATACTCTGCGCGAGTCGAATATTTGGTAACAACAATAAACACAAACAATTATTAAACTAAATGTGACGCTCGGTAGGTTAACTTAAATTCGTCTCGCATTTGACATTGAACATCTTTTATAAAATTATTTGTACCTAATTATAAAGATAGCAACTTATAAATCTAAACTACTAATGATTATATCACACCGGGTTACATAAATTAGTAACCTTCAATGTGGCAGATCATTTTCATCTTATGCTTAGATAAACCTATAAAGGTACATATATTATAAGTTTAAGATGTGTGTACTTAATTTGTTTGCTAAACATTACGCAAATATGGAAAATGTAAGTATTTACAAAATTATAATATCCGACTGTACACATTGAATATTTGGTCCACTAGCTACGACTCTTTGGTCGAACTCGCTCACTTTACTAAACTAAAAACTATTTACTAAATAAAGTAACCACTTATCTAACTGAGATTCTATATTATTATTCTCAAAGGTTTAAAAATATATTACTTTTTCGCAGGGAGTTGGGTGCGTTTTCCTAGCTAACATCAATTTGTTCCGCCGCAGTATTGTATCGCTACTTATACGTATAACAATAGCAAATAACATGACATTGTATTCTTGTACTCTCATTTGAGCTTGGCATGGCGTCGGGCAATATTTTGACAAAGTTTATCTACAAAAGGCAACGAAACTCATTCTGAATGTGAAAAATCACGCGTACATCATTGAAAGGATTCGTAGCTTAAATTGTGGTCTTGTGGAATGGTGCGGTGCGTGTGCCACGTTGGAGCGGAGGCATGGGGCGCACTCGGGGCTCAGCTGCCGATGGAGACGACGGTGGGGCGGTCGAGGCGGTCGGCGGAGTCGGGCCCGCGCCGGAAGTCGTCCTCGTAGAGTTGCTGCGCGTGCACGTGGTGAAGTAGCGCGGGCGAGTGCGCGTGCGCGTGCGCCAGCGAGCCACCGTGCGCCGGCGGCGGCTCCTCACGCTTCATCTGCTGCTGCACGTAGTAGCCCAGCGCCAGCCCCCGACTGCTCTCGCCGACGGTCGACGCCACGCTTGCCCCTGCATCCACTGCACATACACCGCATTCATCATTAGTGTTTGTACCATCCCACATACTATACGTACTAACAGTGTGGGTTAAGAGGAAAAGGATTCGTTTTTCAAATGTCTATATGTAGGTATAACACATTCGTCGGGCTATAATACGAGTAGTTCCGGTCGAGGAACGTACGCTCAGGGGTGTAGGAATACAGTATGCCAGAGAAACCTATGTAAAGTGATATTATACACGCAAAAAATTAATTTATTATTTTTAAATATTTTTTTTTTAATTTAAGAGGATCTTTAGATATTTGTTACTCTTTAGGGCACAAACTAGTGAAAGATTATAAAGAAACTACGAAGTAGTATGGGTTAGTATTAGTAGTAACTGAACGCATTTGGATGAGTTTTCACACTCAAACACCGATTAAACAATCAGAGTGTTTCATTATCTCGAAAATCACCTCAATGCGGCACAGGGGTATAAAGCTCTGACTCTACGGATAGAAAAATATGGAATTATCACAATAAATAGTAAATTACACAAATTAATTAAAACCATAAAGAGATATGGGACTATAAAGATTTAAAAAAAAATATTATTTTTGTTTAATGTTAAATTGAAATTTATTTCAAGACAAAAACGGAAAATTTCCCTTTTTTCATACAACAGTAGTACGAGGCTACGCAGGCGTGACGTCGCCCCTGCGTGTGAATCAGTATGGAGCGTTTTCAGTGGTTGTTGGCGATGCTGTATACTTTGCCTCTCATTTTCGTATTTTGTGTTGCTCTAATTGTAGTTGGTCCCATATAAACAAAAAGCTGGTTCGAATAGCATGCAAAATAGTAGATTGTATGACAAGGGTCTAAAATGAGCCATATTACCACGAGATAGTTATTTTCCCGAACGAAGTGAGGGAAAATAGTTCGAGGGGTAATATGGCTTTTAGACCAGAGTTATACACTCTACTTTTCACTTCGATTGCGAGAAAATAAATAAACAAAGGTTAACCCACCCAAAATTAACAATAAATTCCACGGCGAAGATATATACTTTTGCAGCATGATTTTTTTTCTATACTCCTTTGACATACAAAACATAGACACTGCAGTTCGCGCGCAACATTCACGCGCGAAAAAAGCTAACTAACCTTCCATTAAGCGCTTCAAAGTGTTGCTCGAACGATTTAACCACTTTTTTAATTATTGTGAAATAGGGACTACTACAAACTTAATGTTTAGACTCTTTAGAAAATTTAATTATGTTTCCAGATCGGTCGATTTTAGTAAAGCTGTATTCTGGTTGGTTAATACCCAATACCAAATATTTTTTTAAGAGTTAAATTAGTGTTCGGTGATTGGTGGATTTAATAGGTGAAGTATTTTGATTGGTCAAATTCAAATGGTTTGTAAATCATAAATATGTATTCATATTTTCCCTAGGGGTTAAATGTACTACTTTAGCCCCGCTTGACAAGTCTAATATGACACACTTTTCGAGCATGAGAAGTGAAAAAATGATTTTGTGGTCGTGTCTATTGCCACGGAACGGGACAATTTTTGTATGCGAACTATGCACATTTTTTGCGGTAGCAGAACTTCAGGGAGTGGGATCGTTGGAACGATAAATGACTTCTTCCACCGATGTCGATCATTACGTGTCTCGGTGGTAAAAGGGTTCTTATGGTTAGTCCTTTTTAACTCCCTACGTAAACACAGGTAAGCGATACGTCGATAGCATAACATCTGCTAAAACAAAGGCGGCAAAGATATCTATGTTATGGCAGATATTGATATAGTAGCTTACAAATGGTAGAACTTATATCGTCGGTTGACAACCAAAACTCACTATCAAATCTGTCACTACTCTTCGAAACCTCGTATCTCAGTACGGAAACGATGCTGAGATACGAGCTTTATTTTAAGTAGGTATTTGTTACTTAGTGAGTTTAGGTTGTCAACCGACAAAATCAAAATTCCAGTTAAACATGTATTCTGCAAATAGGCCACAAGGGCACTTTTACATGTCAAAATATTAATTTACAATTTAAGAAAGAATAATAATTTAGAGATCACAAATATAACAATATAAACAAAGAGTATAATGAATTTATATAATATCCCAGAGATGTACATGATCTCTGAGCGTCCAAATACAATTAATAGTTACTATTGTAACATCCTTAGAGATGTACATGGTCTCAGAGCGTCAAAATTAAGACTAATATAATATTGTTATAGATGTATATGGTCTCTAAGATGCACTGATAATAAAAACGAATCCTGAACAGGATGATGTCTGTCGCCAATCCCCTATAAAAAGACACTAGTATTATCGTAGTCACTATGTCCTTGCAAGCATGAACAGACCGGACTCCACAAACAGCACCCGATTCGTGTATGACGCGTATCTCCGCCGACGATACTGATTACAATTATTTTGTTTCATAACGTGATATCATCGTTAGGTAGTGTTCTTAGCTATGAATCAATTTTTCTACCAGTCCCTGGGAACCCAGGGCTCATTACAAAAAATGTTTTTTTTTTTCGCCGGGAGACGACGGCTTAAGCCACACTTATATGTTGGTTTATTAGTTTCACATAAATTACCGTGACCGAGTATTCAAAGTAAATCAGGGAATATAACAGAGCATTGTCTGCATGAAAAAAAGTATTTTAAATACGTACTTTACACGGATACAATAAAGATAATATGAAATGAAATGAATACCTAATGCAAAAGCTCGTCAGTTGTCAGATCAGAAGAAGAAAAAGGCCCGATTTCCACTTTAACCCATATTCCATGGAGCGAATGGGATTATCATGGAATACTTTGGTATCCCAAAGCAATTTATTATAACTTAATTAATTATGTACTTATGTACCCACAAAAAATATCTGGATTTAAAGCTACTAAAGCAATGTGCCTGTACAGTTCCTTGGGATATTGAGTGTCAATCACTTCATCTAGTTACTTTTGATGCTGACTGTACCTATACAAATACATAAGGTGTTTACCTTATCCTTTATCCACGTACTCGACACTGACCTAATAAATGGCACTTTCAATCTTATGTTATGATGACAGAGGTGATTAATTAGGTGTCGTCTATTGGGCACCAAGGTGTCGAGCACTGGGACGTTTACTTTATATAGTACATAAATCAGTGGTTCTTTTTGCAAGGGTAAAACGGGACCCTGTTACTAAGACTCCGCTGTCCGTCCGTCTGTCACCAGAGTGTATCTCATGAACCGTGATAGTTAGATAGTTGATATTTTCATAGATGATGTGTTTCTGTTGCCGCTAAAACAACAAATACTAAAACACAGAATAAAATAAATATTTAAGGGGGCTCCCATACAACATACGTGATTTTTTACCGTCCGACTCGCAATTGGCCGGTTTTTTGTACATATTTCTTATTCGGCAATAGGGAGCCTGCTTTATCCAAAGAGAAAGGAATAAATACTTACAGAGAGCCTCCATTTTGACTGCCGTGGAGTGCGAGTGTTGGGTTAAACTCTTCAGGTTCCGTTCCGCTTTCAGGCTGTTCTTCGGCTTCCGCTTTCTCGTCTGTAAAACAGTACGATGAACACGTTATTTTAAAATGAATGTTCTCGGTTTTTACTTACTACTTCTACCTAAATTGAGTTCATTAGGGGATATAATAACAAAGATCTGTTATTTTAGGGCATTTATTTGTCATTTACAAATTAGAGTTCGAAAAAAATGTCACGGTACTGACACTTTCACGCGGCAAGCAACTGAGCATTATAGCGATACAAATAATATTTGCAGATTACTCCAAGGATTAGGGAAAATACCATTTTTTGAATAACTTAATCGGATGACCAAAGAAACACTGAACACTTTGGGAAAGTGCTCATGGTTGGGGAAGTGCCTGGGGCTTGGCACTTCCACGGGTCCTCCTAATTAGCTCCTACCAGTTAATTTACTAGAGTACCAGCTGGGACCTCGTTTTCCCCGTCTTAGGGCTTCTGAGATGTTAAAGATGGCTTAAGCGCCGAGTTAATCTTGTGTTATAAAACAGGGATGATTTACTTCTCGTCAGACGGTTAAAGTTGCTCTTTGAGAGGCAAAATGCCTCTCGCGGCTATAAGAGCCAATGCGGAGACACATTCTTCAATAAGTGGTTTACCTGTATGGAGTCCTTCTTCATGGCCAGAGGGCGGTTGATGTTGTGCAGCTTATAGTAGAGGCCACAGGCGTTGCACACGGTCTCTCCATGTGCGTTGCGGCGCCACAGCGACGTCATCGTTGTGTGGCAGTTGCTACACGACAGGCCTGGCCTCTTCGTACCCATCTGTGCACATATATACCCATGTTATTACCGCCATTACTAGCAAGATCAATATTTTAATAGCTATCGGCTGTCGGCCGTTAGACAGTATATTTTGTTCATGATTTCGGCACTAACATAATGTCCAATAATGTTCTTTTAGTAATACATTGTAAAATATCAAATTTATAATTTTAGAACGAAAATAATATAATGTCTACGACTATCTTTAAAGATTTTTCTCTTCATGCGTGATGATTAAAGCCTGATTTTCCAGAAATAGCAATGTGTGTTAAGACAAGCCAATGCAGAATGCGGGATCGGAAGTAAGGATTGGACGGGTTAAGATTAGGGGAGGACGTACCCCTTTCTTCGTTTTGTAGTCAGAGGGGGGAGGGCCGGCGTGCGAGGACGCACACAGCGGAGCGGGCACGGGCATAGAGTGCGCGTGCGGCGACGCGACGCCGTTATACAGGAACCCTTTGTAGAAATCCGCGCCCGGCGTGGTCCCCTCCGCGGCCACTGCAACTAATATAACTGTCACTACGAGTTGGGGAAGTGGACGCTCGACGGGGCGCGGATTTCTCACGGGCGTGGGGCGATAGCGGTGGCGGAGTGAAAGGTGGCGCGGGGCGAGTGTTTTAGCTGTGTCGAGCGGAGGAATGTCTGCGTACGTCGTTGGCGGGCGCGGGCATGGCGTGCGCCGCGTGCCGCTGACGTACCAGCCGGCGGGGCTGCTTGGGCGGCCGGTTCATGCCGTTCATCTTGTTGTAGAGGCCGCACGCGTTGCACAAGTAGTGACCGGTGCCGTCGCGCCGCCATAGCGGCGTGTCGATGGCGCCGCAGTTCACGCACTCGCGCCCCTCCGTGAAAATCTCCGCCGACATCTCGACTGCGCCAACACACCGTACGTTAGCTCACCACACACCAATGCCTCAGTTATCTTACTTATCCACGTCAGCCGAGCGTCCATTTTGAAATACTTTGAATAAATCTACAGCAGTAACATGATCAGTATTCCAAATAGGCACAGTTGTCATAAAATCTCGACCAAACCGCGTTTACCTATACTGCACCTGTTTATTTTCACAAAAGGTCATCCTGTTAAAGGGAGTTTTTTACATAACTGGCTAACATAATATCTTAATAGGTACCTAATCGTCTAACAATGTCATGGGTCATGTCATATTTTTCTTGTTTATGCACATTTAGCATAGATTGTTTCACAAGAGTTGCATAGTAAGAACCTAGTATAGAAAAGAGTGAACGCCAATAACCGTGGATCATCTCTGTCCTTGACAATGACTTTGTTTGTATCGATTCATTGATCGCTACAAATTGCTGAGTCGCAGGGCGCCACGTGAGGACCACACGACTTCGCGGCGACCGGAGCACGTCGCGGCAAGGCCGCGCCTGCCTCAACGTACGCGCGCGTGACTCTTCATTATTATTATTTTGAATGACTTCTCAGACAATCATTGTTCATCTTTACCGGAAGGCGTAATATGAACTTCTAACATGAGGCGGTGGAACGTAAGTCTTACGAGTGGGTAGATAGGTACATTTCTTTGACATTTCTTCACTGAGGCATTATATGATCTTTGTGATGGTTCCAAGGAACAACATTATCGAAGCTTTTTCTCGAAACTATTCGAAACTATCGTATTATTATTAACGCTCATACATCCAGCCAAAATACAACAGAAACGTACTGGCGGGATTCAATTACACGAGCGCAGAACAGCTCTTGTCGCAGAGATTTTAACTGGAATGGGTTCTGGCGTTTCTAATTACTCATAATAGCGTTGGCAGTTGAGCGTTGGGCGAATGTGGTTGTCATTAGGAGTATTATATTATTGAGTGCTGTAACGGGAACCGAGGCCATGTGCGTCTTAACTTCGGTGATCGGACGAGAACCGGTGTATTCAACGTGGTATGGACGTTGGCGCCATGTGCGTCGACGCTCAGCTTGCGCCCGCGCCGATCACCGTTGTTTTGTCCACTCTTCAGATTATATATAGATATTTCTCTTTTTTTCTACTCCTGCGCTTTATCTGTCATTTACATAGTCTCTAACTCATGTACAACGACATCGACATTTAGTCGATGAAAACTGTATGCTCTATATCCATAAACTCACTGTTAATCGTGCTTTTATATTTCATGTTTTCCATAAAATCACTGTTTTTGTTTTGTAAGGCTTCAGTCGTATTGAATTTATAAGAATTACTCTGTAATTGCAACAAACAAATAAATCAAAGTAAAACTATTCATTTCAATCTAAAAGTTTGTATTTGTATTACTCGCTTATATAAATGCATATATTTTCTATATTGTGTTAGTCAGTTTGGATCGGATGTCAACTGAAACAAATTAAAAACATTGGAAACCGTAAGCAAGAACTGTCATATTTTTTGATGTTCCACCAATAGTAGTTTGTTAACCAACAGTTGAAAGCCACCCACTGCGGACGAGATATTTAGGCGCTCTCACTTCGTTCGTTCGCCAATAGTTCGAGGTTCAAGCGGGTGGTTTCACCAGAGTTAAACACTCTGTTTTTATTTCGAATACGAGGAAACTAAAAAAATGCTAAATATGCACAAACATTTTCTGAAGCAGTGAAAGAACTATTTTGGCGGTAACTGTTGACTGACGTTAATGGTGTTTGTGTATGGACCAATTTAGTTATTTATGTTTTAATAAAGAATTAATCGTACTTGTAAGCTCAGACTAACCAGACTCGATATCAAATAATAATACTACTACCGAGCGAGATGGTCGTATACAATTTTATATAAGAGCGACAGAAGGAGACATATCATTTGTTGTCCTAAATCATAATTTCACTTTTTTATTTATTTGCATGGTGGCACGCCTGTAGGATCTTTACGCCTGTATTGCCCAATGTAACTTCGATTCTCCATACTATTTATTTTTTAATACTTTTCTGCTCTAGAGCAGAAATGGACCACTTTCAGCACTCCACATAGATAAACAATGACCCACTTTCAGAGTATGAGGAACGAAAAATTCCAATTGAAAATGAAAACATTTAAGTCGTTATAAACTGTTACATTATTACTTATGGCTTTTGTATTCGTAATTAAAAAATTGATTCTTTTAAGAAAGGCCCACACACACACGCCGGTCGTTTTTTAAGATCTCTGATACACAACAGTTGTATAACATATACGGCGTATTTATTTGGGTATATCTATGCAACATGCGTGATTAACAGGAAACTTTGAAACCCTATAGCCTTAGCCTGCCTTGGCAGTACGAGTAACACAATAACAGCACCTCGGCGCGCGTGTCGCTAATGTTAGTTATGTAGCCATGAGAAGTAGAACAAAGGTGTCGGTAAGTGCCTACAGACGAAGCGAGGTGCATCGTCAGCCGGCCGAGGCGCGTGCGGGTTGCGTCATGGTCCAACTATGCAGTAAACATCATTAGGGGAGCTTTCCTTTCGTAAATCCTTAAGAAAGAATATTATGAGTAATACGGACAGCCTCGTGTCCCAATACAGATAAGAAGTGCAACACTTTCGAGACATTTCGGTATTAGTAAGCAAATATGCGAAGACGAAGTGTATCGTGTGCCAGTTTGTTCTGTCGCGGCTGCTCTGTTTGCAGCGCCGGCCGCCCGGGCCGGACGCGGCACAATGTTTGCGCGCGGCACGTGCCTTATCCGATACCATTTACGGAATGCGATTTTAATGCGCTTAAAAGGGAACGACTTTATTTTAAAAGGAGACATCGTTTTTTGTCGGGACCTATGCAAACACGCGGCTCGTTCGTCACTTGTCTGATGCAACGTACACGTTGCTTTGTTTTAATTTATTTTTCTGACCGTAACTCGTTAGCTCGGTTGAAAGCGAACAAAAAAATACTTAGGTATTTGTCAAGCTGCAACATTTTTAATAACTATTGTAAAGATTTAGTAAAAACTTACCAATGTCAAATAGTACCTACCTAGTAGGTAATATAACCTAATAACGAGAGAATTCGAAAATTGAAAAACTTAACTAAATACGTTAAATAAAGCAGTAAATTTTAAATTTCAAAAGGAGATCCTGAAACTGCAGTAGTCCCGATCAATAAGGTTTACAAATACGTCAGTAATATTTTTATTGTAAATTTCTCTTTCATATTAAATCCGGTAAGAAGGTGCGACCGGTGATCGTAATTTTTTCTAATAGTCGGAAAAACGGCTAAACAAAAACCGAAGGATCACTTTTAAACATTTGAAGAAGGTTTAAGTGCCGATCGTCAAAACTTTTATGTAAATAAAAAATACAAGTGCGTGTTACGGTCGCAAAGAGAAGCATTTAATGGTTGTACGAAAAATCTAGTTTTATCAAACACATGTCTAAGGAGTATGAAATGTGTGCATTGTACTATTTTTAACTTAAGGAAATAGGTACCTCTATACTTGAAAATGTAATTCAAGACCAACGGGGGTTGCCACTGAAATAAAATATGTTTGCGGTGGTATATTTCCATTTTTTAATTCACACTGAGAACATTTATTGGTATTTTAAACCTATGATTGAAATGAACAAGTTAATTCAACATACTTACACAAATACAAGATGCCGTATATAACCAATATTTAACCATAGAAAATTTTTGGTAGAAAAATTGTTATTGCACTTGTAATACTTCAAGTATTAATAACATTTGGTACCATTAAAAAAAAATATATTGGGTACATAATTATGTTTACCCTTTCGACAAAGTATCAGGTCAGAAGCGTGTAGCTGACTTTATAATTACATCCATCCGCTATTTTGTCATGACGTAGTCGCCGTGGCTGGTACTAAAAAGTATGCATCCGAATATGGCCTTTATTTTTGCTTTAGGTGATAATTAAAAATCGCCATTTAACACGCACACAACACACCGTTTAATTACTTTAAACCCACTATATCTGATTTGTAAAAACTTTGACAAATAATTCCTGTTTTGGTATATTTTATATTTTTGAACGATATCAGGTAGAAGAAACATTGACTTTTTAAAAATGCATATTCCCTATTTGCGAAACGTATTTTTTTTTCGTAGTGAAAATGTTGGCCTTATCTACAAATATTTACAATGCGTTGATTATTAATGCAAAAAGGTGGGCTAAATCTGAAAGGTTCGGTTGACAATGACATATCTGTCGTAGTTTTTTTGGTCTTGAATTACATTTTCGACTGCGGCTACACTTAAAAACTGTCTGCTGAACCTAAGCACTGCAACAAATTCGGCAGTTCTGATTTTAAAATATCAAGACATTGACGTTGTATTATTGTAAATCTAAACCATGGGGTTTCGAAGCTAGGTACTAGACGGACAAAAACTTTAGTGTTACGAGTATAATAAAAATCAACACACTAATTAATAAGTTCACATTGAAAAACACTGCTGTTATCATAATTCTTGTTTATCACAATGACAATCCATCCTAGCTGTTATTTTAGAGAAGAATATTTTATAGTTTTGACAGTCTGTCGGGGTTATCGGAACGACCCACGGCAAAAAATAACACACTGGCTCAAAGAAGGGAGTGCGCGCTCATACCTACTCGTACACTGGGAGTATTGAGTGTGCAGCCACCGGGCGCCCGCGGACTTCCTGCCCTACCACCGTCAAACATGCCAGTGTTATCTGTACACAGCCACATATTAAACCAACAATTATAGAAACGCGATTATTTGTCCTAATAAATGTATTAATAACAACATTGTAGGTACCTATACAATATTTTTTAGTTTGTTGAGATTTATCTACGTAAATAATACTGATAATAATAAAAGGTTCTCCATTAGGCATGAATAATATGTATTCTTATACTTTTACCTATTTATGAATCATAAGTACACTACAATAATTATAATACCTATATGTTTATGATTCATATATTGGTATAGATCTACTAATAAACGACATTAAGTTGTTAATCCGAGATGTTTGACGAATATTTCAGACAAATCTTCGACATTTTGATTGCGACCATCACATTTTTAATTTTAATAATAGACTACATTTTTGCCGCCTCATGTTATATCTGCGAGTTGAACCTATTTTCGTGTATATAGCTAACTCGACCTTATCTTAATTTAGTAATAAAATACAAGCCTTCCGAAGAACGCATAATATAATGTTATAAGTACTTACTTGCTGATAGATTGGCGGCGGCGGAGTACTGGCGTCGGCTGCCTTCCAGCCATACTTCCTGAAATATCGCGAATGTTGCACTCAAAATATGGCTCTTCAAAATTAGCTTTTTTTCAATTAATTATATACTCTAAACCAAATCAGTTAATTAGCAAATATAATGATCAATTAATTATGAAAGTCTGGCGGTCCAGTATATTACGGTTTTGTAAATCAATTACTGTGTTCATAATCATCTAATTTTAAAACGCTAGGGTATTCTAAAGCATCCAAGAACTTTCCTGCAAATTCTCCATCCAGAAGTAAAAATATAAAATAAGCATTCGTTGGTAAATGTTGTGTGATATATTTTCATTGTAGTAATGCAAGTGTATTCCTACCTATAGATTAACCAAAATAAAAATGACTTTTATTTTTTTGTGACTTTGAAAGATACACAGAAACAATCTGTCATTTTATATTATTTTTCTATAAAGTGAAAGTAGAATTACTACATTATTGTACCTGGTGCACGTAGGCGTTGGTGGGTAGACCAGTGGTCCCATAGACGGTGGAAGGACGTGAGGTGGCACAAGCGAAGGGCGTTCCGAAGCGGGTGCTGAAGGACGGCAGGGTGCCACCGGCGCCGGGCGAGCCTCCGGCGCCGGGCGCGCCCGCTACGCCTCCCTCGGCGTACTCGTCCAGCACAGCGCCGGGCGCGCTGCCGCTCGACCCGCCGTAGCTCGGTGACCCACCTACGAACACGCTCTATGCTCAGCCAACAATCACGACATACACAATTCACAACAACTACGTATGAGCTGTTAATTAACCCGCGATAACCTTTCAGGTCATGCAAACAGGGGTACAATTTTTAAAGTATTTTATAGGCTGATTTCAATTTCTACTATTCTTATTCAGAAAATTGCCTATATATGTACATTTTGCTTAAAATTCAACCTTTTCTTACCTACACGCCAAACATAATATGCAAACTCCACATGATAAGAGTTTGTTATTTAGTAGTAATTTATAAGTGTAAATTCCCTAGTCTACCCGGTCATTTGTTGTCACATTGCAACATTCGCACAGCAACATATCATTAATATTGAAGTGAAACGCTTGTTCCACTTGGCATAGCTTATGGGTATTCGCAAGAGGCTTACAGTGTGTTAACCTATTAGTACAAAGTTTGAATAGGTAACAATATAATAGTGTTTCATACCTGCACTGGAGTTCCAAATCTGTGGTTGCGAGGTCAGCTCTGCGCCGTTCCCGAAGTAGGGCGCACCGCCGGGGTAGGTACAGCGAGGGTACACGCCGCCACCGCCGCCGCCCCTGCGTACGGAAACATTCACGAGCTCATTAAGCGGAATGCGGGATAGCGAAACCTACTAGCAGTTGGTACTTGATGCAGGTGATCCTGCTGAGGTGTCTATCGGTGGGGAGGTATGCTGTTCCGAGAAATTCTGTCTCTAGTCAGCACTGAAGCTCCATTCGGAACACGCTACTCATGTAATTAAATTTAGATTGAAACCATATAGCTATTGGTTGGCGTGCTCAAACTTACGTTCACTTATAACCAAATGAGCAGAGGGCGAGAGTATCAACTTATGCGATAGGCAGTAGCAGTCCGAATTGGTATGTAAATATTTCTCAGTCGGAGAAGGATCAGGACAAACAAATGCCAGTGACATTACAAATGAAACCTTTAGATTAAATTGTACTTTCAACCATCCCGTCTAGAGTTTTGATTACTTTGTTAGTTTGTTACCTACATCCAATTGGCATTGACTGCAGCTAACCTAGTATGGAGTGGCGGTAGGTAGTAAGTGGAACGCAGTCGGTGAGGCTAATGGCTCGGAACGTCTCGGAAGTGCCCTGTGTTGCGCCTGCTCTTATCGCTCCTGCGCCTTCCCCGCGCGCCGCCCGCGCCCTCGACCCGTTTGCATACATTACCGTATGGTGACGGCGCTACCGTTGCACCAACACAAGGGGGCCTTGTACCGTACCGATGCTGATAACGAATACAAATTGGAGTAAAGTCTGTATTGACAATATAGACAGCTCAATGATTCCAACTAGACGAAATGACTGCTGCTCTTCGGTAAGTACAGTCTAAATATCAAAAAGTTATACAACCTAGCAGTAGGTACGATTCCACAGACATCACGTTAGTGCCGCAAGACAAACACCAGTAGGCTCCGATACGGTCCTAATAGCTTACTCAACGATGATAAACCGTAACGGCCGGCGACGTATGCCTTATACGGAAACGAACATATGGAAACACGGATATTTACAGTAACCAAACACCGGCTCATGTCGAGTATAGTAGAAACGTGGTCTTTGAACCTAACCTATTAAAATAAAGGTAGGTAGGTACCTGATATGTCAGCGTAGTGATTTGTGAAAGTATTTTGATTGGGTACTAACGAAATTGTTTACCGTGACACGTATTTAATTAGTAGCCTGCTGAACGTGAAAAGTTACTAAAGTTAGGGCAAACATGTAGAAGTGACGCTAGCCCGCATCAGGGTACGGAAACGGAATTAAACGAGTTCATATAAGAGTGTGGTAGCACTTGATGCAGAACAGGATCACCCGCAGACAACACTGTTCTGGTGGCTGTCCGAGGCCCGCAGGAGCGCGCTCGCTGCCCGCACCCGCGGCCGGCACCACTGATCCACACCCCGCACATTTAAACAATGCTCATTATGGCGGGCGTTCGCCGGAACTCCTCTCGTGTTTCATAGATCATATTGAATGTTTGTTGAGACTACTCTTTAGACCAAATGACAAAAGTAGGTAATATTGGGAGATAAGTAAACACCAGCAAAAAATGCTTTTTAAACGGTCTATAAGTTTGAAATAAGTATTCAAGGGTAGGTTAGCGACCTAATGCCATATTAAATTGGGCGTTATTTGCGCATCATCACCAAGGATTCACATCGGGACGTTAAGTGCCTATACAAATAAATCATTTCGAGACACTCGACCCGTCATTCGACGAGGACAAAAAATAAGTGTACAAATTTTGAAACGATCCAAGGGCTCTTAAAACGTGTAAAATGGCGCGATAAAGGCAGATGAGAACAAAAAGTGTGGTTATGTTGTCAAAGGGCGAGAAGCGAGGCGCGGAGCGGCGGACTAGCGAGCGCCAGCGGGATCCTACGTAAGTACAGGCGGCTCCAGCCGGCCTGCGGCCGAGCCTGAAACCTACCACATCACGACTTGGGCACTCTTGGCAGGTTAGGTGTACGTTAAGTATTGACACAAGACATTGGAATTTACACATCGTTTTATTAGTTCAGTATGAACAATAACTGTATCTATAATTACGATAAATTAATTAATAGTCATTGATTAACATTGTTCGAAAATGAGAAAAGAAACCACTCATTATGAACAATAAATTACGAAAACCGTATTTGTACACTGAAAATGGTGTCGATGCAAACATGTGCTATTGTTTTTTTGATAGTAAGGTATAAGGTAACAGCTAAACTGAGGCTAGATTGTTGTTTCATATCACTCTGTACCTACATGAGTGAGCGAGCTTTCCACACGAGATCCTAACTATTTGACTTTTGTGTTATCGAGCCCCTCGAATAAAAGCGCCAATGAAAAATGTGAGGGACACGCTCAACGTGTAATATTTTAACATTGTCTACGAAAAGCATTTCTTTTCTTCATTATTTAATGTCTTATTTCATAAATGTTCTATTATCCGGTTACGTAACACATTAAAGATTTCATGCGTAGTTGTGCACAGTCAAAACTGAATTACCTGATGCATAATACCTTACTACATGCTTGTATTTCTAGAAATATTCAGTCCATCGGTGTAGCAATAAGGTATACAACGACTTAGTAAACATTTTCCTCATATTAATTACTTGCTGTAAACAATACCTACGCGTATATCGCAATACTGGGGTGCTTTGGAGGAAAATCTAATTATTGTGTCGCAATTATTACCTATACTTATGGCTTAATTAAATGCAAATCTAAATAATACTCTTGTTGCGAAGGACGGTCATCCACCGGATATTAAAATAAATACATACATAACCTTAATAGAAAAATCCATGCTTCGGTATAGAGCCAAATCATTGTCACCGCAAAATTTCAAATACACGTACATTATATAATCTGTCTAGCGAGATTGTCTAGTGCAAATGCGTCAATATACTTCGTGAATCGAACTACGAGCAGGTCATTCACCGGAGGTATCTCAGGATATGAATGCAGGTATGGATTATTGTTATTGTAGCAGCTTTCATTCAATATCGTCTGGTTCTCACGTGCACAGCTTACCACGCACGCCACCCGACACCGCGGCCGCCACCCGACCGGCGCACACCCATCCAGACCTGACGTCATGCGGTCAACCACACATATATGATTATTGATTATAATGATCATATCGCTTATTGTGAAACACGCATTTCTCTAGCGCATCATGTAAGTTGAAATCGGTACTTGCACATGACCCTTTTGTTTTTCCGTAATATACATACCTACATACCTACTTATTTCAAATACACAAGGCACTTACAACTTTTTTGCAAACACACTTTAGAATAAACAGTCTTTCTCTTGATCATGCAAACAACCCTATTTTTTATAATCTTCCGCTGGAGTTCCTTGTTTGTGACAAAAAACTCCCTGAGCCCATATTATCCCGAGCTCAGCGCCTGGGCCAGCACAATATTTGCACAACCAATTGACTTTATTTAAAGGTACCGTTTGCTTTTAGTTTTAGAAACTTTGCCATAAATTAATGCGAGTATGGGTCGTCAAACAGTGTGTTTGAGTTGGAGCCTTGTGCAGCGCAGCGTTGATTTAGCGCTTTGTTAGAGTAGGTATTGCGCAGTCTCACATCACCGGAAGTCGGTGCCATTATTATATTTTCGTAGAAACAGCAATGGGTCTACTCGTTCATACAACATAAAATATTTTTTGCGTTTATTACAATTATAATACTTAGGTTACGTTCATTTGCGGAACGTTCGTAGCTACCCAATTCAACATTATTATTGTAAGTATAGTTTTAAAAGGCGGTGTTTTAATAGATAGTAAGAATTCCGCTATTTTATGTAATGCCAACATACTTAGTAGAGTTTTGACGTTAGAATCCCTGTTATCCAGAAGTCTAATGATCGCCGAAGAAATTATAACTACACGTTATAAGGCTTTTTTCTCTTAGATGTAAGAAGTAGGTAGTTTCCAGAAGGTGCTGACACCCTAGGTACGGGGCCTGACCCCCGGGCGGAGCAGTATCTGAACCCTACCCTACATGCCTATCACGCAAATCCATGACGTGAATACATAGGGTTTTCATCTGAAATGAAAGGTCCAATCCTGTATTACCCTTCCCTGGTGTACACATCGCATAAGCATACGGATAAAACTTTATTCGCATTCGCAAGTAAAGGATACATTCGCTTAGCTGCTTAAATAGTTAACACAAACATGTAGATAATATAAATAAGCAAGGTATGTGTATTGGAACTCGGCTAAGACTAAATAAGTATCTACCTATGCTAAGTGTAATCACAGTCGTGACTTTCATATAATAGCTGTCCCTTCCAGATTATTGTAATCGAATGTCGTAATTCGTTAACTATACGAGTATACTAGCGTACTAAGACATCGGGATGGAAGTGGCTAGACCTATGTACAGTGATCGTCGTTCCCAAGACTCTTAGCTTGTAATATAACAACCTGTAATGGCTTTGTAGTATTCCCAAGGGAGTAATAGGTTTCGTTTTAAAATATGCCGTTAACTCGTAGGTGGGTTTTCTTTTCATTGTTGTTATTTTCTCCCGTCAGCGAGGAGACAGCAATAATTGAGTTTTTTAGAAAAATGTTTATAATATGGACTTCAAGCATGCTCAAGAGATGACCCACGTCCAAATGGATAGATACTTATCGCTAAACCTAATTTTTGTAGATTTGAACCCTATAAAATCACAGTTTTAAAAAAGACAGAACCATGGTAACGAGCAACAAATAATAGTTGAGCCACCCAGGTATGTCCTTCCACACTAAGGAGGCTATATTTAAATTTAACTACGTAATTTTCTTTATTTTGAAACTATTTCAGTGTACAGTATCAATTCTTTAAGTGTTTTTATTTTCAAAATAGTTAAAAACTGGTTGCCTGGGCTTTCTTTCGAGTTTCTAATCAAAACAACCATCAGCGAGTCTCTTGACGCGTTGGTCTTAAATTCATCACTATTAGACCGTTCGCAGAGACGACTATCGGGAATATCATCGTAGAATCAACATCCCACAACAGGGCGGTCACCTCGTCTCCCAGGTTATATTATTGCCAAGTTTATAACTAGGTTAATTTATATTTTTTCCTTTTGTTGTATAAAGACAATAATGTAGTTATGGCATTAATCGCCGAATTTAACGTTATTGATATGCACGGGTGGGCCAACCCTTTATCTACCGTTTGATAGAACTAAGCTGTATTTTAATAGAGCCTTTTAAGTGGATTTTTTATACAAGGATGATGGCAATCAAGTCTACGGCCTGATTGATTCAGGATTATTCGTAATGCTCCTTCCATCTTCTTTCGTTGTTGTGTGCGTGATCTCAACTCTCGTGGCACTACCTATATCAAAATACGAAATCGTCTTCACCATTGTATAATTTTATTGCGGGGGTGTGACGCATCTCTCAGTAACGCACCGGTTATAGATGGCCACCGCACGCACTCCAGTATTAGGCAACGATCACCACCTTATTATATAGGTATTTAGAAGCCAATAGTATTTTATGTACACCCATATATAAAAGTGTAGGTAAAGGACCACCTTTGCCTACATTTCACACATGTAGTTTTGTGATAAAAAATAGAAAACTCATCATTGTGCATGATCGGCTTTAGCTATATACTCGTACTATGGTAAATTCTACCAACCACGGGGCATCACAGAATCTAATGGCTTTTTAATGATTATGGCCAGGATAAGACTTGTAGTTTAAGTAAGTAGAAAATTTGATAAGTACATCAGTGCAATATGTTTTTCCAAGTTAGGAAGGACTAGGAAGCGCCACCAATGTTGAAATATTCATAAAATGAGTCTGCTTAAACAAATTATTGAGGAGACAATTTTTTTTCATAAAATACGACGATCTGTTTTTGAAGGATTTTTCGATTCTGCGCACAGTTGAACAATAAATTACTTCGTTACTCCACTGAGCATAAACTTTTGGTTCAGCTTTAAAAGTACCTAAGGCACTTGCAATGGCATATGAAGTCCTAATTTAAAGAAGCAGACGATTAGCAAAAAGTGTACTAGGTGCATATAAATGTATTTATATGAGAAAAAATGAGTGACAAAAGGTACCCTCACACACCCTCAGCACATCCCCCACCCTTGAGGACTTAGTATGTTCATCTGGATACCACTAGGTACCTATAACTATAACTGTACCCATTTTCAAAACAACACGAATTATTTCCCCTGATTTTATTATTTTTCTCAGACTATATTACTAGTGGGCCAGACGAGTATTATTTATTACTAGTGAACCAGACAAAATGTTGTCAACGGTAGTATAGCCTTAATACATGGTTTGCAATGCCGAAGTGGCCCTAACAGGCAGAAGTATAAATTGTAAACGGAATTAATGACTAAATGGAGAAAATACGGTGTTTGCATTCTTTGTTGTCTCGGGTAGCTAGGTAGGTATATAAAGGCCCGTCTGTTAATAGCAAACGTCATTAGACGAAGTGATCAACTTTCAGGGTCCTATGTGTGTGTGTAGGAATCCTACTAAGTCATGAGCCGAGATACATTATTTATTTCGCATGGCAGACAGAAATATCTACGTAGTCATCAGTCATCATTAAATTATGACGAAACACTAGTGATAGCCATTTACTTCATATTTGGTTATTAAAAATGGGTTATCAGAGAGAAAGACAGAGACAGAGCGAGAGAGGGAGAGAGAGAGAGCTAACGTAATTGATACAGTGCTGACAACATGCATCTCAAATAATTCAAGGTGGCCATTTTATGTCCTAATAGATCGATAGAAAATGAACGTTTTTTTTCTGGCCGAAATCCTAATTTTCATTAAAAAATATCTAATCTCAAAGTAGCGAATACCAAAAGGTCGTAAGTCAATGCACTTAACTGCATTAACTTTGCCAATTATTTTTAAGAAAATTCCTTGGAATGTTGAAGTCGCGTCAGTGTTGTCAGGGTTGCCCCGGATTTATCCAGATGTAAGTGCCTATACAATCAGATTTTAACGAACACCGATTACGATTACAGATGGTTTGTTGCAACCCACACTTGTTCTCGCGCTGCATGATCGCGTTTATGTCGGAAGTAAAATACCTATTCATCCTTTTTAGGAATAATTTTTAATACGGTTAAAGTAATAATTTTTAAAACAAGTGTTTTATTTAATATACGTAATGATTTGGCAATATTTTACTTTACTAAAATTAAATTAAAAATGTCAACTTTTCTTGTGCAGATATTCGATTATCTACAACTTCTATTAGGTACTGTGACTTCTTTTTAATTTCCCTCTGCTGTAACTGTAACCTCATACATTTTGTTTCTCACTCGGTTTTCCGGGGTGATACGATATTGTACATTACACTTATCAGCCTCTCGTCGTCGGGATGCGACGTACCTACCACGTAGGTACCCAACTGTACTTGAGCCGCACGAAGTACTAAGTGCTTTTAGCGATGCTCTTTAACGGGCCAAGTTACAGTGAAAAAAGAAGAAGCGATGTGCATATTTAACGCGAGGTCGTAGAACATTATTAATTTAATTAATACAAATAACGGTCATAATGACAGGATTGACGGCTTAATTTGATCTTTGTGACAACTTGAAGAAATTAGATTGTTCTAAGTCTAAGGTCTAGACAGTTTCGCGGACTAAAGTATTTTTCCTTTACAGTCATAGGAATGACGTCACACTTCCACGAATTTCTTCAAATCTAGTGAAGAAAGCTATCTAAAAACTTTTTTATCACGTTCAGGTAGCATATTTACTGAAATGGTTTTAGGTTTAGGCATCATTAGATTATACATTACGAAATTTTATCAAGCAATCAAGTCATTGAGCAATGTTCAATATTAGCAGTTGCAGCCTAGGAAAGACCTATGCCGATAGCGAGTTCTAATATGGATATAATGATCTAGCTGATTGAATTTTATTGTATTATTTTTCAAACCACACTGATAACTCTTATGACAAACTGCCACTGTGTAAAAATACTGTACTTTATATAAACAGTGTAACCGTTATTATTACCCACTCGCAGCCGGAGCGCGCTGGCGTATGTAGGTACCTACGGAGGCCTGAGACCGCAATTAAAAGAACGTATTATTGAAATAATGTCGAAGTACAGCCACGTACCTACCTATGTATGTGTCGAGTACAAAGCATAGTACATGTACAGTCGAGACCACTGCGCTTGCTATTGCTACCCGTGCACACTCATACACGCAGCATACTCACATGTGTACTGACACACACGCGCTTCAATTGAACACAACACAATGAGCTGATAACGGTAGAGGACGATTGGCATTTGTTTCATGTAACTACCAAAAATATAGGTACCACGTGTCTTTTTTATTTCATTTAAAAATGATCAACTTGCACACTACCGACAGCCGAATTGGACGACAAAATTCCATACGAGTAAAATCACTTCCAACTCTTTACCCAAATTAATTATTATATATTAAATGGCTATTCGTAAATGAAGTATGCTATTAAATAGACCGCAGTCTCGCCGCGTGCGCAGGCGGAGCGGGCCGGTCTTTACCGCGCTGCCTCACTTGTTTAGGTGCTGCATTAATAGCCCCACTTTGTCTGGCTACACTTATAATTGTTATGAATTAACGGAAATGCATATTAATTCAGATTATATTGTGTCAAATTTCTTTGGAATAAACAATTTTACAGTACATAATATAGACCTACGATTCCTATAAGGATCGAACAGGTCGCTGGTTAAAATACCCCTCCGTTAAGTTTGCTTCATAGGACGCTACGCCATGGCTTCATAAGAGGGTCTCATGATGATTTGACGCTCCTACCGAATGGACTTGCACTAAATAACGTACCTTTTTTGTTGTTAAGGCCAATTTAAGGTACATGGTGCAAGAACATGCATGCAATTTTGATTACAATGCGGGCTGCGGGCTACCGAGGTAAGTCGAGGACCCCGCGATGTATTGAAAATCGCATGCAAGTTCTTGCACCCTGTGCCTTTAAACTGTGTAGTTTAACGTATTTAGAGTTGCGGGCCGGTGTCGAACAAATTGCTTTTAGTGCCTAATTCGTGTTCTGAGGCGATTTTTTTAATTAAAATGTTAGGGTAACGCTTGAGGGAGAGTAGTTGCGATCCCAGGTCCGGCTCGTACCGCGTCCAGCAGATCTCGCTGACAGTGCAGCGCGGTAACGCCGACAGCATACTGAGCACATTTGCGCCAGGTACCAGCCGTTCCGGGGATCTTTTGCTTTAGTTAATTTAGATTTAGTTAGATTGTTTCTAGTTTGTAAGTGATTTTGTGTTTTTGCTGCTTTAAAACATTCTGTATAAAAAAATTAACGCCAGGGTTATTTTAGTTTTTACTTTTTCTACACAAAATCTGCTTATAGACACACAAATCCTCTAAATCACTAATAGACTATGATATATTTTAATTACAGTATTAGTTATTTATTCTGTAGGACTAGGCTAAAGTCCCTACCTTTATTTCCTAGCATTTATAATATTAGTATGGATTATTAAACCTAATAAGGAATTCACTATAGGTTTATTACAATCCGTAGGGATGGTGATCTGAAAAAAGAATTGCGAGCGAATTGATGCACACGGCATGTAGAACACAACCTTCAACACTTTGTGCTCGTGCTAAATTATTTGTCATGGATTGATTCTTAACGAATTAGATATTCTTACTTGCTCCGCGATGTTCTTTAACTTATTAGGGGCTGGAATGCAGCCCCCTGTAGTCTAGTCCGTCAACTGGCAGGCGGCTAGGGCCGCTTCAGTTATGGGGCCCTCGGTGCTTGCCAAAGAAGCTAATGGAAAAGACGCCCATATACTTGCTTATTGAGTAGTAATCTGGTAAGATTCAACTTGTCAAGTATTACTTATATGCTATTCTTGTCTAAGTACCTATCCCGTTAATTGAAGCTACCTTTGCTGACGAAACATAGTCTGACCTGATTAGTCACAAATTATGCCTTGTATTATTTTTATTTTTCCGTACCTCAAAAGGAAAAAAACGGAACCCTTATAGAATCACTTTGTTGTCCGTCTGTCTGTCAAGACCCTTTTGTCTCGGGAACGTGTGGAGGTATCGAGTTGAAATTAAAACCTGCATATACTCAAGTCTACAGTCCCTTGAAGCTGTGAAAGCAACAAAAACTTGTAAGTTAATAAAAAAAATATGCGGACTTTTATGCCGCAAAAAACGTATAGGTCCATGTTTCGACAAGGGAATCAAAATATATAGGGTACTTTCCGTTGACCTAGCTAGAACTATAAAATTTGGCAAGTATGTAATATCATCTTGCACAGGGAAACAATTAAAGGAAAAAGGAAAAAATAATTTAAAGAACGTCATCAATACCTACAAACTTGTAGGGAGCCCTTGGTGCGCGAGTCCGACTCGCACTTGTGCGGTTTTTAATTTCAATCTTAGTATTTTATACAGATATATTAGAATAGGAGAAAGCTAACTTACTTACTGCATTTTTAGGGTTCCGTGGCCAAAATGGCAAAATCGGAACCCTTATAGTTCTGTCTAATCCATCTGTTTATCTGTCCGTATGTCACCACGGTTTAACGGTTTTTGAGTTATCGGAAAAACTGTCCTTTTTTGATTCAATGAATTGGGTAAATAATGGCTTTAATAGTAATCGGTACGGAACCCTTCATCGTGCGAGGTCCGACACGTAATTGGCCGGTTTACTTTAATATTTTCAGGCCAACTATTGGTTTAGACTGCAACACGGATTCCTAAAGTTACTAGCGTTCATTAGCTCTGGTAGATACAAATACACTGTTTTTGTTGACTTGCCATACAACTATAGGAAGTTGAGCGCTAAGGAGAATGTTGTTGAAAAGTGATTGATTGGGAATGGGATACATCTCTGTTTTGGTGAGCAGATGTCAAAGTCACGTGTCCGTGTATAGATATAATGTTGGAATGTTTTCGTTATGTGTCGTGTTGCAACCATGTCCGCACAATGTGTCACAACACGCCGAGGGCCGCGACGGGCACGTAGCGAGCCGCCGCACGTGCCGGCGCCTCTCCCGCTACTCGCCGAGCTCACAATCGCTTTCATAATTCCCACACATCTTATGGAAACAAACAAGCAATCATGCTCATGAAATCACTACTATAACATGGTACTTGCGTTGGTAGTTTTGGCAAGAGTAAGGAAACATCCACATGGCGGTGCCGAATCGGCACGATATCAGTAAGCTGCCAGTATGTCAACTGTCAGCCGATTCGGTGCAAATTCTTTACTGCGCATCTACATTTATATGAGTGGTTCCAATCATCCACAGAGTAAGAAGACACGCAGTTCCAATCATACACAGATGAATGGTTAACCATTGTCCCCATAGGACCACATCTGTTACACTGTTGAATCCCTTGAGGTGTTCCACGCCCAGAAGCACTAAACGGAGCACTAGACTCACTAGAGAAAGGTTTATTTTCTGTTATATAAGACTTACAGTTGTTATGCTGTGTTGATAGAACTTAAGTATGTAAATAGATAGTAAATATATGTAGGTGTATATACGAGCTCCCATATTATACGAGCATAACAGCGTTTGTTATACTGAAGTAACGTGCTTAAAGCATTTAATTAAATAGGTACGAGCCACAACCACGACAAGTGCCCACCTACTTATATTATAATTCTTGATTTATTTGCATTGTTATAATATTAACGGTATAATTCACTAACAAGGTATTGTACTAAAACTGTAGTTAATTTTGCGTTCCTAATCTAATTGTTCTTTTAATGATAAGGATAGAAGTAACTTCTCGGTCATTTCTGATACCTAAGTGTTCTATTGAATATAAATTAGGTACATGGCAGGAGATGTTTTTTTAGTCAACTCACCAGATTCCCGCCATGCGCGCATTTGGTGCGCTGATTTGCGACCACTTGGAAGAATTGATGGAAAGCAATAATATATTCTTTTTTAATTTTTTTTTCTCAATTGATTCAATAACTCTTATAAGAATGCACACTCTCACAAATATGTTTAATTGAAAAAAAACACGTTCTTCGGGTGGTCGCAAACTAACGCTGGTCGCATAACCGGCCTAGCAACCCTACGAGTATGGAATTAAACTATGTTTCTTTTCATTAGGTAAGTATAAGCTGTTTATAAGTGACAGCGGAGGGAGTACCTAACATCGTACATTTCCAGATTACGGAGGAAAGCGGAAGATTTTGTGACTGATTGAGAAAAACGAATTATGTGATTATTTGAAGGTGTAAACGAGTTGTTACTAATGAGTGCAGTCGTTAGCTGGAGGTCGACAATCGACGCGGCGCCCGCGCCATTAGCCGCATGAGCTAGCTGACGCGCGACGGACACTCTATTTCGATAAATTTTATGTTATCAGACAATAGCTTATATAGGTAGTCTAGTCAAAAGCTAATTTAGCAGTCTGTTTATAAATTACATCTTTATTAGTGTGGAGCACTTAACACTTTTTTTATGTGTGCCTCAGACGCTACAAACTTATTACGCGAAGTGAACTTTGAATACCCGTGTGGTAAGACTCAATAAATAAATAGGTCAGTCGGTGCTAATAATTCTTCGTTTTCCTGCTAGCTACACGAAATTTAAATATTGAATAATGAATCATATAACAATATAATACCACTATGTATGTTTTATTAATCCGTATACATATATTATATATTTATTTATAATAAAGTATAGCAAAGTCGTTATTAAGCCAAAAAACCGTGATTTTATGCCATGTTATATAGGTACATAACGTAATAGTAAGTACCTATGTATTGATTGGAACAAACATATTGTTACATTATGCCAAAAAGTATTTGTGATAAAAACCTATTTACCTTTCGTTAACAAAAAACTTGCATCCAGATGAAAAAGATGTTCGTGATACTAAACATTCTTATAGGGTATTGTTTAGATGTGCATCGGGTACCTATCTTATTAAAAATATGGTCATTTATTCTTGTAAATTTGAGCTCTACCTCTGCATTCTTATGCTGTCTACGTCTATGTGACAGTGCCTATACTATGTCAAAAATTCACCCACTGTGAATGAAAAAATGTAATTAGGAACTTGTACTTTGTGATAGCTTCAAACGTCAAATCGTAGCGACGAACCGCCCATAGAGCTTGACTCTAACTTATCGGTAGACATGAGCAGATGGCACAGTTCTAAAACCAGTTCCATTTATGGATTTTTTTTATCAGCGACAAGCTCCATGAAATACAACAGTTTAATCAAAAAACTAACCGGATATCTGACCATAGGTAACCTACATTTAAATTATTTAAAATGCGGTTATCCGCCCTCTGCCTAAACCCTCGCTTTTTCTTTAAACTCGTGAAAGGAGTTTGCGTGATTTTAGCCATCATCATAATATTTAAGAACTTGGTCCTTGTCGGTAGAGTAATTGCTAGCTTATTCTGCATTTAGGATTTCTGCTTTGATTTCAGCCATAGGAAAGCAAATTAATTATAAGAGACTAGTGGCCGCCCGCGACTTCGTCCGCGTTGATTTTATTTAGATGGTAACAAAAATATATTTAAAATATTTTTTTCTGTCAGTTGTCTGATGCTGTTAATCTTCTGTGAAAAATTACTCAAAAGAAAAAATAAATGTCCGCCATCTTTGATTTGAAAATGAATGTAATTTTCGTAATCCACACCCCGTGGAACCTCGAAAATGACACCCATATCGCGTTTTAAGAAAAGTAAAGATTTGCTCCCCGCACAAACTTGGAACCCCTTTTTCACCCCTGCAGGGGAGAAATTTCGAAAAACGTTTTGTTGTATTTAAACAGAGAGTCTATATACGAAGTTTTAAATCTCTCATTTCATAAAAAAATTGGCGCTCTTACAAACTTGGCACCCCCTTTTCACCCAGTTAGGGGAGCAATTTAGAAAAACGCTGAATTGTGTTTTATTGTATTTAAACAGAGAGTCTATTTAAGAAGTTTCAAATCTCTCACTTCATAAAAGATTTGCTCCCCGTACAAACTTTGAACCCCCTTTTCTCTCCTTTCTGGGAGCAATATAGAAAAACGCTGAAATACGCCATTAATATATTTAAACAGAGAGTCTATACACAAAGTTTCAAATCTCTAAGTTCAATAAATACGTGTTTTCATACAAATTTTCATCCCTTGGTTCACCCAGTCAGGGGATGAATAACGAAAAATCCTTTCTTATCCCTAGCCTGCGTTATAAATGTAACCGACTGTGCAAAAATCAACTCTCTAGCGTTAGCAGTTTCGGCTGTGCGTTGATGAGTCAGTCAGTCAGTCAGTCAGTGAGGACTTCTTCTTTTATATGTATAGATGAAAAAGCTCTACTAGATTCTTATTATTCTTTAAATCACTTGATCTGACCAAGTTGTATTTAATTATAGTCCGTTCAACAAGTGACTTTACTGTCCAAACAAGACGTATTTATAACAAATATAGTTTTACTAGCGGCCGCCCGCGACTTCGTTCGCGTAGATTTTAGATGGTAACAAAGATATAAATGAGGATTATTTGTTTCTTTAGGTTGACTGATGCTATTATTCTTTTGTGAAAATTACTCGAAAGAAGAAATTAATGTCCGCACCCCGAGGAACCACAAAAATGACCCTATATCGATTTTTCACCGTTTCACCCCTTTAGAGGAGCAATTTCGAAAAACGCTGGAATACGTTTTGTTGTATTTAAATAGAGAGTCTATATACGAAGTTTTAAATACCGCACTTCAAAAAATATTTGCTCTCCGTACGAAATTTTAAACCCCTTTTCACCCATTTAGAGGAGCAATTTAAAAAAACGCTGAAACACATTTTGTTGTATTTAAACAAAGAGTCTATTCTATATACGAAGTTTTAAATCTCTCACTTCAAAAAAGATTTGCTCCTTTACAAACTTGGAACCCTCTTTTCACCCCTTTAGGGGAGCAATTTTGAAAAACGCTGAAATAAGTTTTGCTGTATTTAAACATAGAGTCTATTTACGAAGTTTCAAATCTCTTAACTTCAAAAAAAAATTGCTTCCCGTACAAAGTTGAAACCACCTTTTCACCCCTTTAGAGGAGCAAATTCAAAAAACTGAAATTCTTTTTGTTGTATTTAAACAGAGAGTCCATATACGAAGTTTAAAAATCCTGCACTTCAAAAAATACTTGCTCCCCGTAGGAACTTGTAAACCCCTTTTCACCCCTTCAGGGGAGCAATTTCAGAAAACGCTGATGTATGTTTTGTTGTATTTAAACAGAGAGTCTTTTTACGAAGTTTGAAATCTCTCACTTCAAAAAAGATTTGCTTCCCTTACAAACTTGGAACCCCTTTTTCACCCCTTTAGAGGAGCAATTCCAAAAAATTCTGAAATACGTTTGTTGTATTTAAACAGAGAGTCTATATACGAAGTTTTAAATCTCTCACTTCAAAAAAGATTTGCTCCCCATACAAACTTTACACCCCTATTTTACCCTCTCAGGGTTAGAATTTTGCAAAACGCTGAAAACACTTTCTTTGGATTTAAGTTTGTAACCTCTTTACGAGTTTTTAAGTCTTCAGCTCAAAAATAAATTATTTCCCATACAAACTTTGCACCCCTATTTGATCCCCTTAGGAGTGGAATTTCCAAAAATCCCGTCTTATCCCTTGCGTACGTCATAAAAGTAAACTCTGGACCAATTTGAAGTTTCTAGTTCCAGTAGTTTCGACTGTGCGTTGATGGTAGATCAGCACTTCTTCTTTTATATATTTAGAAGAAGAAGATAGAAGAAGAAGATAAAATGTAGGACGTTTTAATTAAATTCAACTATAAAGTTAATTGTTGTTTTAAAGTTCCAACTAGGTATAGGAAAAATAAGTCAGTTTAGTTTCATAAATGGAAATAATAACATAATTGTTGTAACTAGTGGGAACACAGATCACCAAAACATGAGCAATTCTAGAAAAAGTGAGCAAGTGCAACGGTCGCTCTGGTTCTACTGTACCTATGCCAACACACCAAGAACGCCTTGATTTTGTCCTATTTAAGAAGGACGACTGACCGACCTTGGTGTACCAGAAACCCATTTAGCAAGTTACGCTACATAGGTTTATTGATGTAGAGTTACTTCATTCACGAGATTTTTTCTCAATTAGGAAACATGATGTTTATAAATCAATAATGATAAAAAAACTTTAAAAAGTAAATACAAAAACCCAGAGTTTAAAAAGGTACCTTTTAATTAACAGCAGCAATAGGTTCTCATCTCGTTATACGGGTGTAACAAAACTAGTGAGGATCCGTTTAAGGACATATTCGGTATCGTGTTCTGATTATGCTTGCTAGGACATAGTGACTACGTTAATACGTGTCTTTTTATAGGGGATTGATGAGAGACATCATCCTGTTGTGGATTCGTTTTTATTATCAGTGACTTAGATACCATATACATCTCTAACAATATTAAATTAATGTTAATTTTGACGCTCAGAGACCATGTACATCTCTGGGATATTATATTAATTTCATTATACTCCTTGTTTAATCTTGAGACCTTATACATCTCTAACTTTACTGATGTTGTAATATTTGTAATAGATAACGTTGCAAGTTTATCTTCACTGTATGACATTAATTTTGTTATAATTGTAAACTCGAAATTATTATTCTTCTTGAACTGTAAATTAATAATTTGACATGAAAAATGTATTACTTATTATAGTCAGACTTTCTTAAATTGTAAATTAATATTTTGACATATAAAAGTGCCCTTGTGGCCTATTTGCAGAATAAATGTTTGATTTAGATGTTGATTAAGAAAAAGTAGAAGATTTTTTTTTACCCCGAAAAATTTTTTTTTCTATGGGGCAGGTCGTCCAGGTCTGCGAACTGTCCAGTGTCCATTCAAAGGCCAAAAATTTATTGCGTCAAAAAAAATTTTCTTCTACATTTTCCTAATCAGAACACGATACCGAATATGCCCTTAAACGGATCGTCACTAGTTTTGTTACACCCTAATGAACGTATTTTTACTTTGATAAATTCGATCGTAATAAGTGTCAGGGCAGGAAGTGAATGAGACTTACCCGTCGATATTATGATGGTGGTCGTGCGCGTAGGCGGGCGGCGGGCCCGGCGTGTAGGCCTCGTAAGAGTGGATGGAGCGGTAGTCGTCGCGGCGCTCGGGCGACGGGCTCAGCTCGGGGCTGCGGCGGAAGATGAGCACGCTGCCGCCGTCGGTAGAGGCCGGCGCGCCAGTCGGCTTGAACAGCGTCTCCTCGAGGTGCGGGTAGGTCTGCATGTCGCGCGCGTGTGCCGCCGGCCGCAGCTCCTGGTAGCTGCGCGAGTGGGACGGCGACAGCCCGCCCTGGTGGGCGTAGCCGAACGCCGGCAGGGGGGGCGGGCTCTCGGCCTCGCCGCCGCCCGCACCCTCCGCACCACACTCCGCCTCGCCTTCTGCGCACACGCATACATGTTCGGTTATGCTACATTCAATTCACAGGACTGAACATCGCACACACGTGTCTCGTGCGAGACACCGATTGGCGTTTACCTCCTCATTATTTGTGTTGTGATTCTACGCATAGACAGCGAACTCCACATTGTGTGTATAACCAGAGGTATCATGCGACAAATTGTGAACGGTCAATTGTTTGATTACTTTGATTCTTAGGTCAAATATTTAGTTACGTTAGGGCTGGGGATTTATCCCGGCTACGACAACATTGTAATTTAGTAATACTGGCTAACATACATACAAGTCTGTATTTAATTACAATTACCAAATGTTTCTAAGTCAATAATTGTGAGCTGAACTGGTGGTATGCGTAAGAACCGAATCTATTCTAAACATAATGATCATAACTATAAGAACAAAGTTGAATGCATACAGGTACCTATATTGCACCTGTAAGAGCAAAATGCTGCGGTAGAGCTGTCGCAACGAAGAACTAACACTGGTTCGGTACGTCTAGAAATACATAATATGCAATATGCGAAGAGAATTTCAAAGTATGGAATAAAAATAACTGGGTAATGGTACCGAACTGTGGGATAACTGGGATACTTAATCTGAATGCTTCATCAAACGATTAGTTAATCCGACTACCTCCAGTAGGAAATTTAACATTCGAATAAATAGTTAAAATTCCATTGCATTGCATTTTAAAGTTCCAACTGTTCCTCACGTCGATTTCAACAGGAAATTACCTCATAAATAAAGTCCTGTTTATTTGAGGATCCTTTTTGTTATTCTTGCGATCTCCCTGACTCCTGACACACTTAATACCAATGTTTCATAATACACGAGGTAAACAACTCATTTCTAACGCCAATGTTTAAACCCGTTAATGATTTAGTTAATAGCGATAAAGGTCAATAAACAGTTTAATTACAAATACTCAATTAGGAAAATAGTATATATAGATAATTAGTTTGCACACTTAATGTGTAACACATTACGCAGTACGTAGGTACCTACCTAATAGTCAAAGTTCGACGATTAAGGTTCATGAACATGTTCGACTGTCATACTTAGCACCGAGGGTGCTCTTTGTGGGTACCTACTTGACTTGGAATGATCAGAACCTCTTATAGTGCCATTCAGTAACCATAATTTCAGGTTAGAAGGTAAAATGGGACCAGACTAAATATTGAAGAGCTTTAATACACTATACTACTAGTAAAGTGAGAGAAGGAAGCTAAGGAAATGCTTTACCTTTAAGACAGTTGTTGTTAACTTCCGCAATGAGGGCGTCCAGTTCGAGTATTTCTGTTTTGAGCCAAGGGCCAGTGATGGCAGCCGCAGGGCCGGACCACGCGTCGTGTAACATGTCGGTCTGCGTTTACGTACTCACAGTAGAACGTGGCGAGGAGAGTGACGTGTACTCGCCAGTAATGCACAGTGTGGACTGACGGCGTGACGGCGAGGCGCGGGCGCGGCCGCAGCGCGGGCGCCGATACGGGCCGCGGGCTGCATCCCCGCCACGCTAAGGCTCATTGGTCATTCACTCCCAGAACTTTTTTTAGCCCTTGTATTCTTTTTTTGGGAGGGTCCAAATCTCCCCGTTAGCGTGTTTAGTAACGGCTATTAATGCTATTAAATAGCAGAATCTATAATTTATAGAGCGGATGGTAACTTACTGATGCGCGTATGATGTGGGTAGATGAGCACGTACCTATAGTTTTATGACTTTTTTATAGGTACCAATCAATGGCACATAAACTATATGGTCATTATCCGTACTATTTTCTGATAAATACGAACAAGTGAGCTATAAAATAATAAATTGATTCTTATTTTCTTGTACCTAATGCCCTAATGCACGTCGTCGTAAGAAAAAACATTTTCCTAAGGTAATAGGTACAATACCTACATATGTTATGCGTTATAGGTACAGACACGACAGTTAAGGGCATTTGAACTTAATTTTTGGTTACAGTTGAACCTGAAAATCGATATCTATATCAATACTTAGGTGTCTAATAGTAGATATACCAGCTTAATAAAAATATTAACGTTTCAGGGAGCTGCAGTAATATACTAGTAGGTACCAAGTTATAATTGGTGCCCCAAGTACCTACTTGACCGTAGTTCTATGTCCCTGAGGCAATGATAAAGCATTCGTCTCTCTCGCAATCACGTAAGTAGGTATTTATTTATTAGCAAAGGGCAAAAGTTTTACGTTCGACATTAAAGTGATTAGCACAAAGCAGAACTGGAATAAATATAAATGTAGACACTAGACAGTGGAAAAATGTACGGTAGCCCTAAGGCTCAAGGCAAGGTACCACAAGGTATTAGCGAGCTAATACCGTACAGTTTCGCAATAAGTGTGATATCCTATAGAGCTAGGGTACTGTAACTTTTTGAAGCAACAAAAGACATGAAATTACTCAGCTGTACATATATACCTCCCTACTAACCTATAGGCACTTATTAATATTTTTCTTACGTTAGTACTTTAGGTAGTAAACTGTGCAAATGACCTAGAGTTGCCGCACAATATAGTGCGTTGCCGGCAGGCGGGCATTTATTGAAACTGATAATAATATGTTCCATTAGTAATTTTTTCCATGTATAAGAAAATCAAAATAAAGTGAAATAACTGCCACATTAAATTTCCTTACCCCGCACCTTTAAATAATGTACTGGGTGCACTGCTTATGATAACGTCGTTGTAAACAAAACATTTACTTTGCTGTAGACTGCTGGCAATTTAAAGTGTGATAGAAATTAAGTGAACTAGACATTTTAGTTTTATAATAAAATTAAGCTCATGGTTAGGTTAAGGAACTACATTTAAATAGGTACTCTATTTAAAGCAAAGCTCCCGTGCCGGTAACACACTCTATACCTACATCCATCTACGATTCTACGCCTACATCGCTTTAAACAATAAATCATAATAGTTGAAAATCTTCTTTACTTGTATGCTGCTCTCGTAAACGTACTTAAGGTTAGTTATGTCACTCGACATTGATAACATGACAAAAGATGGAAAGTATCAAGTGTTGGATCAGTGTCAAGTTTTAATCAATACAGAAATTTGGATTTTTCGGATTATACGTTACCAGATTAAAATAAATATGACCAAAATAACTTCATAATGATTAATTCTGTGATACTTCTTCCTTCAATATGATTCGATGGGTGAGTAAGTTACCTTAACCATGTGCACAGCAGAATTACTCTATGCGTATAGATAGATACTGATTCTTTCACTTGCACGCATGTACTCAGATCTGCGTGGCTAAGGTCAGTAGGCACCTGCTTACATAATTAGTCGAGTCTATCTTGCTTCACCCTGAGCTGGTGTAGAGGCAGTTATCATGTTCGGTGGCAAGGAAGCATAATCGGTGGTGTAGATATTACCAGACTGTATGTCTAGCGTGCGAGTGATGTTGAACGGATCAGCTGATCAGCAGCAGCGATATCAGCGCGCGACGCGCCGCCGGTGATAAGCCGGTATCGACCACGTGCGCGCCCCGCCGCCACCGGCCACCTTATCGCATACCATCTCCCGACCTACACTTACTATATTATACCACCTAACATTTCTATTGGAAACTGCTGCCGTTTACACGTACACGACAGCTTGATTCCGAACTAATATTCACCTAAATAGAAGCTATAGTATAAATGTACAGTAGGTACATAGGTACTACGAGTACAACCCCAGCTCCGAAACTCGTCAGCTGAAAACGCTCTACCTACGTGTTGATTGAAGTTTTCAGTGACTTCGGAGTCAACTTGTTCACCGCGATTTGAGTTCACCGATTTAGCTATATAGCTAAAACAATTACAGAAGTATTCACCCTGATCGATAATATTATCGATCAGGGTGGACACTTCTGTAATTTTTTTTCGGATATACTAAAAACAACGATGATAATAAATTAACACAAAATAAACAAAGTACGATGTCCTAGATCAACCCACCCCGCATCGTACCTAGCGCAAAGATACTCATAATGCCCGCGGCATTTCCTCTCTGCACCGCTATGGATACCTGTTGCACCAGATACGACCCGCAGCGGGGATCGTTGCCCCTCTCCCGTAACCGCCGACCTAGCTTTCTAAACAGGGGGCGGGCCTCTGAGCCCCATGGTCCTGCCGTCTCCACTGCCACCGGAACAAAGTCGTATACGTCCAGGGCGGAGTATTTTGTGTGATTTTGCTTTGCGGCTGACTCTGCCGCCAAGCCTGCACCTTGTGTGGTTTTCCTCAAGTGGGATGCAGCAAAGGTGCTAACGCACGTGGCATCCCACAAAAGGCAACGCCTCCTCCGCCATGGAATCAACGTGAGTCCGTCCGGTCTTTTACCGTCAGACCGACTCACCCCGGGTGGCTCCAACACGCATGTAACGTTCGCCGAGACCATGGTTCACCGTATGATCTCGTTAATAGTGGTGTCTCGGAAACCGCCCGGCGCACCTTTGGCAGCTTAAACCATGGTGCCCATTTTCCGCTATCATGACCCCGCAACTGCAGCGGTGGGGCTCACACGGTGGGGTGCCACATGAACTCCCGAAGCATCAAACAACAGCGAATCATATGACCCGCTTGCACCGAAGGTCATCCCACTGTTTTTGGACCCTAGGATTTTCAGGTCGCAAATCGTCGGGGACAGTGACCGACAATCTCGCTAACCCCTCAGAAACTAATGGAACCTGGAAATTGCCACCATTTATAGAAAGAATGCGAGTGACAAGATCCAAGGCTCCATAAGAAGAAGCTAGAAAGACGATCGGTCCCAAGTCCTCAACACGAGGAATACCTAAGCCGCCGTAACGAATGGGAAGACTGGCCTGCAACCATTGTGATTCGCTTAAGTTAACATTTAAAACGTTTGCAAAGTAAATTTTAGCTCTCGATCTATATCCTTTACTTCGTTGACAAAAAGCCACGACGGTGACGTTCTGAGAATGTAAGTCATTCGAGGTGTAGTAAAACAATTACGAAGCAAAGTCAAGGAAACATGGGATGATAGATTCTTTAGATGATCCCGAACTGATATGAGAGCATCTTTTTTAGCTCGTAGAGCAGCACTGACTCCATCGGGAAAGATGGGCGCTCCTAGTAAACAGAATGCAATCTTATCTATCCTCTTTATACCCGGCAAATTCGTTTCTAGGGCCTCAACCCACCATCCTTCTTCGAAAGGGCACAACGACACACCGTACACCGTAATTATTTTGTTAATAATTTATGTAATTATATTATATCGCGAACGAAATTGGAGGTTCGTGATCAGTTGCTTTATAGAACACACTTTTTCGTTGTACGCAATCGCGATAAATACTTTTTGTACTCTTACGAAACCGCGGTTATTCTTTCTTAGCTTGTTACGAGCAAACATTTTTAAGTTTTGTACGATACTATTTCAAACGAGGGATTAGGTATCTTTTCTTTTCTATAGCGATATAAGCTACTGTTGCCTACTGGTCCTAGCATGCAGCTGTCAAGATAAGTGGGGTTTTAGGTACTGGTGCAGTACCAAACATAGAGTACTTACAGGTATACGTACTATTTAATAATAGGTATTCCAAAACTCAGCCGGTTACCAGACATCTATGGCCAATTGAAGCTAAAAGTCCCGAGTTTTGGATCAAAAACGTGTACATTAATACCTACAGAAACTGAGAGTCACCGATTCTAAAATCTTATCAACGCTTTTTTTGCAGTCACCAAAAGTAGAACAAAACTACGCAAAAGTAAAAAAAAGAAACGTTGAATGAGTTGATAATAAAATTGTTTAGCTGTCAACAGCATGTTTCGCTGCATGCTTTCGACAAGACGCGTTGTCGAGCCAGCTCCGAACTGAAGGTTTAATCACTTCGCTCCCGGGAACCAATAAATTTTATCGTATTAGTGGTAAAAAGGTTGTAAATCTTAATGTTAGTAGTTTTTCCTGATTCCAAGTACTCGCGCGCGGCTTGTACGAAAAAAAAGTGTTGTGACAGCGAGTCGCGAGAGTCGACGCCCCGTGGCGAGCGGCGCGCGCTAATCCCACATAAATAAATAACCATGAAACCATAGCTATTAACGAGCCATCATCGTTGACTGATTTTACTGCCGGCTGTTCCTGCGTCCCGGGTCCCAATGGCCTTTATCTCCGTTTAACAACTATTTCAATTCGCTTTAAACATGTTATTCTTTCTTTTGCATTTGTTTACCAAACGTCAACATACTAGAACAATGTACAATACAACTTAAGTTCCCACATGTTTATAGTACTCCGGGCTGGATGTTCCTACGAGTAGAGAATACCTACTTGTTATTTTTTTATTTGTAGTATTTGTAAGTTAGGATTTCAGCGAGTGTACATGCTGTAAATCTAATTTGTTGTTTTTATATACCTACTGTATTCTGGAAAGAGATTACTTAAGGTACCTAATAGAGAATATGCATGGGGAATGAATAATAATAATGTCTATGTTCAAAATCTTATGTAACGTTTTCAGGGCTCGGATTTTATTCTGTACTTTGAAATCCATTATTGTATTTGGTGTTGTTCTAATTGTACTTGTTCTATATACATATTTGTTCCTCTCTAAAAACTGGTTCGGATGGCGTTATAAAAAAGAAACGTATTCTCTATTGTCCCAGAAATATGAATTCCCCCTCCATAAGTAGGGACACTACTTATGGAGGGGGAATTCATATTTCTAAAAAAACTACACACCTGTCAAAAATTGTCTACAATCCTTTGCAAATATATAAACTGCAGCAGATGACAGGCCGTTACATTAACGATGTTATCCAATGTATGACACTATAGTTTGATCGATTGAATGACATCAGTCATCCATTCATTCTCCATAATAAAATAGTCTCTGACACCCCATGTCTAGACACTACCTACTCAAACAGTCGATGGAAACTTGTTATTTACAGAGTAGTTCAAATATATGTTCTACTTTCCTCCAATATGATTCAAATTGATTTTCATAAAAATATTAAGTTGTACAAGTCAATGGCATGTGTGTCATCATTTAGCACCTGTATATGCCATACCTCCAACACTAAAATAATAGAAAACCTAATCGATTTAAAACAAAAGAAATCAGTGGTTTATTTAATTTCTTAACTATTTTTTGTTTTTTAAATTACTTAACAGTTTTATGAATCACGTCGCAATAAATCGTAATATCCTAGCTGTTTACGTACCTCTTGCAACATCCGAAGTCTTAACGGATTTAGTAAGAACAGCCGACGCACATACGACTTCGACGAACATCTTGTCAAAATTGTGCTTTAAATTGAAAAGTACTCTATTCAACGATGAATTCTTCTAAACAACATTAACAGATAGAAGTAGTAGTCGAATGAACCTGGTTTTCAACCGACATCAAAAAAAGGAGCAGATTTTCAGTTTTATGTTATTTATTTATTTGTGGCTACCTCAAAACGCCGTTGTTTATGAACCGGCGTGGAAAATTCTTTCTTTGTTTGAAAGCATATACTCCCAAGTTGGTCCCGTTGTTACCATAATCCAGTTCCGATGATGGGATCCATGAGGAATTGAGGGAACTCCTCACACATTCAAGGCATATATGTAGCGAAATTAGTATTTTTAGTAAAAAATCGAGCATTTGGATTCAGAAACTAGCATTTGGTGAACGGGAACTGATTAGGAAGACCACGGTTGGTCAACCAAAACTCGTAATGTTTCATGGGTAGCTCTAAGATATTTCGATCAAGATACTGAAGCAACTAAGACGAAGCCCATTTAAATGGTATTTATGTTACCATCACCTTTATCTGTTGATTGAAGCCGGAAAGTATATAGGCAACGAAACTCCGTAATAAAATAGTGTAGATTAGCCGTATTTGACCTTACTGGAATTGTCATGAGATGCACAATGATCCACTAAAAATTGTGAATAAATATTTTTTTTATAAAAACAACCGGCTCCAAAAAAACACTAATAAGTAAAAAATAATTGCCTGATCTTCTAGTAGCTCAATATGAGACTACGCTTCTTATTGAACAAGGTAGGTAGGTATTGTAATGAAGTGAAGTTGATGACGAAACGGCATCCACTTCAAAAATTACAGTCGTACAAAGGAGCGTAAAGTCTCCTATTGAGCTATTAGAAAGTAGGCAATATTTTAGTTGTTTTTTTGAGTTGTAATAATATATCCGTTTTCTTAATTTTTCAAATAGCCTGAAAAAAGGTCATACTTTGGATCACTGTCATCCACTCGGACATTTGTTACCTTACTTAAATATTAATTTCAAATTAAGTATTCGTTGGGTATTCAATTTTTTTATGTCGCTATATGATTCTGTCTCTATGAAAGATTGGTTTTGAGATTACGCCATACAGCAGAAATAGATTCGATTCACAGCACAACATACGATAGTGTTCGCTTTGCCCTTTTATCTTCTGACTCAAAAAAGAATGCAATGGCAGGTAAAAACTACGTTAATGACTCAACTCTTAGCAATGATGAGTTGCTTTATGCACTTACTAGTCGTAACTCCTATTAGGGTACACTCGGTACACTTTCATATTGTCATTCGGGAAATTAGTCACAGTACCTACACAGAATGCACAACTCCCCTTCTAAACAAGTCATGATGTGTCATGAAGATAGAACAATTAAAACAATGGAGTAATACTAATCCTACTAATATTAATGAGAAAAAAAGGGCTAACTTAAAAATCACGTTCTTAATAGACCTAGTCCGTAACATTAATTTATTTAACACAGGATATATAAAATAGGCATAAAATATGTGAAATAGGGATTGAGTGATAGGGCAGATATAGAGATTCTGGTCACTGGACCCCGGTTTTGGCCATTTCCAACTTTAAATTGAATTTAGATTTAGAAGTGGCCAGAATTGGGGCACCTGCCCCATATGAGAATTCACGCAGTCGAAATCGCGGGAATAATCTAGTTACCACATAAATAATTAAACCTATCTTATATAATATATGTTTCTAGGTTTTTTAACGCTTGTTATACCTACAATACAATCCAAATAATAAATACTCTTTATTGCATATCTCAATAAAAATACAAAGCAGGTCAGAAACATAACATAGCGAGATATAAGCAGAGGTAGACAACAGGCAATCTTATCGCTAAAGAGCGATCTCTTCCAGACAACCTTTGGGTAGCGGAGAGGACTAATCACACATATTCGGTGGGTGGTGCAAAAATAAAAACTAGGTATTGGAATATATAAGTAAAACTAAAAGATAACAATGTAAGTAAGACACATATAATAAACATACATAAATAATATAAAATAAACATACATACAAACCATATATACCACAAACTTAAGAGAAATCCAAAAATAAACTACAGACCAGTATCAAATCAAAACAAACCATTATATTCTGAACCAAAATATTTAAATAAAATTTTTAGATTGCTAAAGAATAGCGTAGATCAAAATTTTCGCAATTTATACACAAACAAACGAAACAAATATATCTACGGGTTCTAAACGTTGAAGTAGGTGAATAATTATGAGTATACCTGTAAATCCAATAATGACAAACGAGTTCCATTTAGCTAGACCATCTTTTTACTTGTACATTCAGTCATTACATTAGTCTCAGTACGTACTTAAATTAAGTAACATGCATGTTCAATTGTGCAGTAGATGTTTATATACCGATGTACATATGTCAAATAGCAAGGGTAATTGTAGGTAGTACCTACCTACTACACAATGAGGACCAATTATTTTACCATGTGTAATTATTTTAGTCTTTCCCACGGTGCTGTCCTTATAGTTCTATAAAACAAAATTTGAAATTTGAAAGTTCCTCTAATGAATTAGTCGAAGGTGATTCTATTGTTTCGTCCAGCAGGACACAGTAACCTCGCGCTAATGAGGTTCGTGGAAGGGCGGCCGAACACACTACACCGTCCACATGGCGTTTCGTGCCTGTTGCAGCTTGTCACACTCATGACTCCCTACCAATTGTTAACATAATCCCAATGACTTATGAATGACATGAATATCGTTTAAAATTGGATATGTTGGAGGGTGGTCAAGTTGTGATGGGTTTGGGACAAGTGATAATGTCAAGTGGGGTGTAATGGTTAGGTAATTAAACATGGCCGCAATTTCATTCATCTCAATTGATAGGAGAGAACATACCTAAGGTATTACTTTTGTTTCATTTCATTTCATTCTGATTTTGAGGGAACATGCGAATCACGTAGCTTTATGTACCAACGGTAGACAGATTTTACTGACAATTTTGAAGTATGAATGTATGAGCTGACAATTAAAATTTGACATTAAAATCTACCTAACGGTAGTACAAAAGTTACGTGATTACTCCGCTGCGGGTTATGACGTTAGTGCCGTGGCGATTGGGACGGCCCTTAGTATGGGACTCCACCTGTGTGGATACTTTAGCATTATCTCATTTAGCATATACGTGTCAAAAACCAGGTGGAGCGGCCGCAAATGCAGAGGCAGCTAAGCGCCGAAAATATAATTGTCTAGGGAATAACTACATTTTCGTCCCTTTTGCAGTAGAAACTGTAGGTCCTTGGGGGCAAGAAGCTCATGAACTATTCAATGTACTGAAAAAGAAACTAATAAGAACTTGCTGTGATCCCAGAGCTGGCGCGTTTCTCGGGCAAAGGCTCAGCATTGCTGTGCAGCGAGGAAACGCCGCCAGCATCTTGGGATCATTTCCGCCAATGAGCGACCTTGGGGACGGTGTCTAGGGTTTTTATATTTCATTTGTTTTTTCTTTGTAATTAATGTTAATTTAGAACGTAATTAGTTTTAAATATTTACCTTATTGTTTCCTATAAATAGTATTATACATTCATACTTCAAATTCAAAATTGACTGTAAAATCTATCTACCGTTAGTACATAAAGTTACGTGATTCGCCTGCAGACAATTAGAATTTGACATTAAAATCTACCTAACGGTAGTACAATAGTTACGTGGAGTTTGTCAGTTATCGTAGATAGCTATCTAAGTTTAAGTCGAATAATCGTATCTAACCTGGGCCTATACTCCGAACCTCGTATCGCGCCGTCCCTTTCACTCTCGTGTTATACACTATATGACTGAAAGCGACGGCACGATATGTAGCCCCTCTGACTTTGAAAGTACTGTCTAACTAGGTATGATAGATGCGTCCTAACCGGTTCATCAATCTTTCAAAGTCTCCCAGTTCCAAGACCTAAGATAATTTGACCAAGTTAATACCTAATTATATCTACCTTTTACATGTCTGGAAATAGATCATTACAGTCTAGAGTATATACAAAGCAAACCATTCATTTCATTTATTTATTACAGAATTACCTCGATTTAACATTAGCGAGCGAGTGAGACACAATCTTGACGGCGAACATGGTCTAATAAAACAAGGTCTGAAATCCGGATCGTGACGTCACTGTAAAACGACACACACATCCGCATACCATCATAGGCTGATGCCCTAGGTCGTCTCACCCACACTACTAACTGATGTACCGGATTGCCATACCTGGCGCAGTATGTTATTGTATCATGTCAGCGAATGTATCGTAACAAAGAATAAGCCATGTGCGTGTCGGACTCCGCACATTTAGAGTTCGAACCAACCGCAAAATTAAATTGGTTTTAGTTGAAAAATAAAGAAATTTTAATGATAAAAATCTGATTATTGAAAAGATTTGTATTTACCTTTGTTACCGACGGTTCGACGCGGGTTGCACCGGTCATGTTCACGGCAGAACTGTCGTCTCGGAGACATGGGTACACAACATTTGACTACCCGACAAAAGTTTATAAAAATGTGAAGGGTAGGGCAAAAGTTTTCTACCCATCCACTATGTTTCTAATTGTCTAAGGCCGTGCCTTAGACACTCACAGTATCCGCACACGGATCCGAAGATTTATCCCGAGAATTTAGGTTTTTTATCACTGGTTCCCAAGTTGCCGACAGATTGAAAATAGGGAGAACTCCCTACATATTAAATTTTTTTTGGGTGTTTTTTTTATTTCAATCGCTTCTCGTACTACCCGCGGGTAATACTGGCGTTTTCGTTGGAGAGGATTTTGAGTTTAAGTAACTCAATCCAGTTATTATTAGATGTTCGGCTGTCGCGGTTTTATTTATTTGGCTATTGCAGACTGCCGCTATGTGCTCCTCTCCTGAACGCATCGCTAGACCCGTTTAATCTTTTAAGTAAGTATGTGTACAAAACGCGAGTTTAGAATGTTATATATACGTTATAACTAGTAGCTCTGTGAGCTGTAGATCTCGTGAGTGAGTTTTTTTATCATTTCCAAAATCTGACATTACAAAAAAGATCAATTATGAATATCGAACCTGCTATCAAAATTTCACGAGAAGCGGTTAAGAAATGCGACCTGTAGAGGAGAACAAACCGTTGAACAAATATACATTTTTTAATTTCCAAAAACTTATTCGACAAAAAAAATCTGTATATTTATCCAACCTGCTCACAAAATTTCACGAGAATCGGTTGAGAAATGCAACCTGTAGAGGAGAACAAACCGAAATTCGCCTGCAGAAACTTACACAATCATTGATAAAAAATTTGTTTTTGGAAATTTTCAAAAACCGTCTCGACAAAAAAATTCTATATAACTATCGAACATGCTCACAAAATTTCACGAGAATCGGTTGAGAAAGGCGACCTGTAGACGAGAACAATCGGAAATCCGGAATCTGGACATTACGAAAACATTTTTGTCGAAAATGATTAAAATGAAGCAGAGACCTACGTTTCACTCGGTCAATAAGCATTATCCCCAAATTTCAAGTTTATAGGTCAAGGGAACTTAAAAAATTCTTCAGCATAAAAATTTGTAAAAATAGCTGGTTTTGGTGACTTCTCATTCCTTTGTTTTCCTAATTTTTATAAACAAAAAATACTATATTTATCTACTCAGTGAGCCCTAAACAACGATACTCCACTTGATTGATGGGGTGGTATAATTTTTTTTCGCTCGCCATTTGTATGATTTGGGGTCACCAAGATTACTGTAAAATTTGAACACTGTAGCTCCAATTGTTTGGCTGTAAAACCTGTGTGACAGACGACGGACGGGCGGACGCGCATAATTGACAGCAATAAGGTTCCGTTTAGACCCTTCGGGTACGGAACCCTAAAAATGTAAACGATAACCCATGCACTTGTTGATTCACAGGCAAGTGAATGGTGGTCAGTGAATGTACCTAGAGGGTTTCCCTAAATATACTCGTATTCAACAACGTATTCATAGCTAGTAAACCCTGATTAGCCTGCTATAAAGTTATACCGTAGTTTTCTGTTGATATGTTTAACCACAAACACAATGTAATGTATAATTTAATAAATATCTTTAACCACAAAAGAAGAGGTAATTGTTGTCGGTGGCGATTCGTTTTAACGCATACGGTGTTAATAATAATAATACATATTCTTTTTGCACCAATAAATGGGGGTTTATACAAAAAAAGAATAATTTTTATACAAAATAATATTTGAAATCGTCAATTTAGGTGTATGTCCTTTTTTTCGTCTCCGTCTTTTATGACCCGATTAGGAAAATTCTTTCTTTTTTCGAAAATACATGCTTTGAGGTTGGTCCCGTTACTTACCGAAACCAGTTCTGATGATGGAAACCATGAGGAATTGAGGGAACTCCTCAAATATTCAAGGGAAACATAATTATAGCGATTTTAGTATTTTCGGTAACAAATCGAGCATTTGCATTCAGAAAGTAGCATTTAGTGTATAAGACCACGGATGATGTAGAATACCACGGGTGATGTAGAAGACTACGGATGGTCATCCAAGACTGCTAGTGTTTCATGGTAAGCTAAGATATTTCAATCAAGATACTGAAGCGACTATGACGAAGCCAATTTAAGTGGTTCTAATGTAATCTTACCATCAAACTGAGCTGGTAATCGAAGCCGGAAGGTAAGCAACGGAACTCCGTAATAAAATAGTAGGTATAGCTTAGCCGTGTTTGAACTTATTGGAATTGTCATGAGATGAACTCTGGTGACGATTCAATAAAAAGTGTAAATTAAATGAAATAATATAAAAAGCTGCAAAAACAAAACACTAAAATGTTTTAAAATATTTGCTTAACTTCCAATAGGTCAATATGACACTAACTCGTGCTAAGGCTTCTTATTGAACAATGTAGTTATTGTATTTTTTGCAGTCCGTAGTGCCATTTCGTCAACTTTAGGCAATTTTTGGATGTCATCGACTTCGACTCGATACCTATATTGTTCAGTAAGAAGTTAATTATTAAGGTTTATCGACGAGGTTACACGAGATAATCATCATCCTCTAGAATTAAATAAACCGGCCAAGTGTGTGTTGAATCATGCACAATGAATGGTTCCGCATCAAAACCAACTAGTCCACACTTAAAACCACTATTATATACATTTAATTTAAAAAGGTCGTATCTTCATAGGGAATTCACGTTACTTACGACCTTTTGCTTGCACAAGACAGTTTTTCAGCGAAAACTTAAAAACCGGGAAACCTATCTTATTCAAACCAAAAATCTCAATTTTTTCAGAATTTTAAACTGAATACTTTGGAAATAAGAGTTTTATGACTTTGACAGCGAATATCCCACCAACGGTTGACTTAAATGGAAAAGTTTTTTAGAAACGTCCATATCATTTTTAAAGACCTAATTATGGATACCCCATATGACTATGTGCGTTGAAATTTTTTTTCATCCACCGGTTACATGTAGGTATGGAGTGCCCCCCCTAATTTATTATTTATTTATAATTTTTTCACATCACTTTTCTGTAGCGGTTCATAGCCGTACCAAGCCATCATCTTCACCATCACGCAGTACTGTTCTCTATGCTTCTGCTTAATGCTGCCATGCCGTCACAGTCAACGGAGCCGTTACGGTTTAAATTTATTTACACGAAGGACGTCAATTCCAGGGTGCTACATACGGATTAAGGCCTAAAACCACCGATCGCGCGCTGACGCTGACCCTAGCTGACCTCCCTCAGCTCTTCCTTCTTCAGGGCTACTCCGAGAACCAGGGGAGTACTCGCATGGTGGCGGCAAAACCTCTTCAGTACCCGGGAGTATAATTAGGCGGCTCAATCGAACCCAGACCTTTCGACCTTTTCGTGTGCTCGCTGCGTTAAGCGGAAATAAACTTAGTATATAGATGGTTTAGTTGTTTTATTGCAAATCTATCTATTCCGCTAACACGTAGCAACACTTTCCTACTTAGTTTTTACTGCTATGTGGCTTTTTTTGGAGTCGGTTTTTATAATGTTTGATTAATGTTTTGTTACCTCAGCCAACTCGATAAATTATTAATTAAACGACCTTATTAAATTATAATAATAGGAATTCACCTCATCTAAAGATTCATAAACCCAAAAACGAGTATAATGAATGTTTGGAAATTGGTTACCGTAATTTTACAATTTAAGAGTTAAGCGAAATATTTTTTACTTCACTAACGAATTTCACTTTTCGTTGAAGCTTTTATTTATTTATTTATCAGCTGAGTGTACGTTTTTTGCACAGTCATGAAGTTTAAACAAATCATATCTTATGTAGTCAGAGATTCTATATAGGCCAGTCCGTAGACGCTCATAGCCGAGGGCTAGTTGCTACAAAACCTCGAATTTTTCGGACCGTTTTCGATTTATCGCTCATATTCTATGCGATGCATCCTAGCTTAAAGCGACTTAGTAGCAAGTTAAATAACATAAGATTCTGGGTCTAATGAGTACAAAATCTACTAATTCGGTCAAGTAATATAGCAGAAAACCTTCGTCAAAAAACAAAATTTTCCAACTTGGACAAAACTACAATTATAGTGTCTTTTAAGCATCTGCGTTTGAATTTTGAATTTATCCTAGTTTATACTGTTTCTATCGTAAGAATTTATAGATTAGAAAGGCAAAGCTATTGTAGAAGACAAAATGCTGATATAATTTTATAATTTGAAAATTCTTGCAATCGAGGCGTTATAAATTAGGTAAATTCGAAATTCAAACGCAGATAAGTACTTAAAAACCATTATATTGTAGTTTTGTCCAAGTTGAGGAAAACTCCGTTTTTCACCATGGTTTTCTACTATATCGCTTAAGATGCATCATATAGAACATATAAGAGAAAAACCGAGAACAGTCTTCTTAGATTTCAAGTTTTTGTAGTAGGCAAAAGCTGTCCCGAGATATCTCGTGTTACCATTTTTGGTATTTACTCAGTTGTAATATACAATTTAAAAAAAAATCTTATACACCACCTTTTGCAACATAGAAATACTCTACGGACTGGCGAAATAATGAACTTCTGTTTTCGTCATCTGATTTATACAACGTACCTACAAACTATCTTTATTGGACTTCAGGAAGTTGGTCTCATTTGACTTGCAAGATTTGACCTAAGCTAACTCAAATAGACACATCGAAAGTACAATAAAAGCTTATAAGCTTTTATTGTACTTTCGATGCCCAACCTAACCTTAAGCCTTATTACAAGTCTTAAGGTTAGGAGTGGTGATTAATATACTTATTTACTTAAGTGGTTACACGGTAAAAAAAACTTCCTCAGAATGATACAACATGTCAAAGCTCATTAAGTACAGAGGTACTTAGTAAGTTGAACGCAAACATCTGGCCGCTGTCATTGTATTGTTATTACTTATATTAACGAACTGCTCGCTCGTAGACGTAAACACATTAACTAATTAACATTGTTTTATTTTCAGTGTAATTAAAACACTATAGTTTACGAATATAATTATATACCTAAATATAACAATAACTGAGCTGCTGATAACATGCTTTAGTAGGTACATAACGCCGGGTGGGGTAACAGCCGAATCTTTTTTAGGGTTTCCTACTAAAAAGGTTATGGTTTCACTCTGTCTGTCACATCGCTAAATATCTCAAGAACTACTTATTTTATCGATAATATCGATTTGAATTTGGAATAGTCATAAACAAGGCTAACCGAGATGCATTAAACATGAATTTTCAAATAATATAGGAATTTTTGATTTTCTGTGAAAAATCACTGATACAAGGGCAAAATTTCAAGTCTTTTTTTTTATACAACGCCGGTGGCAAACAAGCGTACGGTCCACCTGATGGTAAGCGGCCAACGCAGCCTATAGACGCCCGCAACTCCAAAGGAGTCATGTGCGTGTTGCCGGCCCTTTATAAGATTTGAGGATGCACTGTGTTGACAGCAGAAGGAACACATTTAGGTCTCTCGCTCTCATCACAGTGCATCCTCGGGAGCTCTGGCAACCTTGTTCACCTCTAGGAACACAACACTACATATTTGTATAGTAAATAATGTTATTATGGCTGTGGTCTTCTACAAGGCGGAGGTACTTCTCCAGTTGGGCTGCTCCAAATTCGAGCAAGATGACATTTTGCTGTGCCCTACTCTTAAGTCTAGTGACTATGTCAAGGGGGTGTCATATGAATAATAATGTAATATCAATTAAGTAATAGAGAAAAAATAACTATAAATCTCCACAGGTATCAATATTTTTTAATCTAGTTAAATATTTCTATACTAAACTTGTAACTTAATCACCGTCCTTAGCATAATATATTATTGTTTTGTAAACTCCTATTATATGAGATTATGCTGAATATCCTTCTTAAAACAAAAAATAAATAAATGAATGGGTTCACGTGCATGTTGGGTTTTCAAGGGTTTTCAAATGGTTCAAGCAAAATCGTGCCAGATTTAGTTGTATACATCAGAGATAGAAAATGTTTATCATTGGAATGTGGCCCCAGTTTTACAGCTGTTGATGGTATATAATGTGTATTTTGGTACTTTGTTATATATATCCGCGATATTTCAATGTTATTTACATGTATCTGCTCGGTGTAATATCAATGATGCCTGGATCACTATATCACTAAATGATGATATAGTAATAATCACGATGCTGATTGTAAGCTTTTTATGGCATATTGTTGAACGAAATTATGTTCTATCACATACCGTCAGTGCTCGACGCTAAAAAGTACGTTACTATATATGACTTCAGAAAAAGTGAGTCTCGCGTTTCATACATCAGTGATTTACAGTTTCGCGCCGCCATTATAAAATTTTAAGATTTCTCAAGAAAACATCAGTAATAAAACCTCTAATTCATTACCGATATGGGTATTAAAAATATATTTGATATCTTTGCAGCTCAATAATACAAAGAGCCAGAGACAGAACATCAGATAAATAATGGCCATATTATTGTGATATATAAATGTCACAAGTTCTTTTTTAGAGCACACACTTGATGTAAAAGAGTTAGAGACTACTGTTATAGATTTTTTTAGAACTAACTAGAAGAAAGAGTCATTTATATCTCAGTAGTGGTATATTAAGGTTTTACAAAAGTGTATTTATAACTACTTAGTGTTGCTGTAGAGTTCTCTACACTTTTATGCTGCTAGCGTTAAAGAGACGCTACGTATTATACGATAAGTTAGACGGATATACGTCTAATTTATCGTATAATAGCATCTCCTTAACATTGTGGTGTGTTCTTACATACCACAGGTAAGCTGCAGTCGTGCTAAATTTATATCTAGCACGATTGGAGCTGCTGATGATGTTATCATCAGCGATATTGCAGCGACTTAGAAGCCACAATACAGTAACAGCTGTATAAAAGCATCGTCTGTACCTAATGTGGACAGTGTTGTATCAATGAGGTATACCCCTTCATTGTGCGTGATCCGACACGCATTTGGTCTTTATAACTTTTCTAACACTCTTTAGTGTAAATAGATTTTCTTTTGGTTCAATTTCTACATCGCGCTGTTAAGAAGAGGGTATATGTATTATGCTCGTAATAGTTATCGTGTGATAAACGACAAGATAAAGCATCCGTCACTTTGCTTGTTGCTGTATCTTGTCGTGTATTACGCGATAAACGAGATCATCGGTACCTAAACGATCTGTGTACGGAACCATCGATGCGCGAATGGGACTCACATTTTGAAAATGATTTTAAACTTCGGTTTGTTACTATATACTGAACGGGATGCGTATATTACTTGATTACTAGCATAGTTCTTGCCACACTGAACAATGGGTCTATTATAAGCTTGTAGTCTTGCCGGAAACGGATGTGACATACTGGCTCCCTAAGTCTGGTTTTCCATGCCCGCATTACCAACCTACTCACCTAAATTACTAATGGAACTAACGAAAATACCACACGTCACACGTCATCGGTGCGGAGGACGATACATGTCTACATGTCCCTAAAAATATTTTTAGATAATAATGAAATTAGCACTCCTGTGTATGTCATTGTAATTAAAGTCCACATTACAATCATTTCGATTTGATGAATACAAATAAATACACAGGCAAAATACATGTGTGTGTGAAATGAAATTTAACACTGGCAAATTTTTAATGGAAGTTATTGGAGGATGTAGGTAGATGTAGATGTAGCTAACTTATGTTGCAAATTTCAATTAAAAACTTAACATAAACGTTTGTGGACATGTAATAAATCTGAAGTATTCAGACAATAGTTTCAGTATTTTCAATCTTTCCTCATGTCTTCTCGCAATAGCAATTCTCATGGTACTCTCTGGGTCGGGTGAAGACATAAGCGCTGTTTTTGGATCTTTGGAACTGGGAACTCATAGTTAAAACCCCTTTACACACAGTCACGGGCAAGCTTTTGTCCCAAACTCGCGAACGCGTTCACAAACACTCGAGCATTACGTACTAGTTAGGTACAACTACGAGTGAGCTATTTTAATATGTTTTACCTTAAAGTCATTTAGGTAATTAATTAATTCGTGTGGTGTTAATTTAGTTTTGGTTGATAACAAATATGTGTTCCGCAAAAGAACCCTACGTTCCGAATGACTATCGATGCGTATAGTAATATGGTGAAGCATTTTGATTGGTCTAATAAATATGTATTCCCTAGGGACTAAATGTACTTAATTTAGCCCCGCTTGATAAGCTTAATATCCTCCTTTTTTTCCAGCATGTGAAAAGTGAAAAATAAATTAAGAGGTTCTTAGGTAAAGCTGTCGTATCGTTGCTCCGCTAAAGTTGACCCTGTGTCACACGTTCAATTGAATGAAAAGTTTGTCTTGTCTCGGTGTTTTGATTTTGTTGAGATTTAGTTTGAATGGTAGCCCAAGAAAGGATTTTGGGATTTACTCGAGCGTGCCACCACAAGCATGCAAATCGTCAGACTATTATTAAGGAATCTTCTTTCGGGTCTGCTTAACATCCTCTCCGAAAATATTCAGGAATTGAAGGCGTGCTTCAGGAATTATTTTTTCTCCATTGTTGTTCTGCCCCTGGCATGCAATGTCTGACGCCCTGGAGTATGTCTTTGTAATTGTTTTTTTTGGATGCCCTTCCCCCACGAAGGAAAAAAAATTATATGCTTATATGTGTTCCTCGCATCATATAAACTTTTTTCTTCCTATCATCCAATCTTTATAATTCAATAGGTCCTAATGACCTTCGAGTAAATCCACATTTAAAATCCTAACCTCCGCTCTTATTATCTACGTCGGCAAAAGTCTAATTGTTATTCGAGTTGAAGTAAAATCGCATACTTTATTCAAAAGAATTTGTGACAGTAAGGTGAGTAGCTGACGTACTGTCGTTGTTTTTAGTTTAGGGTAGTCGTTAGCTTTAGCCTCTTTCAACTCAATGTCACTCTTTTAACTACAACAGACAGGGGTCAGTATTCAACTACAAAAAAATTAGTTAATATTCACTCTAATTAACAATGCGTAATTTAATGGTGTAAAGCCTTATGTGCACACGTACAAGACTCGCATGCGAGTTTAACTACATTGCGCGGTTTGATAGATTGATTGAAGTCATTAAACCTGGGTAACCTGCATCATTACAATGTAATGAAACTTGCATGCGACTCTCGTACGTGTGTAAATTAGGCTTCACGCGAAAGCTCACCCACCAAGATATCAATAGCGTATTTCAAAATTGACGGTTTCATACCTATTTAGCATTGAATATGTATTAAGAAGTGCAGGTATCAGAGTTTTCTTTATCACCTTCCGTGGGGTGCCCACAATTTTACGTCTTTTCCTGCCGTATTTCATTTCAGTCAACTTAAAAAGGGTGGTTTAATTTAAGTCGCTTGTAGCCTGAGCCCGAGTTAAGGTTAAATCCCTAAAAATCTACTCTGTTGTCATATAAATGTGTAACTTTCCACAAAGCGAGAAGCGAAGCGGGGTGACGCGTGGTGGGGAGGGGACGTAGCTGATAACGGCTGTGACCGGCGACCTCCGGCCTCGCGTTTAAAAATATTTATATCTGTATTTATTTAAGCACGACGAGCAATCTCTCTCGCCCCACGCCTCACTCCGCCGCATATTCGGCCTTTAGATCCTGCACAAGGACTCGTTGTCATGTCAGTGTTGTTTAAATTATCGTAGATCCCGAACGAATATAATATTTGGTTTTCCTTTAACGACAGCAATATTGTTGATATGATTAGAGATTATTTTATAATTTTATCATTTATTGTTCACGATGGACAGGAGTTGGTTATAATTCAATATCAATAACCATAAGAAAGGCGATAAGCTACTTGACAAACTAAAGATACTCTATTGAAGCTTTAGATAACTTTAAGTAATATCTATAGGTACCGAGTGATTCATAGTCAGAATCTAAAATATCGAGACAGCGAGAGGCTTAAAAGCACTAGATGCAAATAACTTTCCTCTCGTGTGACACATACAACTTTTCACCTCAGTAGTAAGAACGTTATTATTAAACACTGATAATATTATAATCCCGTGATTAATCAGGAAGAAAACTTAATACAGCACTGCCGGTTTAACTCCTCAGCAAGGCCAATACATATTCTAGCTAACTGCACAATATTAAAGATACAGCCATCATCACAAATCACTAATATTTACTAGTCACTTTTATAATACTTATTCAACCATAATTAATATTTGTAGCAGCTGTAGCGCATTCGTCTAAAAGACAATAAAAACGGAATCATTATGATCGCGCCATTTTTTTAAGGGGCGTTTTGAAACTGTACTGGTGGTAATCTTTACAAAAAAAGATTAAAATTAGAATTATTATGATAAAACTTTTCTTTTGTGCGCAGCAATGGTTTTATTCCAAAGTAATTATTATTAAGAGATTAGTTTTTAGAACCGTTGCTAACAACTTCTTAGTGATTATATTTTAGGTTAGGTTTTCGTGCTTGTTCTCATATTTTTAGTTCATTACGAAATTTTAGTGTCGAACTCATGCATCGACGTATTTGTAACGAACTAAAAGGGACGTTCAAATATATCGAATTTGTAATAGACCCTGAACTTGTAACATGTTTAATCAAAACATATTTTGGTAGGTAAAACGTTACAAGATTTTATCATTTAAGGTATTTTATCTAAGAAGTGGTTGAACTGAAAACAAAGCATGTGGATTTTAGGGTAAAAGTATCCAACTAGAAAAACAAACATTTATTACCTAACGGCAGAAAGGTGAGTATCTTTCGTACTACAAGTCCGACATGTAGCTGGGTGTCTCCTAGTCGATCGTTTGCCTTAGAATTGAAGAACATAGGATTTTTTGGTTCTAACTTCCACCAAGACCGGATATGTCCTTTGGTGAGATAAAAACATTACTCACATACTTTTTTTGGCGATGTCGTGTAAAAATAGTCACTTGGCGTCATTCAAAAATGCAACAAATGCGGTGAGTAGGTACGTAGTTTATCCGCCTCGCCAATGCAATGCGTAGCCGATTGCTTGTCTTACTGGCGTCAACACGAATACTTGTTATTGTGCATATTTACTGAAATGCTCACAAGACTGGTATGATATTTTGAGCGTAGCTCAGTAAAACGCAGCTGGCAATCCAATAAGTTATATTTGTTATAAGTTCACAGCAGCAATTCAATATTTTAGTCTACGGCTCCACTAACTACCAAATCGCAACTAAACTGAAGTAGCGCCGTTTCCTAACTGTCGTGCCATCACCCGTTCCCGCCATTTTGGCCGCCATTGAATCGCTCGACCAACTGGGAGACAGCGCGCGCAACGTTAATCAAACTTCCGCTTCCGATTTGACAAATATATTTAGATAAATAGTCTCAGCACTGTATATCAAAATATGTTATTATACTATTAATATGGATAACACACAAAATTATGCTTACGATTTTATGACATTTTCCATATTTAAAACTGACAAACAGTACATCATTTAAGCAAGTGCCTAATGTTTTTAAAAACAGTGAAACCTACCATCCTACCATAAACCTATCCTTGCATAAGTAATCCGTATTTTCTCATGTTGCACTAATGCGAAAGAGCGTATTCTGTTTAATTGTTAAAATATACAAGACAATACCTGTAGTTCTCAGAGTGAAACCATTTCATTTGTTTAAAACCGGCCAAGTGCGTGTCGGACCACGCACAATGAAGGGTTGCGTACCAACACCTACTAGTGCACATTTAATATCACTATCCAATATATTGAATCTAAAAAGTCGTATCTTCATAGGGAACTTACGGCACTTACGACCTTTTGTTTGGGCAAGACAGTTTTTAAGCGAAAACACAAAAACCGTAAAACCTATATTGTTAAAACCAAAAATCGTTGCAAGTACTTACTAATTGCACACCACCTCAATTTTTTTCAGAATTTTAAACTTTATAGTTTGGAAATTAGAGGGGGTGACGACGACGACACACTTTCTATGACTTTGACAGCTAATATCTCACCAAAGGTTGACTTAAATGGACAAGTTTTTGGGCTGGAGGGGGGTGAAAACCCCATCTTCCGCGTTGCACTCTGAAATCGAATCTAAAAAGTCGTATCTTCATAGGGAACTTACGGCACTTACGACCTTTTGTTTGGGCAAGACAGTTTTTAAGCGAAAACACAAAAACCGTAAAACCTATATTGTTAAAACCAAAAATCGTTGCAAGTACTTACTAATTGCACACCACCTCAATTTTTTTCAGAATTTTAAACTTTATAGTTTGGAAATTAGAGGGGGTGACGACGACGACACACTTTCTATGACTTTGACAGCTAATATCTCACCAAAGGTTGACTTAAATGGACAAGTTTTTGGGCTGGAGGGGGGTGAAAACCCCATCTTCCGCGTTGCACTCTGAAATCGATAATTCAGGGATGAGGAATTCATTTCTCTGTATGTGTATCCTATTTAACGTATATATCTATTTGCTGATTGTATTTATAAATTTAGTTTGTTGATATCATTATAATTTGGATTATATGATATTAATATATATTATTAGACAATATATAATTCATTTTATTTTAAGTTATAATTTGTATTATGCATATCAAAGAAATCACTTTGACTTTATAAATAGAGTAAATTTATTGATTCTAACACAAATGATACAACAGGTTACATGGGATTTCTGGTGCAGTCCAAACTAGGCGAGCCTGTATCTTGGAATGCACCATTTGTAGCAATTACGAGTATAAAACATGAAAATTAATAAACTAAGTAAAAGTGTTTGTGTGTAATAAGTTGTGAAGGTGTGTGAGTGTGTATGTGAGTAGGGGTGTGGTGTGTGCGTGTGTGACGTGAATGAGTGCGAGTAGCTGAGCTGATAAAGATTTAGCTGACCACAGACCAAGAGCAAGTGCGTATTATGTCTTCTGTATCATTGTAAGATAGAGTTGCAAAGCATTTTTTAAATATTGATTTGACTTTTATCGAAGTGCAAGTTTTTAGGTCACAGAATTTGCAAACAGCGTTATAATTAAATGGGTGAATGTAATAGCCAGATCGTTGAGCATGAGCCGTTTGGATGGTAGGTACAGGGACTCTATATGTACGTCTAGTCATAATGGCATCTTTTAGGGCTGATTTTCCTAAACATTTGTGAACCGTGATAACTGCATTGAGAATAAATAATTGTCTAACTCTGAGAAACCCGGTTTCACTAAACAACAAGTCTGTAGGATATCTGAAAGGTTTTTTAGCATTACTTTGATTACAGCTCAAGATTGATCAAGAGCGTGCTCAAGTTCGAGTAGCAGGGTCTTTCCAGCGCTACCCCAAACTGCAATACAATATTGTAGAACAGATTGACATAGCGCATGGCATGGTAGACAATGCGAAGAATATATAGAGGTGAACAGTCTCGTAGTCATTTTACTACGTTGATAAGTTTTCTCACTTTTTTAGATAGACTAGTTAGGTGCGGTTTAAAAGATAGGTGTTCATCTATCAGTAGGCCCAGATATTTAATGGTGCTGCATCTATTTATGAACCCACAGGAGCAATGAACTTTGAAAGTTATATCTACTTAGTAAGTTTGACACGTTACGTACGTATAATCAACTAGCAGGTTTAGTAAGTTATCACATCCCCTATTCCTACGCAGTTGGTTATATGATGACGTCTCCTACCGATACACTCTCTGCACTAAATTACATAAAAGGTAAAGTCCGCTTGATATAACTCTAGATTTGATATAACTTATAGAATATTAAGTTTAATTACAAACCTAACCTAACTATACTTTATTTAAAATACAACAAAAGAGCAAAGAACAAACACAATAAAATAAAAACTTATAAATAAAAAAAATGGTCTAGGGCTTCGGCTAGGCAGGGTTCCCAGAAGGCTGGCCGCATTGTCACGCTTGATAGTTAGGCTGATCCGCTGGGCGAATTAGTGGCCAGCCGTCTGGTCACCGGAAGCCTTTATAAGGCGAGTTGCAATATCCTTATAGAGGCGACGAGCACTTGGGCCCCATGGCCCCCTGGTCTCAACCTCAAACGCCGCAAACATGTAACTACTGCCGAGAGCGGCGTATTTGCGACTCTTGAGGTTTTCGGTTGAGGATGCAGCTGCACCAGCATTAACTTTGGTGCCTGGAATATAGGACGGCGCCGGGGTATCTACACAGGTAGCGTCCCTGCCAAGAGGCCGGCCCGTACTCCAGGCACCAACGTCATTCCGTCGGGCCTCTTGCCGTATTCCCTAGTCACCGTTTGGGTTCGAGGACTGACGTCACCTTGGCACTTAATGTTTAGTTTACAGTTTCTGAATTATACATTTTTATAAATCGTGATGTTCGCAAGAAGCTGAAGAGGATTTCAATTATTTTTTTTCCACTCCAGAGTCCACGCTGAACTATTTCATATTTTCACGCTAGGAAAGAAGTATTTCGCGGTGGACCCGTATTTGTTAGACTCCAACATAAGTACTCATGATTATAAATGCGAAAGTAACTCTGTTATCTTTTCACGCTTAAACCGCAGAACCCATTGTGATGAAATTTGGTATGGAGATAGTTTGAGACCCTGGGGCGAACATAGGATTTTTTTTTTATCCCGGGAGGAGACATTTTATATGGAGATACGATATAAACGAGTTCCACGCAGACGAAGTCGCGGGCAAAAGCTAGTAACTTTATAATAGGGGGATGACTCATGTTACAATTTATAACGTATTAGTTTGGCTATATGGATAGAAAACCATCAAATTATCACAATTAATAATAAATTAGACAAATCAATTAAAGTCATTAAAAGATATGGGACTCGCTAAGGATTCGCATAAATGATGTTGTTTGTTTATTGGCCAAATGTAAATGGGAAGTTACCAATAGAATTCTCATGTTTCCATAAAAAAACTGTACGGGAACTATGTACACAAAAGTAGTATTTCATGACAACAACCGCAAATTTAATTTTTTTTCACACAACAGTAGTACGGGACTACAAAGGCGTGACGTCACACCTAGCTCTCAATCAGAATGGAGCGTTTCCAGTGCTCGTTAACTATTCTATACCTTGCCTCTCATTTTCATCTTATGTGTTGCTCTAATTGTAGTTGGTCCCAAATAAACATTTGTACGTTTCTAAAATCTGGTTCGATGGCATGACTTTTCTTTGTCATCCAGCTTATTACGAGTATAAGGGTATCCATAAGGTTGCATTTCTTTAACGACCTAATTAGAAATCGTCCTTGTTGACATCTATAATTAGGGTTGCCATATCGGTGGGACAAAATTTATGTCGGGATTTTGAGCTTCATGTTCACGGGAGAAATAAATAATACCTATAATACAAATGATTCGTTTCATATTATTTGATCAAAATTTATATCCAATTTATACATACTAAATATTTTTGCGTTTGCCACATGTATTTGCGATTCGTCCTTGTTCCGACTAACTTATGCCCGCGACTTCGTCCGCGTGGAAGTCGTTTATATAGTACCTCCATACAAACTTTCATTCCAATTATCCCCTAAGGGGATGGTTACCGGATAATAATTATCGTATGTCCTTCCTCGTCTCGTCTCGTCTTTATATCCATAAAACTATCTAAATCCCTTAAGCGGTTTAAGAGTGAAGAGGTAGCAGGAGAGTGTTACTTTCGCATTTATAATATTAGGAGGATGAATTTTGAAAATATTTGTCTAAATTAAGTCGCATTTTTAATCCTTCATCTGCAGAGCGCTGACATTCCCAACGACATATCTATTCAACAATGACCGCGGTAGACGACGCCCTTTCGGTTTGATCCATCACTATGCTGTCCCTTTCTTTTGTGTAAAGGTTATTTAGTATTTATACTAAACACTTTCGCAATAAACATTACTTACGAACGTTTTTTATATGTTGAAAAAATTTAGGAGACGCGCTGTGTGTACAAATTAAAATCATTACATAAAGCAAGGTATTTGTGTACTTTCTGTTGAAACCCTTTATTTCCCTAGAAAGTATTTTATGTATGTGCTGAAATGAATAGGAAGCAAAATGAGATAAAGGGGGGCGAAAATTTGCAACCGACATTGAAGTCGATTTTTAGGCTCTCGCTTCCCGTAACTAGGGTCAAATCAAATGGTAAATAATGGTAAACAATTACGTGGCGTACGTATTATAGGTTCATTGCTATTCAGTAACTATCTATGAAACCATCAGTCTACGAAACTATGGATGTAAAAATTATAATATGTTTTTACGATTAACTATGACAGCATATAGAAATCTGTGTTAGTATCTACTACCGACGCAAATGTTATACAAAGTACTTGTACTGAAATGCATAAGTGCAAAACAGAACGTGCAGTTGCAGTGCGCGTGTCGCAATTCCAGCGTCCGATCGATAACCGAGACCACGTCACGTTCTTGTGCCGCCGCCGATGTGGAAACCGCGCCGTACGCAGCCGCTGGCACGTTCTTCGGGGGCGCTGCCGGCCGCCGCCGCCGCGGCGCGCACTCCTGCGCTGCTGTGCGTGATGCTTCACAAAATTACAACTGCCAACAATCTCACTCATTTGTGACCATGACCAGTTTGAAAAAAATAACAACCATTATAAAGATTAACAAAGATGTTTATTTAGTTTACTTTGTTATCTGAACATAGTTTTTTTAGTATACCTAGTATACTAAAAAAACTATGTTCAGATAACAAAGTCATTCATTAACTAGCAGGCTAGTGTCAAACAGTAATTTCATTTTATGTGGATGACGAAGGGTCGGGTGGAGGAGAGGGGCGCGGGCTCGGGTTAGGCGGGTGATCTCCGGGGTCAGCTCGGGCGCCGCTTATCGCGCGCGGGCGCCGTCTCCCGCCCCACATCGCCCGCTAACTGTTAAATTAACCACTTGTTTGTAAAGTTTATATATTTATTATTTGATCCAACGCATGTAACAAAATTAGGAACATAATAAGAAACGAAATATTTATATCGGAATTAAAACCCTCTCAAAGTATATAAGTGTTATCGCTCCTCTACACTACGCAATGAAGCGTGATAACTCTACCCTAGCAGACATACGGTGAAATAAGTTGAAAATGTGTCCAGTTAGTTGATTACATAACTTGTCAAACTTTCGTTCTGTAGATTTAACTGTTGCTTTTAGTATGGAAAATTACATTTAGATTAACCTTCCACACGTTCGAAAACGTTACTCTAATGGTACTGTGCTCCTAATAACGCATAGCAAGTCGCGAATTATAGTAGTATAGTCGTGTTCAGTCATAGTTAATAACTGGCATGTTGTGGTAACGAGTTGGTGGACATAAAACCGAATCTAAATACAGATAACCGTCCTTCGAAGACCTCTGGAGCTTGTGAATCTAACTATAACTACAGAACGTTTGCTGTTAGATGTAACTTTTGACACATAACAAAAAATAAAATATTCCCTATATTTTAAGTTTCAAAACTATTTGTAAATCAAAAATACGTACATGTTCACCCCAATTACATTGAGTTTATATTTTTTTCTCACATATTTTTGTAAATAAAAACACGATAGGCAAACGTTACATTATGCGTTTTATTTTTATTAAATTTAGTGCAGTTACCAGTCCAATCGGTAATTGATCTATTTGAAAATGGTTTTTAATCGATACAATATTTGGCATTAAAAAAGGGTATAGGTAAAATAAATATTAATGCGCACTTTGTCGTTAGTTGTGCGGTTTTACTGTACGCTCTTCAAGTTTCTCTCGTTGTATTTGTTTCAAAGTGTAAAACGATAATCATATAAATCGATTCGGGTTACTCGTACACCATAACAGAAACTACCTGGTAGGTACACGTTTAGGTGTATATGAGATATAATCCAGCTGTTATGTACTTTATAGGTACCTGGAAAGTCGGAACTTTACGGGGTTAGGACAGTCTTCCTAGTGTACTCCAAAGAGTACACTAGGAAGACTGTCCTAAGTTTTCCACCTCGAGGACCCTGTGCTGACTTGGGATTTTCGCTTATATCTCTTAGACTAAATACATTTTAGTCCCACATTGTACGACAAAGTTAAAGAGCATTAAATTTTCTAAAAGTTCGTTTCTGAAACATATACTCAGGCCTACTATGAACGGAGATTCAGCCGGTTAAAGTTATATATAGTATGGAGGCAAATTTGCAAAAAGTCGTCTTCTTCACGATTTTCGTCGACATGGTTTCTATATACCTAAAACTGGTATTCCTGTGTTCCTCTTTGTCTCCAGAATACGAATTTACTGGTTTTATCGTTTTCCCACCTTGTTACGACGTACCAACTGGATTTATGATTTAAAATAATATTTTGTCACAATTCTAGCGTACTGAGTGATTAGATGCAGCTTGGAATTTTGCGTTGAATTCTACATAATTTAAATGAAAGTAGTAAATTGGTAGACTTATTTTAAAGATATAAGCGAAAAAAAAAATGTTTTTGTACTAACGAGAAAATAAATTTTATAATTCACTACCGCACGAGTAAGAATGTATAAGCAAAAATCTCTTCGCTTTTTCTAATAAAATACAATGCGTAAAATATACATACTCATTCAAATTAAGATATATAGTTTGGCATAGTATGTGGTTGAAGTAACTCGTCTAAAAGTTAGTGACGCTTATGAAAAAAATGAGACCTGGTCCAGGAACGTAGTCCGATCACGTCGTAAACAAAAGAAAAGGTGGAGAGGTACCCTTAGATATTTATTACTACGCGACGCTAAGTTGTTACTATATTTGGTACAACGAAAATTCCAAATGGTGAGTATATTGATTATTTAAAAATTGGCTATTAATTTTTCTTGTTATCGCCTGTAACCGGAAGCAGCCGCGGCACCGAGCCCGGCGCGACAGCGGCTCCGCGTTCAATTATTGCCAGCATTTCATATGCGCTGCGCAGTGCGTGACTATGCTAACACGAAATATAACAATAAAAACAAATACATTCGCTTCTATTCGCTCTGTTAGATTAATCATTTTAATTCACTACTTACAAACTATTCACTGTGGTGACTGCTTCGTATCTAGTTGAATTTAGTATTAGGTAAGTATGTTGTACCTAAGTGGCTCGTAACGTAAACGCCGGATAGCATCTACGATGTTGTCCATACTGCGTGGTCGTGGCGACAGTGACAAAATCTTGTAAGTGCATTTTCTATACAGCTATCGACGTGGCTCGAGAGTGCAGCTAGTAATAACGCCTGGTGGTGCGGCAAAAATCGGGTCAGCGGCACTCGCGCGGTCAACATTCGCTAACAATAACAAGGAAGCTGGCGCCCGGTTCGCGGCCGTCTCCGTTGTGCGCCTTCCACATCGCTCTAACGTCTCAATCACACCGTGTTGAACCATGGCCTGAGAGCCCGGTGTGCAGATGTGCGGCTCTTGCAGCAGCGCCGATGGCTGCTGTACCCGACGCGACTGTCTGCTCACTAAAGGCGCGCGAAGCGAGCAGGGCGCGCACAAGCCTACTGCCGTTTACTGAGTTTGAGCGATTTCGCTTTATCTAATCGCAGGATGATAAAACACTACCACCGCTTGCTTCGTATCGACTCTAGACGAAGCCACCTATACTGACTTTAGTATTACTCAGCTTCGTTGAGGCTGTGCGGACCTATAGGGCAAATTCCATCCCGAACAATTGGAAAAGCGAGGTAGATGTCGTGAACTCGAACTAGTGCACAGGATATAAAAATAGTATGCGAGCGTAGAGCGATAAGAAACAGCCGAACAGAAGTAACTAAGGATAGGGAGCTGTCGTTAGCGAACGTCGACCTTGCGGCCCGAGCGCAGCGGAGAGGTCGGCGCGCGCGGGCGCGGCGCTTGCGACCCTCCGGCCAGCGCGCTCCCGCGCAGGCACTAAAGTCGTACGCCCGTTAAAACCTACTCGCAATAAACCTAGACTTCGATGCGAACAATGAATTGTGTTTTCGTGCTCACTGTTCTTTCAGTTCAACCGAAGTGTAACTTTGAATCGAGGACTAAATAAATTCAATTGAGATAATAAATGCAACGAAAGGAAACTGCATACACTGCCTGCTCCAATTTTTTTATAGTTAAGATTTTTCCACGGAGTCTGAGACAAGTGTCGTTTTTTTTTGTATCTAAGTATTTGCTATATTTAGTTTCAGTTAATATGTTGGCAAAACTCGAACTTAGGTAGGTAGGCATTACTTTTCGAAAAAAGTACCTACTTCCTAAATTAGTCATCTAAACTTTATGTTAACCAAGTTACAGATGCGCAAAAAACTTCAAAAACCATCTTCAAAGAATTATAGGTAATATTAATAGTAATAAAGCATTGCTAACCTACAAACTGTTTCCATTAATAGGTGTCGCTACAAGAGTTCTTCAAACCGTACATTAATGAAAACTAAATTTTATATTCGACTGACAATACAGTGCCGGTAATTAGGTGTTGTTGTGTACGTGGCCTTAACTCTCGATGCCTTCTCGATGTGATATTAGTACATACATCCCTAAGCTTAATTTGTTATGAAAGATTCGTGTTACGCAGTGTTATTTGACAAGTTAGACAATAACTTACTTTGATATTATTTAGTTTACACTTCAACTACTTAAAAAAGGGACATTACATTAAAAAAAACGAACAACTAAAAGCTACCTACAAATAAAAATATCCTCCAAATCGGTACCGATGGGCAGTGTGCCTGGAAGGCTGCTGGCCGCATTGCCACGCTGTATAGCAACGCTAACACGTTATCCAAATGAAATGAAATGAAATCATATATTCTTCAATTTAGGCATGTTACATGCACTTATGAATGTCAAAAAACTACCACCGGTTCATAAAATAAACCTCTGCCTCGAGAAGAACCGGCGTAAGAAACTCGGCACAGCATTGGCCAGCCCTCTGGTCACCTGTGGCTTGGACCAAGCGCGCCGCTAAATCTTTGTAAATGCGGCCCGCACTCGGTCCCCCTGGCCCCAGCGTCTCGACCCCAAACGCCTCAAATATGTAACCACTACCGAAGGTGGCGTATTTGCGCTATTTGAGGTCTTCTGCTGTGGATGCGGCATTGCCAGCATTTTTGCTGGTACCTAGAAGATGGGACGGTGCGAGGGTGTCTACACATCTAGCATCCCAGAACTGAGGCTATCCCATCTTCTAAGGCACCAACCTCATGCCGACGGGCTTCTTGCCGTCGTCCCTTGCCAAACCAACTGGTTCTAGGATGGCTGGAACTTTGACGCTGACAAAGGCCCTTCGGATCACGTCATTTATGCTGGCGTGATGGGGTATGCGCCCAGTGCTTCTACCACAGGAGAGGCCGTGGCGACCCAGGCTATCCCCACTGGCACCGATGTGAAGCGTTTATTGCTGCCCTAATTCGCCTCCATCCACTGAGTTGAAGTCGTTGGTAACATCCACCTTCAGCAGCACCTCGCCAGCCCAACGCTCCACAAAAGTGCGCACAGCGTGGACTACAGCTTCACATCCACTTTTTGAGTCAAAGCCTAGTTGGAGAGTCGTAAATTCTTTACTTAATTTTTCCCGTACATGGCATGGCACGGAATGCTATTTTGGCTGTGAGACGGCGAAAAGTGGTGGCGGCGATTGGTTGTATGCCGCCGTCCCTTTTTAATAGTGCGCATAAGTGCCATACAGAATATCAGTAACGTCCGTGGGCACTTTACCTGACAGCATCAAATTCACCAGTTCAGTTAAATGTTTTAGGAGCTCGTCCCGCGCTTCGTTGCAGACGCCGCTTAAAAGGTCTTTGAGATGTTGCGGCGTAAGAGTATCTAGACCGCCAGCTGAACCGTTTGGAAATGACATGACGGCTGCCAAAACATTTTCTAGTGTAGCCTTGAGCGGCACGTAGGTGGTTAATAGAGGGTCAGGCAGGACGGACTTTGCTGCTGAAAGTGGGTGTTTATTATTTAGAGCCGAAAGTGTATCGGGGTTTTCAGGAGTTACTGTGTCGTTGGATAAAATGATACGAGCGGCACTTCTAATGTTTTCATCGGTCACCTTGTTTTCCACTATTTTAAGTATGTTTCGTTTTGCCGTGTGTTGTTGAGAAGTAATGGGACTTACAGAAGAAGTATTAAAGCAGTTTTCTTTTATTTTTGTAGTTAGGGACCTACTAGTTTTATCGTTGTCAAAAAATACTCCCAGGTGCGTTTTGAGTGTTCACTTACGACGGATTTTCTACTTTCTGCTAAGCATTTAGAAACTGTGACTCTGGCGCCCGTAGTATACGTTTAAGAGTCGGTACCTAGGGTATTTTTTAATTCACTTATAGTTTGCCAAAAAGGTGGTTCTGAAAGTACGGATTGCGTTTGCGAAATGGTTGCCGAAAGAGGGACGGAAATTATAGGGGCTGAACATGATATCTAGGGCCGGTGTTTTTTTGCGATATGGATATTTAAACCTTTTGTGCCTTTGAAATAACGGAGCTGGGGGCAATGTGGGCAATATCAATGTCCAGCGACTCTGTAGGAGCGGCGACATTGTTTGTTAATAGGGACATGCAGATCCTAGTAACTACTTAACGAAATACAAAGAAAAACTTCAACTATGAATAAATATAAAAAAGTAAAATATGAAAGTGGCAAGGCGATCACACGATACACGATACACAGATACGATAAAATAAATTGTAATTGACTTCTCTTGAAAGTTGTATGCACTCTATAAAATAATCAACTAACACTGATCACTGCACTTGAGTCAAGGATCCATTTCAGTTATTTCAATCGTTGATTAAAAATCCTGAAGTTATCAATACACTAAAAGCATTTTATATGAATAAGAATAATCTGATGATTACAAAATTGTAGCATTGACAAGCTTGATTGACAGCGGCATGTCAGCTCTTTTGGGGCGCAGTCTCTGGACGCGTTCCGAGCCTTAGTGGTAAATTGAGCCGGGCAGGCTGACTGCGGAGGCGTCTAGGCCGGCTTTGGGCGGTGCAGCGGGCTGCTCGCCGGTGTTGGGGATGAAGCCTCGGCAGACATAAGTGGTGTATAATTTTATGGACCATTACTTCAAATATGAAATACACCATGGATTATTGAAGAAAACAGGGAAACGTTTATGAAATGTTAACACTTGGAATAGCTGTCATTTCAAATAGGTACACTTTGACGTAAGTATATAAAAAAAACTGTCACCTCTAATACTATTCTACTCGCGGCTAAGTATATAATAATTGTTCTACTGATAAAGTTATAAAATTTAATATTACGGTGTTGTTGCCTACTTTATCATATTTTAAACCAATTTATGAGCATCTTTAATAAATAAGCAATTTATTACATTGTTGTTTGTGAGATAAACTAATGAGAGAACTAGTAACGAGTGGGGATGAATTTCGAATGAATGATTAAAATATCGGCAAGGAGCATGTCTTATCTCTACCCTTTGTCGAATAACTCACCGTAGAAGTATCGTAGCACAGGCAGGAGTGCTACGAATTGGCTACGCTCCAATGAGAGTCGCAATTCCGCACTAAAATCCTCTAGAGACCAAAGCATCCTACTGACTTATAGCTAACACACTGTTTTTACGCGGAGAGGGAAATTAAATGATCATTAACAACTTCATATAGGTTCCTCCGAATAGTCGTCGATCATCCATTAGAGATGGCATGGTTATTCGGCGTGATTATTTCGCAATGAAGATATTAATTTCAGTAAAAAATCAGGACTCGCTATACCCAAGCTCATTAATGTTTCTAGTAGTTAAACGAAACTTACCGAAATGGTACTCGTGCTTAGTGGTCGTCATAATAGTCTCCATCTGCACGGAAGATGATCGTTTATGCTGTGGAGGGAATGAATAGGTTTCTAGGGTCCGAATAGCAGCATCACCGGATGGGGCAAGCGGTCGTCTGGAAGTCGGTTAGTTGGGAGCACATCGCTCTGCAGAAGGGGCGAGTGTCGCGGCCGCGGGACGTGGATCGGCGCGTGAGCGCGGCGGTTGTTAGCGCGCGAGTCCTCGCCGGCGGCCGCGAGCGCGCCGCGCTGCTCCGGCGCCCCTCACCCGCCCGCCCGCTGCGCTGACGCAACCGAAGACGTCGTCGACACGCCTGACCCGCGGCCCCCGGCCCCCGGTCCGGCCGACGCATGCCGCCCCATGTTCCCCTTACACCAACCCTGGTCAAACCTATTTACCTATGTACCTGTCATACATTTTGACACTTATGAAATGCTGCTTTTCTGACGAGTGTAGGTATACTGCTTAGTAGGTACAAACAATTTTCTATTCCATAAAATAACATGTAGGTACCTCACATTAAAAAATACAATAAAGTAGTCTTAATTCAAATACGATTTTCAATAAAATATTATTGTACGCAAAACGACCAGTAAGCGGTGTTATTGACATTAAATTGTCTTATTGACATCTTCACCTAGTTCTCTGCGAATTAAGACGTGAACTTCGATCACATTTATGATTCCATTATTTAGGTTTATACTCGTACGCTTATAGGTATACCAACTTAGTTTACTCGACACTAAATGCAACATAACTTGAAAATATAAACCTACAATTAGGTAGCTTCATCTATCTTGAATAAATATATGTTTATATTAAAATTAAAGCCCTGGCCCCGTATTATGGTCGCGCGATAGCGTAATAAACGACAAGATAAAGCATCTGTCACTTTCTGATACCACTAGATAGAAAGTGACTGATGCATCATAGACCCCCTGATATCAATCATCAATTCATCACCTCACAGCCGAAACTGCCAGCAATTGCATTTGAAATTTCTATTATCTATATATTAAGCCCTTTTATTCTGAATTAGAGTATGTCTCTTAGATCAGTGTGCCACTTGGCAAAGGCTGTAATCTATCATGGGCCACTCTTCTCTAATTCGGGTCCGCTGTAAGTTTAAGTTTATCCTCCCATCTTCTTTGAGGTTTTTCCGGCTCCGCTTGCTATCGCTGGGACACCAGTCTGTTTATATTTTATTCATATTATATATTTTACTCCATTTTTCTTCTTTATCATGTGGCCAGTCCACCTCCACTTCTGCTGGTCAATCCTAAGTCAATATGTCGGTTACTTTTTGGGTTTTTGTCTTAAGTGTTCGTTTCTAACTTTGTCCAGTTTCCTGTCATACGGCGTTTTACCTACTGTATATATTTCCCGAAACTAGGAGACTTGTTCTGCCATATATACCTAAGCCTATTAAAAATGTCGATCTTGAATTGGTTTTTTAAATAGTGTCGAGGCGCTGTCCCTGAAGTCACGTACAGTCGCTATATATATCTAGTTAGCCGTTAAATGACATCTGTCAACATGAATAACCACTTTTGATGATGATCATGACCAGAGCGTATAGGGTATAGGTATAACGTAAACGTCGCTATGTTTGATATCGTGACAGCTATTTCTCACCTCTTTTTAACTGACTTCAAAAAAAGGAGGAGGTTCTCAATTCGGTTGTTCTTTATTTATGTCTCTTAGCTCAGAACTCTGTCATTTATGAACCGATTTAGAAAATTCTTCCTTTAGTTAAATAGGTATGCTTCAAGGTTGGTCCCGTTGTTACCAGAATCCAGTTCTGATGATGGGGTCCAGGAGAAATTGAGGAAACTCCTCAAAATTCAAGGAAAACATGTACCGATTCTATTATTTTCGGTTACAAATCGAGCATTTACATTAAAAAAGTAGCATTTGGTGAACAAGAACTGATGAAAAAGACCACGAATCCAAAACCCTTAGTGTTTCATGGGTTGTAATTAATATATTTCGATCAAGATGCGGAAGCGACTATGACGAAGCCAATTTAGATGGTCGTGATTTAATGTCATCAACCTGATCTGGTAATAGAAACCGGAAGGTAGGCAACGGAACTCCGTAACAAAACAGTATAGCTTAGTCCTGTTTTTTTAGCTTATTGGAATCGTCATGAGATGCACTCTGGTAATGATTCACTAAAAAGTCTGAATAAATAAAAAAAGAATAATAGTAAAAAAAGACACCAAGAAAAAACAATGAAAAGTAAAAAATAATTTCCTAACTTCTAATATCTCAATACGCCTCTTATTGAATAATCCAGTCGTATTGTAATTTTTGTAGTCGGTGCCATTTCAGCAACTTTAAGCAATTTCTTTGTATGGCATCGAGTTCAAATAGTATATTAAGCAACTGGTGTATAAGAAGGGTATAAAAAGGCGAGTGGTGTGGGTTCGCCAAGGCTCACATCGCAAGTAAAGACACCACGAGCCTTTTTATACCAGTTATACACCGTTGCATACAATACTTTTTCTACGACTCATTTCAAATAAAAAGTAACTACATACCTATTTTTCAGACTTTTCATGCGCCATATTTTCCCTTAGTAATTGTGTTTGCATAATTACTAAGGGAATTGCGGGGTTACCTACGCAATTTCTTCAGTAATGCTATATAACTTCTTCGTGGATTTTTAAAAGAATCAACGTACCTACACATTTTCTTCATGAACGCAAACAAAATCGTTTGATTTACGTAATATAATCATTTATCGGCTTGAATGTCTTCGTATTCAATTAGATATTTGGTGGGAAATCAAAAATATGACACTTTGTTTATGGTTTTTTTTTTTAATTTGCTAGACTTGGCATCCGACCTAAACTGAATTTTAATCCGGATCGAATCTTAACTGTTTCTTTTTCATAAATATATCCGAAAATAGATAACACTTGTTAAACAGCACAAAAAAAAATTACAAATGTATGTATTTATATTAGTAAATAGTATATATGCATTCATTAATACATAAAAATTATAGCAAAGTTGCGATAAGTTGGCATCACTGATTTTAATCATAAAAGTTGACTATTAAACATAGTATTTGTAGTAGTCTGTGGCACCCAACTCTGCTTTAATTTTTCATTAAAGTAGGGTAAGGCGTGTGTTTTTGGGTAATAGACTAGATAAACTTTGTACAGAAGAAATATAGGATGTATTTATATTAGAGTTCATGATTGCGTAAGTCGTGAAAAAAGTACAGGAGTAGAAAAAATTACAATACGACTACATTATTCAATAAGAAGCATATTAGTGTCTCATATTGAGATATTAGAAGTTAGGTAATTATTTTTTACTTTTCAGTGTTTTTTTTGGAGTCGGTTTTTATTTTTTATGTTATGAGATATTAAGATTGAAGATAGGAGTTCTCTAGGTAGATTAATGAAAACCTTTGGTTTCACGCCAAGACCTGATAAATAAGTATCTATGATATTGTTCTATCGACAAGGCTTCTTCTTGAATTGGCGAGACTCAATCTATAAGCGGTATTTTCTATTTTCCCGACAGCATACTGACATAGCTTAGATTTCCTTGCTTGTCGGTATAGTATCATATTTACATTTGCGCAGAAGTATTACATTATTGCGCATCATGCGTCAATCAGTAAGCACCAATTTACTCGTTAGCATAAGGGCGTTTTTATAGAAGTGTTCGTAGGCCACCGGCACCCGCGTACCGCTTGCGGTATACGAGGTTAGGCAACTCAAGTCAACTCTTGGATGGGTGACCGCTTTGACCTGTTATTAACTCAACGCTCCCGTGCTTTGGAAGATTTGTTCGTCGTTAAGCTGAGTTAGAGGCCATCGGGCGGCTAACTAACTAACAGTCGAGTTGCCAATTCACTCTCACTTGACAATTCCAATAAGGTCTAGTTTCCTCTTGGGTAGGAAGGTCAGATGGCAGTCGCTTCCGTAAAAACTAGTGCCTGCTCCAATTTTGGGTAGCGGACCCCGGGGATCCTTCAAGGATGCAACTGGGCTGACCTGGACGCGCAAAACTCGTATTTTCTCTCTCGTGCATGAGCTGTCTACTCTCAACAGTAAGACAAATATAGTTTTCTTTATGTTTTCAAAGCCTGGACTATTCGGTATAATAGTTATTTTCACTTCACTAGCTCGGAAGGCCCGTTTTTATTCCTTCTGTTTTATAGACTATAGCAAAACTGCAATACTTGAAATCCGGAGCACATTCAAACTTGAGGCACATAAAGCCTCAACCGCACTGCGGCCAAATGTAAATTGAAAGAAATTGTATGGAAACTATGTACATAAACGCAATATTTTACGACAAAAACGGCAAATTTCCCGTTTACACAACGGTTTAGTAGGAGCCCACGCAGGCGTGTAAATCAGTACGAAGCTTTTTTTTTGAACCTGACTGTGGCTTTGTAGGCCGGGCCCAATAAAGCGATAGGAGTGCGCGGTCGGAGAGTAGCCTGGGGAAAATCCAGGGGGAAATCCTCCGGTACGACCACGCGTGTGGTTTGGAACACTGGAATACTCTAAGAGTTTGCGCTCCAGTGAGATTGGTTGAGCTGTTTCAACCGAATCTGAGATGTGAGTGGAATCAAGCTACTGGGAGTTTTGTCGCTGGTTCACTAAACCTAGCCTAGCTGAGAAGAGTCCAGCAAGAAACTCAGCTACGCCCCACCTGGGTCGGACTGACTCTACCCGGTGTGCGGCGGTACCGGGACGAACAGTCCAAGTGTACGCGTCGTGTCTGAGTTGGACGCCGTAAACGCAGCGATCCATCTTTCGATGGACGCTGTGATTACGTAGTCCGCAGGGCCGTAGCTAGGGGGGGGCATTATGGGGCAATGCCCTACCTTAAAATACTATTGCCCTACCTTGACCCATCGCATATGATATCTAGAAAACTGTTTGTTTATAATTGGCGTACCAAATTGAGACATATTAGGGTAGGCGGTGTATCGACATCTAAATTATCAGATTTAAGTAGCACGGGCTAGGCATCAACATAAATGATTTTGTTCATTCCTTGCCCCGGGGCCCAACAATTAAGAACTGCCTCAAACTCGAAAATCGATTCACCGGATCAGACCAAGTTAATTTTGAGTTATTTTTTTTTGCACCAGTTGTGCCCTACCTGTAATCACCAATGCCCTATCTTAAATTTAACTCTGGCTACGGCCCTGGTAGTCCGGGTTTGCTAGAGCCCGTGTTTCGCTTGTACATGACGACGGGTATTCGTAGAATGCAACTATTAAATAGTTTTCCCTTTGTTACAATTAAAATAACTAAGCTATGATCAAACACATGATCATGTGACCAGACCACTTCCACTTTAGCATTTTTCGTCACCTAGGTCAAAGAGACCTTTGACGACCTAGACAAAGCACGAGGAGAAGGGGTAGACCCCTAAAACGATGGGATGATGACATCAACCAAGTCGCTGGGAAAACATGGAGCAGAATAGCACGGGATATAAAGGAATGGAAAAGGCTGGAGGAGGTTTTTGCCGACTGGCAAACAGATTTGCAAAAAAATATTAGATGACAAATAAAAAAAAAGCCTTTTATTTCCTCGATTGATTTTTCAGTATTAGTAATTGATTTTTACATATTAGAATAGACGATTTATGAAGTTGTTAGTTTACTTAACTTTTTCTCATTTTTATTCTTAAAAACTAATTTTTGTAGGAACCCCTTAGGTGAAGGCCTCTTCCAAAGATTTCCACTTTTTTCGGTCTTGAGCAGTAAATTACCAGTTAGGGCCAGCTATTTTCTTTATGTCTTCTTCCCAGCGAGTTAGTGGCTTTCCTTTCCGGCGCTTGCTGTCTGGGCCTTTCCATGTTGTGACTGTTGCTGTCCACCTGTGGTCTTTTTGGCGCGCCACATGTCCAGCCACTTTAGCTTTCTTGCATGACCTAAAACATCTATTGCTTTTATTTTATCTTTTATTTCGCTGTGTCTTATTTTTTGTATCTTTTTAATATTCAACATGCTGCCCTCCATTCCTCTCTGGCAAGTAATAATTTTATTTTTTATCTGATGGCAAATAATAGACACTTAATACAACTAGTAAATTTTATGCATTTCTGACAACAAGGCTATAATAAAAAAAAACCAGCCAAGTGCGAGTCGGACTCCCGTACTAAAGGTTCCGTACCATTTATCTATAAAAACGGAAAAAAATCACGTTTGTTGTATGGGAGGCCCCTTAAATATTTATTTTATTCTTTTTTTTAGTATTTGTTGTTGATAAAGTTAGAAATATAGATATAAAGAAATGTACTAAAACGAAAGATATTACTACAACAATTAAGAAGTTAAAATGGAAATGGGCAGGTCACACAATTAGAGGGAGAAAAAGTGGTTTAAAGCAATAATGTCCTGATTTACTGGAGACAAAAAGAGGAAGCGTGGCAGGCCAACAAGAAGATGGGATGATGAGATTAAGAGCGCAGCAGGAGGTTGCTGGACTACAATAACAAAGGATAGGGATAAATGGAAAGAGTTAGGGGAGGCCTTTGCCTACAAAAGGCATACAGATGGAAATTAGATATATAAATATATATATGTTAACAACAGAATGAAATGTACTTACAAAAAAACTTGTCTGAAATAAAGGCTATTTCAATTCAATTTCAATTTTTTAGTATTTGTTGTTATAGTGGCAACAGAAATACATCATCTGTGAAAATTTCAACTGTCTTACTATCATGGTTCTTGAGATACAGCCTGGTGACAGACGGACTGACGGATGTACAGCGGTGTCTTAGTAATAGGGGACCCGTTTTACCCTTTTGGGTCCGGAACCCTAATAAAAAACCGGTCAAGTGCGAGTCCGACTCGCGCACCGAGGGTTCCGTACACAGATGTGTACCGGTTCCAACCCTTGTAATTCAGGAAAATCTCAACAACATGGTGTAGAGATTGAACGCCGTGGGCACATCGCCATCTATCGAAAAATTTTGTCACAAATTTGAGCGACTGAACAACTTAGTATGTATGGTGGTTTTTCAAGGATAATTCTTTATCACGTGAACGGATTTCAATTTTTTTTTATTTGAAAGAAGGTACTTTCTGCATAATCGTAGGAATTTATTTAACGAAAATACATGCAAAGATGATTACATTACAAACTTAGTAGGTATGGAAATGTTTTTGATGATAAAAAAAGAAAAACTAGATAGAGCGCTATAGTAATATTTTTCCCGTAAAATATACATTGTTATCAATGTTATGTAATAATTTATGTCTTTTCTTTGTAAACTTCGGAGATCAGCGCAAGGGAAGAGGCGGTTGAAACTATCCGTAGCCTTGCCCAAATTCCGCCTGGCTCGCAGGCAAATTCTGTGGTGAAACGCATCGTGGCTTTACCCATTTTATTTAGTTCCATCCTGCGTGCTTAAAGCTTTTTTTCTGTCAGTTGTCTGATGCTGTTAATCTTTGTGAAAAATCGTTAAATAATATATAAAAGAAGAAGTCCTGCCTTGACTGACTAACTGGATGACTGACTGACTCCAACGCACAGCCGAAACTACTAACGCTATAGAATTGATTTTTTCACAGTCGGCTACGTTTATAACGTGGGCAAGGGATAAGAAAGGATTTGTCGAAATTAATCCCCTAAGGGGGTAAAACTAGGGATGAACGTTCGTATGAAAACACGTATTTATTGAAGTGAGGTTTGTAATATTGTATATAGGCTCTCTGTTTAAATAAACTTGTGTCATATTTCAGCTTTTTTCATAATTCTTACCTAAAGGGGTTAAAAGTTTGTTCAGGGAGCAAATCCTTTTTAACGCAAGTGATTAGAAACTTCGTATAATAGACTCTTTGCTTAGATATTACAAAAAGTATTTAAGCGTTTTTCGAATTTTCTCCCTTAAAGGGGTGGGAAACGGGTTCCAAGTTTGTAATAGGAGTAAATCTTTTTTGCACTGCGAGTTTAAATATTTCTCAATTAATTTGAAAATATTTAACAATTAAATTAAGCAGTTTTTGCGATTTTCAATTCGCTGTAAGTTTCTTTAAAATAAAAAGATTCAAAAAAGCAAAACATAGCGGCATAGTTATTGATGATAATGATGTTATTTGAAAAAATCATTGCTCAAAAACCGGGGAGGAAACAGTCGAGAGCGTTTGTATGGAAAAATGGTAGCTAGGAATTCCTAATAACTCCACGTAATCCAAATAAGGTCTAGGTCCCCCTTGGGCTGTAGGTTAGAGGGCAGTCGCTTTCGTAAAAACTAGTGCATAGATACGCCAACTCTTGGGATTAGATAGCGGACCCCGGGCTTTCTTTATGATGCAACTGTACTGGGATAACGTTAGGATGCTAATGGAGGCAAGTCAGTAACTCAGTAGGAATCGACTTCTGTGAACTTACCGCCAGCAATAAGTACAGTTACAAATAGGTGGCGGGTGTGTTTAGGTAGGGTAGGGAGATCTGTTTATGTTTATTGAAGTCGATTTAATTTTTAGGGTTCCGTTCTTAAAAATAAAAAAAAAACGGAACCCTTATAGGATCACTTTGTTGTCAGTCTGTCTATCAAGAGCATTTATCTCCTTTATCTCAGGAACGCGTGGAGGTATCGAGTTTAAATTAAAACCATGTACTGAAATCTACATTCCCTTGAAGCTGTAAAAAAATCAATATTCTAAGTTAACGAAACAAAAATTACGGCGGTTTATGCGGCAAGAAACGTATAAGTATTTCAACACTCAAGGGAATCAAAATTTGTAGAGTATACTTTCCGTTGACCTATTACTAAGAAATTTGGCAAGTAATATCATTGTATACTACAAGTACAGGGAAAAACTATACATTTACAATTAAATCATAAAAAAATATACCTAGTCTTTATTTAAAGAACGTAATCAATACCTACAAATTTGTACGGAAACCTCGGTGAGCAAGTCCGACTCGTACTTGTCCGGTCTTTTAAAGTTTGTTTATTAAACATGCATTACCTAAACTATAGTGTATAGACGTTTGATATTTCGTAGATGAATTGTAATTAATTTATTGTCCATTTGCCTGAAACACAGGAAACATCCTAAGATATACACCTTCTCTTCTCAGTTTGGCTACAATAAAATAATTATAAAATGAGTACGTATTTCAAAAATTACCATTAACATATAATTTTTTTAATATTTTATACTCTAATTATGTGACAAAAATATCAATTGAATTCCAATCAATTCCAATAAATTTAGACATTAAAGGATACGAGGCATTTATTCAAGTTTTATTTATTTATTTATTTCATAGTAACGGACCAAATTTTATAAGTACAACAGTACAATTGTTATTGTGTGTAGTAATTTAAGCGGCAAAAAACAGAGTTGGTTTGAAATTTGTCGAATTGGAGTGATTATTAGAATCTTTCTGTCTTTATAAATGTGAAATCTATGATATTTACTGATAAGGGCCATTAGGTAACTGTTGTTTCTGCTCGGTACTCCCACAGAATACTTCATGTGAACCAGTGCTGGCATCTTTACTGAACAGGGTGAACTAGAGATAGCATAGTCTGTAGAGTTATCATATCACCCAACCAGCGCGCTTAATACTTACGCAGTGTAGACTTTTTCCTAGAGAGGGCGCTGCAAGCGTATCATTGATACAAGCTCAAAATTATTATGCAATATCAGTCTATTCTGGATGAATAACCTTGAACGCGCCAATACTGCCGATTCATGCAACATGCGATTTGTTTTTTAAGCAATCTTTAACAATTCTTAAAGTTTTCTAACCAAATTCTTACGTCGTAAACAATTTTGCGGTGAAATAGAAACTGATTACCTCGTTTCGGTCGGTTGGTATTGCCAGACGGTTCAACATAGGTACAATTCACATAACCTACAGGTTTAATCTCCCCTACCTAATAGCTGTCTATGAAGCTTCCCTTCATATGGGGTGTCGGTCTGGAATATAGTAAGTACACGTTATAGGTAGATACTTAGGTCGCCTCCAGCCGGCGGAGAGGAAGCCCGAGCCGTGCGCGCAGCAGACAGTTGCTTGTTGCCACGCCGGAGTACTACACGCGTCCACTTCCACAAACATCGATAATATGTCTTCGAATCCTGAAACTGGCAACGTGACGGTCCGCCTGGCTCGCCCCGAGGACATGGAGATCGTCCACGAAATGATAAAAGTGAGGTTATGTTTTGTGTGTAATATTTCTAACATAATTATACTTAAGTAAGTATATTCCCGGGGAGTTACACTGGAACCTATTGACAACGTTTCTAACTAACGTTATTCCGTCTTTTTCTGACTGTAAATGGGTTAAAATAGATGTAGGTATTTTGCTATAATTCATGTTTTTAAAATGTACCTTATATGTAAAGCAAGCCACGCAATTTTTTCATGAAAAAATACCAAGAGGCACGCGTAATCTATATTATATTGTTGGTTAAAATTAGCCAAGTCAAATCCTTAACTTGCATTACATCCCAGTGAAATAAATTTCAGGATTTTTTACACAGAACATCAACATGGACGCATATTCGTAATATTGAACTTGGCTCTCATTTCACATTTATGTTTTTGATGGGATAACAGCTATTACGAATGTGTCGAACACCGTATATAAATATTCAAAGAATACGTAATAAGATCTTAGGTATATTTCATAAATATTGAAATTCACGTGCATGGCGAACATTAACTTACTTACTTAATAAGCTTGAATGAAAGCTCAAGTGGCTCCTACCTATTTGATTTTGTTCAAATTTATTCGTTTTGTATAGGTACGTGCTATTTTCTTTAACCGTGCACCTTCAAATATCTCAAGTAGCGAGCGCTTCAAGTATTTTGGTTTTATTAGGTCCTCGCGAAATTTCCTTCGTACTGGATCTCTTCCTCATCAAAATTTTGTCTTTACTTTTCAAGCTATTCGGCAGTGAAATCATTTTATCTCATGATTTAAGACGTGCTAAAATCTTGTTATCTTAAAAAAAATTGCTAAAAGATCTCTCCCATGACACATTTACCCTAAATCTAAAACCTTTAGACCTTTGGTGATTCGGTCAAGAAAGGATACTGTAATTAATTACCTATGGGGCCATAAATTACAAAAATTGATTGATTGAAGGTTTAAAATGGTAGACCACTTTATCCACTCACCTATTTTATTTTATATGGATATACGTATATGTATATTTTTTATCATAATCTATTTCAATTTTAATAAAATATTTACACTACAAATAAGTACTGCGATATTGCGATAAATTCCTGAAATGAAAAATCTGATTGATTTGTATCAGATCGTGCCTTAGTGTCGCGTGTGCCGTTTAATTCATTAAGTAATCAAAATGATTTCAGGAATTAGCTGTTTATGAGGGCGTGCCTGACGGTCCGAAACTAACAGTGGCAGGTAAGAAGTTGTACCTATTTTTAGGGTTCCGTACCAAAGTGGTAAAAAAGGAACGCTTATGGTTTCATTTTGTTTGTCTGTCTGTAAATTGCATGGTTAATTTATTATTTTTCAATAATCATAATTTATGACTTAGTGTGAATCTCTCTCTTAGTAAATTTTGCATGTGATTCAATCGTTGATCGACGTGCAAAATTCAAGCACAACAAGCGGTACAGTTACCGCTGCACACTAACGTCCTGTACCACATAATCTTTAATAAGTATAACAATTCATTTCTTTTCTATTTTGTCACAATGCTAATTATCTCGAGAATTACGTATGCTATCTATTGAAATTTATGATAGTTATAAAGAAGAGTAACCCAGATGCAAGGAACATGTTTTTATTTCTGTGTAAAAGGCCAGTTAATATGTGGTCCCCCCTCTCCTTATCTCCGAAGTTAACCAAGAAAAACAATATGGAATTATTACATAACATTGATATCAATGTATATTTTACCGGAAAAATATAACTAGCTCACTCCTGTTTTTCTTTTTTATCACGAGAAAACATTTCTATACTAATTTTATAATTTAATCACCTTTGCATTTATTTTTGTTTTACACATTGCTATGCGATTATGCTGAAAGTACCTTCTTTCAAATAAAGAAAAAAAATTGAAATCGGTTCACGTGATAAATAATTATCCTTAAAAAACCACCATACATACTACGTTATTCAGTAGCTCACATTTGTAACAAAATTCGCCGGTAGATGGCGCTGTACACATGGCGTTCAATTTGTACACCATGTTGTTGAGATTTTCCTGAATTAATTGGTGTTGGAACAGGTACAAATCTGTGTACGGAACCCTCGATGCACTAGTCGGACTCGCATTTGACCGGTTTTTTATGTTTCCTTATTTAAATTGATGATTTATGTAAAATTGATCGCATATAAGCAGTAAAAAGTAGAATATTTACTACTAATTAGGTTTTTTTTTTAAATTGTATCAACTTTTTATTTCATCTTTTATACAGGCCTATCGTTTTAGACCATGAAGTAAGGATAAGATTGGAGCCGCCAATACACACATACAAAGATGTGTGAAAGAGATGTAAGAATAGACAATAACATACTTACGAGGGATCGAGATATAATGTCACATCTCCTGTCCCTCATCGCGTATTAAAACTTCTATTATTTGTTACCAGCCTGTGTCACCGAAACGTCATCGATGGCTTAATTTAAATTTCACGCTAATGTACCTATATACAGCACTACTTTATAAGATGTAAGAATTGTGCTAATGGATGTATCAGTCTTCGGATACATCTCAATTTAGTCAGGTTATCATAAGTCCGTTCCCTATGGGTATTCGCTAATACTCCTTCTATAGGGTCGTCTTTCTACGGCTTAGACGGTGCCACGCGGCGCGGATTAAGGCAGGAAACGTTAAAGGTTAGCGGGCGGGGAAGATGATCCCTCTCACGCCGCACGAATTCTGAATTAGACGGTCGGCCTATAGATACAGCTAGGTATGGTACTGTAATACACTTAGGGATGTCACTTGCATCTTGAAAAATCGATTATTAATAATCGATTATTTTTCTCCAAATTATAATCGATTAAAAAACAATCGATTTTTGAAGAAATAATAATCGATTTTTTCAATAGTCGATTTTTTATTTATTTTTCCTATGGGGTCGGTTCCATGGTGATTATTATCATGCGGTACACTCATATCATGATCAGTATCATAAGAATGTTGACGTGTATTGCAGCATCGTGATAATATCTAAGCAAATCCGGATATTTTGAAATCCGCGATACTAAGGGGCGTGGTTTCAATATTTGCTTAATTGCTAGAAATGTCCTCATAATGCTAGGGTCTTTTCTAGGACGTCTAATATTCTCGTGTCGAAGGTGGTACTTAGGTAGCTTACAATATTCTTTGATAAATTATATTCCGATTAATCGGCCATGAAAATGGTAATCGATTTTTTATTAATCGATTTATTGCAAAATCTAAATCGTTTTAAAAATCGATTGTTTTTTAAATAATAATCGTTTAAAAATCGATTTTTTAATAATCGATTCTTTTTTGACATCCCTAAATACACTGCTGCAGAGGTACGGGTTTAGAGGGATCTATTAGGAGGAGATCTTAGCTGAAAGTAAATACAATAGGCACATATGAATCTATTATATCCACCACAAAGACTGAAATACAATCACAATTAGGTATATATATCTTAAAGAATTTACAGCACAATGTAACTCTGAGGGAGATGTGAAGTCGAGTCTCTGGAAAACCACTTGTTTCCAGAAGAAGCCGCTTTGACAGGCATTCTAGAATAGGTTTCAAAATAACGATTTGTAGGTATTCTTTATGAATGTTATGATTCTCGACCTACAGGGCCAGCCTCATACCGCAACAACATCTACAGTAATGGGAGAACTAACATGATGTGTAATTAAAATGATATACGTTGTGTTCCAGATCTAGTGGAAGATGGTTTCAATAGTAATCATCCGTGGTTCTTCGTGCTGCTGGCGGAGCGCGGCGGGCAGGTGCTAGGCTCCGCGCTGTGCAACCGCGCCTACTCAAGCTGGTCCCGGCGCGCCTTCTACATCGAGGACCTGTTCGTGCGCCCGTCGGCGCGCCGCCAGGGCATCGGCCTGCTCCTCATACGGGAACTCAGCAAGGTAAATAAACTTATGACCTGTTTACACATAGAGAAGTGCAGATGCGAAGTTAATACGTTTGCTACTTGCCACTTGACAGAAAATGTATGAACTTCGCATTTACACTTCGCAATGTGTAAACAGGGCATTAGGCATTAACGTTTGCGGTTGTATTCCATGCAAAAGTTTATATAAAGGATTTCGTGATAGTTTTGTTTTCATGATAAGTATTTTGTTCACATCTTTTTATTTTATATTGTTTAATGTCAATGGATAAAAATTAAGTCGTTTTATAAGTAACTACTAATAACCGGTGATAAGTTAATGGCATCAATTGTAGAATACCTACCTACGTATGTTTATTTTTCAAAGGCTGCCTGAACTTGGAAACAAAATGAATCAATCTGGGATTGTTTAGTAGATTGTGTCTCAAGGGAGCAAAATGGTATATTTACGGCGAGGGCGGTATATTGAATTCTGAGTGAAGCGAAAGATTCTACAATAGAATCCTGAGCGTAGCGAGGGATTCTAAAGTAGAATCTTGAGCGTCGCGAGGGATTCAAGTGTTTACGCCCAAGACGAAAATAATTTTGCTACCGTGTGACACATACTGCTTTTCACACCGTCTATGAGGCCCGCTGCTAAAAACATGAAATATCTTACAAATGATTTTACCACAGTGTCACATACTGCTTTCCACACCTTCTATGAGGAAAAGAGTCATTGTTGCCCTCAAATGAGGGAAGAAAAGTACAACTTTGATCCCTCATTCGAAGGCAACAATAACTCTTTTCTGAATAGCAGGTGTGAAAAGTATATTATTTCCTCGACTTATATTTTTTTATTTGTCAGTATCAAAACAATATTTTCTCGACTTCATACCTCAGCCTACTCAAAGAACACAGGTAGCTACTCGTACATTATTAAACGACACAATCAAGTTAAATCTTTACCGTATTTAAATTTTCAATGGAAATATGAATACAACAAACTTCACAAAGACAATTTATCGAAATTTGTCAAAAAACCCATTCTCGAAAAGTGTTACAACTCGTTTTAAGCACACAAACTTTTGTCTTACGCGAATCGCGATATTTACTTAAGGATAGTTTATAAATGTTAATTATACAATAGTTTATTAATATGCTTGATCAAAAACACAAACATTTTTTAATTGTCTTGCAGATTTGCCCTTTTTTGATTCGAAATCGAAGTGTGTCAAATACATAATAAAAAAAATATAGCCGAGGGATTCACGTGGGAGCACAGTTATTCTGTTATTGAAGAAATGGGAACCTATTTGGAGTACTTTACACGCACATATTAGAATTTTTGACTTTATTTTGAACCCGACTGTGGCTTTATAGGCCGGGGCCAATAAAGCGATAGGAGTGCACGGTTGGAGAGTAGCCTAGGGAAAATCCAGAGGAAACTTCCGACACGACCAGGCGGGCAGCTTAAACACTGGAATACTCTAAGAGTTTGCGCTCCAGTGAGATTGGTTTGAGCGGCTTCACAATCGAACTAAATTTGTGATGTGCTGTTTCCAATTCGTATGGGGAAATGCTCTTGCAAATTTAGATAAAGAATTGAAGCAATTGAACTTCAATAACGGACAGTGAAATCAAATCCTACCTGCGATCAGCAAATTTATTTACGACCATCCTCTGTACTATGGGTGCCCATAAATATGGCTTAGAAGTAATAAAGATGTAACTGAATGCCCAGGTTGACCTGCGAAGGTAACCTCTCCAGTGGACTGTAACGTGTACGGCCAGCTGTACAGTTTCGTTTCGCAGAGGGCGGTGGAGGAGGGCGTGAACCGCATGGACTGGCACGTGCTGAAGAATAACACTAGTGCCCTGGCGTTCTACAACCGGCTGGGCGCGCGTGACCTACGCGTCACCGAGGGCCGAGCCGCGCTGCGTCTAGACAGAGACCGCATCGAGGCCCTCGCACAAGGGACGGACATTTAAACGGAACCAAACTGTCTCTGCTGCACTAATAAATCGTCCTATTACTGCAAATACCTGTTGAGTCCAAAAAAGTTATTTCGAGAAAAAATAATTTTACAGTTTGAATGATTGTTCTTACATGAAATCGAAAGATAGTTCGTGTTGCATTCATATGATTATAAAATTTGAAATATATTGTTCAAGGCTTAATAGTGCAAAGAATGCTGGTTTCATTAAGTTGAAGATAAGAATACAATTGAAATAATGAATAATGGAGTCAAGCAATTTACGAAATTTAAAAGGTTTTACCTGTAGACATGCATTATTGACACATGCATAGTCGAACAATTTACGAAACTTTAAGGTTTTATTTACCTGTACATATCGCATATCGATTTTATTGCATATTCCTCCACATTAATGAGTTATACCCAAGTTTTCAAAGGATTAAGCTTTATTATACATGTGGTTTACTTATAAGTGACAAAATAATAGAATACAAACTCAGTGGCCTGAGTAACTGAAAAGATAATAGGTTTTTTCTGTACAAATTATTGAAATATTAAGGAAATATTTTTTGTAAGTTGTTGACGTCACTGATTTCTGCACTAAAGTAACAGAAAAACAGGTTTTAAGACTTTTGGTATGCAGTTTGTTAGAGTTTCATGCGTTTTAATATGATTTCTGACTAAAACACGAACTGACTCTTTTTATTACTGCTGGTTTCTGATGCTATAGTATCCGAAATAATTCACAGAGAAGCTACTATTTTCATAGTTTGGAGAAAAACAATTAACACCGGCCTCAATCCTCTATTTCAAACACACTGTGTTAATATCCCCGCTGGACTTTCGCTTTCCTGGGCGACTAGGAGACCAATGTCGTGACTGATATGAAAGACTTATTTAGATTGTACAATTTTATGCCCAATTTCAATTTATATTGCTAGCCATGTTAACTGTTTGACTGCAGCTTCAGACATAATCGGTTTTACCTGTACACATTATTGGAGTTTATAGAGGAAAATCCGGTATAAGTGACCTTACAACTTGAATTCTGAGCTGATATGAGCACTTAATTGGTTTTAGCTGTACTACGTTGGATGAATAATGAGATAGAGATGTACATACAAAACCAATAAAGTCATCTTAACTTCTTGTGGCAGTATGATTTAGCACAAATGTGAGTATGAAAAAGCCCCTTGCAAAAAGACACTATATATCAGATATCATGTTTTACTTGGAGATCAATTCTTAAAATCATGTATTATCCTACACTTTGCAGCACCTTAATCGATAATCTATCTTTGCAACGGTAAAGTCATATCAAAAAATGGGTTTTACCTGGTTTTAGTGCTCGAAAAGTAGATTCCGAATATGTAATAAACTAATTTTTGACAAAAGGCTACTTAACAGGTATTTGCAGAAATAGGATGAAATTAAATGAATTTATCATTATTCTACGTTTTTTGAAACAAATATACTATCAAGTCAATGTAAGTAAGAACTATGAAAGTTTCTGTATTACATTTGAAAAAATGGATTTTAAGTAAGTACTACATGAAGTCCCGTAACCGTAATTAAACGATTCATCGGCATTCGATCAGTTTTCAAAATAAAAGTGCCAGAATTTTGATCTCTTATACTTAACTAGGTAGATAGTTAGGCAGGTACTATTCAAAAACCTCTAGCTTTGTTGACGGTGTAATTTTGTATTGTACATATATGTATACTTATTAATAAGCTATTTTTGTAAACACTTTTAACACATTCACATTTCTAATTTTATGTTTAAAAATTTGAGAACAATGACCCTGGGACCCAAAATAGTAGTAAAGTCAGTATAATATAAGTTAGTGACGGCCAAGATAGCCAAATACAATATTGTAACACGTCCTTAAATACTGTAACAATAACCATCGGGTGGTCCGTACGCTTGTTTGCCACCGACGTGGTATAAAAAAAAGAAAAAAGGAAGTACTACGGTATATTTTATATACCGATGGCTACTAACTGTGGGAAAATAACTGTACTTAATCAGATTTGGCTTGCATTTAGTGGCTTTACATAACGACTTAATCATATTATTATTACTAGGTATTAGGTATTAGCTTACTATAGTCATTGATATAAGATAATGATGATCGCTGTGTGATACGGTTACGTATTTATATCTTATACCTATCTAAGTATCCAAATATTTTGATAGCAATTGTTTTCAGCCTTATATCTATTTATCGTAACTGCAAGTTGTTTTTACAAATTTTATTTAACTTGAAATGTTTACATGCAATTGAATTTTAAGGCTTAATTTTATTCCTTAACCGAATGAGCTGACATTTGGCAAACTTATGTTCGGTGACAATTTAATGGGAGACCCCTTGTTTTGCAGACAGAAATTTCATAGAATTTTGTTGCGCAGAAAATGTTTCATATAATATTTGGGTCCTTGTATTTTTATTTAGAATATTAATGTATCAACGCTTATTCACTTCAATGAAACATATTTCACTGAAACACAATTCAACGAATTTGATACTTAATCGTTTTATTTATTTAATAAATTTATCAAACAGTAAAAATACGTTTTAACGAACATTGTCTTGTTGGTGTGTTTTTCATGGTATTTTATATCAACTAAAATGTTAAAACACAATGTTATAATCAAAACATAATACCTATCATAATATCGTTTTAATCTTCAAGGTTATATTTTTTATAAAAGCTCGGGAAGACACGTTGGGGCAAAATTGACTCTAACGCGGATAGGTTAGAAGATTAAGACGGGAGCTGATGCGAAGCTAAGCTCCCGTCTTAATCTTCGAGGTTTTTTTATAAAAGCTCGGAAAGACTTGTTGGGGTAAAAACCACTTTAACGCGGATAGGTTGGAAGATTAAGACGGGAGCTGAAGCGAAGCGAAGAAGATAAAATGTCTTGGTAATAATTTCTATAAGATCAAAGAATATATGATTTGTATTTCTCTGACATGAATATCGAAATATTAAATTTTCTTTGCAACAAAAGTCTACGATAAAAATTTTTACACAGTAATTATTTGCGAATTGATTATTGTATGAAATAATAATATGAGATTTATTTATGAGAAACGAAATTCTATACAACTGTTGTATTGATAATATTTTTTACGTAAATTAAATAGTGTAAGAAAAATAATATTTCATCTGTAGTTCTATGATATGAATATCGAAATATTAAAAAAGATTGATATAAAAAACCATTGATTTCAATTTCTACAAAGTAAGTGTTGGGCGTAATGATTATTCCGTAAAATGACAATATGAGAAACATTTTCTGTGACACGCAATTCTTTAAGAATGTTGTCTATAGAACAACGTACAACCCAATTTAATATACATATATTGTGGTAGCGCCGAGCGGATCGGATGATGGTCATAGAAGGAGGCCATAGCAAGTCCTAAACTACAGGCAATAAAAGCTAGTATAAAAATATATTTTCCTATGGAATTGTTTCCCACAGGATGATGTGATATCAATCATAATTCAACTCATATAATTATATATCTTATCATTAAGATTATATGAGTGATGATACATAATCTTAAACTGGTTTAGATAATGACGTCAAATAGGTACATACCTATACCATTCTAAATGAGCTTTCCATGATGTACATAGTTGCAAAATACCAAAGGTCTTTTCCATGATGCAATATAGTTGATATATTGCGTCATGTAACAGAAGTCCTCAAAATACATACCTAATTACTTCAATTGCATTCAATAAAGCAGTTCAAGCGGGTGCAACGTTCGTCAGTGACCTGCAATGTTATTGACGTATTGTGCAGCGTATTATACCTACATAATGTACGTTTCGTTGAGATATACCTAAACGTTACAATGTGTTTTCAAGGGGTACTTAACATCTAAGGATGTATGTACACAGCGCCGGCCCGAGCCCTCGATCAGGGTAGAGCCAAATCGGGTTTTGGCGCCCTTCGTTGAAGCTTTTACCCAAAAAAGTTGGGGAAATATAATATTATGTAATGAAATAACAATGTTCTTCAAAATCAACGTTTATTTAATATCAAATAATACTCATTAGACCAACCACCAAGCAAAGCGTTTAAATTAAACGTTTTTTATAAAATGAGTACTTGGTACATACTCAATAACAATTACAAACACTAAATAACTTGCATTAACTATCTTGAAACTTAAAACTTAGTTTAGTAGGTACTAGACAATAGGAAGTTTGTTGATGCGCTTTAGAGTCGGCCTAATCTAAATCTAATCTAAGCTAACTCTGTACCGTGTTTGAGACCACAGCGTGTGGAAGTGTTATCATAAACGTCTTTTATATGAAATCACCTATGACTTAACTTCGACGGGCTCTAACTATTAAAATAAATATAATTTTGTATTACTACTTAATATTTACCATTAAACAACAAAAAATAAATAAATTAGAATAAGAATGTTTTTATTTGCCATTAATTAAAACAGATACAATTGAATGAGACAAACAAGGTACTTAAAGAAAAACAAATTACGTTCATGAACGATCTGTGTGCAGAATTGTGTGTGTTGTCTGTGTGTTTGCGCATGTGTTTGGTTCGTATGTTGTTTTTAATGCGATTTAATTATATTGATTATAATTTGAACTCTAATTAGTTGCGAGGGAGGTATTTCCCTGAGCATCTAGGAGGTGTGCTCGAGTTAATCGTTTAAATTTGAACAACGACATAGGTTCTCGCAAGGGTGGTTAGTCGCTCGAAATGTTGGAAGTAGCAAATTTGAAACTCCCTCTGAAAAACGCCGTCTTGTGTTTAGGAATGCTAAGTTTTGTGCATTTTCTTAGTAGTTTTAAGCGCGTATCCCGTACCTATTTAAGTTTGTCGAATAAATAGCAGGGTTTCTGAAATTCTATTATTTTACGTACTGTGGTTGCCAGGTGAAGAGGTCGTCGGTTGTACATGTTCAGCATTTTACTATCATTGAGGTAGGGTGTAATGTGAGCTCGTTTGGGAACGTCATAGCAAAAACGTATGCAGGCATTTTGTACTTTCTGTATACACTGTTTCGTTCTGGAGAGGAGTCTTGGAGCGTATACTATATCAGCATATATCAACAAGAAAAGCACCAAAGATTCAACAAGAGTTATCCTTACCTTTTCTGAAAGGTATTTTCTAATACTGTATAGTACTTTAAGCCGGTAGAAAGCATTCCTTATTTTTACATTAACATGTTCCATGAACCTTAATTGCCCATCTATTATCATACCCAGATCGCAAAGGTAAGGAGCGTTTTCTACTTGGGAGACCAGTTCGGCTCCTATCATTAGTCATACGATTAGTGTTTAGTATTAAGTTTTAAACTCACTATTAACTATCTTTATTATTAGTAATCTGTCTCTCTCTGTCGCCCCCGCGCGCCGATTCCGTCGCACCACTCCACACCACCACCGCCACACTCGCGTGTTATAAAACTATATTTTATTCATTTGCTATTTTGGTGCCTTCTTGCCACCCGGCGCCTAGAGCGGCCGCTCCACTCGCTCTATCCTAAATCCGACCCTGTGTGTACACAACAACGGAGTTGTATATTATAGCAGTGGGATATTAGGTATACATCTAGATTTACGTATACCTTACCTACAGATATTATAGATAGGTCTAACTTATAGCGGATGGATAGGTAGGTAGGTGTATGAAAAACCGATACAATGTGTACACTCTTTTTTTGCTCTTTGGTGTACAGTTGAGCCATCTCAGCTCACTTTACATTGGACAGGTTAAAGCTCAAAAATTGAATTAAGAAAATTGTCAAAGTTCTACCAATTTGTTCCACATCGTGTGTACGTACAAGCACCGCGCCTGTCAACTCATGTCTGAAGAGAGTTGATGCTGGCAATCAGACCGCGGACCGCGGCTTTAGCAACAGTCGACACGTTCGACATCCGGCTGCTGCGTGCTGGCGTTGCTCCGATGGCGGCCTGGAGGGCCCCGATGCTTCTTGCGTATACCTACATCCATCGTTCTACTCACCATGTGGGAGCTCCTGCCCAGATGAAGACCGGACCGTTGGCTTTGCGGTCGGCGGAGGGAGTGCTAGGGGGCTCGCTCGAGCCGGCTAGCGGGCTGACTACGATCGGAAGGCTGGGCAGTGGCGCTCGCAGCCGTTCTACTCGTCGCATCGTGCCTTCTCCACAAAGTGCTATCGTTCGCTAATTTAAATCCACGTGTCTGCGTGCTTTCTTTATTATTTTCATCGTGTCGTCAATCGTACAACATTGTCGGGGACTTTTATTGTGTTATTTTTATTCTGTGTACGCCAACTACCTCCCATGGAATTCTATGATTCTGTTCGATAATTGTATTTTTGTGTTAAATACTGGACGTGGGCGCCCTTGCGGGGAGTCCAGGCGACCATGCGTACATATTGGAGGAACCTCCAGAAAAGTGCGGGAGAAAATTAATTAATATTTAAATAAAAATATCAAAATAGCGGCCAAGCGTGAAGCGTCGAGTACCTACGGAAAATTATGAATAAAGGGAAAATATACGTGCATGTGAATTGATATTTTATCTTTTTGTAACTAATATATTAAAACGATTTTTGCAACGGACAGCAACACATCGTGGCAGATTTTTCTCCGATACCTTCGACGGAGGGGTAAGTATATCAATGGCGTCTATTAGGTATCTAATACTTTTTTGATTGCAAATTGTAGTTGCCGCTTTAGCTTGTTAGGCAGGTTTTGAAACGAGGTTAAACCTAGAATAGTAAAACGCGGTAGTTAATTAGCATAAAAATTCAAGGGTAACAGCTTGTAATCTGCGTATCTAATATTGGTTTTGAAATAAAACTATCGACACGTATGATAAAAGATATTTAATACTACAATGAAAAGTTTCAAAAATACACAAATCACCCGAGGTAAATCACAATTCAAGTTGCAAGTGCTCTTGTAAAAAAAATAATTTTACACATGCTACTTCTAATGACGTCATACAACATTAGGTTAATTTCTCTATGAACGAACGTTCTAAGATAACGGAGGTGAGTAAACAGACCTCGTGGGGAGAGGGACGTGCTTACATTTATATAACGTCGTGAAAGAGTTGACTACCAAAATAAATTATTGTCGGTGGAGTCGAGCCGAGTTTGGCGCAAGTAGGGAAGAACGAATAAACACTTCCAACGGTGCACGAGATAGGGTAATAATTGCCATTCGCCTAAGGCGGACACGAGTTGGGAGTTTGCGATTCTTCGGTCGTGGTTAGAGGCAGAGTAGGTGGAGCGGGGAGCAACACGAGCGCGCTGGGCACTTCGGGTCGCGTGCGGTACCGCGCGGCAGCAGGGCGGGGCGCCGGCGGCGCTAGCAGCGCCAGCGGCTCCAGCGGCGGCGAGCGTGCCGCAGTCGGCACCGCACTGCGCGCGCCCGCCGCGGCCGCCAGCGCGTCGCCCCGCTCCAGAGACCACTGCCGCCGCAGCCCGCGGGTTCCCCCGGCAAGGCATCTTCACATCAGAAAATTAACATTATTTATTTATCAAATTAATTTTATACTCAGGTAGGTACCAAATTTTTTTATGCAATTGCAAGATCAAATACGGTGTAGCAAGTTTGTATAGTATAAATTTGAAAAAATATATTGAAAATAGATATTTATTTATTAGAAAGAAGAACAAAATTGTAAAACCTGTAACGTGCATATGGTGCGCTAAGATCAGCCGGGGTGGCTGCCGCGGCACCTCCGGGTGGCGCAGCTCTCGGGGGCGGGCTGCTGTCTGCAGAGACTGCGCCTGAACGCTGCCACGCTGTGCATACAAGCATAAATATAGTCTTTACCTACGTGCTCCACATATCGCACGCATTTGTACTTTTTCTAGCATTGACCCGTCGCATCCGTGTTTCGGCGATTTTTTTATGTCGTCTCAGTCTGTATTAGTCTTATTCGCTACCTGATTGTCCCTTTCTTCAATATTTGTGACTTTTCTCTGGTTTAATAAGTCTTATTCATTTTTCATCACAGGTTTCCTTTGTGTCATTCGAGTCGATCTCTTTTGAGCTTGACCATGTAAGGGTGATTCTTCAAACGGTAAATTTTCACCGTTCAGAGGAAACAAGTACCCGTAGAATGAAAATAATAAGCAATACAAAAAAAATTTCATACTAAATCTACTCTATCTGGGGCACGATTGCTTTTTGTTTAAAGTAACTAAAATTGGCCGTAAAAAAATATCAAATACCTAAAATACCATTACCCTGGTGCATCCATTTGCACTTTTATGATCAAACTACCTAAAGAACAACTTATGGATCGAAATCAAGTATTGCATTTTAGAGTTATGGATTTGAATTTATAAAAATCGTTCCTTTGTTTATCATATATTTTTTTTAATCTATTAAAAAAATTATCTAGAGCTAAAATATCATACTAAATATGGTGTACGTACATCCGTGCTTAAACGTCTTCTGAAAGTTTACACATACCGTACCTAACAATTGTTAGTAATGCTTCCAATAATAGTGGACAAAGTAGATGGAAACAAGAAATGTGTCACAGTGTTCATGGACCTTAGAAAGGCCTTTGATACAGTATCTGTCTTCTCAAAACTCTTGAAGACAATGGCATTACAGGCATCCCTCTGTATCTATTATGTAGCTACTTAGAGAATAGAAGGCAGAGGGTAAAAATTGGTGGAAATTTGAGTAATGAGCGCATCATAACCTACGAAGTACTACATGGCAGTGTCCTGGGCCCTACTCTATTCCTGCTATATATTACCCAGCTCTGCAATATGCATATTGATAACGGAACTGTTTTATAATATGCTGATGATACTGCTGTTGTTTCTCGGGGGATACTTGGGATGAAGTGCGCTCATTCGCAGAATTAGGACTTACCACAATCGCTAAGTGGTTACAAAAATTTGCTTACTTTAACTTTAAACATAGAAAAACTAATTACCTCTGCTTCACAAAAACAAACTGCACTCAAGCTGATCGGAACTTCAACATTAGGATCCATACATGCGACGACTGCTCCACCCAAAACTGTCGCTGCTCAGTAATAAACAGAGTGGAGACCACAAAATATCTGGGAGTATAGATCGACCAACGACTGACATGGCATGTACACACTGAGCTAATCATGAACAGGTTAAGAAAATTAATAAGGATATATCTACTTGGGTTGGAGCCACCAAGACAGAATTTCTCGAATTAGAGCGAGCCCAAAGGGCACTAATAAAATTGATGTACTTCAAACCACGTCGAGACAAATCAAGGTCATTCCCTATCCGAAAACGGGTATAGCATTTGCTACCAGACAATTCCTATCGCTATCTGTCGGACTTTATAATCACATTAATAAAGACCTTGAAATCTATCCTCTCACCTCACATGAATGTAAAAAGAAGGTAATTAATTGGATGAAGACTAAAAATTATACGTAAACTACAACGTGGTAGAAGACCGGTGTCTCTTAACACAGGTATCATGTATACTTAATAGACACCAGCGCAGATATTATGTAATGCTCAAAGTTAACGAATACATAATTTTCATTTCATTTCAACACCATGGGAAGAGGTCGCGGCTAGTTGCTGGAGGCTTTGGGTCACTTTGATTATCATTGCTTTAGACGTCCATATAAAATTTATTTCTAATAATTGATTTACAGTGCTTAGTGAAAATAATATAACGTGAATTACTGCACGGGATGGTTTAATAGTTATTTCTATATTTATAACAGTTTTGGTGTAATCGACCATAAACAGGTACTTGTTTATCATTCCTTGGTTCTCATTCCCTATTTGTACAGGGTAATAATATATTTCTTTCTAAAAATAATATTTTTTCCTTCCATTAGCAATTAATTATAATAGTTTATTTATTTCATATTTAATTTCATCGATAGCAGAACTAAATAATTTTGTGCAAAAGTAAAAGTTTAAAGTATTTTATTCGGTTTCCACAATTACTACTGAAGAACATAATTTAAGTTAGTGATGAATAATAATATTTCTAAAAACCGTTTGCTAAATAAGACACTTAAAATAGTGGCATTACAGAAAAAAAACTATTATTTTTAATCATTCCCTTACCGTTTTTTTTACCCTTCAGCTTCATTTCAAAGTGGTATAGTTTTGTACCAAATTAGCCTAAAGTGTTTCCTATTTGATTAAAATGCTTCGAAATAGATTAAATTTCATATGTTATTATGAGTAGGTTGAATTTTTTAAAATTAAAATTCACCAAGGAGATGATTTGAATAACCCAATTCTGAAGAATGACCCATAAGACAATGGCGGGTGGCAAACAAGACGAATAAATAAAGAAGGACGAATGCCTACAGAATCAGACGAAATAAGAATGAAAAACGTGTGGTACTTCCACTCCTTAAGGGATGACTTCCAGGATAAAAATTAGCCTATGTCCTTTCCCGGGACTCAAGCTATCTCCATACCAAATTTCATTTAAATCGGTTAAGCGGTTTAAGCGTGAAGAGGTATCAGCGTGTCCAGACAGACAGACACACTTTGGCATTTATAATATTACTAGCAACGCCCTGCGGTGTTACCCGCGGATAAAAGGTAGCCTATGTCCTATTCTGATGTCTAAGCTACAATACTGGAAAGTTTCATAGAGATCCGTTCAGTAGTTTTTGAGATTATACTGAACGTACATCCATCCGCACAAACTTTCACGTTTATAATATTATTAGGATTAGGATTAGGATAAGTATGGATTGTGAAACCTCTGAATCTGGCCAATTTTAAAAGCGAAATCTCACACTGTCTCGAAATCTCACTTTTTCTCGATTTTTCAAATAATTTTACCAAATTTGTCGGAGCTAGTCGATGCGTCGGACCGCTGACGTTGGACCCGCACATCCGAGTTTTCGCTCGGAGTATTTTCGTTTAACTGCATCGGCGGTGTTATTGTTTCGCTATCATTTTCACTATCAGCTTCAAATAATATTTCTTCAGTCCTGTATCCAAAGAAAAGCATACTTACTGTTTATGGTATAAAAATGAGTCATCGTGTTTCATATTGCATTTGAAAGACAAATAAACTAACTGGCTGTAGCAGATACTAAAATTGCTTTTCGACAGTTTGTATTTAAAGCGATCTTACTTAATCGTGAGGAAACCGGTCTAATTCCAACAAGGTCTCGTTTTCCCTCGGGTTGGAAAGCGATGGGATTACTTCTCAAAGCGTACCCCGGGCTTCTTAGGGCACAACCGGGAAAACGCTAGGAGGGTGTGTATATACGATCTTGCAGCGCCATAAATAGTAGATTGTTAACCAAGGGTTGAAAGCTACCCATTTCACCCGAGATATTTTGGGGCTCGAACGAAGTGAGAGCGCCAATAATTCAAGGGTGAAATGGGTGCTTTCACTCGAGTTATACAGTCTACTTTTCATTTCGACTATGAGGAAAATAAATGAGGAATAAAAAGAATTACAAATTTAAACACGCGCTGCAGCAACCAGCAGCCGGAGCCAGCGCCGCCGCGCCCCGCGATCTATTAAAAAAAATACTTTCCACCCTAGGGTCAGAAAAGCGACTTTCAACTCGGCTCATGAAAATCGAACTTTCCGAAGAGGAGAGATGAAAAATATTTTGATAAATAGTAATTACAGATGTATTGCAAAATGATTTTCCTTCGGGAAAACTCGGATCTCAGATGAATGATTGTATTAAATGAGTGACGTTTTCATATCCATTATTATGGAACTTTATAGTTTAGTGTCAAATATCAAAGTGAAAAATGTTATTGTATAATATAGAGATGTTACATAAAACTGAGTATTTTCAAAGTTATTGAAAACTTTGAAAATATTCAGTTTTATTGTCATTAGTAAACGAAACATTATCTTCACTTTAAAACATAAAGTACAAAAAAATAAATCTTATTGGGAAAAATAGTATCTTTCTTAGTGTAAAATCACAGCCTTTGAAATTGTCCGTTTCTATTAATTTGGACTTTAGTGCTCTTATTGCTGGAACTTGTTTATAAATCAGATGGAAGTTATAAACCATTCGTCATATCACTGTGTAGGTAATCAAAATCATCAAGATCTAGATAGAATTTTTTGCGCGGTCTACCCAGCTTAATATTGTTTGTGTTGGTATTTTTATTTTTTCTATATTCTTCTTCCTGGTTCATAAATTTTCTTATTGTAGGTTTAGATATGCCCATTGCGTCTGAAATTCGCTGTTGAACTTTGCCTAAATACTCCGAGTTACTGCTACTTTGGAATTTGCTATTTTCTGATATGAAGTACAGGTATATATTAAATATAATTCCTTGGACTGGATTTTTTAACTGTTTTTGAGGTTTCGGCATAGTAATACAACCTTTTTATAAGTATGTAAACTGTAAATATAATCAAAACTATAGCAAATATTTGAATTGCGTGTTAGCCACTCTATATATATATATTGGTCTGCTGATGCGACTTACCCCTACGGCTAAAATATGGGTACTGAAGCTAATTGAGAGAGCACGATAAATACGAACTTTTCCGATAAAGTACGAAGGAAAAACATTTTGCACTACATCTGTAACTCGACGATTATCAGTGTTAATTATTCATGCGTATATGATGAAAACATACTCGAGGGGTGGTGGTATCGGGAGCGGCTTGTCGAAGCCCTCCTTGCCCAGCAGCCAGTACGTGTGCATGGCCCCCTTGCCCTTGATCTGAGTCAAGCCGCGCGACCGCAGACGGTAACCGCCCGCAGTTGTCAGGCGCTCAGCTGTGGTCGCAGAAATCTGAATACGCCACGCTGCACCTGAAATTGTCCATTTGGATTTGGTAACCATTTTTGTTTCATAACTAAAATGCGTGGGAAAGTCTTATACAGTGTCGGTGTCGGGGATATAATATGCTCTTCGTAAAAACAACTATCAAAGATACAATGGTACTTCACCTGTAGATTCCATTCTTGAAGCCGTATTAACTGTATCGCCAAAGAGACAATATCTTGGCATTGTGAGCCCGACAACGCCTGCGCAACATGGCCCGGTGTGCAGTCCGATGCGTAAGTGCAGAGGTGCTGTCGGCGCGTGCCTGATGCGGAACCGTCCAGCCAAGTGCAGCAGGTGCAGCGCCATGGTGGCAATACTGTCCGCGTGGTCTGGTGCACGAGTGGGCAACCCGCCGACGACCATATAAGCATCACCAATCGTTTCCACCTTATACACGCGGTATTGCTCTATGGCCGCATCGAACACTGTGTACAGATCATTCAACAGGTCGACTACTTGTACTGGTGTTGCTCTTGCCGCTAGAGCTGTAAATCCGACTATATCGCTAAAGTAGATAGACACCTCTTCGAACTCTTCTGGCTCTACGCGTAAACCAAGAATTAGACGTTCGGCAACCGATCTACAAGAAAATTGAAGTCTCATAATTTCGTACGAAAGTTATTACATCGAACATCGATTTTTTCAGCATTTGTATATACTCGTAACTGCCTTAATATGTATGTAATTTAGGTACCTTGGCAGCATTCTATTGAGTAGTTGTTCTGATTTTTTCTTTTCCATGTCTAGCTGTTCCGTTCGTTCCTTTATAAGTTCCTCCAGATTGTTGCTATACTTTTCCAACATCTCAAACATAGAGTCAACGATATTGATTTTCCTGAAAACCACATTTTAAACAAAACTGTCATTTTTTTTAGATTGTAAGTTTTATGACATTATTTCAAGTTGAACGGCATTTTGTGAGCCATTTTGGCAACAGACTTTTCTGAAATAAGAAAGCCTGCTAAATCGTTTTTTTTTTGTTTTTTTACTTGACTATGGCTTTATAGGCCGGGCCCAATAAAGCGATAGGAGAGCGCGGTTGGAGAGTAGCCTGGGTAAAATCCAGGGGAAAACCTCCGGCACGACCACGCGTGTGGTTTGGAACACTGGAATACTCTAAGAGTTTGCGCTCCAGTGAGATTGGTTGAGCGGTTTCAACCGAATCTGAGGTGTGAGTGGTGGACGTCCCCGCCGTCGGGAATGCCTAGGTGTAAGCGTCATGTCAGAGTTGGATGCCGTAAGCGCAGCGTTCCATCTTTCGATGTCCGCTGTGATTATGTCGTCCAGGTCCGTAAGTGTGTGCCTAAGACGCCGGACCGTGCGGCCCCTAATCAGTGATCGCCGAGTTACGACAGAGGGGGAGGGATGGGAACTTAGTCAACAGCCTTCCTAACTAACGGATTCCTATGATGGGAAGCGTTGTCAAAATAACGTCTGGTAGTCTGCTTAAAGAAACCATACATGGTGCTAATCCCCATGTGGTGCAGACTGAGATTCGACTGGTACTACGGAGCACCAGTCGTCCTACGGTGAAAACGATACTGAATGACCTGAAGCGGCTTGAGCGATGTCATAGGCACGTGAGCAAAAGCTACACCTGCATAAGATATGATTGGACGAACACAAGTTTTGTAGAATGTCAGCTTATTTCTAAGTGACATTTTACTAAACTTGATAATCATCGGCCCAAGCCTTCCTAGAACGAACAACGCACGGTTGCGTACCATACTGATGTGGCTACGGAAAGTCAGTTTTCTGTCGAGGGTCACTCCAAGATATTTGACGTTGTTGGCCCAGGGAATGGGCGGGTCAAACTGGATCGGAGCCACACGCCTTTCTGTGCTAACGCGGTCAGACGGGTGGAAGACTATCGCAGTGCTTTTTTCCGGATTGACTTCGACACGCCAAAGATTAAACCAACGACCTAGGTCAGTGATTGCCTCCCGAAGGTATCTCCGGATAAAAGTATACTTACAATGAGTCGTAAAGAGCGCGGTATCGTCCGCGAACAACTCCAGTTGCACTTTAGGGTGCCTGGGAATGTCGTTCGTGAATAACGAATAAAGAGTGGGAGAGAGCATGGAGCCTTGCGGGACTCCGGCCCGGATGGGCTGTGGGTCCGAGTACGTTCCCTCTAGTCTGTATCGAAAGCTTCGATGCCTGAGAAAATCTCGTATGGTGAGTACGAGACTGTCAGGCATACCGAGATGATGTAGCTTGCATATCAGCCCGTTATGCCAGACCTTGTCGAATGCTTTCGCCACGTCGAGAAAGATTGCATCGGTCCTGAGCCCCTGGAATCGAGAGAAACCGTCCAGCATGTGCTCCGTGACGCGGTGCACCTGTTGGACGTACGAGTACGCGGATCTAAACCGAACTGCTCGTCGATGATGAGGTTATTCTCAGCGGTAAATCTGAGAATCCTAGTAAAAAGGATCCGCTTATATAGCTTTCGACGCCTGACTAAGTTACTGACTTCCTTAACCGACACCGGTAAAATGGGTGAAGTTACGGGGAGACGCGATCTCCTGTCCACCTCGGAATCGACCCATCTAGTATGGGCTTTGTCGGTGTGTAGGAGACTAGGCGAACATTGGGACTCTAAGCTACTCGCAAGGCATTCGGCTTTCTCACTATCCTCGAAAGCAGGGGTAGGGTGATCCGGACGATCCGAGGGGGGTATGGTCCAACAGAAATCTGATTTGAGAGCCTGCTGAATCCGATTCTGAATGTTTCCAAGCTGAAGCTGAGCTCCTTTGCTCAGAATTCAAGATGGCGGAATGTATTTATTTGCTTATTTAGATTGCCAACGGCAATACACATTATTATGACTAAACTAACAGTATCATTTACAATCTCCCACTTACAGGCAACCACACCATGCACATTTACAATGAGAGCTTTCAACTTTAGCTACACATATTACAACTTATTAAATAACACACCAGGTAAACTAAGTGAAATCTAACTGGCTGAATTAACACTAGGTATCACCAAATTTCAAGTTTATAGGTCAACGGAAACTTAAAAGCTGACTTTGGTGGCTAATCATTCGTTTGTTTTCCAATATTTCTTAAAATATAAATTTCAGTATTTTACTACTCAACGATACCCCACTAGATGAGATAAGTCAAAAAAAGTCCCGCCTTCCTTCAGCGGTTTGGGAGCGAACCCTTACAAACATTTGAACCGACTTCCAGTTATCAAAATTGAATTCAGCGACCCCTAAAACCCATTTTAGGACACCCCATTTGACCAGATTTGAGTTTTAATACAGCTTTTAAGTTTAGGCCCGACTTTGCCCGCCATTTTGTTTGCATCCACTTCCGGTACCCGATACTTCGGTTAACAAAATTGAGTTTAGCGACCCTCAAACCCCATTCCAGGATACTCTACTCGACCAGATTCGAGTAATAATACAGTTTTTTAAGCCACCACCACCACTTTTTAATTTCGAAAAAAGTCATGTTGCCAAAATGGCTCAGAAAATGCAGTTAACATCGAAAAGAAGAGCGATTATTGCTGCCGGTCAATTTTAAGAAACGACGCCATACAACCTGCCCAATATTTTTTTAAATAACAATGTGTAACAGTGTTTAATTACATTACAAACGTGGAAACGATGAAAAATTCTCCAATAATGGTAAAAGAGATGTTAAGTAGTTATATAAATTGATTTTTGTATCCGAACTATTCCAATTGGACGACGAGGCTTTCTGAGTACAATTCGGTAGTCATAGGTATATTTACAATGAATAGTTAATAGTAACACACCGTCCGCGGTGCATATGTCTAAAGACGTCATGCAAGGTGTGAAAGTCGGGGCGTAGGTCGGGGGCCTCGCTCCAGCACTGCCGCATCACGCTCACAGCCTCGGGTGGCGCCGCGCCCATCGACACCGACGGCCGGATCAGAGGCGGCGGACGCATCACCTTCTCCACAATTTCTGCAGGAGGAAAACAGAGATTTAAGGTGGATTACATCAACTTGTGATTATAGACCGATGACGTCAAATATGGCTTTAAGTTAACTCCATTTTTGGATTGTAACATCTACTCGTAACCTTAAACTACGTTAACTTCTGACAATTACATTAACCAGTGCTCCAACTACCTGTTAACGTCAAAATGGCGACATAGTATCATATTTAATCGCGAAAAACATATATTTTGAAACTAGCTATGTAACCAAAAAGGAATATATAAACATTTTATCAATCAGAACGTATTCCATGAACTGTAGTCTCACTTATAAATAAAGAACGTTCGCATAAAATGAGCACAACATTTTTTATAGTTTCTTAAAGTGTCTACCAAATGCTAAGACAAAATGAAATGTAGATAAGAAACCTTCAGGCGTCAGAGAAAGCATGCAATATGGCTCGCCGCGCACGATCACTTCCTGCATGATGATGGCGAAAGAGAACACATCTCCCGGCTGAGATCCACGACCCATCCCTCCTTCCTCGCGCAGTATCTCCGGCGCACTCCACAGCAACTCTGTTATTGTCAATAATATTCAATCCACATTCAAATTAACTTCATATTAGGTAAGCTACGGTACAAATATTTACACTAAAGTCAGATCCGCACTAAACATCAGCATGGCCAGACAATTGAAATATTAAAAAAATGAAATAAAGGAAAAATTGTAAAGTTTAGGCACCGAGCAGGATTTGAACCTGGGACCTCCCGACACTCGCGGCCAGTCGCTCTAGCCAACTGAGTTATAGGTGCAACTGCCACCCGGCCCCAAATTATTCAACCGTTCCTTCATTTATTACACTAATTTTGTATGTTGTAAAAATTAATTTAGTATAGGATGGTGGTAAATTTTTCAATTTTTCCTTTATTTCTAAATTAGTAGTTTGCGTTAGCAGCGGTACTGCTTAATACAAAATTAAAACATTTATGAATAATGACATTATCAGAAGTAGCACTAACAAAATACCTCTTGCATTCCTTGCCGGCTGAGACAATCCTTGGGCACGATAGAAGCTCGGCAAGCCGTAATCGGTGATTCGAAGCACCCAACGCGAGTCAACCACACAGTTTCTTGAAGACAAGCGACCGTGCTGGCGAAGCGAAGAGGAGTGTATGTAGCGCATGCCTTTGACTAGGTCGGTGAGTAAGGACAGTCGGAATGTCCAATCTAACTTGATGTCGTCTGCCATCAAGACGTCTTCGAGGGAGCCACGTCCGCAAGCGTCGAACACGAGTGCAGGACGAAATTCGCACAGGCAACCTAACAGCAAATTTTATAATCAACCGTCTTTCATGTCAATCGTTAGACAAATATTATAGGATTAGGAAATTAGGCATCGTATTTTAAATTGATGATACGTTTGTCTAGAATTTGGTCGTGCCTTACCTATGAATGGATTAAGATTTTCGTGTCGCATGCTCTGCATCACTAGTAGCACATCAGTTGCCTTCCGCTTTATTTCAAGTGCCCCCGATGACGGCAAATATTTTACGTGAACAGCATCACCCTGTTACAAAGTGATAAAAAATATTCAAAAATATAAGTATTTGTATTAAAAAATTGTATTTGTATCGCCACTCTTGTTTGTAATGTTACTCGATGGTGTCATGAGGGAGTCAGCAACGGTGAGAGGTATTAAGTGATAATCCGCAAGTCTTGAATACCTTGACTACGCTGAAGACATTGTGGCATTGCTTTCACGACCTTTATATTCGGACCTAGTAGCAAAGCTAGTTAACTTACTAGCTGCTGCTGTTGAGCAGACGAGTCTTAGTACGGCTTGTTAGCTCGAAAATATGTGAAATACGGTCCCAGCTGGCAGAAATGTGCTCTCATATATGTGCTTTAATAAGGAGAAACACGCTGACAACCTTTTTTCCCCCCCTCCCCCACTTTTGTGTACCGAATCACAGTTTTTTTAATTTTATTGAAAACGGCTGAAGCTAGGCGAAAACCGACAAAGGAAAAAATGTTCCTTATATAATTATCTATACGTCATTATTTGGATGTATGTTGATAGGACCTATAGTTTTCAAAATATGCGAATATTCATTGGGGTAAGTAAGTAGTAGAGATGCTAAACGGCAGAGTACTAACATTTTTGTGGGCATCGGGTTACAAGCATGGAATTTTTACCAGTGTCTCGTGGTGATTCTCATCAGATATCAGATGTGGAGATTAGTTAGATTCGTCCCCTGTTCGCGAGGAGAGCGGCGTGAATTGGACCAAGCACACCTCTTTTTCGTCTTTTTTTACGGATCAGTTAAGGCTACTACGGCTTGCGTCGCGTGGTATCATTTTCGTGTAAAACAAACACCAGGTTTTTATTTTTAAGGTTCCGTACCCGAAGGGTCCAATAAGCACCCTATTGCTGTCACTCACGAGTCCGTCCGTTATCTGTCACACAGGTTTCACAGTCAAACTGTTGGAGCTACAGGCTTCAAATTTTCACAGTATAAGCATCTTGTTGACCCAAAGCCACACATACTATCAAAACTTATTTAAAAAATGTTTGTAAGGGGGGCTCCCATAGAGCTAAAGGAAGCGCGAAAAAAAAATTGACCTACCCCATCGACTGGGGTGTCGTTGTTTAGAGCGTTGAGTAGATAAATACTGTATTTTTTTTTATATTGAAAAACAAAAGAATGAGGAGCCACCAAATTTTTAACAATTTTTAACTTCCCATTGACCTTCGAACTTGAAATTTGGTGATAATGTTGATTATTGTGTTTATTTTAAAAACAGATATTAATATATTGGTAATGATTTTTTTTCCTATTAAAACTAATTTAATTTCGCGGTTGGTTCGGAACCCTAAATGAGCGAAGTTCGACACGCACTTGGCCTATTTTAAATGTTAATTAGGTATGGTTCAATATTAATATATGTGTATATCGCCAAAAACTTAAAAATATCAACAATATATTATTATTCAGAACGTTATATTATTTTGAATAGGGTAGTGGACTACTCAAAAAACAAACAAGGCAAAAAATATGCCAAATAGTGAAAATCATTATTTTTGGTATATAAATCATTATATGAATCTTTTTTATGTTATTTTAACATATGATAAAACAAGTGACGAACAAAAGACATCAATCAAGCGAGGAAGGCGCTATTTATTAAGGGACGGGCCATAGACATAGCTGGGCACCGTTAACCAAATACTTTGTTAAACGTTAAAGCGTTACATTTCGGGTCATTTAACGAAAGTTAACGTTAATCGTTAACTCCTGCTAAAAACAACACCTGGGTATGCGGGTATGTGCTATGGAAAGTAGGCAGGGAATGAAAAAAACCTGTCAACTGCAAGTCCGAATCGCGCACCGAGGGTTCCGTACATAGATATGTACCAGTTCCAACCCTATTCATTCAGGAAAATCTCAACAACACGGTGTAGAAATTGAACGCCATGGGTACAGTGCCATCTATCGGCAAATTTTGTTACAAATTTGAGCGACTGAATAATGCAGTATGTATGATGGTTTTTCAAGGATAATTCTTTATCACGTGAACCGATTTCTTTTTTTTTTCTTTATTTGAAAGAAGGTACTTTCTGCATAATCACGTTGGAATTTGTAAATCAACAATACATGCAAAGGTGATTTAATTACAAACTTAGAATAGAAATGTTTTTTTTCCAATTCGAATCAAAAATGACAACGTAAAAAAATGTTTCAGAATGTGCAACTATGCATATTCACCCACTAGACAGAAAATAAAAAAAACATGTTCCAGTATCTAGGTTACCCTTCTTTAAAACTGTTCCAAATTTCAAATCGATAACATAAGTAGTTCTTGAGAGATTTAGCGATGTGACAGATAGAGAAAGTGAAATCATAAGGGTTCCTTTTTACCATTTTGGTACGGAATCCTAATAAGAAAAGTAAGATAGCTTTAAGAATTTCTTATAGTGAACGATTAATTTAATTATCAAAATAAACAGTAATTCACCATACGCCTTGTAAATTCTCATTCACTGACGCACTGAGCCGACATTGACTGTCTCACTCAGCGTCTATAGCTCGCGCCTACGCCGCCCCGATCAAACGCACATGTCAGAACCTGTTTTTCGCGGCGCGGTGTTCCTTTGATAAAATAAGTACTTAGTTAACGAATTAACGGGGCCTTTGGACAGTTAGCGGAAGTTAATGAGTCGATTAACAATTTTGCAAGTTAACTTAAAAGTTAATCCGATATACGGATGGTTACCCTCGTTAATTAACGATAACGGATTAACGAGTTAATGCCCAGCTCTGGCCATAGATAGGCTGCCACCTAATACATTTGGTGCTCTTTTAGAGCATACAAGACAGGCATGCTTGCAAGCGGGATTTATCTGGGGTCAGAGTTTGATTGCAAAACCTAAATATCCTTATTTAGAAAATTGGGGATGGAAAAAAGAAGATGGTGTTATAGTCAAATTTTTACTAAAAATAAAGAAACCTCGGCATCAGTAAAAGAGATAACAAAGTGTTCATGTCGGAGCTTGTAGTATATGAGATGTAGGAAGTCAGGGCTTGCGCTTTGTGCGTGCAAGTGAATTGAAATAAATATTGTTTTTACTGTACTTGATTCATTAATTGAAATTAGTTGCTTGAATCCTTGTGGTAGAGTTGCTAAGCCGCGAAATTGTGCGCATCGGGTTTCAAATATGAAATTTCTATCATAGATAGAGTGCTCCGCGGTGATTATTTTCAGTTGTGCAAAGAAGTAAGATTAGTCCCCGTGCGCTGGAAGGGCGGGGTGAATGGAACCATGTGCGTCTCTTTTTCGTTTTTGAACACAGTGGTATTTAGAAACTTACTGAAATTATGTAATATTTTATAAAAGTTGGAAAATGAATAATTCTAACTAATATAATGACGACGAAACTTGGTATACAAAGAGTCTATAACCTAGATTAGCATATAGGGTACTTTTTATTCCTAAAATCATCCGTCCAAGGGATGAAATAGAGAATTTAAGCTTACATGGACGAAGTCGCGGGCAGAAGCTAGTTGTAAATATTTTGAACATTTCGGCGATATTCATTTATATTTATGTTGAACCATACCTAATTAACATTTAAAATATGCCGTGTGCGTGTCGAATTTCGCTTATTTAGGGTTCCGAACCAACCGCAAGATTAAATTAGTTTTAATAGGAAGAAGAAATAATTACCAATATATTAATATCTGCTTTTAAAATAACCGCAATAATCAACATTACCACCAAATTTCAAGTTCGTAGATCAATGGGAAGTTAAAAATTTTCCGGAACAAAATTTTGTAAAATAGCAGACTTTGGTGGCTCCTCACTCCTTTGTTTTACAATATTTTGTAAAACAAAAAATATAGTATTTATCTACTCAACAAGCTCTAAACAAAGATACCCTATTCGATGGCGTAGGTAAATTTTTTTTCGTGCCCCCTTTAGCTCCATGGGAGGCCCCCTTACAAATATTTTTTAAATATGTTTTGATAGTATGTGTGGCTTTGGGTCAACAAGATGCTTATACTGTGAAAATTTGAAGCCTGTAGCTCCAATAGTTTGACTGTAAAACCTGTGTGACAGACGACGAACGGACTCGTGAGAGACAGCAATAGGGTTCCGATTGGACCCTTCGGGTACGGAACCCTAAAAATGATTTCCTCGTGTTTGTTTTACACGAAAACAATACCATGCTTAGTCCAATTCACGGCGCTCTCCCAGCGCACAGGGGACGAATCTAACTAATCTCCACATCTGAAAATAATCACCACGAGGCACTTTGTCTAGCTTCAGCCGTTTTCAATAAAATGAAATAAAAAACTGTGATTCGGTACACAAAAGTTAGAAAAAAAGATTGTCAACGTGTTTCTCCTTAAATATTAAAGCACATATATGAAAGCTAAATGCATGCCAAGTTTCGTGCTTTCTGCCCGATGGGACCGTATTTCGACCTAACAAGCCATACTTACTGTCTGAGGATGAATCGGTTGAAAACTGTGAAAGTCACACATCACGCATCCTGTAAGGCTTCAGTGTACTCGCCTGGAATCTGTCTCATCCTTTGTCTACCTTGGCAGAACCGTGAAAAACCCACGGTGAAAACGACGAGGATGTGTGACTGCCAGAACAAATAAGGCAGAAGCTAGCTTCGCCCAGCTCAGACCAGTCAGTTAAAAACTATATACAATGAAGAGCTATGGGTGCAGTGTAGAATATAACAACTGGGTATCAAGAAATTCGCCAAAACGTGGAAATGGATCGGGCACACGATCCGACAGGGGGAAAACAACATTGCGAGCACGGCTTTTAATTGGAAGGGCGACGTAGAGGTGGTCGTCCTGTACATACATGGTAGCTCGCTCTCGTCAGAAGGAGCTGGATGCCGTCTGATTGAGCTGGGATGAGGCTAGGAGCGCTGGTGCTGGGAATTGAGAGGCGTGGCGCGAACTCGTGTAGGAAAACGTTAAAAATATTACCTTACCATTTCAAACTTAACAAATAACTATTATGTATTTGATAGTGTAAAATTAGAGTAGGTATAGTCTGCAAGATAATCTAAGGCCAAAGAGCCATAAAATTGAAAGCAATAAAATTGATAGTGCAACAATAGCACTTTTTTATTTCGAATAGTCAAAAGTCATAAGACGTATTTTTGAATTGCTACATTTGCAACCTAATCCTAGCTTCTTTAAAGCTTAATAGTAGATTGTATGACAAGGGTCTAAAATAAGCCATATTACCACGAGATGGTTATTTTCCCGAACGAAGTGAGGGAAAATAGTTCGAGTGGTAATATGGCTTTTAGACCAGAGTTATACACTCTACTTTTCACTTCGATTGCGAGAAAATAAATAAACAAAGTTTATCCACCAACAAATAATAATAAAATAAAATGAGTATATGGCGGCAACTTTTTTTTAAACTGTTTTGACTCACATACATTGCCGTTGAAACAGGGACGAAAAAAGACCTAATGTTTTTAATATTTAAATTAGTTGAACAATGTATGTACCAAAAAGGACCCAACCTTCCGATTGGCTGTCGACGTGTTTTCTGATTGGTGGATTTAGTATGGTGAAGTTTTCGGATTGGGCAAATTATATGTTTTGTAAATCATATATATGTATTCATATTTTCCCTAGGGGCTAAATGTACTACTTTAGCCCCGCTTGATAAGCCTAATATGACACACTTTTCGAGCATGAGAAGTGAAAAATATATTGTGTGTTAAATAGAAAATTGTCGTAAATAGAGATTATCTCAACAACTACCGTCTTTTTTTGCATTACAATTTTTATTGGTGTCATTTGACATTGAACTTTAGTGCAAACTATTACGTTAGCTTAAGCTATGTGTAAGAAATCACGATCTTTTGCAATAGATTAATTAATTAACTTATTTTATGGCTGTTTAGCCTTAGACAACCGGACAGACTATACACACGTTTATTAACGCACTGACAGACGCGCGGAATTTAGTATAGCCTTGAAAATACTCCATTCGTGCTGTGGGGAGATTCATAAACACGGGTAATTACAATTTTATGAATGGGAACAGTAGCTACCTAGTACCTACCTTATAACGAGTGCGGCGGTCATAGTTCAGTCGATTGACGCTGCACGTTGAAGATGGCGCGGAGGGCGCGGCGGGCTGCGGTGGCCCGGAGCGTGGAGACTGCTTAAGCAAGTCGGGCCGTTCCAGGTCCGGTCCGCCGAACTCATGCAATTGCTGCAACCAGCACGACAGCATCGTCTCCATCCCCTCACCCACACGGCGGCGCTCGTCCGCGGGGAACGTGAAGTCACTGGCCAGAAGAACCACGTCGCGCCGCCTCCTGCGGCGGCGCCTCCTGGTGGCCGCGTGCCGCGTGACAAGGGCCGCCGTCATCGCAACCACGAAAGCGCAACAAACTAGTATTGCCGTCAGCATCCCATTTTCAAACCGAGCTGACGACTCATTCTCGGTAGCTGCATGTTCTATGCTCCAATGTTCAAAATCGAAAGGCGAATTCAATACTTCCACAACCGTCAACCAGTCTTCGGTGTCATCGAGGGAACGTGTCGATGTTGAATTAAAAATTGCAACAAGTTTCCATTCGTACGTTCCATTTTGAACTAAATTTCGTTCATATAAATATAGTTTTATTTCGCTGCTCTCCATTCTGGTTTTTTCTGCACGGTCTTGTAGATTAAGATTTTCTATTACTTCATCATAAATTATATTTTCCCAAGAATCTCTTTTTTCCTCGCTTTGGCCGACTCGTAATAGATACAGTTGTTGTTGAAACGCGTCCAGCTCGAATAGCAGAGAGTTGAAGCCGGTGAGGGTGTCGGCGGGCAGCGGCGCCGGCTCCGCCGGGTTGCGCCGTGCGCGACCGAGTTTCGATCTCTGACCTTGAACTGAGCTCATTCGCGCATTATCCTCGGGCGTGTTTTGTTCAAATGTTTGTTTTGCGGATCGAGTATTATTATAGGCACCAGGAAAATAATCTCGGAACTGACTCTCTAATGTCCTATTTTTTATAGTGTTTACGACGTTTTCGGTTCGTGAAATGCCAGCCAACTCTTGCCGAGTTCTCTTTTTGCGATAAGGGTTCGCAGTTACGTTGTTTACGAGCGCAAAGGCTAACGGCGACGGAAAACTTTTCTTATACACCGGCGGAAGGTCGCTCGATAAATTGGGGGTTTTTGAAATATACGTAGATTGTTTGGACGACAAATTCTCTCTCTTTTGTGAATAAGGCAAAGTTCTTACAGCTAAACTGATATTGCTCATTGGAGAAGTTTGATTGGAGTGTGGGGGCGCGGGTTGCGCGAGGCGCGCGGGCGGGTCCGGGTCGAGCTGCAGCAGCAGCACGGCGGGGCCGGCGCCAGCGCGTGCCGCCGCGCGCAGCGCCGCCATGGCCTGCGTGCCCACTCCTCCGTGCGGCGCGCACAGGATCACCACTGCAACAACAAGCATCCGCTCCGCACACATGATTTTGCCTTCCGTGAATGGCGTCTTGGTCCCATAAAATTCAAATGTTCGCTTAGGCCATCGAAATATAATAGGTACCTATTACTATACGAATATGTCATCATCATCATCATCATTCAGCCGGAAGACATCCACTGCTGGATATAGGCCTCCCCCAAGGAGCGCCACAGCACACGGTCGCGAGCCACCCGCATCCAGCGACTCCCCGCTGCCTTGACCAAGTCATCAGTCCATCAGTACGAATATGTACCTACCTCCATATTTACTTTCTTAGGTATTCTATTTGCCAAGCACGTATATATAGAAACTCTAAGGGGGGGTCATAAAGACATAGGTAGTACATGGTGGTAGTGAAAACGCGAGCGCAGCGAGAGCAAAATTATTCGAACATTATGATGCAAGTGCGGGAAATACTTCATACGTTTGGGTACAATTCGAAGTTCGAATTTGATGATAATGTTATTACCTACGTATATTTTACGGACGAATACCAATATAAATTCATAATTTGGTACGGAACTGTAAATGTGCAAAATCCGACACGCACTTGGCCGGTTTTTTAGGGTGTTGTAGTATCAATTAGGGTAGTGTTCATCCAAATTTGCAACTTCGAAAGACTTGGCTTCGCTACGCATACTTCGCTACGAGGACAGTAATTGGACCATTTTGGAAGAGCCACAGCTAAGCACATAGAACTGCGGTTTTGCTTAAATTATTTGAAATTAATTTAGTAAGATAACGTATTTTATGTATTTTGCTGACGAAAAACGCAGTCTTTGATTTCTAGAACAGTTGCTGTTGATACTGGCCACATGGCTAATATACACATAGTAACTTTCTTGTTATGGGAAAAATTCGGGGTGGCACTTAATTTTCTTTCTGGCTCTAGGCATGATAAGTGGACCATCGAGTCCTAAGGGGGGGTTTGAATCCCCTAACCCCCCTCATAATATACGTCCTTGCTGTTTGCCATACAAACTTCACTAGCAATGATCATCACATGAAATTGTAGGCATATATTGCATAGCAAGTTGAGGGATTGTTTGGCTACTTAAATCCTTCATTTAGGTTTCTTTCCTTATCACGGTAAAATTAGTTGCGAATTCCGCAATTACATCATGCGGCGAGCCAGACTGAAACCCGTATTAGACGTAAATAGGTGCAGATGTGGATTCTTAATTGAATCTGTTAATTCTATGATACGTACGTACGTAGGTACGGAATAATACGAAAGAGATAATTTAATAGGGGATAGAGCACTGTTTCATGTAACGGGCGCGATATTGCGGTATGCGTAGGACTCCAGATTTTATTCCCGAGCGCAGCGGGGGCGTTATAAGTTAACTGAGTCCTGAGTGCAGTGAGGGATTTAAGCGCATCCAAGGCAATAACAGCTTTATCACCGAGGAGTATGTTACACTACTTTTATCACCTCTTGCGAGAAAATAAAGAAAACCCAAAGCTAACTAGAAACAGAATCAATCAGTCCGTAAACGCTCAATCACTTTCGTGACTGGCCATGTCATTAGAATTGTATCTTCTATTTTTGTAGAATTTGCAGTTTTAATCCGTATAATGCCGTCTTTATAGTAGCACTCGCGCCTGTATGTAATAGTAGGTACATTACTGCAAAGGCCACGATGAAAGGAACGTCACCCCTGTTCCAAATGCAATGAAATTTGAAAATTATAAGGAAGCTCCAAATGAAATTCCAAGGAGAACAGTAATGATTAGAAACAAGCGCGGCAGTAGCCCTCGGCCGGCGCGCCTGATGCTGTTGCCTCGTTTCGAAGGCGGCGGCCGGGGTGAGCGACGCGGAGCTAGCGCGTCCCCGCCGCCGTGCATACTTCACGAAATTAGACTTTAAAGATAAAACAATAAGAACTATGAAAAGAGAAATCACATTATTACCCGGTGGGTTATAATGAAATTCAGTACAATACCCGGGCTCAGTAGTACCCTGCTTAAGCCAAAAGGGCTATAATGTTTTGCATTCGGTAAGGTTTGCATGATATATAATTATTAATTTAGCCATTAACGAGCAGGTGGTGTGAAAATATCTTTCTACCTTTTTACATAGGTATCTATCTACTTAGCTATAAGGTTAAGGTTGGTGCTTGTAATAGTAGGTATAAACTTATAGTGAAATCTGATAATAATAGCCACGCGTTGTTCACTATTAACTCTATTTCAGTCTTAGCGAGATCAATAATACGGCTAGCTTTAAAGGAAAAAAGTAAATAATATCATATTACTAATGGATTATTCATATGTTGTCTAAACGTCGTCGATGGACAAGGGTGTAATGGCTGTAATATCCATTAAATCTTTCAAGTAGTAACAAAACAAAGCTTTATAATTTGTTATCTCAAATTTCAACAATGGCATGAAGAGTGATAACTAATGCATACCTATCAGATTTCCTTCATAGATAACCTTTTCGGAACAATACGTAGAAAGGTACGTTATCCTTTCATTTATATAGAGGAGTTAATGGTTCTTTATAAATACAATTTTAAGTTGGTGTCATTGAATTAAGGTGTCTTAACTACGCTAAGATGTGTGGGGTGCTTCGTATTTGTTTATGTGTGCTCTGCGATCAGTTAAGTTGTTGCCAGTAATTGGAACATACCTGTTTATTTTTGATCAATTTTACACGTAAAATACACGACAAATATCAGAGCTATCAATGCTGTCATTCGTTTCCAACTGACAAGTTGTTTAAAATTTATTATGCAATTTTTCATTAACTAACAAAATTTCTATTGCATTTGCCTATGAAACCGAATTTGAGTAGGACTGACAGTTAACTATGTCCACACATACCTACCGAAATTTGATAAATGCGGAGCAACTGCTAAAAATGAATTAATTTGATTCCACCGTTTCCCAAAATTGGGAATAACAAATAAGTATTTTAATGTAAAATACATACTTTTCATATTTTATTCTAGGGATGTTACGGAGGTTCGACTTCGGCTCCGATATACCGAAACTTTCGGCTGAATTCACACCTCTGGCTTCGGCTTCGGTTTCGTCTAATTTGAAGCGAACACCTCCGGCTCCGGCTTCGGTTTCGTCTAATTTTAAGCGGAGGTTTAAACGGAGCCGAAAGTCCGTGTGCCTAGGAGTACAAACAGGTTTTGACTTGTCTCCCCAGGAATTACCCCACCTGTTTTACGACGATTGTTCATTACTCATTCGTTTAGTCATCATTGTTTTGGTTCACGAGTTCACGTCACAGCCTGCACTACCTCCACCTTCACCTCCGGCTCCGGTTTCGGATTTCGCTTTTGGGTTCGGTTTCGGATTCGCTTTCGGTTTCGTTAAAACAAATTTGAAAACTCCGGTTTCGGCTTCGATTCCGATAAAACCACCTCCGTAACATCCCTATTTTATTCCGTAACAGCAACTATCTAAAGCCAGGTAGGTACTCGATCGGCTATAGTACCAATTGTATCCTACATGGTTCAGGAACAGCTCGCAAAGAGCTTATGAATAGCACTCGCAGCTGCGTACAGACTAGAACTACAGAAACAGAATCGGTTCGGTTACGGTTCCAGTTTCCTAATGAGTAACCGGCTTTACATCCATTTATAAATGTAAATTAGCCTAAAAAAGCTGAGTGTCTGTTACTGGCTAAATAGATCATCATCAACATCAGCATCATTTCATCAGCTAACTATAAGAACTGTACGATGGTGGAAAACAAAGACACAGTAGTCTATGGGACTTGCGACTCCAGAATATAAGAGTTTGTTTAGACATGAAGAGATTTTTTGCATTAAAATTGTTTGCAGGGCAACGGCTCGAGCACGCTCGGGCTACATAATTGTTGGTCTAATCAAGACTGGTTAGCCTACAAAAAAGTAAATACTTTATGTGGCAAGCATTTTCAAGATTCATGTCGTTATTTTTAATTAATTATCAGCCGTTCTTTGCCTGAAACAGGGTCTTCTAGCTAAGGCACGCGTTATTTATTACCATCTGTATGCTCCTAGCCTATAGTTATTATTAATGTACCTACAACATGTTTTATCAATAAATGATTGTTATTTGTATTTCTTATTATTCTCTTTATTTTTTTTCCTCTTAGGCTAGGTTTTTTACAAAAGCATTTTTAAATTAAAATTAGATTATGCAGTAAGTAGGTGGTGTAAAAAGTATTGTTAACCAAATACAACAATAATTTAAAGATACTTACAGAAAAAAAGGAAAAAAATGTGTTACTGGGATAACCCTAACTAACCTCCAGCTTTATAGGCAGGTTCAGTACCAACTAGGCTAAAGTGGTTGTCAAGTACTTGACATATTGTTTTAGTTCACTGAGCTCTATCGATGTCGCTAGTAGTATAAATAGTACATTGTGATGCAAGTGCGGAAGGTTTGTCATTTCGCACGAGTCCCGAGAGAGGCGAGGGACAAGACTCGGGACGAGTGAAAATGACACTTTCGCGCGTACATCAAACGACGTTTTTTAATACAGTTGCGAAAAAATATCAAAGAAACAAATCTAAATAAAACAGTAATTAAAAGAGAGACAAAACAAAATGTATTTTCTTGCCATTGTGGGCTTTGCACATACCTGATCTACATCTGGCGTAGTTTTCACACATTTTATTTAACAATCGTATAAATCGCATATATCACAAAAATATTATTAAACAATACGTCATTACAAAATTAATTCGTGATATTATGAATGAAAGAAGCGGGAATTAAAAAGTCGGTTTAACTTTTAATTGATAGTCTTTTTTCAACAAGCCATGGTTGTCAGCATTCAGCCAAAACCAAAACTATTTTGCTAGACCTTTTATGTCATGTGGTAGTTTAATTACATTTATTTATACATGAAAAAACAGTTATTGTTAATTTTATAATTAATTTATATTTGATTTTCTGGTAAATAAATGGCGAAAAAAACAAGCGTTCATTCATCCGTCACGGCGGTCCTGCATAATCTTAGGTCTCGCGTAATACTCGTTTCCGGTCATAAGTCTACTCAATCGGATAACTTTTTGAAAACAGTTTTAGATTTTTTAGTATATGATAACCCTTTAACCTGTTTAATAAGCAATTTTAATGTTTTAAATATAACAGAAGTATAGTTTTAATGCTAAATGCTTTATTAAATAAATGGGTAAACTGATTGAACCTAATACTCTTTTGTTGGATTTTTGGATTGGACCAATAGTAAATTTAAAAAAAATTTAAAAGTAAAAAGCACTAGTGCGCGAAATCCAACTTTGCGAACGATATACAGCTACATAAAGTACCACTTTTTGAGCAACTGTATTAAAAACAAACTTTTGAAAGGTAACCTTTTTTTTGTATAAGTATAAGTAGTTATCGTTCTTCTCCTTTAGTCAGTATTATATTCTTTGCATTAAATCGAATAAAGTACCTACATAAAAATATAGGTACGCATATTTAAACAACAAACAATTACCATGTGGTCGCCAAGCTAACTGTTCAAGCGAGAGCGCCGAGCGACGTGCCGCCAGGCCTTCGGCAGTGAAGGCCCTTGCAAGTTCGCGGAGGGCTGCTGCGCACTCCCCGGCAGCAGGCGGCAGCAGCGCGCGCCGCCAGCGCAGGCTAACGGCGAGGCGGGCGGCGGCGGCAGCGCGCGCTGGCAGCGCGGCGCACGCGACAGGCTGCGGCCGGCGCAAGGCGCGCGCCGCCGCCGCCAGCGCACCGCACGCGCCTGCGCCCGCCCAGCCCGCGCACACTGCCGCGCCGCCCGCGCTCAGCGCGCCCAGAGCGCCGCTAGTTACAAGCTCTCTCCACTTCGGCCCGCATGTTTCTGTATTAATTTAGTGGTTTCTGATTTACTGCAGGTCATTCTGTCTAATTCGTAGGAAATTTCTTACAGTTCCCAACAATTGGAGGTTTGACAATATCGGCTAGACTAATACTAAATCGTGACAACCGAGAAAAAATACATTCGGCCAAATAAAACTGCTTATTAAATGAAATAAATGAAATAAATGAACTTTATTCTGCAAGTAGGCCGCAAAGGCACTTTTACAAGTCAAAAACTACTAGCGTTTCTCAAGAGACCACTGCCGAGAAGAAACGCCGAAAGAAACTCGACAGTCAGTCATTTTCTCCAAAATATGCTTATTACAATGATACTACTTAACCTACTTAAGTAAATGTAAATGGTACACAACAAAAGAGAATTGAAAGAAAAACGAGGAAAAAATAACAATAGGTATTTACAAAAAAAACATGTCGAATCGTTTGATATGCTTTCCTGCAAGAAATGAGATACAATGAAAATATTAGACTCTACGCTATTTAGGTATTTGGTTTGGGCCATGCATTTCTGTCTGTTAGATAGTCCTCAACCCTATAATAAGCCTTTGACATCAAAGTTTTTTTTAGGTAATTTTTAAGAGCTGGAAAGGGTAAATTCAAAATTTCATCGGGTAACTTATTATAAAAACGAACACATTGACCTACAAAAGACTTGTAAACTTTACGGACACGAAACTTGTGAGTGGCAATTTTATTTTTATTCCGGGTATTAAAATTATGGATATCAGAATTTTTACAGAATGATTCTCGATTCTTTATGACATAAATAATATTCTCATAGATGTATTGGGATGCTACCGTTAAAATGTTAATTTCTTTAAAGAGATCTCTTAGAGTTTCACGTGAGCCCAGGTTATATATGGAGCGAATGGCTCTTTTTTGTAACACAAAAATTGTCTGTATGTCAGCTGCTTTACCCCAAACCAGAATACCATACGACATAACATTATGAAAATAGCTGTGATAAACTAAGCGAGCTGTTTCTACATTGGTCAGTTGTCTGATTTTTCTAATAGCATAAGCGGCTGAACTTAATTTACGTGCCATAATGGCTATATGGGGACTCCATTGTAGATTTTTGTCTAATGTTATACCTAAGAATATTGCTTTATCTACAATTTCTAAACACTCGTTATTTAAAAGAATATTAGTTTCAACCGGTCTAACATTAGGCAAAGAAAATCTGACACATTTAGTTTTCTTAGCATTAAGTAGGAGGTTGTTAACGGTAAACCAATCAAGTACTTTGACCAGTGTGCCATTAACGTTAGAACATTCTATTGTTTTTCGGTCGGTTCGGTATTTGCAAGTTACAATACTAAGTGCGTACTTTGATGTGCAAATATTTTACTTAGGGCTGATTTCTCAATTGACCTACCTGTCAGATAAATGTTCGCTCTGTCCTTTTCTTTCATATGACATTAGTGAGAAAAAAATTATAGGTTTTTTTAACCAGGTTTTTAAACGTGTAAAACACTGTTTACAGTAAAGTCCACCATTAGGCGAAGTTGATTGACAAGTCAAATGCACAAATGTTGCCATAGTGTGGCCAGTTCTGTTCGTATCCATATATTACGTATTTAAGGGCTTACTACTCGTAGACTTAGGTGCCGATCTTTCGGCGCAATTTATCGGGTATTCCTAGGTGCTTACCGAGAACATCGAAAATCGAAGTTAGCAATGTTTATCTCAACATAATAACTTGTCAAATTTAAGAGTCCTTATCAGTTAAAAAACCCTTATCTATTTGGGCCATTTTTCTTAAATTGACACGTATTTTGACATTTTATCAATGTTACTATCTAGAACAGGACTATTGCGACTTAATTTCATAAACTTTAACGAACTTTTATACATATCTCATAGATTACAACATTCGAATAAGTTTGGTAGTATGTACTACGTTATGCTTAACGTTATGTTTTTATCGATATACGAGTATACCGTCAATTTTTTTTTCTACTCCTAGCAACATCTATCTGTCAGTTTACTTCGCCTAATCTAATTGTGGACTTTAGCAAATATCGCCTTTGTTAAAAGTGGTAAAAAAAAAACAGCTAAACCAATATCAAATTATCACCACATTATACAGTGCGTTACCGGCACGCGGGCTTTTATTGAAACTGATAATTATATGTTTCACTAACAATGACTTCCATGTTCCACAACTAAATTTCCTAAATCCGCACCTTCAATGTACTAGGGGCATTGCTTATGAAGTCGTCGTAGGTAGTAATCAGAACATTTATGTGTCTGATCAATTTACTTTGCTATACATTGCTGGCAATTTAAATTATGTTAGAAATTAAATAAAGTCGTAATTAGTCAAGTAATAAAATTAAGCTCATAGTTAGGTTAATTAACTATGTTTAAATACCCTACTTAACACGTTCAGAGTCCCCATACAAAATGTTTCAATTTTCTTGGACGTCCAAGCAAATTACTTCCATCACAGGTCCGTGCTTCACGTTTGGGTCACTATGAAGCGACCAGGTACGTACTTGGATTATTACAATATTGTAACATGGCCCCATAGTGAAAGTTGCTTAGTGTGATCATCCACATCACCCCCTGGCACTTAGATCACGACTTAAATATCACTATTATTTTTCAAATTCCTTGAAATTGACTAGGTACTTGTTTTTACATGCAGATGGGTTATATGTCATAAGTTTGTACTTCAACTAAAATAAACATTAAGATTAAGCAATGACGAAAAAATAGCATTTCGTAAGCGTCACTCTCCATGGAATGCTCCATATTATTCTACATATATCATTGGCTGAGTACTCACAAAACAAGCCTTCTTGTGCTCACCGTGTGTAAGGATGTCCTGTAATATTTATTTAATTTTTATGATGAGTAATGTTGATGAATGATACATATATTCTCCCACATAAAAAGAGTAGTACCTACTACTTGAATACAAGTCTCAAAAAACAGAAAAAAATCAGCCGTTAGCAGTAGCGGAACAGCCCTGGGATAGAACTCGGGGCTCGTCGGTGTCGGGGGCAATTGTGGTGTTTCCACAGTTAAAAATATCTAATATCATGATCATCAGACAAATATAATAAAATAAACAATCTAAATAAAAATATAACCGTACACTGTGTTAGTTTGCCTATCTCATTCTCCCACTTTCCACTCAATCCCTCAAAAGTTGCTGGAAGATATCCCTCATAGGGATAAGTTCGCCTTTGTACTCTAAGCTTATGTGACATGTGTATTGTTTAACCTGTTATTGTGTACAATAAAGTGCTTACATACATAGATATAATTATAGTGATTTGAGTGCGTACCTGGTCGGCTATAGTGACCCATGTACGGGGCACGGGCTTGTGGAGATAGTTCGTAGTAACCCATGTGTGGGGCACTGGGCTGTGAACGTGTTAAATATTAGCCCGCACACCGGTAACACACTGCATTATGCCTACACATTTTTAGTTGCTCTTATCTTGGTGGCGCCCGGGATTGCCTAACTTGCTCCACCACCTCGTTACGAAGCCGCTTACATTACGTGTTTCGGCAATAATGTACTTGGAAGACGTTTAAAATATATTATTTTACTTTTACTTTACCTTCATAGGTAAGAATGCGGATCGGGTGATGAGTCAAAGTGGATTTGCCGACTGAACGCGCGTATTGGTGAAAGCGTGCTTCTGAAAAGAGATCCTCGGGGTGCGGTGCGACGCAGGCGGCCCGCAAGAGTAGCAGCATCGTGGGGTCTGCGGCGCGTACGAGCGACGGCGCGGCGGGGCCCGCGAGCAGCAGCAGCAGCGCCGCCAGCGCGGGCGGCAGCGCCGGTCACGGGCAGCGCCCGCCCGCGCCGCGCCGCCCCGCTTCGCGCTCCGACGCTCTGATGCGTTCCGCATAATTGCGCCAGATCAAACGCCCGCTGATCACTTGTGTCACGTTCATAATGCGATCGATGCCTTACTTAGCTTGTTTTCTTTTCTGGACGGGATAAAAATAATTTCTGAGAAACCTTTGGTATATATTTAAAACTACACATTTGTGTTTAAGCGGTTCTTTATAGTCTGGGCTAAACGGGGGTAATGTAAATATTATATAAAGTATTATAAAGATGTCTGTCTGACTGTAGAATGATAGCAGTCGGTAAACCAAGTTCGGGCGGCTTGAAAGCTTCTTGCGGTTTTATTCTAACGATCAAGTTGCCCACTCACTTGACAAGCCTAATCCCAATAAAGTTTAGTTTCGACTTGAGTAGGAAGGTCTTTCCGTAAAAACTAGTACCTACGCCAAATCTTGGGATTAGGTAAGCGGACCCCGGGCATCCTTCAGGACCGGGATAACGCTAGCAGGATAATGACCTATAGTATGTACCAACATTATACAGATATTATATCTTCAAACATCTTAAAGGTCCTATTTTCACGGAGATGTTATGATGAGTAGCTATGTTATGTATTAACTAATTGACCACAGCAAAGAAATAATAACATTAAGCAGGCAAAATTACATGTTAAAATGGCTTTCTGAAAAGTAAATGAGCCACACTGGCTACGAAAAAATAAAAAATGTTTTTTACCTTTATAACCCTAATATTTATCACACGAGCGCGGCTTAGCCATAGTTGTAATTATGACACATAGGTACGAACACATAGACAATGTGAATTCATAGTTCCTATGCTGACGCACACATATAGACAATGTGCATGTATATTTCAACACACAACCATGGCTCACCCACGTTCGTGAGATAAGAGTAAGTATCTACCGTAAGGTGAATATTTGAAAATGATTTATTTTGTTTTTGTGATAAATGTCGTGATATTCAAGTACAACTCAAGTAGTCGTATTCGTTGAGAATGATTTCAAGACGTTTCGATAATTTATGTCATAAGTATATAATAAGAATAGACATGATGTTCGGTGCAATGCACCTTGCACCTTACACGTGAGTTCGCCTCGTGCGCTCAATCAGCGGAAACCACAGCGATTAATACATTTATATTTAACCTACTTTAGTGTACTTTTCGGAGCTATCGCGACCGGGTGCATTCGAACATTAACATTAACATTCATTTTACTAACATTATTTTATAACATTTATATTAACTTTTTAAACAATAAACCTTTTTATTACTCCTCTCCGGACTTTAGAACATTCACCGCAAACCCGCTCTTCACATTGGTCCTTCAAACCGTGGACCTCGCGCGCTAGGATTGAATAGTGAGTGAGTGATTGAACTGGTTAACATTTGTGGTTGAGCTGTGACTGAAGGAGAGGCGTAACCAGCAGCAACAGCAGCGAGGCAGGAGTTGGTAACGAGTTGACAACGTACATTGAAGACCTTCAAGTAAGATCTTTCCTATTTTACTAACAAAACATAAAGATGGCAAGCGTCATCCGTCAAGAGGAGATTCAGCGCATCATTGAGTCTATGCTTACTAACTTTAAGAAAGATAGTGCTGAAAGGAAGAAAAAGACCGAGTATTTTAAGAAACATTTAGACGAATTGAATACCTTGTGGCAAGAATTTATATTCAATCACGAACAGATAGGAATGGTTGAGAGTCAATCTTATTCGGTACTTAGTTCTCTTTTGAACGCGGGTTATCAGGCGCTCACGACAGGAGTACCGCCACAGTTACAACCAGGAACACTTTCTTGGGCCAGGGATGAAGAAAAACAAAAAGATCAAGTCGAGGGAGCTGCCCCCGCTAAGCAAGGTGAAGCATCACGAGAGCCTCAGGATTAGGGCAGTGCGAAGCCTTAAACACCACTTAAAGCGAGTAATCGAGGAACAAAAACATACTTACGAAGAATACGCCACCATTTTGGCACAGATAGAAAGCCTGCTTGAATTCACGGCCCTTATGCCCATTGACTGAAGATATAGAGGACCTTGACTTTCTTACACCATCCCACTTTCTAACAGGGCGAGCTGGTGGAGCAGTGATCGAAACAGAAGAAGACGCTAGAACGAGATGGCACCTAACTCAAAAAATATTTAGAGATGGAAATTCGAATATCAGAGTCAATTGTCAGCCAGACCAAAGTGAAACACACCTCAGAAGAATCTTGAAAAAGATGACCTGGTAGTAATACACGACGACAACCTACCAGCGGGAAAGTGGGCCCTCGGACGTGTTGTAGACGTTCAGACCGGACCGGACGGACATGTCCGAGTCGTCACCTTAAAAACGAAAAATGGGCTCCTAAAGCGACCAGTAGTAAAACTATATCTCTTACCAATACCAAAGGAAACAGAACCACAAGAAAAACAATCCACCATGCCTGAAAACAAACAAACAAGCAGAAACCTAACAAAAAACTCGAATGTGCAATTACAATCTTTATGGCATTAATATACCTTATGTCCCTGGTAACAATGGGATGCTGTGTTCAAGTAAACCGCGTAAACGAAAATAAAGAACTATATTTCGATAACATTGGAAACATGCTGCTTCTAAAAGATGAATGGAAATTAATAGCCTATCAGGACCTCAACCCCTATTGGGATAACGGCCTACAGAAAATATAACACCCAACTAGAGAACATATGCAAACAATTAAAAACATTAACACACTGTGACATCATTACATTACAACTACGTCAGTCTTATGACGAATTACAACACTATAACCGTATTCTATAGAGTCAACAGTTGAAACCGCGCTGTAGTCGTGTTTCCACGAAGACGGCGCAAACACTTTGTTTGCGGTTGAAATATCGCAAACACTTTGTTTGGAGTCCTGGATTACAGGTTCGCAGAGCAATATCAAAAGGACATTTTACTAACAAGAAACAACGAGAAACACGTCGCCAACCTTTGGAAAAACCAGATATCGATAATAGAGGCCGAATACAACATGTTATTAAGAAACAAAGATGCTATCGAGAAACAACACAAAATGATACACGCTCATTTAATTAGCCTAGATCAAGGGACTTCCGCATTGCAAAAGGAAGTAAGTAACGCTAATTCAACATTATTGCGATGGCCGCTAACAACCTACTCAGCCACTTAAGAACTATTCAGGATAAGTACCTTATTCGAAACCCTTACAAACATATATAACGGGAAAATGAACATACATATCATTAACCCTCAACAATTTCAAAGAGAACTCAACATTATATCTGGACAACTAGGAAGCGATCTATTCTTACCAGTAGATAACATTCAAACAAATTTGCAAAACATATATCACCTATTAAAGATTAAGCCAAGATAACTGACCAATACGTGATAATAAAGATTCGTATTCCCCTAGTGAGCCGAGACAGCTATTACGACTTATACCTATATAACACAGGGCTGGAAGAAACATGATATCTATTACTCCTATAGAAAAATACGTGGCTATTAATTTACGGAAGGATGCCTATTTGCCTTTAACGGGAAAAGAAATAGAGCACTGCATTATTCGAGACGCACCAACATACATGTGCAACCTTAAAACTCCGGTCTTCAAAATGAATTCCGACAAGGATCTATGCATTAAAGATGACAATTATCAATGCAAAACAAACATAGCCGCTTGTCAAAACAAATGGATAAGTCTATCAAAAGTGAATCAGTACCTTTACTTTTGTTATGACGCGTGTCAATTGCGTGCACTATGCAAGAGTCGGGTTACATCCCAGACAGTAGTCCAGACGAATATTATTAATGTAGACGAGAATTGTGTTGTGAAAACTGATAACTTTTCTATTCACACGCATCAAGACATGCAAAGCAAGGTCGACTTAAGTTTTAACATAAAAACACCCGACATAGATCCTATAAACCACATTATAAATATAACGTTACCCGAATACAGAAATAATAGCCTGGACAACTATGATGAGCGCCAATTACACGACATCGGAGATAAAATAAAGATAATGAACCGAACCACTTTTGGATAATTACTCAACAAACGACATACATCACTATACCGCTATATACTGTCTATGGGGTGTAGTGATAATCGGAATTATTATTTACGCAACCCAAAAAACACGCTGTCAGTGGAAAATCAAAGCAACTCCTTCCCCAGTGAACAACGAGGTGCAAGAAGCGCCTTCTCCAGCACAAGAGGTAGAGCAGAGCCGAGCGAGGGACGCCTTCCCCGCCCCCCGCAGCCCCCGCAGGCATCGCGGGCTAGTGCGCCAGTATAGTGTTAGTGATAGTGATAAGTGCAGTGTAAGTGCGCGAAAAACACAACAGTGTTGTGATGATGACATTGAGATGAAACAAATGGACAGAGGCACTTCACCGATATTTAGAAAGCTATCGTTTAAAGATTAATTATTTAGTTGTATTAAATATTGTTGACCGTCTTGTATCACTTAGATTTTCTTTCTCATCTCATCTCATCGTTTGCCCCCGGCAAGATGTTCGGTGCAATGCACCTTGCACCTTACACGTGAGTTCGCCTCGTGCGCTCAATCAGCAGAAACCACAGCAATTAATAAATTTATATTTAACCTACTTTAGTGTACTTTTCGGATCTATCGCGACCGGGTGCATTCGAACACTAACATTAACATTCATTTCTACTAACATTATTTTATAACATTTACATTAACTTTTTAAACAATAAACCTTTTTATTACTCCTCTCCGGACTTTAGAACATTCACCGCGAACCCGCTCCTCACATGGTAAAAATAGTTTCACTGTTTACAACGTTTCACGGTTCAGGGTTTCAGTTCTTAATTTTTTTATCCCTTAAATTTAAATATATGTCAAGTTGTGACACGAGAAATATTGCAATTTTGTGTTGTTTTTCATTTTTATGGTTTTAAATATACAAAATGAAATTTTTAAGTTACTTAATAATGCACCCACAAGAACTCTTATTGTATAATCAAGTCACATTCATTAATTGAGACTTCCTGTTATTACTTGAGCACAAACTATGAGGACACTCTTTTTCGTCGTTTCAAATATTCACCTTGTACATAAGTAAAGATAAAAAATACGTCTATGGAGATATGAAACCGCTACCAAAAGCTATCGATTAACAAGAGTTGATAAATACTAACATGATTAATGATATGTATCATTCGGAAAAATTATTACATTTTACTTGTTCTGATCTGATCCGACATCAAATTAATGTTTTTCGGAATAAAAGAGATAAAAATCATCACCACAAAACTTTTTTTGTAAACCTAGTTATCCAAAAAAAATAAAAAAAAATCTCTATTCGTTTCTCATTTGATGATGCACTACGATGCTCTAACTAATGCATAAAATAATTACATAAGAAATTTTCTGTTCTCTCTAATTGATGCGTGGTGTAGTACCCACCTACCTACAAATCACAAAATCATTGCTGCGACTACTGGACATAACTGCCCCCCACAAAAGGAATAAAATTAGTACTTATTTAAAAACCTGATCAACGCTTTTCACTTCATTTGCGAGAAAATGAAACACTCGTTTCTTATATTCGTTTGTGTGTAAGTAACTCGGCAAATGAAAGTCGAGATTGAGATTTATTAAAAAAGGCAATATCTACGTCAAATGTGTCAAGCGTTACTTAATTGTCGTGTCAATGGAAAAAAAACTTTTGCTTGATCATTTATGGGTTAAAACAGCGATATAAATAACGAGATTGTGTTATAAATGTACAGTCAAGTGAAAAAAGGCCCATCAACCCTGTGTAAAACACCTATAGGATATATCTTTATAAGTCAAACTGCTGCGTTTAGTACTACGTGACTTATTTATAATACGGTACATTAAATAGAAAAAATGCAGAGCAGCACTTGCGTAAACAGACCGAAATTATTTGTGGACAATACTTAAGTATCAGGTATGCGTTTGTCGGGGTGGTCAACATATTGGGCTTAGCATATTCTTTTCCACGATGTATTTACTTAGATACAAAAAATGTCGACTATTCATGATACTTAGTCAAAATTTATTATGTAGCTAACATAAAACTTATTCAATAGGTACCTAATTTATGTGTAATGTTTGTGTACGATTTGAACAAATATATCTCTTAATTTTAAATCTCAGACATTCACTAAGATTTTATCAAACTCCATCAAACTGTTAATGCAGTATTCGTTCTTAGGTTATATTATGTAAAACACAATAACTCATTCACATTAACTATGATTGAATTGAAACCATATGACTGAATAGATTTGCTAAACATAATATTTCTGGACATTTGGATAGAATACTTCCTTTGTTTGTTAACTAGAAATATACCGAAACTTAGATATAAAACGTTCTCGCAATATGAAAAGCTCCTCGTTATCGCACGTGTAAAATAAAGCCATCAAAATTAAACGCACAAGTAGTTACTCTGAAATACTATCGAAAATGCAGATGAATGTATTGTTAATATAAAAGTCGCTTGGCATGTTTCTTAAATAATTAAAAGCAGTTAGCAAAGTGTTTTATAGGTTTTAAAACTTACGGCAGCGCTCATGCTCAGCCACTGGGTCCAGGTCACTTATTTCTTTAACGGTTGGTTAAGCTCGAATTTAATTGAATTAATAAATTTATTTAAGTGTGAGCAGAATGTATCATAAGTTTATGTAACGCGTGCAGCGTGTTTAAAGCGTGCAAATTGTTAGTGAAATAGCGAAGTCCGGAGCAAAGTGGTTCGGTACGAAAAGCGCAGCGCACGGTGTGTGCGAGGTGCGAGCCTCGGTGCAATGTGTGTTCAGGTCGCGGCGGATGGCGCGCCGGCACTAGCACTACCCGCGCCACCCGCGCCACCCGCGCCGCCGCGGCCGGGCACGCGCGCTCGCCGGCACCCCGGCGCCCACGGCCGCGGCACACCCCGCCAGACCCCGTCGCGGCGCGACGCGCATGTCGTGTCCACGCTCTACTACAACAACATGACCTACACCCGCTACCCTCAATTCTCTTACTTTGACAGTCAGTGCCGGATTAAGCTAGCGCGGGGCCTGTAGAAAATTCTATAAAGGGGCCCTTGGTTTGCTTTAGGTTAATCAATCAATCATTTTCTTGTAAAAATATATCTTTGCTGTAAGGCATAGAAATAGTCATAAAAGTATGACACAAAAATGTATTAATCAAATTTATTAAATAATTATAAAATTACGCAGTTTATTACAATACAAATACAATTACAGTAAACAGTATTACGTTACAAAATAATAACATAATATGTCAATGTCATTTAAATATTCTTGTATGAAGTACATAGTATACAAAATATAGATGACATCATAGCTGGAAAATGTAAGTACCTGGCTCTCCACCCGAGTCTAAAATAAGCTAAGATTCTTCCTCACATTTCCCGAAAATAAAATTTTCCATACCTACGCGAACTTCCCTACAGGACAGTACCTACCTTGTATTTTTTAGCATTAGAAAGAATGACAGAGAACGACTTAATCACTTTTGTTGTATCGGAGCTCCTTTAAATATTTATTTTATTCTGTTTTTTTAGTATTTGTTGTTATAGCGGCAACAGAAATACATCATCTGTGAAACTTTCAACTGTCGAACTTTCACGGTTCATAAGATACAGCCTGAGGGGCTACCGCGAACCGAAAACGAACGAAGTTCGAATATCTCGCTCTCTGTCGCACGAACTAGCAAGTGCGACAGAGGAGACATTCGAACTTCGTTCGTTTTTGGTTCGCGGTAGCCCCTCTGGTGACAGACCGACGGACGCACAGCGAAGACTTAGTAAAAGGGTCCCGTTTTACCCTTTAGGTACGGAATCCTAAAAATAGCTTCATGGCATTATTGTCGAAGCCGGAAAGGAGGAAAATGCAGGCTGAGTATTAGTTTTAATTTAATTAATACGAAGCCTCTGCAATTGCCATTCCAGCCGATAATATAGTGGTTTTCTCAAAAATAGGGGAATATTATAAGGTTTGGTAAACATAACCCGACCATTGACGTTCTACTAAAAAACCTAATGGTTTCTCGCTGTTTATGTTTTTTAAACAAAATCGTAAATGTATTTTTTTACCGATTTTAGCATTTGAATCGGCTGTAAGTATACATGACTTGTGCCCTCTCTTAATACCACCTTACCTTTTTAAAAAGTTTCGAACTAGACTTTTAATGGAATTAAAAGGCATTGCATTCCAGGCGCGTGGAGCCTGCGGGCCATTTTAGAAAAAAATATTTTTCGATCATAATATTACTCTTTTTATAATATGGTTAGAAAGCGTGGGTGCGCGGGCCCCCCTAATGTGCGGGGCCCGTATCATTTGCTACTCTTGCTATATGGCTAATACGCCACTGTTGACAGTAGATGGAGGCTCCCAATACGAACTTTATTTATAAAAATTCCTGTTAAAAACATATGCTCTTAAATGGGTACCATCTAAAACATAAGTGTGAAATCAGAGGCAAGTTCATTATTAAAAATATGCGTCGTTGTTGACTTCGCCGACAACAGAATTGAGACATGGGTACCATGTTCTGTGTAGAAAATCCTGAAATTCATTTCACTTGGGATTGGGATGTATTTGAAGGTCAGGATTTGACTTGGCCAGTTTATACCAACAAACCAAATTTTAGAAAATTAAACACAGACAAATATAATACAGCCTGTACGTAAAAACCAGCCTTAAGTCAAATCCTGATCTTGAAATACATCCCGAGCGAAATAAATTTTAGGATATTTCAGAACTTGGAAGCCTTAGATCTGAATCTAGGGGCACGGCAGTGCCCCTAACAAGTCGAGCAAAATAAAGAGGCATGGCTGTACCCATACCATACCATCCTTTTTTCGAAGCGATTCAGGCCATTTTCATCATCCTGTAATTTTGTGCTGGTTAAAGCTAGAATTTTCAGTATGCCATAATATGACTTAGATATATTCTCAACAATATTCAATATAAACTTCTTGTTTGATAAATTGCCCGTCAAAGTTCCTTAGTTTTGTCACTGACACACTTACCGGTCATTATAATTCTAAGGTACTTCTAGCAGACCCCACAAGCTTCAAATATTAAAAAAATATAAATATTAATATTATTATTATTATTTTTTTTATATATTAATATTATTTATGTTTTTAGCCTATCAAGTATTAAAAAACCTAAAAATATTTCAATTTAAGTCACGTTTTAAAGATATACGAACTGCATAATTAAGTAAGTTTGTAATCCCATACAAATACATGCGATACAAAGTTATGTTTTTGTAGTTCCTGCATTTAATGAAAAAAATCAACAATCTTTGGTTAGAATTGTTTACAACTTAGGGTTTATCCATAAATACCACGAGGCTCCGAAGGGAAAGAGGGGCTTACGAAAACCTCACCACTGATCACGTTGGGGGACGGGGTGTACAAGGTAACCTCACGTGTATTTTTTTTACTGTACCTACAAATTGTGAAATGAAATAAAACTTGCTCATGTCGGAAATTATAAATCTTCATTTTCGCACCTCAAAAACAGCAAGTTTAGAACCTCGCAAACTAAACCAAGGGGGAGGGGTGTCTAAAAGTGGCCCAAAAACCTCGCGTTATTTCTGGATAAGCTCTTACAACTATTCCAAATTTTAAATCGATATCATAAAAAGTTGCTGAGATACAAAATCTGTGACAGACGGCCAGCCGAAGTCGAGATTTTGCTTTGAACCTTTTAGGTCGGTAACCTTATGAAGAAACATTCACAAACGGTACGATCAGGCTTAACCTCTTCACCGTCACATTAGATTTCGTAAGTTGTGTCTCACACGCCAAAGTCACAGAACAAACGACCGAAAATGAACCGTACTTGACAGCCCGTAGGTTGCTTTACATCGATTTGATATGAAGTCATGGCGTGTGGGGCACTAAATGTACTGACTTTATATCAAGTGAATGGCGGCAAATAAGTTAAGCTGAACAAGATACGACACTATAGCTGTGGCCGGTGATCTTGACCACGAGAAAACAGAGACTCCGTCAACAGACGAGACCTTTTAATTATGATTATAATGAGGAAGACATTGTGTGCCGTTTTTTAAGGCGCATTAGACATTTAAATTTTCCTAGTTCCGCAGCAAAAGCTCTGTCAGCTCCTCTCTAGTTCTCTACGTCTCTGAAAAGCTTATTAAAATGTAAGTTATTCATTAGCATAGCGTCCTGCGCCAGCGTAGTAATTGAAATTAAAAATAAATGTCGTCGTGCACCGTATGAATACAATAAGAAAATAAATAACGAAGTCTAGGTGGTGGTCAACCAGGCGCGCGCACCTACGTTATGCGTACTAACACTAACTTAACACGTTCACTGTCCGAATCCGAATTGTAACCTTACGGGTTGTAATAGAGGCTTGCAGTGACCCTTATCAGGGTCACGGACTGTGAATGTGTTAATACCAGTTCTGTCACGCATGCGAGCCGTGACACTGACACTTCAACTCGGAATGCGTAGAGGTGAACCCTCGCGAGAAATTGGAATGCGTATGATGAGTATCAGATTGGTCCCCAGATTCGCAAGGTTTAGACATATTTGATCATGAAAACGAGCTAACACTATTTTTTATGAATACATACTGGTGTATGAGTTTGTGATTATTATATATATATATATATATATTAACTATATTGTATCGCCAAAAGGGGTAGGGTCTTTCTTAGCAATTGTAAGTTAAACGATGAAGATGGAAAAGGAAATGTCATATTGCAGTGATAGGATTCAGATTATACATACTCATTATTTGGATTTTCTTGGCGTTGTTTGAGTATTCCAAAGTTGGTCGAAAGGACCACTTATTGTGATCATTCAGTACTGCATGATCACTTGATACAGACTTAAAATAATTGAATGACGATCAATGATCATGAAACTAAAGAAAAAACATGTCATCGTTAGTGTCGATTTTTCAATCGCCAGATAAAATTATCGGTCAGTTAAAATTATGGCTGTCACTTTCTAATCTCACATTAAAGAAAAGGAAAGAGCTAACATTTATCTGAAAGATACTCTTATCTGGGGATTGAATAATCGGCCCTAAGTCCGGTAAACTATAAGTTAACTATTTCGATTCCTAATCTCTTTCGGCTGTAAAAAGGAGAAAGCGTCATAATCACTTGGTATACCGAAGTAGCTTATGAATCCTCTTTACGCATGCCTAAAGACCATTCAATCAAACGCAGAGTTAACATACTTATTCGTCGATTCTATTCCATAGGTACTTATCTTTCGTACCCCATCATAAGCTCCACTTCAAAGTTTTCAATATTCAAGATTCTAATTGTATTCGTGAGAAACAAGCGATACGTGATATGGGACAGAGGCATAATAAAATAACAGTCGTGTCACGAAATTGACTCAACTCAGCATAATGCCGGTATTACAGCCGGCGCTGGTCTTCCGTTGGGCCCATTAGGTGTATTTTCTGTTTGGCATTCAGATTTTATTCTAGAGACTGTCTAGCCCTTAACATGGCAAGGCATGAAATAACACCGATCCCTATCATGGTCCTTAAAATGATTTTAATAATAGTGTTTGGTCAAAAAGTACTGTAATGCAGAAAAAAAACCGTTCAAGTGCGAGTCTGACTCGTGCACCGAGGGTTCCAAACACAGGTCGTGTACCCGTCCCAACCCCATTTAATTTTGAAAATATCTTAATAGCGCGATGTACAAAATACAAATTGAACACCGTGGGTACAGCGTCACAAGTCATTGTTGTGACTTTAAACCAAGCACTAACAACTTCATAAATTTTAGTTAACCCATAGGTTCTTAACAACTAGGCAGGCAGATATCAAAGCACAATCTATTTAATCTCCTATATTAAACATTAAAATTATTACGGCTCGATGGGTCAGCATGTTTTGGCATATATTTATATCGCAAGCGCTTTAGAGGCCCTATCTAATCTATTGTTTTTCATGCGACTATGCATGTAATTGCTAGAACATTAGGGGCTGAAATGCGTTGATTTTAATTGACATATGTCGTTTTGGTGTCGAGATCATTTAGCTCTTGTAATATCAGAGTCCCATATATACGAACTAAATCTATCAAAATAATAGCTCATCATAATCAAGTACAAGCGTAATACTCTACTTGTAACTACGATCGTAAAAATAAAAACTAAATAATGCAAAAACCTGCTTTATCTTAGCCACGATAAGACTCAGTGTAAAATTATGTTCAATTCAATTGTGTAAAATATGTTCATTAATATTAGCTTCAACTTCACCTAATGTCATCGGTATAAAATGACACGTCTGTGCCAATGACGTTGTCAAATGTCGTGATATTGACAACTGTCTATTTATAGAGTCGCCTCACCATACGTCCTTATTATATCTTGACCCTAACATTCGTGACAAATATGTGCATATTCGGAGGTCAGATTTATACTGGTTTTTCTGAATCGATTTTTCCGGTCGTCAGCAGGCATTGTAAATATCTACATGCCTCTGGTCTGGTTCATAAGTTTAAATCCCACACCCAAATTCATCAATTTGAGGGATGATTTAAGGGACAAAAAGTATCACTCGTGTTAATCCAGGCTAAAAGCTCTATATATACAAAGTTTCATCATAATCCATTCAGCCGTTTTTGCTTGATTGAGTAACAAACATCCAAATATTGAAACATCCTAACTTTCGTATGTATAATATTAAGTAGGATATTTTATAAGATTTCATTACTTTAGACTTTTTCCTGTACTTGTAGTATATAACGATATTACTTGCCAAAGTTCATAGTTCTAGGTCAACGGGAAGTACCCTATAAATTTTGATTCCCTTGAGAGTGTCGAAATATACGTTTTTTTGCGACATAAACGCCCGTATCTTTCTTTTACGTTAACTTAGAAGTATGATTTTTTCACAGCTTCAAGGGACTTTAGTATAAGATTTTAATTTCAACTCGATACCTCCACGCCTTTCCGAGATAAAGGGTCATAACAGACAGACAGACAGACGGACAACAAAGTGATCCTATAAGGGTTCCGTTTTTTTCCTTTTGAGGTACGGAACCCTAAAAAGATCAGAAACATTTTGAAAGTATGTTTTTCAGGATGTCCTTAAAAACTGACGTTACCACTTAGATATTAACTATCATTTTTATATGACGTATTTTTTGAGTTGTGAGGTACAACTTTTTTTACATAATTTTAGTTCACACTGGAAAAAACTGTTTATAATAACGTGAGCAGAAAATTACGGCGATGCTTCTAGCATCTATCTCGAGGAGTAGATTATGAAAAAGGGATAGTGAGTGACCACTACCCTCCAGAGAGCTCGTATTGATCTGTTTCTCGTCTCTGGTACTCGCCATAACCGCAGTGGAGTCGTAAGAGCACCTATGCTCCAGGTTGGAAGTCAAAATTACTTGAGTTATTAATTTCAAGTTTTCATCTTAAATGAGCCTTTTCTAACCTTTCTTGTGAAATTACCTAACATAAATTTAAGACTGCTCATTGTTTTTTGTATTTACTACCCGACAAACACAGATCGACGCAAATTCCGCAAATCTCTTTAATTCTACTGCCGCTTGTACACAAAATAAATGCTACCTACCGTTGTTGTTTGTGCAAAAACAATTGCACAAAACTTGTGTTTTTATCGACTTAGTTAATTTTCTTGCCTGTAGGCGCATTAAAATTTTACGGTACATCAAGTACCTGTAATAAGAAATGAACAGACACGCTTCAACGGCTAGACTACTATTTTTATTTATTTTTCGTTTTGACTATCTTATTGTTTTATAATGTCTTTTTTACAAATTGCATCATGATTAATTCTTCCTTATTTTAAACAATTGCTGAAGGACACGAGCGTGCGTCACCGCACCTGCGTGCCTGCGATACACATACACACACACACAGCAACTTTCGCTCGCGCAGCGCGAGAGTACATTTAGACAAAATTGGTTTAGAATACTCAAATCTAAAAAAATATCAGCAAATGTTTCCTCTCAAAATTACAAATAACACATAGTCCAGGTACATCATCATTACAATTGGATTGAATCAAAATATTACAAAAACATATTTTTCATCAGGACCTGCATTCGACAATATATGTACAACATTAAAAGTAGTACGTAATGATGAATAATTTAACAAACATAAAATTAGTACCGATAAACAGATTACTTAAATATATATTGAATACAAATGTGTACGTGTGTTCAGGATACACCTCTCTTACAGGATCACAGAATATGTATATCGAAAAAAAATAGTGAATAGTTAAGAAGTCTAGACGCACGGCGCAGAGGGGCTACTCCGAACTTCGAAATTCGACCTTCGTAGCGTGCCGTCCCTTTTATTCATATAGTGAATAATACGAGAGTGAAAGGGATGGCACGATACAAAGTTCGGATTTTGAAGTTCGTCGTACAGGGCTAGATTCAGAAGGTCTTGCTCCGGGTGTTTCCGCTTAGGCTATCACGGGAAGCACTGTGACAGATCGATAGACACGTCGTGTGCGGCCGCTGGCCGGTGCCGAGGTGCCGTCCGTGCACGCCGCTGGGCCCAGTGCCTCGCCTCACCCTCACACCGCCTCCTGGCCCACATAATCTTATATTACACTTTTTGCTACGCTGATATCACTCAACATCCTGAACTCGTGTCTAATGCTAAACACTAGCCCCCTTATTAACCAACCTAACCAACCTAACCTATCTTTCAGGATGCCAATTGCTTAGTCTGTACAACTGACAAACTGGCCATTATATCCATATATCGATCACCATCGTACAATGACCTTAATAACTTTTATAACAGCTTGGAAAATTTGCTAAATTCGCTTAATCACATCCCCAATGTAGCTGTGGTTGGAGATATAAATGTAGACATAAAGCTGGGGAATAATGATCGTCACTCAGAGGAATATTTGACGATCACGTCTGCCTTAGGACTTATTCCTGCACATCGACTACCGACTAGATATGAAAATTGTCTAGATCATATTATGTTAAAAACAAAATCTCCCAATTCTGTTATTATTCTAGACACCCATATAACTGACCACTTACCTATATGTCTCTGTCTTCGCATTCATAATAGCGACAAGTCACCTCCAAATACTTTCTCTCGATATAATTATGCCGCCATAAATAAGGATTTAGCCACTATGGACTACGGACGGGTCATGGAAGCGACGGATGCAAACTTTGCCGCTAATTTACTTGTTCACTTAATCCAGCAAGTCGTCTCAAAACACTTAGTCACTAAGCTGGTACCTAGGAAAATTCGCATCATCAAACCATGGATGACTCCAGGGCTGGTACGGTGCATACGCAATCGTGACAAAATGCATCGCCAATTAAAACAAAACCCTGGTAATGAGGTCCTAATAATAACGTATAAACGTTATCGTAATTTTTGTAATGCACTACTCAGAAAATTAAAAACTTATGAAAGAGGTGAATTGGAAAAGGCAAAGAACAACCCTAAAGCAACATGGAAAGCTATTAAATCAATTACTAACTGCAGTCGTAAAAAGCAGCCTCCTAATGAACTATTACAACAGTCTGTCGATGCCCAAACATCTATAAACTCAGTGAATAACTACTTTATTAATATTGGGAAAAATTTGGCCTCCAAAATTCCTACCCCTTCTTGCACTTCTATTGCAGGCATTTCTCGGAACCCTCCTTGTAACTCTTTTTCTATCTTACCGACTGATGCAGCGGAAGTAGAGAGAATTATAATTGAACTGCGAGGTGATTGTGCAACAGGGTGGGATAACATTCCTGCAAATACTATAAAACAATCTAAACAAGCCCTGATACCTCCCATTACACATATATGTAACCTCGCCATAAACGCTGGTATCTTCCCTGATGTTTTAAAAAAAGCCATAGTACATCCGATTCATAAGAGTGGAGATAGAGCCAGTGTCACTAATTACAGACCTATATCAATTCTTAGTTCATTATCAAAAATCCTAGAAAAAATTATAAATAAAAGGTTATTATCGTACCTTAATAAATACTCTATCATTGCACACATCCAGTATGGTTTTAGAGCAGGACTCTCAACTGAAGATGCCGTATATGCATTCACTAAATCAGTTGTAAATAAATTGGATAATAAAATGAAATGCTACGGTATATTTTTAGATCTCTCCAAAGCTTTCGACACTGTCTCTATCCCTACCTTATTAACTAAGTTAGAATTTATTGGAATTCGCGGTCAAGCTCTAAAAATCATGAAAGATTACCTATCAAATCGCACACAAAGTGTTAAGATTAATTCCTTTTTAAGCAGTGATGAGATTATCTCTCATGGTATTCCACAAGGGAGTATTCTTGGCCCAACGCTTTTCCTTATTTATATAAATGAGCTGTGTCAAATGGCCCTTCCCAGTTGTGACATTTTTACATACGCAGACGATACAGCACTTCTAGTATATGGTAACTCATGGACTATAGCTAGGGAAAATGCGGAATGCTCTCTCTCGATGGTTATGGAATGGCTTTCTATCAATAAATTGACCATGAACATTGAGAAATCCAAGATCATTCGTTTCTCATTACCGAACTCGCAACCACCTGGCAAGGAATCTGATGTTGTAAAAGCCCACTCTTGTTCGCAATCTCATCACTCTGCACCAATCGAAACGTTGTCGATGGTATATCAAACCCTATGTGTCTCAATTATTGCCTATTGTATTCCTATCTGGGGTGGGACATATAAAACACTACTCATCCAAGCGGAGCGTGCCCAAAGAGCGATCCTGAAGGTGATGCTCTTTAAAAGAAGAGATTATCCGACCGTCCAACTCTACTCAGAATCGCGCCAACTGACGGTCAGACAAATATTCATTCTACGTGCAATTCTGCGCCAACACTCTCTTTTGCCATTGGATAAGTCAATCGCCAGCAAAAGACCAACTAACCCTGTGTGTAAGACTGTTTCCTGTCGTACATCTTTCGCACGTCGACAGGCTATTGCGCAGATTCCGCGGATTTATAACAAAATAAACAAATTGTTCCCAATTTATAAACTAACTAAATTTGAACTTAAAAACAAATTACAGAATTAGCTGCGGACTTTAACGTACGAATATACTGAAAATCTTTTGATAATTATTGTTTGAGAGATACCCTTGTCAAAGAATCAGATTTATAACCTTTACTTTAATTGTCTTTTCCCCTTATCACTTAATGAAGATTGTGCATCACGTCTACTTTGTCACTTTGTATTTTTAGTTGTAACCCAAATTGTAATGTAAACCTATATCTAAATTCATAAATTCATAGTTCTTATAAAGTTAGTATTTATAATGAATATTAATGAACTACAATTTTAATACTTAAATTTGTATGTACTTTATTTTGCATCTTACAAAACACTGTTATTGATACTCCGATTCATCTCAAATGCTAATTACTATTGTCCGAATCGGCATTTATGTAATCTGACACTGAAAAAGAGATAAATCTAACTCCCGAGACACAGGTCTCCCACCTAGTTCGGGGGTCGGAAATATCGACCACTACTTTTAGGCGTTGTTGTACTGTCCAGATGAATTTCTATGATGTATTGTGATTGTTTGTAGCTATGTACAAAAATAAAGCATTATTATTATTATTATTATTCATAAAACTTAACCAACCCCTGCGAACTAAACTGTGTTATGCAACAACTTGGAATGCGAAATGCTGATTCACATTAACCTGTAGTTGAATTTATACGAATTATGCATCGTTTTTAGGGTTCCATACCAAAATGGTAAAAAAAGCCCTTCATGGTCAACTGATCCCACATAAAATTCATCCCGCGGGCTGAATGGCCCCTTTTGATTTTTTTCGTGGGTGACTCGACCCAACTGAGCCTACAGGCCCAGTTAACCACTTATCCCACTTACAGGTCTACTCAACCCGCGGGCTCATTCAACCACTCTTAGCATTAAAGAGTCTTCTCAGCCCGCAGGCTCAGTTTACCACTCTCTATTAGGTATGAGTTGTCTGAGCCCGCGGGTTTAGTAGCCCTATCCGAGGCTTAAGGGTTTACTCACCCTACCGGCTTAATGGTTGTCACTAGACGGATTCGTGAAGAAGGTAAGTATTAAAATGGTAATGTGATGAAATTCAGCACTAATGGGACGTAAGCTTTTCTGGACTGGAATAACCTTACGATAACCCTAAAGGGTAATAAACACGGGTACATGAAACAAATATTTAATTTCCACGACAGTACATCAAAATAAAGTAAATTCTAAATGCAAATTTAAAAAAACATGGAAATTAGTGCCTATTAAGCTTGCTTGAAGAAAAAAGAAGCTACCTACATTCTTAAATGTTCGATACAGAAATCGAGGCAATTTTTTTTGTTTTTTTAGTCCAACACTGTTTTAGAAATGTGATCATTCACTTCCATTATTTCGCTTTTTCTTTTAGAAAATTCATTTTTTCTTATTTTTTCTACATCGTTTTTCATCATCCGTTGCAGTATTACAAGAAGTTGAATAATGTTCGGTTTCGGTTTCAAAAGTTTATTAATAGTTAGGGAGGCGAGGTAGCTAAATGGCGTAATTCAACGGCGCCGTCGAGACCTATCAAAATCGAAAGATAAAATAATTTCGAAAAGAAAAGCTCGTATGGTAAAAACCATTTTAGCGGTGGGTTTGGTGTGTACGGTGTTTCAAAAACGTTAAAAAAAACAGTTACTTGGGCATTCTCGAGCGCGTCAGATATTCATACTACGTATGCCCCAAGTGCCTCTGATAACAACGGTATACTAATCTGCCGGTTTGCGTGGTGGGGGTAGGAATATAAAGTAGTCAAAAATGCAAAAAAAAAAATTTACTCGAGCGCGTCAGATTTTCAGAAGGGGTGTTAACCCGTGGAGCGCCCTAGTATCACACGTGTGTTACTAACGCAATTAGAACCCTAGCGCCCTAGTATCACACGTGTGATACTAACGACTTCGCTCTCATTGGCTGGATTATTTCGTCGATATTGTTAAGTTGCCATCCTAAATGAAATAAACCAGGGTTGCGTATGTAGTATACCAACATAAAATAACGATTCTGGCTAAATTACTAGCAGTCGCGGCAAAACAAATCGGGTTTTATCCCAATGGTACCAAATAAACCTTCTTAGGGCGCCATTTGTCAGAAACTTAGTGGTTCAAGGTCGGAGTGGCTTGTGTTTATAAGTGTTTTAAATGAAACGGTGAGTGTTTTATATTTATATTATTGATTAAAATGCTGAATAATAAAATAATTAATGTGTTTTATGCTTTCGTTTTAATGATTTCGAAAAATATCTGGGTTGATAAAAGTTTCAAAGTACAAAGACGTAAATTATAAGTTTGAGTGGTAAAGTATTTCAGGTATTAAATTATGTGTAACTAACTCCAAATGTTGTGAAATATAGATAAGTTTGTAGTAAATTTATCCAGTTATTTGATCTAATAATCAGATCATTCAATTATTGTGGAAGTATATTGTAGTCGAATTTCTAAACACATAAGTACTTTCATATGACTAAAATGGCGCGTAAAGAAGTACTGTCAGCATAAAAACTTATTTTTCCATTTCATTTTATATTGTATCAATGAAGAACAGTAAATACAATTTTATTTGATATTGTGAAATCACATTTAATTACTAAATGAATTTGCAAGACTGAAATTTGATTTATATAATTAATTACTAAATAAGAACGATAGTCGGCTGGTAGGTATATATTATTAAGGTTGCAATATAATCAACCTTCTAATTAATCACTAACTAATATTTTCCAGATTCCTTCATATAATAAACTCTCTGGTTATATAGTTGACTGGTAGGGAATGTCATGTCGCATTAAGTCCGCAATTTGATGTTTGTTGAATAAAGATTAAATAAATAATAATAACGCTAGGAGGATGATGAAAGATTAAATAAATTAATAACGTATATGATTTTTTTAGACGACTATCGTGCGCCAGGGAGCGGTCGATCACGCCGGGGCCAGAGGACCACACGAAGCAGCGGCCAGAATCTGCTGCAAGGCGGCAGCTCATGATTAATATGGCCAAAGCACAGGAGTGCGATGTGTTTGTAGAGCCAGACCCAAAACTTTGGAAGCCTCCCACGTGAGTATTATGCTATTTCAGTTACCTATCCTTTTCATGTCCAGGATGACTAATGTAAATATATGATTATTTTACATCCGATCTTTGATATATAACAGATGTTGGTTTTAAATGTAATAAACTTTTATATTATTTCACAGAGGCTCCATGTGCTCAGGCGTGCTCCATCTGCTTCAATCAATCAGCAAATTCTGCAATGATTCGAATTTTTTACTTTGTCGATTTTGGTGGTCAATATAAAATTGTTTAATTTGTAGCCCATGTTTTATTTTACAAATATAAAATAATAAAATTTACGTTTACTTTCAATATCTTACCCTAATATTTATCATAGAGAATAAACATTAAAATCGTGAGAAAATACTTCCAAGCCCTACTAACATCCCTAATACGATCATTATCACGACCTATGTATGTATTAACCACGTCCAATATACGAAATCGCGTTTTTTTACGATTTTCCATTAAGTATTCAGTCGGGGGCAAGTGCACAACCAGCGTAACCGCAACTACTATAGAATGTCTCTTATTATTGGCGCACTATTATCCCGCTGGTGCACTTACCCTAACTGACCTAAAAGTAACTGGCACAAATTCAGACGGTAAAAAAGATTTGAAAATTAAGTCGTCCATTTATCGACTTCAACATGACAAATATTAGACCTGTAATTCAACTTCAGTCAAATACATAGCCATATACATACATAGAGCAAGTATTTCATTTTCAAAGCTATTCATTAAATTCTAAAACTACTGGACATTTGTTTTTGCCCCATCGAGTGTAGTTATCTATGTTAACTACATTACCAAAAAAAAATTGCTTTTTAGTCTAGTCCAGTACCCCGTTACATGTATTTTCATACGCATTCAAACGACTTCGAATCGGCGTACCTATTTTGCATAACGTAACAAATTCATATTTTTTTTCATTTATTGCAACCATGGTATAGCAAAGGTGTTACATTTATTTAGGCATATCATGGACCCTAATAGGGTATAGCAAAATATTTACTTTAACATTACAATTAATAATCAATTTATTGAATAAATTAAAAATAATTTTACCTATCACATATAAATAAATCAATAAATATTAGGGGACAATCGAACCAGCTCCAAAGTAAGCTCAATAAGGCTTGTGTTTGGGGACTAGCCGACGATATATTTTATAGATACAAATACTAAAATACATACAAAACATCCAAGACTCAGAAACAAATATTCATGCTCATCACCCAAATATTAGGCCTGACCGGGATTCGAACCCAGGACCGTCAATTACATATATATTAAATTATTGGATTATTCTAATACATTATACAATTAATACATTTTTAACATAATGCAATGTCTGCCCGTTCCCTCTCAGCTATAAGGCCTGTGCCCATTAGACGTATACATATGTATAGATGATGATACAATGTCTGAAACTCTAAAGAGACATACACTTTTTTTCCCCATTTAGCTATTTCAATAACGATAATCAAGTAGAAAATTATCGTAGTCCTCTATATCTGATCTAGTACCTGCTTATTACATTACGCAGTGAAAGGGTAAAAAGTATTGATTCTAAACTTAAAGAAATAAGGAAATTTTATTTTATAATAATCTCAATTACAAAACACAAAAATTCTAAGAAATAACGAATACTACATAGAGACAAAACTATTAAGATTCTTATTAGTAATAGAGTCAAATAACATGTCTAATTTTGTAATTCAACTTTTCAAGAAAACTATTACCTACGTAAAACTACAATACTAAAAATATAACTATCCTTATTTTACTGCAATTGATTGACACTATAGGAATAAATTTATTAATGCAATTTAAAATATTTTTGTTTGGACTCGCTAACCGGTCCTTGTTTTGTCAACGCTACTTTTGGTCAGTGACCGACCGGCAAGATGGCGCGCGTAAGCGAGTCTTTTTGGTTATGCAAATAAATAATCGTGTTATTGTGAATAATGCATATCATAGAGAAGTGATTATTTTAATCGATGCATAGTTTAATAAAGTTCACAATAGTGCTAAAACCGTGTGGAATATGTGATAAAGTTTAGTGTAAACAAGCAAAATGTTTCAACGAGTGTCAGAAAACAAATGAAAATCGGGCAAACTGATATGTTTTCGCGGTAATGAAACAGGTCAGTCAAGTAGTCCACCTAATAAATGGATAGACAATTTTATCTGCTTCCGAACGGTATATAATGTTTACAATATAATTATAACATATTAGCACAATTTCATCTTTTCTAACGCAGGTCGACATATCTATTTTTTTTCGAAATTCCCGGGTCACTTTGCGCTTCTGAGCCTGTGGGGGGGGATCGCTTGACGGGTTAAGTAGGCCCCAAGGAAGCTCCCTTTAAAAAAACTGACGATTTTGGCGTGACGATAAGTTACGATGAATTTTTGAAAATGCAAAAAAATAAAGTTTTTTTGAAATACTCGAGCGCGTCAGATTTTCATATGGGAGGTTTATCTCGGTATCCTGAAAGCATATTTTCTTAATCTGACAAAAATCTTGGTGGGTTCTCTTAATCTGACCGAAAAAGGTTTTTTGGGTCTTTTTTTTCCTTTCTTTCTCCTTGATAAAACGGGGAATTTAAGAATGACAATAAAGCGATAGATACAACCAACGTAAATGTGGGAGAAACTGCTTGAGTGGCGTCCACGCACCGGAAGACGAGCTGTCGGTAGGCCTCCGACAAGGTGGAGTGATGACCTGGTGAAGGTCGCGGGAATCCGGTGGAAACGAACGGCACAGGACCGGTCTAAATGGCGAGCCTTGGGGGAGGCCTATGTTCAGCAGTGGACGTCTTTCGGCTGAAATGATGATGATGATGAAATGTAGATGAAATGTAGTGCGAATTGTATTATCTAAATATATAAAAGAAGAAACTGACTGACTGACTGACTGACAAGGATTTTACAAAATTCACCCCCTAAAGGGGTGAAACGGGGGTCCAAAGTTTGTATGAAAACCCGTATTTATTAAAGCGAGAGACATGAAACTTTGTATATAGAGTATGTATTTAAATATATTAATGGCGTATTTCAGCGTTTTTCTAAATTGCTCCACTAAAGGGGTGAAAAAAGGGTTCAAAGTTTGTACGGGGAGAGAATCTTTTTTAAAGTGAGATATTTGAAACTTCGTACATAGACTCTATGTTTAAATACAACAAAACATATTTAAGCGTTTTTCGAAATTGCTCCCCTAAAGGGTTCAAAAGGGGGCTCCCAGTTGGTACGGGGAGCAAATCTTTTTTGAAGTGAGAGATTTAAAACTTCGTACATAGACTATGTTTAAATACAACAAAACATATTTAAGCGTTTTTTGAAGTTGCTCCCCTAAAGGGTTCAAAAGGGGGTTACAAGTTTGTGCGGAGAGCAAATCTTTTTTGAAGTGAGAGATTTAAAACTTCGTATATAGACTCTTTGTTTAAATACAACAAAACATGTTTCAGCGTTTTTCGAAATTGCTCCCTTTAAGGGGTGAAAAGAGGGTTCCAAGTTTGAGCCGATTACGAAAATGGCATGCATTTTCTAATCAAAGATGGCGGAGATTTATTTTTCTTAATTATCAATTTGGGTGTCATCTTCGAGGTTGCTCTGGGTGCCGATTACGAAAATGACATCCAGTTTCGAATCAAAAATGGCAGACATTTATTTTTCTTAAAAATCGATATGGGTTTCATCTTTGTGGTTCCTCGGGGTGCCGATTACGAAAATGACATCCAATACATATCTACATGCAGGTCAAACTGAGAACCTCCTTTTTTGTAGATGGTTAAAAATTACTCTTAGTACGCGGGCGAAGCCGCGGGCAAAAGCTAGTTTATTGTATAAAAAAATGAAATGATATAAAAATTGTATTATAATTGTATTGTTATGTATGACCTTTACATTTACTTCAATTCTTCACTTCGTTTTGCTTACGGTACGTCCAAAACCCAATTTGAGGATCAACAGGCTATTGAATAATATACATACATGAAACTGTACATGTTAATAATACTTTTGTATACAGATACGCGTAACTTTTTCCGAGTCCACGAAAATTGTCGAGCTTTAGAAAAATAAAATTTTGAGATATATTAAAAGTCACATAATTTAATCATCGTTATTTCATATCAAATTTTTTTAACACCCGAGATATACTCAAAAAACCGGGAGTTTGAGTTTTTATGATGCTTCAAGTCAAAAAGTTTTAACTTTGGACAAAAATGTAAAGAGACCTTTTTTGTGTAAAATAAAATTACCTTTTTTGTTTATTTAAACTTTTTTTTTGTAAAATGTATCGTTCGCGACTTATATGCCGCGACGCGTTTTTCGGAAGACGAAATGGCTCCTCCACACTTCCGGTCATGCGGAAACCGGCAGATTTTGTATTTTTAGTAAGTTTTACATTATATTCTTCAAAATAAATAAAATAAAAATCGCGCTCGAGAATGCCGGATTAACGTTTTTTTATACAAGTTCGCGACCCTATTACTCGGCGGCGTCAAGGACTTATCGTCAGATTAGTTAAATTTAGTCTTAAAACACTAAAATCAACCCCCAATATCTTAATCTGACGCGCTCGAGTATTTCAGACTATCGATTTTTTTTTACTAATCTGATCGTCTATCCTAGGCGCGCGTCACTACATATAGAGCTAAATACTTTACAAGGTTGTTGTATTAGGTCTAAGGTATCTCTCATATCTTAAACTGCCACGCTCGAGTATTACCGAAAATTCCCCTATTCGCCTCCCTAACTATAACCTTGCTGTGCCACCCCTCGATAGCATTATTTGTGCGGTTTACTCGATTATGACATGTTATAAATCGTTGAAATAAGTAATACCTAATACCTACTAGTTACGTAGACCGCAGACAGTATCTTTTGTGGAGATTAGGGAACTATTCTCACTCCCATGGGTTGAGTAAACCCTGAATCAGTAGAGTGGCTGATTAAGCCCGCGGGCTGAGTCAACCCTAAACTGGTAAGGAGTAGTCGACTGAGCCCGCGGGCTGAATTGACCATAAAACGGCAGAGAGTGGTCAACTGAGCCCTTGGGATGAGTTGTCGAGGCAATGGCTCGAGTCACCCACGAAAAAATCAAAAGGGGCCATTCAGCCCGCGGGATGAATTTTATGTGGGATCAGTTGACCATGAAGGGAAAAAAAGTAATGGTTTCACTTTGTCTGTCTGTCTACAGCTGTCTGTCATATCGCTAAATATCTCAAGAACTACTTATGCTATCGATTTGGAACAGCTATAAAGAAGGGTAACCTAGATGCATTGAACATGTTTTCTTTTTAAATATATTTTAATTTTCTGTGAAAAATGACAGATAATAAATAGGTGGTTAAAAATTTGAAAGTCTAGTGAATATGTCAAGTGGGGTATCATATGAAAGGGCTTGAGTTGCAAATTCTGAAACATTTTTTTTACGTCGAGTTATTTTCGATATATGAGGGGAAATGTAAAAAAATACCCTTCCCCCTTAATTCCGAAGTATACCACGGAAAAATACAAAATTGTTACACGACATTGACATCAATGTATATTTTACAGGAAAAATATAACTATTAGCTCTATCTAGATTTTCTTTTTTTATCAACAAAAACATTTCTATACTAAGTTTGTAATTTAATCACCTTTGAATGTATTTTTGTGTTATAAATTCCTACGCGATTATGCTGAAAGATTTCAAATAAAGAAAAATAATAGAAATTGGTTCACGTGATAAAGAATTATCCAAAAAAAAACCACTATACATACTAAGTTAGTCAGGCGCTCAAATTTGTAAAAAACTTCGCCGATAGATGGCGTTATTACCCATGGCGTTCAATGTCTACACCACATTGTTAAGATTTTCCTGAATGAATAGGGTTGGAACCGGTAAAAATCTGTGTACGGAACCCTCGGTGCGCGAGTCGGACTCGCACTTGACCGGTTTTATTTTACATTAGCGGCCGCCCGCGTTTTCGTCCGCGTATATTTTAGATGGTAACAAAGATATAAGGTCTATTTTTTTCTGTCAGTTGTCTGCTGCTGTTAATCTTTTGTGAAAAAATACTGTAAAGAAAAAATAAATGTTCGCCATCTTGGATTTGAAAATAGATGTCATTTTTGTAATCGGCACCACGAGGAACATTTATTCACAGGACACAGAAGACATACAAATACGACGAAAATGATAAATGAAGAAAAACATATTATACACAAACCACATAACATGTGTGTCCCCGCGGCAATCAAACGGATACTGGCTCAGCATTATGCTGAGGTGTCAGACACCTACAGTGCTGATTTTCAGCCAGTACCGTCGGTGAGTCACAGAACGTCATACAATTGCAAAAAATAAATAAACAAAATAAATATAACTGCAATAGAAAGACATTGGTAGGTATGTAAATAAACCAAAAACCACTTACATACAGCACCTGGAGTACACAAACAAAAAGGAGCTAAAAATTAAAAATAAATTAGTACGGTTGGTATATTTTTGCTACTAATAGTGCTGGATTAGGATTGGGATTTTTGGAGCGTCAACAAATAGCCTTTAAGCTTACGCTTAAAGGTATACTTGCTAGGCACCCCTTGGACGTCATTCCAGTACTTAGACGCCGCAAACCTGAAACTGCCTCGGAAAGCAGCGGTCTTGTGCATAGGCACAATAGCCAATGCCTTGAACCTGCGCGCACTTTTTGACGATTGAATTTTTTTTTAATAGATACGAAGGAGTCTCGTTTTTGAGCAATTTTTCACAGAAGATTAACAGCATCAGAAAACTGACAGAAAAAAAGAACCTCATTTGTATCTTTGTTACCATCTAAAATCTACGCGGACCAAGTCGCGGGCGGCCGTCACTACATAGTATAAAACAAAGTCGCTTTCTCTGTCCCGGCCTATATCACTATGTCCCTATATCCCTATGTATGCTTAAATCTTTAAAACTACGCAACGGATTTTGATGCGTTTTTTTTAAATAGATAGTGATTGAAGAGGAAGGTTTATATGTATAATAACATCCCGTGCGAAGCCGGGGCGGGTCGCTAGTTAGTGATAAAATACAGTTAGTATATCGCAGCAACTTTTTTTAAGAACTGTTTTGACTCATATTCTTACATAGTAGTTGAGATAGGGACGAAAATAGTATTTTATGCAATAGTTACATAAGAGGGTTCAAAAAAGGTGAGTGGCACGTGTAACAATTTGAGGCGAAGCCGAAAATTGTTAATAAAGACGCCATGAGCCTTTTTTGACCTACTTATACAACGTTGCATACATTACTTTATCTACAACTAGGGATTAAATAATAAAACACAAAATTAAACAGCAATACAGCATAAGAAAGAGCGGTAAGTTGGATAGTGACAAATGACAGTCCACAGAACGTAATCATATACACGGTAATTTTTTTTCAACTGTCATTTACTGACTTGCGTTTTTCCTGATGTTGGCAGTAATTATTTTTTCACCTCACCCGCTCTGAAAGGCTTACTTTATCGTTTCAAATCTGCGTGCAAAAGTCCATTTTATCCGCTAGCGGATAAAGTGATTTTGAAATTCGAACATGACGTAGTACCGTGCTACCCAATTTTTTTATGGATGCGTTCAGAATCATTGTTCGGCCATGCGGTCTTAAGGCGGTTTCTACACTGATTTTTCCGCACGACGGTGCGGTGTGCAAGTGAGACAGCGCTATACATGTATATAGCGACGGCCCGCTCGCACAAGGAATGTGTCATCCGATGAAACATTTTATTTTAGGTACTTACATTAAATTGAAAATCATTAAATTTTAGTTTTATGTCATTATTTTACCTACTTTTTTAATTTATGGAAATACAAAAATAAGGAATATATTCAAACAATATTCCTATTGCAATTTTCTTTATCATGCGAATTCAGAACGCATCCGAAAGAAAAAGAAAAGATTTAAAAAAGTTTTCACCTATTATTTTATAATTTCCTGGTTAGTTCTAGTTTATTTGACTGCAATTAAAATATAAAATGAGTGATTCTAGTAGCAGTGAAGATATAAATTTAACACCTGCGGAATTGGTAGAAACTGTTAAAAATGCCGATCTGAGTTTTCTGCCCGAAAAACCACGCGAAAAGTATCTAAAAGCGTTCGATATGTTCAATGCGTGGAGGCATTCGAAAGGCGCCAAAATGTTTTCAGAGAATATACTACTTTCGTACTTCATTGAAATATCCAAAACAAGGAAATCAAGCACACTTTGGAGTATATACTCGATGTTAAAAGCTACCTTAAAAACAAAAAAGGATATACATATTGAAAAATATCCCAAACTATTGGCGTTTTTGAAGAACAAGTCAAAAGACCACAAACCTAAAAAGTCCAAGATTTTCACCGCTTCTAATATTGAAAAGTTCCTGAATGATGCGCCAGACTCTGAATTTCTTGCCACTAAGGTAAATTGTACACCAATTTTTTCAAGTAATATTTTTGTTCATAGAATGAATATTTTATTTTACCTATACCTGAATAAATTCGATAGTTACGGCATTACTGTCTGCTGTAAAACTAATCTTCGTCCTATGTGTTACAGGTGGTACTTATTATCGGCATAAGTGGCGCTTGCCGGACCAATGAGCTGACATTGCTTACCATTCAAAACATTGAACAACATTCCGATAAATTGCTGGTAGTGAACTTACCAAACACTAAAACGAACATAGAAAGAAACTTCGTAATTCGTGACGAATATGCCAAAATAGTCCAAAAGTATCGAGCCTTGCGCCCAGATAATACACCGATTGACAGATTTTTTTTACAATATCGCAAAGGAAAGTGTGTTAGGCAACCTATGGGCAGTACTAAAATTGGCGGCTTGCCAAAACAAATTGCCACGTTCCTTGGCTTGCAAGAACCAGAACAATACACAGGGCATTGCTTTAGGAGGACATCCGCTACACTTTTGGCGGATTCGGGAGCTGATTTAACTACGCTTAAGCGTCACGGTGGCTGAAAGTCCAGTACCGTGGCCGAAGGATATATAGAAGACTCCATCGAAAATAAATCGAAAATCCATAAGGGCATCGTCGGAGGTATAACATTGAAACAACAATGTCCCCCATGGCCAGATCCCACGATATATCCTTCAACATCCAAGGTCAATGCAGTAGAAGAAAGTCACTCTCCAACATTCACCACGGTGGAATCAAATGACGACCAATCTTCTCAGAATTTCCCGCATAATTTACAAAGCACATTACAAAATAGTACACAAGTTACAAATAATAGTATAACAGTGCCAAAAAAAAATTTAACTTTTAATATTACCAACTGTAGTAACTTTACTTTTAATTTTTAATACCACTTTGTATTTATGACGCTGAGCCATGATAAGCGTAACTGATTAATTGAAAATTTTCGATGTTTAACAATTATACCATCTCGTAGAAGTGCATTAATTAATATGAATAATTAAATACTGATTTAATAATACTTGAATTGTTTTCTTGTACCTACGTTTCCTCGCTAGGGTGAGGTGAAAAGTTGTGTGTTTCGCTCGGCAGCAAAGTTATTTGGCTTCTCGTGTCTTGAAACCCTCGCTACGCTCAGGATTCTATTCTTGAACCACTCGCTACGCTCGTGGTTCAATTCTAGAATCCTTCGCTAGCTCGGCTTTCAATTCGAGCACTCGCGCCAAACAACAACTTTGCAGCCTTGCATAACAAATAACTATAGTTTTGTTATTGTTTCAAACCATATGGATTCAGTTGTTTGTTAAGTTGGCAATTTGATTTTCTTTGTAAATTTACTTATAGTGTTGTTTTTTTGTTATTTGTTGGGTTCACAGGGCACCTCTGTTACCAGTTGCATTACATCACATAATAACCCTAGGTTCTTTATGAAGGATAGACTATATAAACTTTTTTTAAATTGCATAAGACATGCTTTTATATTCGTTTGCGGGACCATATAATTGACAGATAAAAGTACCGGAGTAGAAAAAAGACCTAATGTTTTTAATCGTTAAATCAGTTGAACAAAGTATGTACCAAAAATAACCCAACATTCCGATTGGCTGTCGATGTGTTTTCTGATTGGTGGATTTAATAGTAGATTGTGTCTCAAGGAAGCAAAATGATATATTTGAGGCGAGGGCGGTATATTGAATTCTGAGTGAAGCGAAAGATTCTAAAGTAGAATCTTGAGCGTAGCGAGGGATTCAAGTGTTTACGCCCGAGACGGAAATAATTTTGGTACCGTGTGACACATGCTTTTCACACCGTCTATGAGGCCCGCCGCTAAAAACATGAAATATCTTACAAATGATTTTACTACAGAGTGTCACATACTGCTTTTCACACCTTCTATGAGGAAAAGAGTCATTGTTGCCCTCAAATGAGGGAAGAAAAGTACATCTTTGATCCCTCATTCGAAGGCAACAATAACTCTTTTCTGAATAGCAGATATGAAAAAAAAAATGGTCAAATTATAATGTTTTGTAAATCACAAATATGTTGTCATATTTTCCCTAGGCCCCGCTTGATAAACCTAATATGACACACTTTTTGAGCATGAGAAGTAAAAATAAATTAGGGGAATATCGAAAAATGAATTTAGTATATGGCAAAAATACACAAAACTGACATAGGTAAAATTAAATAAACTGTATTTATAACAAATATAATGTACATCCAGAAGTATCTTTCAAAAACCCGAATGTAATTTTAACACTTTCAGTGCCAGAAACTCCCCCAGGCAGTTCTCTCTGCTCGTAGACGTGTAGCCGATGACATGGGCATCCTGGGATGTAGAGTACGATTATTTTGAGTTCACTCTGACACATGTATGCTCTTATTCCAGTGTATATATTATAGTCTACTTTAACGCAGTTGTAATAAAGTTTCTAATATTACAAACCTACGATTTTTAGTAAATGTGTATGTAATAGAAACTCTATTACAGTACTTTTTATCTCAGGAACGCGGGTGAGCCATGGTTGTGTGTTAAGATATACATGCACATTGTCTGTGTGCGTGAGTATAGAAGCTATGAGTTCACATTGTCTATGTGTTCGTTCGTATATTGTGTCACAACTACAACTATGGCTAACCCGCGCTCGTGAGATAAAACTACTGTACATTAGTTTTAAAGTAGAATATCCAATGTACTGGCCTAATACGAAAGGCTAATATGTTGGTCGGCGAGGGATCGCGCGGTGGTCGAGAGCGCGATTAAGCCGCTCCACGTGCCGCAATTGGCGCAGCACGAGCCGAACGTGAGCGTCGCGTAACGCGCGCACGCCGCCCGCCCAGCCCTGCTCCTCACTCCTCCGGCGGTTGTCCGACAGCCCTGCCATGACATGAACACATACTTAAATACATATCATTAATTTTTTTGTTGTTACTCCCGTGCTGGTCATGAAACATCTCACCCACTTTCTGTAGGTACAAATAACTTCAATGACAAAAACATTTTAAATTTATTTATTTAATCTTTGGTCTCCCGGCGAAAAAATAAACAATAGCATTCTTTGTAATGAGCCCGGGGATCCCCGGGACCGGTAGACAATAGTAGTATTACAAAATTAGATCGATTTGAATTGACATGGCTGAACCAAATTAAAATAATTTTATACTGAATTTTACATTCAACTCACCACGGCTGGTCGATTTTAATACACAACGTGGCTGTTGTTGATATTCTACATATCTGGAACATGATAATTCATAAATTACATATGGTTTTAACTCTTGCCAAAATAAATTCTGTGTCTCTAGTGTAAAAGGGTTAAACTCAAAAAATCTAATTTTACAGTAGGTCCAAAAAACGCATAAATTTTACCTTTTTCCACAAAAGGGGATATTGTGTAAAAGGTTAAGCTGCAGTATATCTAGTCATGCTAACATATTTTTTAGCTTTTGTGTTGTGTAAAGAAACAATTTAGCGAACTAAAAATAATAGGGATTGTGAGGATAAATACATAAGTCTAGACGATACCTAACAATAAGTTTTCTATGTAGTTGTTTGATTTAATCGAATTCATTATTTTGGTTTTTAGTTCTTTATAGGTGCAGGGGAAAATGTTAATCTATTTATATTGTATAATTTGGCAATAAAGCAGCTAAGTTTTTCAATTAAGATGTAGCACATGTATGGATCTTGAAAAAAATGAGTGAGGTTGAGTTCTATTGTAGTTAGTGAAACAGATATAGTTTGTTTTGGTTATGTTAAGTGTGAGTAGGTTAGCTTACAACAAACGAGCCCCTTACTCCGTAGCAACCTTTGCAAGTCCAACTTTTGTAGGTTTTCGAACTTTTAACAGTCATTTCCAGAGAATACTATTGCGGTATCACCAGCGTAAGTAAAGATGGACCCTCCAGCAATGTGCATGTCACAGAGATGATAATGTAAATTAGAAAGAGTGTAGGCCCCAGAATACTCCCTTGAGGGTCACGATAGAGTTGACGTCACATTATTTGCTAAGATATTTCCCTATTCCAATTTTCTGACTGCGGTCAAGATGGTAGCTACTTAGAACAAACAGTGGAATATCTCTAATGCCTATGTTCTCCATGGTATTTACTAGTGTGGAAACAAAAACAGTGTCAAAAGCCTTTTTAAGGTTTAAAAACACAGTAAATGTATACTACATTTCTTGTTGTTATTTACATTTTAGATTATTAGTGATAATAGAACTGAAACTGCAGCTTCAGTGCCTTGTCTAACGCCATTTTGATTATCCGATAGTATTTTAAATTTGTTTAGGTATTTAGTCTTGTAAGTTGCTCTAATATTTACGAATTAAAACGGATATAAGTTTAAGTCTGATGCAATGCTTCTGTTCCCACTCTTGATCACTGGGGTAACAGTGGCTTGTATGAAATACCTAATTTGGAAAAACACCGCGTTCAAAGCATAAATTGGTCAGGTATGTTATTAAGGGAACCATGATGCCATTCGCCATTTTCAGAAACTGTGTTGGTATGTTATCCTACCCAGGGGCGCTTTTGTTTTGTTTGGTTTGAAAGAATGACGTAAACTTCATTTGGATTAGTGTCATAAAGAACAAATGAGGTCACGTGCGAATTAGAGAAGCTGTTAGCAGTGTTAACTGAAAAGTGATTATTAGTAGATAAAATAGTTTCGGCAAGAGATTTACCGATGTTTGAGAAATAGTGGTTGATTGAATTTACAGATTCACATATTGGTGAGCTTCTGCAATCTAGCAATTACCGGTTGTCAGGTCTATTAGTTTTTTCATTTGTTAGGGTAATTTCCTGTCTTCCAAAGGTTTTTAGTTTTTTATTAACTTTAATTAGAAAAGCTTGTAACAATCACTTTCCTATATATATACCTACTTAATCTTTATTAGCGTTATTCAATAAATGAAGAAAAAACTAAATAAAATCAAACAATATCTTATTACAGAAAAAAACTAAAGTTTGTTCCAATACATATCTGACAGTATAATCCAAAATGAATGCTTCATTTCATTATGTGTAAAATGGTTAAACTACACTGCCACTTCCACGTACACATCGAAACGTGGAGGAGGCGCGACTGATGGCGATTCACGATCCGCGCCACCGGGATCGGTGGCGCGGATCGTGAATCGCCATCAGTCGCTCACCCTATCGACTTTCAACAGTTTCAACGTTTTCCGTTATTTACGTAAAATTATATAAGTTACTATTATATGAAAAGCGGTAAAAGTTTACTTTAGCTCATCTTAAGCAACTAAAAGTGGTATAGGAAAAGAGATTAATATTAACACTAACTATTTACATGAAATCGAATTGGATAACATTGATTGTGAAAAACGATGAAAGTAAAATTATATCTCTATACACGAATTATGATCTGAAAGTAGTTTCAGAATAATGGATCAAAGACAATTTGAACCATTATTCGTGAATAATGGTTGAAATTGTCTTTGATCCATTAATAATTCGTGAATTAAAAGACCCCATATTGTAAGTGGATCTAAGTACACTTTAACGTTTTTACCAAGGTTTTTACACTGGTTTTCATACGAAATGTTGTTTGTACACCAAGATTAAACTAGACTTCAACCCTATTTCATAACACGATTGTAAATTACCACTTTACTTAAGAAGATAAAATAAAAATAAACCGTTTTGAACATAATAGTTGTAATATTTGACGAACTTTAACCTTTTTACACAATCGTTATCTCAATAACTAAGGCACGTAGGACTACGAGAGTCAAAACAAACGATGGAGAATCACGAAACATTCATAATGGTAGCAAAATCCATCATTTGGATAAACTCGAGTTTAACCCTATCACACTAGAGGCACAGAATTGGTACTTTATTTAAGAAGTTAATTAATACTGTAATACTTAATAACCTTGATTAGATGAATCTTAGTAAAGACTGAATACTCATTCAAGTCAATCAGAAAATTAGTTTTTAACAAATAAAATTCAAATCATTTATTCCATAAATTAACCAACTAATGTACTATTAATCCAAAAATGAAATCCGCAACATGCTTCGTCAAACAAGTTGCATGTATTAAAATCAATAGTAATTTATTGCGGTAGTGGTACAGCAACTTTTCTTCTTGATTATTGGTATTGATATTATTCTTAAGCTTCTGCAGCTAATTAATATATAGATTAGTATATTATTTTAAAGTACCATGGGTGACCGAACTGAGCTCTGCATCTTTCGTGTTTTTCCGGAGAAACGTGTTTTCCAGATGATGAGACTTAGCTGAATCGTTTTTCGCTTCCGATTGTTAGAACTGTTTTCGAGAATTAATTTACAAAGAAAATATATCAAATAAATTACACGCATTATGCTTATTTTAATCAAAAACCAAAGTTACACAATAGAATGACGAGTAAATGTAAATGCGTCGGTTAGCGTTAGGAAAGTCTGGCCTCAAAAACATACATCCAGTTCACATTATTTGCAAGTACTCTGCGACTCTGCCACTTATCCATGCGGGGAGATTATATGACTGGTTAGAACCGATGTTCAATGAACGCTGGCGTTTACATGCGCTTGAGCAGACGGTTTTCCTATTTAATATACCTGGGTTACCTATCAAAAGGTTTCTAAGCGCACTTTGTGATGCATCGCTGGTATTTTAAATAAATCTCAGTCTCAGCTTTCATTAGCCAGACCCTACTTACATATAAAATGAAATATTAGAAGTCGAAGAATTCGTTTAAACTGTAGAAGTGTTTATTATTAATATTATTAATGCATTTACCTAATGTGTTATTTAAATAACACAATATTCAGAGACCGAAATTTGACTGCCATTTTATTGTAAGATACAGCGGGGCAATCTAGACTGCGAGAAATTAAAATTAAATTTTCCGTGTTTTACATAATTTCCTAGAGTGCCATCTTGGTGGAATCATGAAAGCGCTTTTCCGTTATCCGGGGTATAGACACTCTAGTAAATTGTAAAACACGGAAGATATTTTCGGTCAGTTTTTTTTTCCCGCAGTCTAGATTGGTCCGCTGCCCCTTACACCTTTACACATAATTTGAGAGAGCCTTTTTTATGTTTCGTAAATCGTGAATATTCATCACATAACAACCTATCTGGGTCTCTATAGAAGCAAGGGTGAGTATCACATGCTTTTGAAACAATGACTTATGCTTATGGACTTATAACCTATATATGCCCAAAAATATTTTTGGTCTCCGATTTCGTTGATTTCTGGATATGTTGGTACCTGAAGGATTCTTGTAAAAACTACATGTAAAAATTTAGTTAGGAGGGGGGGGGGGGTATTTTTTTTAATGAGTAGAAATCTACCCCCGGGGCAAATATATCACCTAAGGGTCGAAAACGACCCACTGTATGTAATGGAATTGTATGATAACTAAAACCAGTATAATATTGATCCAATTTATTATTTAAGCATATACGATTTAAGAATGCGCGCTGGAAAAGCAGTATTTTTTATGTCAGACAAGGACATAATTTTTTTTTCTATTTAACGGCATTATATATATCTCTTTGTCTAACTGAATGAACGCTTATTTCGTGATCCAAAAACAACTTTCAGTTCAGTATTTTCAGATAAAGTTGTATCAGATCTGGGTAATAGCACAATCCACTCACGATTGATCTCGGGAAATCTTTTCATCACCCAAATGCGCTCACCACCCGCTTGACGTTGAGTATCTGTCCCTCGCCCCTTCCGCGCTCCCTTCCTCGGCCCCTTTCACGGTCCCGATCTCGCCCCACGCGGTTGTCTTGCTCAAGAGATGGTACATTATCAGATACCTCATTCTGACTTGAAGCAGGTTCACAACGGATAACCGGTGCTCCGTGTCCTCTTCCACATCCTCTCCCGCTTCCTCTTACGTAAATTAAAACAGGATTAAAATGATCTTGTCTGGACCAACAAATAATAAATAGCAATTTAATATAGATATGCCCATAGGGTCTTTAACGATCCACTAACATTTTGCCGGACACCTATCTGACAAAAACTATTATTTTCATTCACTTTTTACATTACAACATAGTTAAACTGTCTAATTTTATAATAACAACAATAAAACAATCATAGTTATGAAGAAAAAAATATTACTTACTTAGGAAAGATGCACTTTTTTGCCATCAAAAATCAAGTCCTAACTTGCACTGACACCGGAGAGCGCAAAATCACCGATTAACGTACGTTACCTATTTGTTTCAGGAGAAGGTATCCTTCCTATCTCATTCATGGCGCTAAACGTCGCAAATAAGCGCTTAAGTATGCAAACTACCCACTGGGCATATATGGGCTAAGCAACAAAAACAAACACATAGGCAAATATGCAATCGGCTTGTTAAAAATTTAATTTTAATAGTATTAGTTCAGTTCAGGTATTGTATAAAACGTCACGAGAATATATAACTCGTAAATACGTATGTTAAGGTTGTTTTTAACGATAATTTTGCGTATGTTTGCTGTACTGACGGTAGCTTACGCGTATGTTTGCACAGAGAGGCTGCGGCGCGGGGGCGCCGTGATGTGGGAGCTCGCGGCCGTATCGTGCCTGAACAATTCTATTGGACTCTCTGTCCTGTGTTTCCTGAAAAAATATGTAAGTATGTTCAACACGTCCTACATGACTCATAACGTATCCAATATATCCTGTATTCTTAGACGTGTATAGTGTGCAATATGTATTCATGTTCCGCCTTAGAAACCTCCAGTTATATCTTAGACGTGACTGCCGTAGCTATATGAATTTCAAAACGGATTACGATATAAATATTTCCCACAACAAATATTTTGCAAATATTTAGTCTCAATGATAACTATTTATTAGATGGTAATATCTGAAGGAATAACTGCTTCATTATAACATGACACGTGCAAAGTTTGTCTCGGGTGCCAACTATCCAATGTTGTTTTACAATAAGCCGGGTTCTCATTAGCGAACTGCAACCGTAACTATACTGATACTGCAAATAGTCTAACATGACATGACTGCGTTAACTTCAGGAAAATCAGACATATTTTATTTATATGCAGCTAATACTACTAATTTCGATAAATAAATCATATCATCCTCCTCGAGCGCAGTCACCGTATTCTTAAATATTATAATAATATCTCCAATCAAATCTCAAAGATTCGTAATGCCGATTGAATCAATTTTAATCTTTGAGTTCCGTAATCTCGGCATCAAGATGAACTGGGTAATTATTTGAGGTGTAAGATAAATGTTACAAAAATAAAAACACACATTTTGATGTGGTCTGTTTTATTTTGAACATAAGGATATGTACCGATAAGATGCTTTATATTATAAGAGATCGATAAAGTTTATTTTGGTAAAAAAAAGCAAAAACCCAATTTTAATGGTAACAAAAATGAGCACCGAGACCACGAAAAAGAACATTTTGTTTATTTTAAAATCTTATAATTGTACTATTTGAATGAAAATCCGATCATAATGAGAAAACGAATAAGCATTATTTAATTAATCAGGTATCAACAGAAATAGACAATCGATATCTATATAAAAAAATATTTAAAACTTGACCACGAAAATGACGACTTCAAATTGTCATTTTTGTAACCTTTTAAATACTATCTAGAAATTATTTAATTGAAGTAAGATTAATAACTTCAACTCACAAACAAAAACAGCTTTCAATACCTTCTATATATATATATATATATATATTCCCGTGCAGGTCTACGGTAGACCCGAACGAAATTATGTTACAACGAAACAACACAACAAAATGTTCCTCTAAATGACGAAGTTTTTTTTAATATTTAGATATATACATTTCACACGTACATTCAGGGCAAAATAATTCTTGAACCTCTCGCCAGTTAACAAAATTGGCGTCGCACTGGTCATAATTCCTATAACCACACCTGGAGCAAAAAAAAAACGGCAAAACGAAAAGACGGCATAACGGCATAAACGATTACACTGTAAAAAGCAGAAAACTCTATAAAAAGTGATCTGTATTTTTTCTACTTGTAGGGAAAATCATCTTTTTCGTGGTCTTTAATCAGTTTCGTGGCTCATAGCACCACGAAAATGATGACCACGAAATTGAAAAGTTCTTACTTTCGCGGCTCTGCAGTAAATATCCTATAGGTTTGAAGCAAATGAAATCAATATTAAATAACTTAACTGCAAATGACACAGCACCAGTAAAACATTATATTTATTTACCCAATACTCACCAAGTTGCAACCGTAACGAAAATGACGCTCGATCTTTGACGCAAATCTAACTTGAACCTTTATTACATTAATTATAGATAAATAATTATGGCTTGCGATAAACATTATACGTCATATTAAGGCAGTCTTATTTTCAAAGTTGCTTTTAGTTAAAAAAGGATTTACAGGAGGTTTGACCTCTTTTTTTTGTTTAAAATATTACTTAATAAGTGTGGCCACGAAAATGATGGTGTATTTTGGAACAACGGGAAATGTAGAAAAAAATAGTCTTATCAATGTCCTAATTTTTTTATGTTTGCATGCATGGTATATCATATTATGAACATTCAATCCATGTTTTAAACAGCAAGTTTTTCTATACCTTGTATTTTTTACAATACTACAAAGTAGTCAGGGATAATCCGAACCTGACCACGTAACTGACTTTTGTGCAGACAATTTAAGTTATTGTGGAAAAAAAGATAAAATAGAATAAAATGTATTTACCACAAGTTTCAATGATAATATCCTAAGCAACTTAAAAACAATAAACGATATATTTCTTATTTTATAACTGAAAATTTGAGTCTGAACACAATTGAACCTCTCGAAATAATAACCCAACTATGTAATGTTCGATAATTTGTGTCTTCTGCGCATGTGATTTATTTAATTACAGTGTGTTACTGAACTCAGCATAAAGAGGAGATATCCTTACGTTGCGTGATTAACGTCTGAAGGGAGCAATGGCAAAGACGCAATTAGTTCCCGTAGGAGTTGTCGCACGAAGCGGCGGCGCCCGCGGAGCGCGCCGGCGGCGCCGCTCTCCTGCAACAGCCACACGGTCAAAGCATCCCGACTAATAACCTCCGCGTCCTGGGACTTGGCCTTCATTTGGGTCATCACACTCGCAAAGCACTCGCATCTTAATATATTTCGCACGGTTCCGCTATTAGAACGGTGCGCGAGGTAGCGAGCTTCAAACACAAGCTAGTATTAAAATCCGAAGAGACGACCAAAAATAACAAGTTACCATAAGTACAGCTACGAGTACATATTATTTTGGTATTATCGTACACATTTGTTCAATTATGCACATGAAAAGCAGAGGGGGAAATAAAAAGCCGTAGCAAAGCCTAAGTAAACGCGAGAGTACCTAAAAATGGAAATGATACTTTAAATTTCAAGTCCAAATAGTGACGACAGTCAAAGGAGAATATTTAGAATAATACCACTTACTTGGCGGCGTAATGTATACTTGTCATAGTAAACTAAATAATAATAAGAAATAAAATCGCCCACGTGTAGGTTATGGTACACCTACGTGGGCAATTTTATTTCTTATCCACGGACAGTGTGCTCTAAAATGAGAACGGCCGAGGTAACTAGGACACGTCCATAGTAACTCATGTCACAATTTAACATGCTTTAAAATCTTACGATACTATCCGAAAACCAAAATAAAAATCTTAAGTTACTTATCCCTGAAAAATGTTGTAGGTATAATAACGTCTATTCAGGGGTTTTGAAATCAGGTAAAGATTGTGTTACATACGACGTTTTGCTGTGATTTTATTTAATTCAAATAAATACGTAATTAGTAATTCATGTTATACAAACTACGTCGCTGAATTTTATACAGATAACACGAGTTACTGTGGAATATCCCAAATTAGACGAATATTATGTACCTACGTAATAATTAGAACGCAAACAAAATTATGTTGCCGTCTTAGACGTTATATAAATAGATACATGACGTTGCGTGTATGTATAACCTACCTATGCAGTCTTTGCCGCACTATTTTTAACAGACTTCAAAAAAGGAGGAGGATATCAATTCGCCATTACTCCGCCATTTATGAACAGATTTGGAAAATTATTTCTTTGTTTGAAAGCATATGATTCCAGATTGATCCCGTTGTTATCAAAGTTCACTTCTGATGATGGGAACCATGAGAAATTGACGGAATACGTCAAAGGAAACAAATAGCGATATTAGTATTTTCGGTATCAAAACGAGCATTAAGCAGTCGATGAACAGGAACTGATGAAGAAGAGCACGTATGTTCATCCAAAACACGGCAAACAATGGAACTCCGTATAATAATAAAACGGTGTAGCTTAGCCGTGTTAAGAGCATACTGAAATTAAAAAAAAAGATAAAAATAAAAACCGACTCCAGGCTTTTCGGTGTTTTCTGCTCTTGGAGTGGCTTCTACGTTGTTTTTTACGGTGCATTCGAACCAGTTTGTGGAGACAATCGAATGTCTGTAGGTAAGGGAGCAACTACAATTAGAGCAATAGTTATGGAAAACCTAGCTTGACCACAGAATAAGTAATTCTCAACGCTATCGCGGCCCCCGAAAGGCTCCTACAATTTGACACTAGCTGATGACGTCACGCGCACGGTATCGAACCAGCCGCAGCCGTTGTATGGGAAAATAAGTAGTTTGCTGTTTTGTATAAGACTGCGTTTTTTACGCACAGAGATGTTAAACAATTTTTTCTTAATTTTTATATATAGACCGGTAGTTACTACTAAAAATCGCTCTCCTTTTCGATGTCAACGGTATTATGTGAGCCATTTTGGCAACACGGCTTTTCCGAAGTAAAAAGCCTGCTGAATCCAATTCTGAATGTTGCAAAGCTGAACTTTGGCTCCTTTACTTAAAATTCAAGATGGCGGCCAAAGCTGCGACAAAACCTAAAAAATACATATTATAACTCGAATCTCATCGAGTAGGGCTAGAATGGATTTTTAGGGTTGTTGAACTCAATTTTGTTAACTAGAACTCGTTCCGGGTACCGGAAGTGGATGCAAACAAGATGGCGTACAAAATTGGACCTAAGCTTTTAAGCTCGAAACTATATTATAACTCGAATCTCCTCGAGTAGAGTCAACTTTTGTTCCGAACAATTTTTAGGGTTCCGTACCAAAATGGTAAAAAAGGAACCTTTATGGTTTCACTCTACCTGTCTGTCTGTCTGTCACATTGCTAAATATCTCAAGAACTACTTGTGCTATCGATTTGAAATTTGGAATAGGTATAAAGAAGGCTTACCTACATACCTAAAACATGAACTTACTGTGAAAAATGACAGATAACAGGTGGTTAAAAATTTGAAAGTCTAGTTAATATGTCGACTGGGGTGTCATATGAAAGGGCTTGAATTGCACATTTTGAAACAATTTCTTATTTCTTTTTACGTTGAATCATTTTTGTTTTATGAGGGAAAATTAAAAAAAATACCGTTCCCCTCCCTTTATCTCCGAAGTTTACCAAGGAAAAAATATAAAATTATTACATAACATTGATATCAATGTATAGTTTACAGGAAAAATATAACTGTAGCTCTATCTAGTTTTTCTTTTATTTTATCATCTAAAAACATTTCTATACTAAGTTTGTAATTTAATCACCTTTGCATGTATTTTTGTTTTATAAATTCCTACGAGATTATGGTGAAAGTACCTTCTTTCAAATAAAGAAAAAAAAATTTAAATCGGTTAACGTGTTAAAGAATTATCCTTGAAAAACTACCATACATACAAGTCAAGTTCAGTCGCTCAAATTTGTAACAAAAGTCGCCGATAGATGGCGCTGTACCCATAGGGTCCAATTTTCACACCATGTTGTTGAGATTTTCCTGATTTAATAGGGTTGGAACCGGTAGACATCTGTGTACGGAACCCTCGGTGCGCGAGTCAGACTCGCACTTGACCGGTTTTATTTAACTTTCCATTGACCTGTGAACTTGAAATCGTGTTAATATTTATTATTACGTATGATTTACCAACAAATACCAGTAAATTTGATAAATCTGATTTATTGTTGAATATTTCTTATTTTTCTATTAAAACCAACTTCATTTTGCGGTTGGTTTGGAACCCTACAGGCTTGCGTACACTTCCAGTACCCAAACCGACCTCTGGTTATCATAATTGAGTACCTATCGATCCACGAAACCCATTCCAGGACACGTCACTCGACTAGATTCGAGTTACATCTTGAACTTGAGCAAAGGAGCTTAAATTCGGCTTGGCAACATTCGGAATAGGATTCAGCAGACTCTTTTATTTCGGAAAAGCCATTTTCCCATTTTTTACGAACTTTTGTATAGGAAAGACAGTTTTTCAGCGAAACCTCAAAAACCGTAAAACCAAACAAACCAAAAAACCAAACCATAAATCGTGTAAAGTTCTTCTTAATGCAAACCAACTCAATTTTTTTTTTATTTTAAACTTGTGTAAATTAAATTTTTTATGACTATGACAGCTAATATCTTACCAACGGTTGTTTTCAATAGACGTCATATAAATTAATAAGGAATAAACATGATTTATCACCAAATTTCGCGTCAGGACGGTCAGGGGAGTCTCGGGCGGCCTGCTCTTGAAGCCCTTGGGCCCCGCGACCGAGCCTTCTGCGCCTTCCTGTTTGATTCTCTCTTCATAGCGTGATGTCTCGTCTCTACAATGACGGAATAATTGAGACATGCATGCGCAATGTAGGTACTACAAAGGAAACGGAAACACGTGCCTTTTTATGCCTTATTGTGTCACAATGCTAGATTGTTCTTGGAATCGTAGCTAGGTAACGGTAGAAGTTATTTCGCGAAACTGCCGCTAGATGGCGTCAACAAAGGTCACTATGGAGAAGGAATTCTAATTTCTTCAAATAAATAGGTAGTAATCCATTAGTCGGTATGTCGTGACAAAGTGAAGGTAGCTGGAAAGTGTTCGGAACTTTATGAAACTCAATAAACACTAACTAATTAATGTTAAGTATAACAAAAAATAGGATATTTTATAACCTTTGTCAATACTTTTGCCATAATTTGAAAACAAAACATTTTAATAATACTTATGAGGTCTCTTAATAAGTTTCAAATGATACACACGTACCGATTGGTAACATGATATTTAGACAAAAATTGGCCGATTGGTAATATATAATGTCATAAAAGCTGGATTATAAGTATTACCATTACCCCCTTATTCATAAAACTTAACAAACCTTGCTTACCAAAATTTGCTTAGAGCCCCTTCTCACAAACAAAGGTCAAACGAGTTTTAGCGGAAATTTAACTAAAATAGGTTATAGGATTATTCATATAAGCAGGTAATTTTTTATTCATTTATTAAATATATTTAATGTTATTTTAATGTCATATAACTTCAGTCATTGTTTTGTCAGCACTAATGCTTGCCATATATACAGTACCTATTAATAGTCATCCACATCAGTTTCGATGACGGTGACTATCTAGCTAGCCGTTACGGATTTTGCTTCTGTGATCTTAATAGTCTATTATATGACAAGGGTCTAAAATAAGCCATAATACCACGAGGTGGAGATGCTCACTTCGTTCGGGAAAATAGTTCGAGTGTTAATATGGCTTTTACACCAGAGTTATATACTCTACTTTTCACTCCGATTGCGAGAAAATAAATAAACAAAGCTTATTCACCCACAATTAATAATAAAATATAATGATTTTATGGCGGCAACCTTTTTTAAACTGTTTTGACTCAGATACATAGTAGTTGAAATAGGGACGACAAAATACCTAATGTTTTTAATAGTCCAGCATTTTTATGTCGACTTTGTAGATACGCCATGCCTCTGAGCCATATGACAGGAAAGATTAGCGCCTTGTGGACGCGGATTTCGTCTGCAACTCAGATCATGGGATTTCCACAAACGGTTAGTGATTCGTCCGAAATTAGCAGCGGCGTTTGCGATTCGCGATAGGATCTCCGTCACGCCTGAAGAAGTATCAGCTGATGTTATTTCTAAGTTATTTGAAGGGTGAAACCTCTTCCAGTGGGTTTCCATTTAGATTCGTCGCTGCTGGGTCGGCTTCGCTTCCTTTATGTGGTTGCTTGAGGATTTGTGCTTGGAAGTACTTATTATTAGGTCAAAACGTTGACATGGCTAATTTAGAACCTACGTAAGCTTGGAGATGCGCCATGCGATCTTACAAGGCGTACAATACATCTACTCGCACTTAATATCGAGATGTCAAAAACTCCGTTTTTCAGTCCTAACGTTAAACAGAATTCGTCACTGCAACACTTAAGGGCGTCTCTCATAACTACTGACACTTCACTCGTAATAGGGATACCTATTGACACCAAATAAGAAAATCAATAACTTAGATTTTTCTCGGAAAGTATCAAATTCTCAATTAAATGGCGAGAAAAGTAACTCATAACAAGTCACAGATTATTGTTTACAATTAGTTGTATCGATTTATGAATGTTTTTCTTAACCTTATTTCTATATTTATTGACCAATTTCCAAATACATTTCACAGAATCAATTGACCTTTCTACTTCGACTTGAACGGCAAGTCTCCTGGCTTGTCTCATGACTTTTCTATAGAGTCTAATGTACTTATCTCGATAACTTAATATGCTGCTATCACATTCAGATTTACTAATAGAGTTCAAAAATCTTTTCATTTTACTTGATTCTTTAATCCCTTTTACTTGATTCTTTAACCCAATTAAGTGATTCCCGTTTATTTAGCAATAGTTTCCTTTTCTTTTTTTTGAAACTTTGTTTGAAAATTTCTTTAAATTTATCTAAAAACTTATTTACCCTTAGCCTATACCAGTCCACTGATTTAAGGAAGTTTCTAAAAGTTGTATGTTTATGTATTGGCATCAACCACTATACCGAAATAATATTTTTGTCTAGGTGAATAAGGGTCACGAACGGTCAGTTTTTAACTGTCTTGGTGTTTGTTCATTCAGGCAAAATATAGTAGGTGTCGTATACAATATTATTAGTCTTTGAAAATAGAATTCGGTAAAACAGGCAATTTTTTATCTTTTTTTGTCATTCCTGTAATTTCGTTGTTTATACTGTTGTTAAATATAATTTATATCTGATTTTTTAAGTAAGACAACTATTTTCCCCAAAATACAAAGTTTGAGAACCATCGATAGCAAGGTCGTGTCACCCACACTACTAACCGATGTACTTGTTTGCCATACCTGGCGAAGTATATTATTGTATCATGATTACGATGCAGCGTTTTGCGACGGAACACGTGGTGTGGTATTGCGTTCGCCTGCTATATTTACATCTGAATATGTCATTGCCGTGATACGGGGATAAAAAATATCATTCTGGAGTTTGCTATATCGTTTTTATTTTTTTATATATTTCTAATGAAATTAATATATAACATGTACTTTACATTTGTAATTTAACCAGTCGTATTAGTTTAATAGTACGAGGTTTAATTATTTTTTAAATATTTTTTAATCCCAGATTTCTCATTCTGCAGTATTCATTCTGGTGTTTCCGGTGTAGTAAAATGGCTTTAGTACCCACTGGGATAAAAATAACACCGGAATCATATCAAATTTAGTATGCATTTCATAATTCTAGTCTTATAATTCCACGTGGACAATATTTCATTACCGCCTAGTGTTTTTATCATTCTGGTCCGTATTTATCATTTTGTGTGCTTTTATTGTCATTAATGTGGACTGTTACTATCATCCCAGTGTATATTTGTCATTCCCATGTGAGTTCAATTTCACTCCCCTACTAATTCACACCTGAAACTATTCACTACAATCTTCTAAAATATATCAAAATCTCTTTTAGAAGATTGTCATAATACTGTTTGAATTGTCTTTTGCCATTAAAAAAACCCATGAAAAATCCCGAACTAAGAATTACACCGAATTGATACAAAAACGTGCACTATTGAAATTGATCCAAATATCTTGTGCGATATTAGCGAGTGTAAAGTCAGCACTGTAACACGATAAGCTGGGTTCGATTCCCCGAAGGCTCTTTTACAACCTGGGTTTGGCACTCAGTTAACAGATCTTGACAGTGTCTCACAAGAAAGATGTGAATTTCAGAGCAGCTTGGTACGGGCCTAAAAGGCCTTTAACTAGCCACCTATCAACGTCCGCTAGGATGGACGCAGGAGCAGTTTCAGCAGCCACGCCGCAACTGCATAACTAGAATCTACACCATCAAGCCACCCTGTTCAGGCCTGCCACCCTCGCAGCCTGTATCCAGCTATCTTCGCCAAATGCGGGCCACAGGGCCAGTCAAACTCGTCTCCAGTCAACCAACCAACTTATCCACGACTTAACTTACTTTATCACTTTAAGTTATTCGGCGCCGGTCCGCAACCTTAAAAGGCGGAAAACAAAGAGCGAAAAAGGTACGTGTTTCGATTTCCTTGACTGTACAGTAACAACATGTTACTATACATATTGTTAGAAACCATCAAATTATCAAAGTTTATTACTATACTTACCTTTCAGTTTTCCACAGTGAGTTACTTAGACCCAGTTGCAAGCTGCTAGAGACTGAGCTGCATCTGGCATAGAAAGTTGTACAATCTAAGCAAGTTCGGCCGCGGTACTTATCCACAGTGATATCCATACTGCCAAATAGCAAAGCTAAAACTTAAATGGCCGTCGGTGAACGCGAAAATTTGTAGACTACGTATATACACTTCACCATAATAGTTATTTTGAGAATTTTCTAAATAGAAACACTGGAAAAGGAAATTAAAGAAGAAAGCTCCCTAGTAGGTAGAGTGCCTTCTCATCAAGTTACCTGCGCGCTAATTGCATTTTGAGATTGAAAGTTCAAACTTAGATAGTTATTTCCGTAATTAATTTCAAGGATGTACAGTAGCGAACGAGGATTATTGCGCCAATTGCCAATGTTATCAACTTCGACGTGGTGGGTATTTCGTAATTAATTTCAAGGATGTACAGTCGCGAACGGGGATTGTTGAGCCAATTGCTAATGTTCTCAACTTCGACGTGAAATGTCAATCGGGACTGAAATGACTTCGGGTAACATAATCGGTTTACAGTAAAGTCCACCATTAAGCGAAGTTGTTTGACAAGTCAAAATACATAAATGTTGCCACGGTATGTATGGTCAGTGTTATTCGTCTCGATAATATTTAAGATAATATTTCTGATTGTCAATCTTGTTTGTCTCCGTTTCTTGTGAAACAAACCACACGTCAATCACTTCTATACCTACAGGCTTAATAGACTTACCGATCTTTCAGTGCAATTTATCGGGTACTCCTAGGTGCTTGCCGAGATCATCGAAAATCGAAATTAGTAGTGTTGACTAAATCTTATATGCTCTGAATTTGTCAAATTAAAATAATTTCTAATTTTTATGATTTTTTCCTATTTAAGGACAACTTCATATTTAAATACCCCTTTTATCCCGCTTAACGAGACTTTATACGTATTTTTAAGCATATCTCATTTAAAAAATTACAAGATTTCAACATTGGAATAAGTTTGGTAGTACAACGTTATGCTTATCGATATGTTTTCATCGATATATACCCTCACTATTTATTTTTCCTACTCCTGGCAGTATCTTATCTGTCAGTTTACTTCATCTAATTGTGGATATTATAGGTTAGTCATTACAGGGCTAAATTACGAATACTGAGTAGTCGTTCAAAAATCCCTAGTGCGACTGTACTTTCATTTGAATTTTGCGCATAATTAGATACGGAATTGTAAATTAATCAATACAAATCGAAGTTGTTTTTCCACTATAGAATTATTTTTACACTAATTATTCTTACCGGACTGATGGGGTCGACAGTTCTGGTCCATGCACTTTGTTATCTGGAAAACATTAATTCGTATTTGAGTCTACACGATATTCGTATAAAGGCCTAATGATGAGAATATTTTACAAAAAGACTCGTGATTGGCGTATTACAATGACGAGTAATAAGTTAAGCAGGATTAAAGCGGGTTGCATTTTGCACCAAACTGGCTGTAATCACTACTATCGTATGACAGCTGCCGGCACCACATTCAACTTGGATCGATCTGTAGTCGTAATTTGGTTCAATCCGTCTTTAGTAGAGGCAAACAATAACTTACCTGCTACTTGGCTCCACCAGTTCGACTTATTTTTATTAATGTTTAAATCTCTGGATCTGCAAACGACATCATTAAATAGTTTTGGGCATTTCTCCGGAGAGGCATTTTAACGTTTCCTCGGCAAAACTTACTTGAAATTATGGTTGAATAGTTATGAAAAAAATCATACGTACGTATCAATCTGACAATGTTCTACCTGGACATCTATTTAATCATTTCATAATTACTAGTGGAAATAAAAGGAAAAGTATTTGTGCTGTAAATGACGTTCGGTGGACGCGTCCGCAGCACAGACGAGATGAAACATAAAATCGTAACTTATGTCGAACGTACTGGTGTTGATTTTTTTGTTCTGATGTCACGGGGTTGATTTCATTGGAGTAGTTTTTGAATTCGGTGACATAAATTTACGAATAGGTATTGATTTTGGTGAATATCTTTGATTTCGGTGATCGTAAAACCTCAAATATCTTACGAACTATTAGGTTCATATGAAGGACTTTACTAACGTTTTTTTTTTTTAATTTAGGCCTGTTTCCATATTATACGGTCATATTTAAAAATAGACAAAAAGAATTTGGTCCACCGAAGTCACGCAAAACACGGCTCGGAGAATAGCAAAGTAACGCCAGCCAAATCAAGCACTAATAAGAGCACTTCACAGCCTTTGTATTAATATACTATAATACTTATACGTACTAATGCTAATGAACATAGATAATATTAACAAAAATAATGTGATTTTATAAATGACGTTATCTCTGGTATTGTGCGATGAATGACGCGTCACCTACCGAACTGATGACAAATCCGACAAAGTCATCCGGACGCATTGTTTTGAATTTAATCCTGTAAAAAAATATCGTTTACCACTGAGATCAAATTAAAATAAACAATATTCTATTCTAGGATGTTCTTCATAATGAGCATTCTAAAAACCTGCTGATCATAAAGTATCTGACGATTACGGAACTTTCATTACATGAGTAATTACGGGAAAGTGAAGCAATAACAAAGACCTAGCAGCACCGAACCATAGGCATCATAAATTTTAAGAATTTTCATTTATAAAGTACATTGTTATCGCGGGTGAGCGAAAATTAACAGGAAGTTTGTTAATTAAAAAATATTTAAGCCAACGTATACATAGCATTCTCAACTAGCAGGCTATTTACATAATGTTTTCAAACGAAGGTACGTAAATAAAATGAAGTAAATGAACTTTATTCTGCAAGTAGGCCGTAATGGAACTTTTACAAGTCAAAACCTACTAGTGTTTCTCAAAAGACCGCTGCCGAGAAGAAACGCCCAAAGAAACTCGAGGTGGTAGATAATAAAAAAATAAATCAAAAAAGAGGAAAAAAATAAGAAAATGTGTGGTTCCGCAAGAAAACATGTCGAAACTGTATTACATGTCACCAAATACAAGATAATGAAAATAATAATAATGGAAAATACTTCGCCCATACATTAAATTAAATCGTTTCATATGCTTTCCTGCAAGAACTGTGTCAACAATATGCAATGAAAATATTATACACAAGCTTCTGCCCACGCCTTCATTCGCATAAACTTCTACTCCCTATTTCATCCCACCAACATTCGAGGGATGATTTTCAGAATAAAAAGTGTTATGTTAATGAGAATATGTATACCAAGTTTCATTACAATCCGTTCAACCGTTTTTGCGTGATTGAACAAACATCCAAACTTTCGCATTCTTAAAATTAGTAGGATGAATACGCTATTTAGGTATGTAGTATTTGGTTTTATTTTCTGTCTGTTAGATATGTAGGACTCAACCCTATAATTAAGCCTTTGATAACAATGCTTTTTTAAACTAATTTTTAAGAGCTGGAAAGGGTAAATTCAAACTTTCATCGGGTAAGTAACTTATTACAAAAACGGATACATTGACCCACAAAAGACTTGTATATTTTATGGACACGAAACTTTTTATTGCCAATTTTATTGTTATTCCTAGTATTAAAAATAAGAATATCAGAATTTTTACAAAATGAGTCTAGGTTGTTTATGACATAAACAATATTCTCATAGATGTATTGGGACGCTACAGTTAAAATTTTAATTTCTTTAATGAATTCTCTTAGAGATTCACGTGAGCCCAGGTTATAAATGGACCGAATGGCTCTTTTTGTAGCACAAAAATAATTCACGCTACGAAAATACACTCGAGGTCAACAATTTCGGATCACTATATTAAACCGCAATAGGTTTTTCTAAATATTTAACGCTAGTTTTATGTACATGATATAGTGTTCTTCGTAATACCCAACAGTATTAGCAACTCCCGGGATCCTATCATAAGAATATCAATATTTAAAACTGTTGAAATGGGTTTTTAGGAGTCCGATTTCAACCTGGAGACCTTAATTTTTTTAACTATTATTTTTGCAGGTTAGATGTTAGATTAAATAAAGATCATGACAGGATTAAAAAAAATATTTTAGGATTAATCACGGTATTTTACAGCCCCGTATTCTTTGTCTGCGAGTGTAGCTATAATAAACTAAGCGAGCTCTGTCTACATTGGTCAGTTGTCTAATTTTTCTAATAGAATAAGCGGCTGAACTTAATTTACGCGCCACAATGGCTATATGGGGACTCCATTGTAGATTATTGTCTTATGTTATACCTAAGAATATTGAAAATCGGACACTTTTTGTTTTCTTAGCATTAAGTAGCAGGTTGTTAACGATAAACCAATCAATTACTTTGACCAGTATGCCATTAACGTTACTATATTCTATTGATTTTCAGTCAAACTTAAAGATTAATGATGTATTATATTATCTGCGTATTATACTATTTCGCAAAGATTACTTACTATAGACGGCAAGTCGTTTATATAAACCAAAAATAAAATGGACCTAGAATAGAGCCCTGAGGGACTTCTAACGTTACTACAGCTCCACTAGACTGGATTCCAATTACAACAACTGTTTGAGTTCTATTGCTAAGATATGAAGACATAAGGCTTAACGCATTATAAGACAGACCATAATGTTTAAGTCTCAAAATGAGCGTTCCTTGATAATGCTTTAGAAAGTTCACAAAAAATACCAATCGCATCAAAATAATTCTCCCAGATATAGTAAATATATTGAATAAGCACAGATTAGTTCTATGTTCATTGAATTGATGCATGCCTTTGTGTATTGAATTTTTTTTTTCAACCTCCGGTTACATGCACGAGGGGGGCCCCTAATTGATTTTTTTTCTTATTTTGCATCATTTTTGTGTAGTTCATAGAATACACACACCTTCCTACCAAATGTAATAATTGTAATCTCCGAGTAAATCGGCTGTGATATATGGACGAACGGGACGGCAGGACGGACAGACATGAAGAAACTATAAGGGTTACGTTTTCGCCATTTTGGCCACGGAACCCTAAAATGACAGTTACCCTTCGGTCAGTTTCAAGTGATACGTAAACAACCTCAGCTGCTCAGACTTAAAAACAAATAAGTCCAATTTTTCAAAAAAAAGTGATTTCTCTGAATCCTTGTGTGAAGACGCAGAAAACTATATCTTTGTTTATATTTTTAAATTGAATAAAGTTTTTTTATTTATTTGACAAAATTATGTTAAGTAAAATAACTCAGTAACTCTTATTTAATCCAAGTATTTAAATCACAAATAATCAAAAAACCAGCAACTCAAATTAGTTGCATGTTTAAACGTTGGGCAAAGGTAATATCTCCAACTAAATTACGAAGATATATAATCAAGTAACTGGACAGATAGTACCTATAGTCCAGTCCACCCAACTATGGTAAAAATGAACTCAAATATTACTCTTTAATGTGAGACTACTATTACGGATAAACTCTAAGATGAGCTGCCTGCATTATTAATGTTACTAATCTTAATAATGTATACTTCCCGTATTCTTCTTCTTCTCAGTAGTGCACTCTTGCCAGAGTGGTCGTGGTTAAGGGTTGCCTTCTTTCGTATCAGTTGCAGCTTTTGCGAGCTTTCTCCACCTCTCTCTATTTGTAGCATTGCGTGCACACTCTGTTAGGGAACGTTTTGTCGTGGATTTTATTAGATCTGTCCATCTTGTAGGTGACCGGCCGCGAGAACGTTGACCTTCCACTCTCCCCTGTACTACTAGACGCTCAATTGAACTTTCGTTGCAGATAATATGTCCAAACATTTTCAGAATTCGCACTCGCAAAATCGATGAAAGTCTTTGTTTGATTTGAGCTCCTTTAGGATAGACAGATTAGTACGGCGAGCAGTCTGTTTTATCCTCAGCAGTCGTCTCCAGCACCACATTTCGAGCGCGTCGATCTTTCTGTGATTTTTTTGATGGTCGTCCATGTTTCGGCTCCGTACAGGAAGATTGGAAATACCAAGCACCTCATCAACCGAACCTTTGTGTTTTTGGTCATACGGCGATCTTTCCATATCTTCGTAAGCTTTTCCACTGCTGATTGTGTTATGGCACATCGTCTCTTAATTTCTTCTTCACAGCTCCCAGTATTTGTGATAGTGGATCCCAGGTAAATGTAGCTCTGGAGAACTTCGCAATTGGCTATGCTGTGTAAATTAGGTTGATTGTTATTCTTACGATCCACTACCATCATCTTCGTTTTGTCTCTATTTATAGTGAGACCAAAATCAGAACTGTTCGTTTCTAGAAGTGAAAGTAGCTGTTCACTGTCTGCCTGTGACGTCGCAAGAAGGGTGGTATCATCTGCATACCTCAGGTTTGATATCAAACGACCTCCAATTGAGACTCCTTTGCCCCATTCTTCCAACACTTTTCGCATGATATATAAGTATTCGGTGTATATTTTAAATAAAAATGGGGAGAGAGCCCTGCCGAACTCCAGACTGGGTTTTGAAAATCCCCGAATTAATTCTATCCACGTGAACTGCAGCTGCACCATCTTCGTAAAGTCTTCTGATGATGTAAACTAGGTGTCGTGGTACCCCCATTACCAGTAGTATTTCCCAAAGCTTCCACCACTTAACGGTGTCAAAGGATTTATGAAAAGCGGGTTATATTGAACTCACGTGCTTTTTCTATAATCTGTCTTAGGTTGAGAATCTGCTCGCGCGTTCCCTTTCCTTTGACAAAGCCAGCTTGTTCTTGCGCAATCTCCCTACTTATAAATGCCTGTAGCCGGGTATTGAGTATGTGCAAAAATACCTTGCTAGCGTGGGATATCAGATATCAAGCGAAAATTGTTACATTTTTTAGTTGAACCTTTTTTGTGGAGTGGGATGAATAAGGAATGCGACCAGTCCTTTGGCCATTCGCCTGTTTCCCATATTCGCTGGCAGATCGAGTGTAAGATATCCACACCAACATCTCCCATTGACTTAAAAAATTCTATGGGTATTTCGTTTGCACCCGTAGCTTTACCACGTTTTAGGTGTTTGATGGCAGCCTCTATTTCTGTTCTCAATATACATGGCTCTAAATCTGTTGGTATCGTGCAATCGGGCATACGAGAAGGCACTTTTTGGCCATCCATGAACAAGGACTTACAGTAATCCTCCCATACCTTAACAATCAGTTCAGTAACAGTATTCCCGTTAGAATCCTCTATTGCCCAGGATTTTGGTTTAAATTGTCTTGTTATTATTTTAATTTTCATATGCACTTCCTGTATTAGTGGTGCAATAATATTACAAGTGACGTAAGTTAATCATTACACTAGAGCCGGTTTTGTGCGCGAAAAGAGAGCCGAGAGTGCAATGATCAGTTCCTCACAAGTGTTATACGACTTTTTTAAAATGATTTTTTCCTCGCAAATGTGTTGTAAGATAAAAAAAATATTAATAACTGTCTATAGTTGTTGATGGTAACAGGTTATTACTTACATATTATGTACCGTACAGTCACCAAGTGTTTCCAGTGACGTCATCACCTACTGTTTATTACCAAAAAAAATATCTCGATGAGTTTACTATTTTTGAAAACAATTATTCAGTTTAAGCGTTCAAAAATAATGTTTAAAAATATTTATGAATTAATATAATAAACATTTTTTCTTCTTTGCGCTAACTGGGCGCGCATGTGCAAAGTTAATTACAATTTCAGAAACGGCCGCCCCCAACGTCTCAAATTACATTAAAAATCGTTACCTAGTATAACTATGTGATACCCAATGCTAATTTTGTCTAATTTTGGTAAGCGATGCAAGGGATGCGTCCGGTAATGAAATTAAAATATTCAATCAAAGTGAAAAATCCTGATATTGGTTTCTGAAATCGCAATAATTTCGTGGTAGATGTCGCTACGAGCCTCCCTAAGGCGTAATTAGAATGGTATAATGATTATAAGATCCGTCAGCACAAGGGATACCTACGGTAGCTGAGTTGGTTAAGTTAGGTTAGGCAAGCAAGGATTCCAGAAGTCGTGGGTTCAAACCCCACCTGTGGCGAAATATTTTTCAATTTTTCACTTCATATTAGCTGACGCATCCGCTTGACAAAATGTTAATATTGGACTTTAGTTGGGAGATTTGACTTTTTTTTAAATAAGCGGGCAAAAAATCGTTTGGCCAAAACAAGTATCTCGATTTACTTGTTTCTAGTTTTTAAATATTTAAATTAAATTATATATTTTTTTAAATAACCAAACTAAAAACTATTGTAGTACCTAGTGTCAGATGATCAAATACGTCAGGTAATTAGAACGGCATGTTACACAAACATTTAGAAAAAAAATCTCCGATACATTATTGCTTTTTATATATTGGCCCTGAAACTTAAAAATCATTTTTTCGTTTTCCTATAAAATTACCTAAAACGTACTTACTTGTTTTAAATTTTGAGCAGCTGACCTGCAGGGCACAAATCTTCTACTTTTATTCACAGGACGAATGACTTAGTGCTATGCAAGCATCCGTCTACGAATAATTATTTTCCAACGAATAAAATATAGTACCTGATAGGAGGCACCACCGGGCCACTGACTCCTCTGCTGCTACACTCGTTTCGCTAAATTTGGACCTGTAATTGAATGCAACGAATAGTTGAAACTACATTTTATAATTTACCGAGCTGAGGTCGATAAATATCACGACTAAGGCGAGTGTTCTTAGTAAGGTTAAAGGTTAGTATTGATTATAATATAAACTTAAAAAGGCTATATTATCTTCAAAGCTGGAACGAGCCGCAATATTGAATATAATGAAAACACCAACTATTTAATATTTTTGATTAATATGCCTATCTACATGACAAAACTATATAACGGTTTCGTTTTTGACATAATGGCTATGGAATCCTAAGAAAGGTGTGAATGAAAACTCTGATAAAAAAGTTTACTCTGTCTTTTGCTATAAGTATTGTAACTGCGGTTTTGACGAAATCTTCTGATTATTATGACACGGTCGGTATGTTGACGCGCATCATAACCAAATATATCTGACACGTTTAAGACAGCCTTTCAGTAAACCCTATGTATATGCATAAATAAGTATCATTAGAAGGCGAATGTGAAAAGAAAATGTGTAGTGTAATTAAAGTCTTCATAACAGCTTTGTAAAAGTTGATGAAACTAGCGTTAACTTGTAAATTGCTTCAGAGAGTGATGATGGTGAAGGAAGACGACCGTTTATTATATGCTCATGTGAATAAGTAAGCATGTCAACCATAGTTCTCCGAAACATTTACTGGTTATCTCCCGAGAAACAATGACTGACGAATGCTTTACCCTGCTCGTGGGCTATAATTGGCAATATCCTTCCCACACAGCTATATCTAACTAAATTATACATAGCAGCCGCACGACAGTAACCATGTTTATTGTCATATCAATTCCCTACATTAGCAAATATAATTAACTGTCTTAGATACGAGAAAGGGCTTATAATTTATTTATACGAGTATATTATTGATTTTCTCCGCATTTTTATCATACTTATCTATTTCAGAAGGGAACTTACACCAATAACAACGTGTATATACGGGTATGTTTTCTTACTTACAATAAATCCACGGCCAACATCTTGAATAAGATACAAATAATGTTGATAAATGGGAATGATAGCTACAAATTTTAGAATTTAGGGTAAAGTTGTGTAGTAAGAGAACCGATATACCAATAAAATAGTAAAAAAATGGTTTTGACTTTGACGTTTGTTTCTAAATTTAAATCATAGACATTATAGTTGCATTATAGATAAACGTAGAAGAGAATCAGTCTTAATAGCGTACAGAAGTTTTATCTCACGAGCGCGGGTTATCCACAATTGTACTGGCAACTCAGCCATATTAAGAGGCTTGGTTACAGGCGCCATCTACATGTACATCTACATCTCATGGTTATACATACGAATTACGAACACATAGACAATGTGAACTCAGTTCCTACGCTGACGCACACATAGACAATCAATCCGGATGATTGCTAAGTCACAAAATTTTATTTAGTAAGCAAATAAAGATTAATAACAATGTCCGGCTTGGTTTTACGTAATACGAGTATCTTACAACTTTTTATGGTGAAAGAGTTCCGACACTTGTCCTATTTTTACATGGAATGGTTTTAATGGAATCTCAGTTCTTTTTGTGGGTAAATGAGTCAACAAATTTATGAATGCATCTAGAAATAAAAACTTTTCATAGATGCAGGAACTACAAAAACATTACTTTTTATGACATGTATTTGTATAGAATTACAAACTTACTTATGCAGTTTGCATATCTGTGTAACGTGATTGAAATTGTAATATTTTTAGGTTTTTTGTGAGTTAATATGCCTGCGCCAGATTCTGCTTTCCGATCCCACCCAGAACTCATGTCACACCATTTTTAAACAATAGCAACCTTCTCAAAATGAATGCTCGAAGGACACTACACTTCGCTACCCTACTATTTGGGATTGTAACGAGTAGGCAACCTACGTACCTTTACAATAGGCTAACATTTTCCTGCAAGCATATAAGACAAGCCCTCGCCTCATCTGCCCAAGACATAGGTCGGCTAGCTTCCGTAGCAGATATGCTGCCATGCGGTGCTGGAACAACCTTCCACCACCAATAAGAAACGCGAGTTTACCGGATACTTTTAAAATAAAACTGAAACTCCATCTGCTAAAGGAACAAATTTCTTCTGTCTAGCCGACGATGTGATTGTTTGTTTTCACCTTATTTATTATATTCATTTTTTACTCATTTTTATCCTATCTAAATCTATCTGGCGTAATTTTGGCAAAATAACACTACACAGCACATCTCTGCTATATTCTGCTTCTCTTAGGTTAATTAGTTGTATATTATTGTGTAAATGGATCCACTGAAAATCAGCGTCGTGGCACTTCATGCTCCGACACAATGCTGAGTGGGCTCCTTTTTGGAACCATCCTGTGTATTTCCTAGATTTAAGCTAACTGTACTTTATGTTGTGGTTTCAAATAAATAAGTCATTCATTCATTCATTCATACTAGGCTAAAAATAAATTATGTTTAAAATTTAAAGCTTGTGGGTACCCTAGAACCTTAGAATTATGATGATCGGTCAGTTAGTGTGTCAGTGACAAAACTAAGGAACTTTGACAGGCAATAGTTCTTAAACTACAAGTTTAAATTTAATAATATTCAGAATATATCTAAGTCATATTATGGCCTATATGTTACTGAAAATTCAGGGTTCTAGCTTTAGCCAGCACAAAATTACAGGATGTTGAAAATGGCCTGAGTCCCTTCGAAAAAAGGATGGTACGGCCGTGCCTCTTTGTTTTGCTCTACTTTGTCGGGGGCACTGCAGTGCTCCCAGATATATATACTCAGGTCTTTCTGCCACAGTTACCGACCCTAGCAGCTAGCAACTTTGAATTATTAATTTTTGATATCTATAAAATCAAAATAGCGAGGCAGCCAGACAGAGTATGCATTATTCTGCCTATGAGTAAATGATCGATAAGCTGGTAGAATTCTAAAGGACTCAAGACGACAGTCAGATCTATACTTTTGGGAAGGGGTATTCAATCATGCTAGTATCTACTCAGGAAAGTAAGTAGCTAGTAGGTACCTAGTTTCTCGTTCAGTACGTAATATTTAACCATTGATTTGTGTATAATCAAACCTAACACTACGTTATACGGTTCATTGAATTTCACATCATGTTGTCTCAGCAATTATTCTACATGATGTTGATGTTTAATTATCCAAGAAAATAACAATCTTGTTATAAAGCGGAGTGTAGGTATTTCGCGGATTATGTATTCTGCGGTTTCATATCAGTAGAAGAGCCGACGACACTGAACCTAGTTCGATAAGACTCCCAGATGATATATATATTATAAGATACGTCATTCCTGGGGGAACACGAAACGGCTATGCTGTAATGCAAAAAACATGGTGGCCCTAGTAAAAAAAAAACCGGTTTCTAGTATGATAAGTCTCCCAAGTTTCGTTTGTTCCTCGATACAAGGGAGGGGTAGGACTATAAGATAATGCAGTGCTGCAAGCCCTCCTGACTGGCCTTTTCAGTGGCAGTAGCATGATAAGTGACGCCCAAACTTAGGTATCTAGTATGATCTGTCTCCTCAAAAAAACAAGCTACCCCTCCCCTGTATCGAGGAACAAACGAAACTTGAGAGACATCATACTAGAAACCGGAAATTTTATTTTCTTTGAAAAATTTTTTTCTTTACTTGCGCCACCAGGTTTTTTGCATTGCAGCATACTCGTTTCGTGTTCCCCCAGGAATAACGTCTCATATAATATATATATCATCTGGGAGTCTTATCGAACTAAGTTCAATGTCGTCGGCTCTTAAACTATATGGCAATAAGGTTAACAAAAAATATATTTACGCATAAATTAGACCCGTAGTAATTATCAAATGTTACCGATTTTAGTTAGTCATTACCAGAGTGCATCTCATAATTCCAATAAGCTCAAACACGGCTAAGCTACACTGTTTTATTACGTAGTTCCATTGTCTACCTTACGGCTTCAATTACCAGATCAGGTTGATAGTAACATTACATTAGGAACATTTAAAGTAGCCTCGCCATAGATGCTTCAGTATCTTAATCGAAATATCTTAGCGCTAACCATGAAACACTAGGAGTTTTGATTCACCATCCGTGGTGTTTTTTGTTAGTTCCTGTTTACCAAATGCTACTTTCTGAATGCAAATCCTTGATTTGTTATCGAAAATACTAAAATCGCTACATGTTTCCCTTGAATTTTTGAGGAGTTCCTTCAACTTCTCATGGTTCCCTCTCATGCTTCAATATGCTTTCCAAAAAAGAAATAATTTTGCAAATCTGTTTATAAATGGCGGAGTAATAGCGTACCAAACATAAAAAAACACAGGCGAATAGAGAACCTCCTCCTTTATTGAGGTGGTTAAAAATGGACCCCTAGACTCACCATCAACGCTTGAAAAGAGCCTTGATAAAACTGCGCAATATCGTATTTAGCAAAATTTACTCTCGAATTCGCGCAAGTTCCATTATTAAGAAAACATGCCTTTTGTTCATCTTTCTACATGAGCAGCCTGTGTGCTTGCTATATCCAAAAATTATACCTTAGGCTATCTATAACAACGCTTACAGAATGTTGCACAACCACCACGCCAACTCATATTCCAGTCCATAAGAGATTGAATATGAATTTCAGTGGAAAGGTGACTTTGATAACGTACCTACATACACCTTCGTTACTGGCGCCGTAGGCCCGACATGACGCGACACCTAGGTATTATGACGTTCAAAGGGTTGAATCGATACTACTCGTATCGACAGGCAGCTTGTATTTTTCCAAAGTGAAAGTTTCATTTTAGTTACGTAAGTTTCTATTAAATATCTATGTTAATGTTAATGTGTCTTGTCTAAGAGTTTATTGAGCAGAAAAATACTTTATTTTTGATTTTAAAATATTGGAAAGCAAAGAAATGAGAAGCTACCAAAGTCAGATTTTATTACAACATTTTGTACTGACTAATATTTTAACTTCTCATTAACCTATAAACTGAAAATTTGGTGGTGATGTTTACTATTACGTACTTATATATTTTACTAACAAATATGAATATATTGATAAATCTGTTTTTTTTTTCATTACGCTTTCCTTATTTTTCCTATTAAAGCAAACTTAATTTTACGATTGCTTCGGAACCCTACATGTGCGCAATAAGACACGCACTTGGCAAGTTTTTAGTTTAATTAACTTGATTGTAATTTACTTATTTACACTAAAATCAAAATAATTACGACGGAAACATTTCAGAAAATTATGTGCAACTTAACATGTACTTAAGTACTATTCTTTCAGAAACATTACAATTGTTTGTAGGTACAGCTGAGATAATTTACAATTTGATATGTTTTATGCAGCCTGTGGGCCGGCCAGCTTACACTCAGAGGTCGTACAATGCCCTGCGCATACTGTGCTACAACTTTTTAAGATGCTATTGAAACTGCCACGATATCACAGTGCGTCCGCTATGTTCGCGGAGGCGAGTACGAATTATTATTACACGATCATACGCAATCGGTTAGCGTCACTAATGCATTCAATAGCATCTTGAAAACGCGGCAGCGATAATACCATCTTGAAAACGTTCCTTGATAAACTGGATGCGCCACTACCGACGCACTGGAACAAACTACAGTAGGACTAACCAGTGTAGAGAGAAGATGTATATGATTAATTTTGTATTTATGTGTTTTAGTTTTTAATTATCCTAATACTAGTCTATAAGTATTATAGTACATTACTTACCAAGGGCGGTAAAACAAAGAATGTCTCAGATCGCAGGTATTTGACGCCCGAGCCGAAGGCAAGGGCGATAATTATGCGATCTGAGGCTTTCTTAAGTACCGCCCGAGGTAAGTACAAAATTGTATGTCACCCTCTGGCCAGGAAGTGGGATTTTCCGCGCGCGCAGAGTGCGGTAATTGCCACTTTATGGCCAGGTGTGACATAAATGTTATTAACATAATTATTATGTATCGTATGGTCTGCAATAAACATTATTACAATTATTCATTACCAAAAATAGAGTATGCAACGCCATCTACCGGACACCCACCGAAGAACTTCCAATTCAGCCGCACGGGGGCCCGGCAATGATTCATTCACTCACTTTACCATCCACGGGCGCATAGGCACCACACGTTACCATCGCGATTTGCCATAATTTACATAAAGTCATTCTAGAATACATTTTTGTAATTTTATGCATATTTCCAATAAAATAATTAAATTGTAAACTCAATATAAAGTGGGTTAAAAGTATAAATCTAGAATTTTGGAATTATTTTTCCTATAATCTACAGAATACACAGCAACTTTTGAGCCCTATTACATTACGGTACTCCGAAATTCGTGACTTTCAACCCACCCTACCGTCTACTGATCCTGAATAAGTCACAACAACTCCCAAACAATGAGCTTTCGTTAAACCCTCACTACGCGTCAATTTGTTTAGTCTAACTTTCAGCATCTCTAGGGAGGATAAGACGCAAGTAACCATTTTGCTAAGGTAAAACGGTCATCCACACAGATTGAGGGGTCTTTCCTCAGCACATAAATATTTAACGTTCAGGGCTATAAAGACTAATTATTGGTTGGACACACATATACGTACATGCACATATAAGCTGTTCACGACTTCTTTTTTTCAACTGTGTATGATCCATTAATCGTACCTAGGTAATTAATATACGACGCTATCTAACTTCCACTTCATTGCAGAAAAACAATGTACACAGTTGCCATCAGACACATCGGAACAAACAAGGCGCTCATAAATATCTGAACACGGCGTTAAAGAGCAAGTTCAGATTTTTTGAATAAATTGAAATGTGCAGATGTAATTGATGGCAACTGTAAGTACTTATATTACACTGTTTTCTCGATTATGACATAACTAGCGGCCGCCCGCGACTTTGCCCGCGTAAGATATAAATGAGGCCTATTTTTTTCTGACAGTTCTTGTTGTTGTTTTTCTTTTGAGAAAAATTACTCAAAAGAAAGAATTAATGTTCGCCATCTTGGATTTGAAAATGAATGTCATTTTCGTAATCGGCACTTGGATTTGAAAATGTATGTCATTTTTGTAATCGGCACCCCGAAGAACCTTTAAGATGACACCCATATCGAGTTTTAAGAAAACTAAATGTCTGCTATCTTGGATTTGAAAATATATGTCATTTTCGTAATCGGCACCCCGAGGAACCTCGAAGATGACACCCATATCGATTTTTAAGATAAGTAAAGATTTGCTCCCCGCACAAACTTGGAACTCCCTGTTCACTCCTTTAGGGGAGCAATTTCGAAAAACGCTACAATATACCTTCCGTTGTATTTAAACAGAGTTTACTATGTTTCAAATCCTTCAAAAAAAATTGCTCCCCGTACAAACTTGGAACCCCCTTTTCATCCCTTTATGGAAGCGATTTCGAAAAACCCTGAAATACGTTTTTTTTTGTATTTAAACAGAGAGTCTATTTACGAAGTTTCAAATCTCTCACTTCAAAAAAGATTTGCTTCCCGTACAAACTTTGAAACCCCTTTTCACCCCTTCAGGGAAGCAATTTAGAAAAACGTTGAAATCGCCATTATTATATTTAAACAGAGAGTCTATGTACAAAGTTTTAATTCTCTCACTTCAATAAATACGTGTTTTCATACAAACCACAGAACACCTCCCCTAGAAGCCTAATGTGGTCACTATGTCCCCGATGCGAGTCACCACTCGTAGGATTTATAGGGCTTATATAATCCGCGGTCGCCCGCCTGCCTTTCAGGTGCGTCCAAGTGCAGAGTGTGCGAGTCTCTTTTAAAAAACCGGTCAAGTGCGAGTCGGACTCGCGCACCGAGGGTTCCGTATACAGACGTGTACCGGTTCCAACCCTATTAAACCAGGAAAATCTCAACAACATGGTGTGGAAATTGGACCCCATGGGTACAGCGCCATCTATCGGCGACTTTTGTTACAAATTTGAGCGACTGAATAACTTTGTATGTATGGTAGTTTTTCAAGGATAATTCTTTAACACGTGAACCGACTTCAATTTTTTTTTCTTTTTTTGAAAGAAGGTACTTTCAGCATAATCTCGTAGGAATTTAGAAAACAAAAATACATGCAAAGGTGATTAAATTACAAACTTAGTATAGAAATGATTTTTGACGATAAAAAAAGAAAACTAGATAGACAAGAAAACTTCACAGAAAATAAAAAAAAATATTAAAAGAAGTCATGTTCTATGTATGTAAGTAAGCCTTCTTTATAACTATTCAGAATTTCAAATCGATAGCATAAGTAGTTCTTGAGATATTTAGCGATGTGACAGACAGACAGACAAAATGAAACCATAAGGGTTCCTTTTTTACCATTTTGGCACGGAACCCTAAAATATAGAAAATTGGATGGAGTGTGAGGTGGTGTGGGAAGCCTTCAAATACTTCTAATTACAAAAAGATGGAATTATATTCCACAGGTAAGTCAAATTCATTATTTCTTTGAAAATATTTAAAGCCAGCGGAGGCCATTTTATTACTGGTCACTGCGAATACTTCGGTACAAACACACCATGTCTATCCCTTTTCATCAAGTTGAAAATGCAATATGCTATTCCTTTCTTACGATAACACGTCACGACTAGTGATGTGCCGATGATGTTATAGTCAAGTACCGATTCCACGTGCTTTCGTTCGTATCGATTTTAAAAGATATAAAAAAATAAAGATTTCACGATTGTTTTATTTTAGTTTGATTAGTTACTAGTTATTCTATAGAATCTTATTTTTTTAGTTGTTAGTTTTTAAAGTAAATTAAACAGTATGATATGTTGTGTGGACTTTTTAGAATCCCTTTGGTGAGCAATTGGGTCCTGTGTCACAAGATGGGCCTAATGATGAGCTTCGAGGAAGTGCGAGGGAGCTCGGAGTTGGTTTGAGATAGGTATATGTTGTGTGGGCCTTTTAGTATCCCCTTGGTGAGCCGTTGGGTCCAGTGTCACAAGATGGGCCTCATGATGAACTTCGAGGAAGTGCGAGGGAGCTCTGAATTGGTTTGAAGTTTGAAATAGATATATGTTTTGTGGGCTTTTTAGAATCGTCTTTCTCGTTTCCACAATGATACAGATTAAAGAGATATGTACGAGCTATAAAATATTTGTTGTTTTATTTTTAGAACCAAGTAATGATAGATCGTTTTGTTACCAATTTAATATACAGTAAATACCTACCGTCATTTACCAATAATAAATTGCGGTACCAGTTTGTAGTGAACATGTCCCATCACTACGCAATCCGCGTGCCAGCTCATCGACCAATCGCAACGGTGGTAGCACCCGCCCTTCCCCTCATCGCTTCCTCATACTTTGGTAACTCGTGTCGGGAACAAAATGATAAATATTAGCTTTCTATGGGAGGTGTTCTGTGATACAAACTTTCATTCCTTGTTTTAACCCATTAGAAGATGAATAACGAAAAATCCTTTCTTATCCTACGTTATAAATGTAACCGACTGTGCAAAAATCAACTCTCTAGCGTTAACAGTTTTGGTTGTGCGTTGTTGAGTCAGTCAGTCAGTCAGTCAGTCAGTGAGGACTTCTTTTATATGTATAGATGTCTCATGCGTGCATTACGATGAATTATCTTGATTATTGGTTTTCATCTCTCCTGTTCGAAAAGTTCGATTTTCATGATTAGATAGCCGGGTTGAAAGTAGGGCTTGTATTCCGGAATTCCGGAATACCGAGATTCCGAAAACTCGGACGATTTTTCCGATATTGCCATTCCGGAATTGGTACACTCGGAATATTAGAAATTCCGGAATTGGAGTTGATGAATTTACAGAAGGTTTTGAATGTATATTCTTAAAGTTCCTAATGTAAAACTGATAAATTGTTCGCCTATCACCAGACTCATAAACATTTTGTGACTAGATTTCAAAATGTTATTGGTTTACCATCACGTATATTCCTCCTATCCGGATTTTGGATACGACGATCGTTGAAGCGATCCGCCGTTAGCTGCGTTCGTGTGCTCCTGCTCTCGTATGGCTTACGTAGCCTTTCTTATCTACGAAGACCGATGCACGTTCACACAGTGCGTACGTGAGCACACCATTGACATAATTGTAGCTGATCCGCTTCGCCACTGGTGGTCACACTTTAAGCTCATCTCTTTCACCGTCCCGCTATGTACGTCGACATGGGTCATAGTTGTTAGAAGTTTTTTTCACAACGGCGGTGGATAGTTGGCTTGTCCCACAGGAAAGGGTGAATACAATTTTATGTGGCACTTAGTAAATTACATACCTTTATTAAATGCTTAGGTAGTTGTTCACATTGCTTCCGCTTACTCTCTTCTGAATCCGAGTAAAAGATGCGCTCATTAGCCGTTCGACCCTCTGCCATCCTTCATGTTATGCAAGTGAAAACCTAACTTAGAGCAGGACTCGTGAAATTCAGTCACAAGCTGCTGAAAGTGGTCTAGACATTCCGCAAGGAAGCAACAGTCATCTGCGTACAGCATCACACTTATGAGCGCATATGACACTTGTATGCGCGCTTTGGACCTAGCCAGGTTGTTAAGGTTATCAGTGCGAGAACTCAGAATCGGACTCCCGCGAGCTTTCCCCACTTTCAAAGTCACTTTCTGAGCCTTCTTATGAGGCCCATGGTGAGCGACCACGTTTAAGTGCCACATGTCATCAATGGCAACACGCGCTGGTCAAAGACCCTCGTCTTGAGACGCGGAATATTGGATGAAAAGATGTGCCGTAGCTTCCCGAACACTGCCCAGCCTTAGGAGAAATAACATCTCCTTGCCCGACTCCGCGCTAGAGATTGTAGTATCACCTAGGTTTCCATCGAATCAAAGGTGTTCTCATAGTCCACAAACATTCAATACAGGTGCAAGTGGTGCTCTTCAGTCTTCTGTATAACTTAAAGGAGCCTATGGATGTGGTTTGTGGTCTATGTCTATCTACTAAAGTCTCTTCGGAAACCAGCTTTTTCGGGAGGCTGGAATTCATCTAGCCTGCGTGCGAGACGGCTCGTAATGACTCTTGAAAACAACTTGTAGACATGGCTCAAAACCGTGATGGTTCGGTAGTTGTTCAGTAGGTTGTTGTCGCCATTCTTGAAGAACATCACCACCTCGCCTGTGTCTGTATTCTTTTGATGTAATGTGGTAAAGTTAAAAAGTGAGATTGCCTATGAAACGATAGTCATTCATATTTTTAGTACATTTTTGTGACATCCATTTAGTTGAAAAAAGTAAATCCCAATTCCGCAACCATTTCCGGAATTCCGGATTTAGCGCCAATATCGAAAACAAATCCGGAATTGAAAAACCGTCCGATATTGCATGCCTAGTTGAAAGTCGCTTTTCCGACCCTAGGGCGGACATATATATTTTTTTAAGTTCTATAGGCCCGGGCGCGCGCCGGCTGCTCGCACAGGCCGCAGTGCGCGACGGCGCCGGCTGCTGATCGCTGTAGCGTATGTTTTTATTACTGAATGCTTAGAATATCATTCCTCATATTCAAAATGAAGAGTTTAACTCGGGTGAAAGCACCCATTTATTTCAGCCTTGAACTATTGGCGCTCGAACGAACTGAGTAAATGTCTCGGGTGAAACGGGTCACTTTCAACCCTTGGTTAACAATCTACTATTTAATTTGGTCAAAATTGAACAAGAAAAAGAATGGTTGTTTGTTGCATTGCAATTTGTTTCATAAAATTAAACAGTAAACTCTCGCACCTATTGTTCTCCCAACTGTTGATATTAAGTCTTTTTATTTCGCATCTCAAAAAAATTCCACTATCATAGATCATAGATTAATAATGTTTTCATTCAAGTAATTTATATAATTTATATTAAGACATTAATTTACATTTCTATCAATTCTAACAGGCTAGTGTACACTCCGGACACTAAGGCAAAAAATCCAAGGCATATGATTATTACGTCACGGATGAGCTTGTACTTGAGTAATCCGTACTGGTCCGGGTACCAGAGGCAGAGGTCGATCATGGCGGGGAACACCAGCGCGAGCAGGGACAAGCACAGCGCGCCCACCAGCGAGATGACGGGCCCGAGGTTCGGCACCAATACTGCCAATCCAACTGCACACAATTTGAACGTTTTTTTGGCGAATATGCATCGTTTTACAGCGATTTTTTTTGTCTTCGTCGTCTCATTAAATATTGTTCAAGGAGAACGATAATGATAACGACATTTCGTTCATTACATTATTCGAAAGCAGCAAAATGGACTGAAAAATCCTCATAAATCTAATAGCATGACGATTTTTCAGTATCATAGAGATAGAGCTATGTAGTATACAAATGGTACGTATACAAATGCGTCCTAGAGTTGACCTAATACATTGTGTTCGTTATGTTATGTTGTTTAATAGCAATACTACTATATCGTACTAATGTACAATAACCTTTTTTTACCGATAATAATTTTTATCAATAACAATTAACATCTTTCAATGGATCGCGAACCTCTGTAAACTGAACAAAACAGTGATATATATTTACCAGGTATTAAGACGAGTACCACACGCAAGGAATAGTCAATGCAGCGCGCATGCGACCCGTGATATTTTTTCTTCAATGAATTCCATATCAGAATATAAGCGACAAAGTTTTGCAGCGGGTGGGACATTCCTATAGAAATGGCTAACAGTATTTTAGCCGCTTGAGCTTTTCTGAAATTTGTATATATCATGAAATATTAATAACTTCACAATATGTAATTGGGGGTGCCGTTCAGTCGCCATAAAAACAAAATGCATATTTTCAAGTACAAACGATTGTCATAATAACAAAATGCATATTTACATTGGATATAATATTTAAATACCATAACACTCACTTATCACAACCACCTTTTCTATAACGTTTAATTAACTAATGTATTTTTATATAATACACATTAATTATAATCATTAAAACTAATAACAACGTATGCATATTTTCTTTGGTTATAATACTTAAATACTATAACACTCACTTATCACAACCACATTTTCTATAACGTTAACGCGGAGGGTCACTCTAAGGCAGGTCGGTGTAGGTGGAAACCCTTCGTTTTACCAAAATCCATCAAAATAAAAATCCAGAAAGACCTTTTGGGACAAAATCGACTCTAACACGGATAGGTTAGAAGATCTTAGACGGGAGCTTCAGACCCCGTCTTAATCTTCGAGGTTATATTTTTATAAAAGCCCAGAAAGACCTGTTAGGGCAAAATAGACTAACGCGGATAGTAAAATGTATATTACGTATGACTATTAAATATTATACAGAATGATCATTATAGCGATTGGTAGTTATCAAATTGACAATTATGAACATTGATCATTATAATCGATGATATTATGCAAATTGTTTTAATCCATTTTATTTTTATAAAAAAATAATCACTTATACAAATCGAAATTATGCAGTTCGTTTGTATGCAAGATAAAAATATGCAATTTGTTTTTATATTAAACATTACACACCCTGTACTTTGATACAAAAAAATTAGTCCTTACTTTTCATTATGAGGTAAATTAAGCGTAAGTGAAGCCTTAACATTCCTTCCGTATTTCATAAATCCAAGGGCTCCAATTGCGCAATATAAGCCCAATATCAGTGACATGCCGATATTAAAAAGCCCGAAACATCCCACAAACCTCTGGGGATCTTCCATATTATATTCCAATGCTAAAATCTGCAAACAGCATATTAGTTTAAAAATCAATGACATTAAGGGGGTTTTTAGGGTTCCGTAGCCAAAATGGCAAAAACGGAACCCTTATAGTTTCGTCATGTCCGTCTGTCCGTCTGTCCGTCTGTCCGTCTGTCCGTCTGTCACAGCCGATTTACTCGGAAACTATAAGTACTACAGTGATGAAATTTGATAGGAATATGTGTTGTATGAACCGCTACAAAATTATGACACTAAATAGTAAAAAAAAGAATTGGGGGTGGGGCCCCCCATACATGTAACTGAGGGATGAAAATTTTTTTTTCGATGTACATACCCGTGTGGGGTATCAATGGAAAGGTCTTTTAAAATGATATAAAGTTTTCTAAAAAACATTTTTCTTAAAGTGAACGGTTTTTGAGATATCAGCTCTCAAAGTCGTAAAAAGTATGTCCCCCCCCCTCTATTTTTATAACTACGGGGTATAAAATTCTAAAAAAAATAGAGGTGATGCATGCTAATTAACTCTTTCAACGATTTTTGGTTTGATCAAAGTATCTCTTATAGTTTTTGAGATAGGTTGATTTAACTGTAATTTTGGTTAAGTTATTTTTGCTGTTTTATAGATACTAGTACGGAACCCTTCGTGCGCGAGTCCAACTCGCCCTTGGCCGGTTTTTGTGAGCGGATTAAAACATATTAAGTTGACCGACAATATATAGGGTTGATGAACTGAACTGAAACTGACTGAAAATCAAACTGAACGTCACGTCATGCTGAAAAATAGAGATTTCTTCTTATTCGTGTAAAGGAGAGTACAATTTTTTGAGAGTACAACTATTCTAGAAATAAGCCTTGCCAGTTCCACTGCCTGAGGAGTTGCGTCTATAAGGTTTTTATGGGTGCAATTATGAGGGATCATAGTGCACTGTGTAAGGTGATTGGTGGTTTGCGTTTGCCCGCAGGCACACTTTGTTTCCGTGTGTGGGAGGAAACCCCATTTCGCCATGTTATCCTTAGATCGCCCCACTCCCACCCTGAGTCGGTTGAGAGTCCTCCACACTGGCCATGTCTCCGAAGCTCCGGCAGGTAAGTGTTCAGCGGGGGGGCACAATATTATCGCAGCACTCTACTTGTGCTTTCCACGCTCGAATGCGGGCTTCCTGCGGTGTGATATCGGCCAGGGCAAGATTGGTAACGAAACTTTTCCGCGATTTAAGACGTGCTGGAACTGCAGAGTGCAATTGCAATGGATGGCGACTGTCTTTAATCTGCTTTTGTCATTCTACCGCCGCTGCTATTTCTCTGCGTACGGCCGGAGGTGCGATTCCCGCCAGTTGGTATATTTTTTGAACTGGGGTAGGTTTAAGACAACCCGTCACCAACCGACATGCTTCGTTCACTGCGACGTCGATTTGCTGAGCGTGCGCAGAGTTTCTCCACACGGGACATGCGAACTCCGCTGCCGACACACTGAGCGCAAGTACTGCAGTTCGTAGAGTATGTGGGCTTGCCCCCCACGAGCTCCCGGTCAATTTGCGCAGTATGTTGTTACGAGCGGCCACTTTCTGCTTTGTGTTTATACAGTGCTTTTTAAAGGTCAAGGCTCTGTCTAATGTAACTCCGAGATAATTAGGCGTTGGTGTATGAATCAGCCGCTGGCCTCTCCATTTTACATCGAGTCCTCTTGATGATTCTCTATTTCGCAGATGGAATACTGACACTTGAGCCTTTGAGTGATTTGGTTTTAACTGGTTGCACGCGTAGTACTCTGAGAGTTGTTCCAGTGATCTCGAAAAATTCCCTTCTATAGTGTCAAAACTTTTCTCCTGTGATGTCAAAGCCAAGTCATCTGCGAAGAGAAAGTGGTGCATGTCCTTAATGATTGGTTGGTCATTTGTGTAAATATTAAACAAACTTGGTGCCAATACACTCTCCTGTAGGAGACCATTTTTCTGTTTTCGCCATCTACTATTGTGACCCTGGAATGACACAAAAATCTGCGGTTACAAAGGATTTCAGAGACTATTTGCGTTAGTTTATAGTCATTTGTTGATTCGTACACCTTACATATAAGCCTGTTATGGTTAACAGTATCATACGCTGCAGTAAGATCAACGAAGACGGTGCCAGTAACATAACCCTTCTCAAACCCATCCTCGATGTGCTGTGTCAGATTGAGGATCTGTGAGTAGCAGGATTTACCAGGCCTGAAGTGTGCTTGCTGATCTATGATGATCTTCTCTATGGACTTGGTGACACGCTCCAGAATGAGCCTTTCGAAAATTTTGAAGGTATGGCAGAGAAGCGAGACAGGCCTAACATAGCGTAACTTTTAGGGTCCTCTGGGTCTTTCCCTGGTTTGAGTAGTGCGGCAACATGTGACTTTCGCCATATTCTCGGTAGGGATACATTGTTCACGTATGTATTGTAAAGGCTCAGAAGCCAGTATTTCGCAACAGGTCCTAACCTCCTCAGCTGCTCAACTCTTATGTTGTCTACACCGGAAGCCTTTTATTTTCCGAAAAACAAAATCAATCTCAGCCTCGCTGAAGGGCTCACTAAAGTGGTTTATTTCTTTATGGATATCGCGAGTGACTCATAGTTTTGCTCCGCTTGGTTGGTCTACCATTCAATAGTAGTTGGTGAGCTATTTGGTTGGCTGTTATATTGGAACGGCGGTCTACACAACTCGGGTCGTTGCTTAGTTTTCTTATAAAGGGCCAAGCTTTCTTGCTATTGTGTGTCATGTCCACATTTTCAATCATTTCGCTCCACTTCCTGCTTGTTGTTTCGGCTATGGCTTGAAGGAGGTCATTGCTCAGTTCAAGTCTGTCTCTTGCGAAAATGGAGTGGCTTTAAAGAGGTTCTGGTAGGTTTCCATGAGACCTTTCAGCTCGCCTGTCATTCCAGGGATGTATTTGGTTCTGCAGCCTCGAGGTATATGTCGCATAGACGCAATTTTAACCATTTTAATAAAGGTATCATAGTTGTATATGGTAGGAGGGAGGTGTTTCAGTAGTTCGTCCAATTCTTCCGAGAAACCTTCCCAGTTCGCTTTAGCGAAGTTGTATCTTCTGAGGAAGGGTACTTCTCTACGTCTTACTGCTGCAAAAACCTGGCACATTAAAGGTCTATGTTGTGTCCTCGGTATTGGCTCGCATACAGTCTTTTTGCACTACAAGATAAGATCAGGGTTATAGCCCTTTTTCCAACGCCCACTGTTGAAAGAGTTTGGCAGTTTCGGATCATGTATGAGAGACAGTTGCTGTATATCCGCCCATTCTTCCACCTTTGAACCATTCTCGTCACTTGTTTGGTATCCCCAGGCTTCACTACGGCTATTAAAGTCTCCTAGGACGAACTTCATCGACTGGTTCTGAAAAATTTATGGTTCCTCAAAGATGAACTTCTCTTTAGGCGGATTGTACACAGATGTGACAGTACAATTATGCAACTCCAAACTTAAAATCTCGATGTTGATGGTGTTGATGGCTTTTAATATCGATATCATTCCTAACAAATAGGGCACTTCCGTATTGGCGATATGGGGTTTCCAGCACCAGTTTCATCCCCGGGACAGAAGGTCGACAGTTGTCCGGTCCTCTGTGAGTTTCTTGTATACAGAGGACGTCGCAGTTCTTTCACATGCATAGGCCAGATAGAATATATTCTTTTTCAGCTGATAGGCCTTCAATGTTAGTTGATATCATTGTCAAAGTTGGCTCTGAAAAGGGCCTTTGATGCATTTCGGCCATTTTTAGCATATATTTCTGAGATAAATACGATTTTCATCTCATGGATCTCCTTCGGTTTGCAGTAATTAGTTTCACGGTTACTTCTTTCACCGCTACTCACGGGGAGGGCCCGAGCATAAGAGGCAACTGTGCTCTTCGGGAAGGCTTACTGCATCCACCCCAAAGTAGAGTAAAAACTGAACAGCCCTGCAGTGTTTGCACTCACATCTGATATAAATAGGCGCAAATCACAGAAACTCACACATTGAAACAATATCCGCTAGGAGAAGGGCCTTCATTATAGGGTTCCGTATTTTACAGTTGATTTTAGTCCAACTTTATCGATAGTTTTATTTACTATCGATTGGGCTAAACTGAATGACTAAATTATCACGCTAATAAAAGTGCGTGTATGTACACGAATGCTACAGTTCCTTTCAGTTTGTTTTCTTGAAAATCTTTACGACCGTCTAATTTGGCTTACATTTTGTGTTACACAAATAAGATTCTCACATAATGTCCAAATTTTGCATAACAAACCTGCAGCCCTTCGTATCAATTTTATAATAAGGCCAGGTCTAGGGAGAAGAAATCTAACTAAATAGTCTATCACTTTATCACGACAATAGGCACACTGACAAATAAAAAAATAAACTAGTTTTTAGAGATGATTGATAATTGTATGAGACCGACTATAATTAGAGCAAAACAAAAAAGGAAATGAGAGGCAAAGTACAGCATAGCTAACGAGCACTGAAAACACTCCATACTGATTGACACTCAGGCGTGAGGTTCGCCTGCCCGGCCTCATACTGCTGTTGTGTGGAAAAATGGAAATTAGCCGTTTTTGAAATGAAATATTGTGCTTATGTACATAGCTGCCATACGTAAGTTCTTTTTTATTGAAACATGAAAATTCTATCGTTATCTTTCAATCTACATTTGGCCAATAAACAAAAAACCACGTTTTTGTGAATCTTTATATAGTCCCATATCTTTTTATGATTTTAATTATTTGTCTAATTTACTACTTATTCTGATAACTTGATGGTTTTCTACACATATAGCCACACTATGTTATAAATTGTAACACGAGTCATCATCCCTAATGAGTAAATTTACACGTGGCAGAAAAAGGCAAGATAGAGATAGTTAGGACACAGCGGAATGTCATCTCGCTTATATTTGGAGCAGCTTATTGTGGGGCAAGTACCCACCGTACAGAAAACCGCAACCATAACACCAATTTACTTGTTCTTTAGGCAGAAATATGTGTGTTGTGTTGTTGGTCATTAGAACTCCCGAGATTGCGCTATTTTGAGGGTGATGGACCTGCATATGTCACCAGCTATCAATTCAATAAATCCCCAATTAAATAAAGGGTCAACAAAGCGCTTGCGGTTCTTTTGTTTTGTAGGCAGGCCGTAAGCTTTGGTCACCGGCGTCGTTGTATAAAAAAGGCAATAGTCACAAAAGTTGACAGCTCTTACCACACCAACCGCCTCGAGGGCGAACAACGTGATACCGACAAACACGGGCACCTCCACCAGATGTGTCGGATGCAACATACTGTCGTCCAGCTCCAGGTCATCCTCGATCAAGTAGAAGAACACGAGGATGAGTCCGACCAGCGTTATCAAGTTGGAAATCGACGACAGGGGAGACAGCAGTTTAAGACTCTTCACCATGTTAAGCAGGAGGAGTGGACCTAATCCCATCAATATATGAATCCGAATTGGATATTCGTGCCCGTAGTAATCGCACACCTGATAAACGTGAAATGCGGTTAATTGCATAAGTTATTGATGTGAACAAACAGTCGTTAACCTGTTCAGCGCTCTGTCAAATACAAACACTGTCACTCACACGTCATGACATGAGAGTTCCAAACTCGAATTTGAAGGTATTTATATCCGTCCTTGGCATTGAACCGATGGTGCGCATATACGCCGCTAGCGTCGAAAATGTTAAAATATTAAGTAGGTAAATTTTTAAGTATTAATACCGTAGTGATTTGAATTGTAACGTGTTAGGTAAGTACTAAGTGTAACAACAACTGTCTCTAAGTGTAGTTCTAACTCTAGCTTCTTAATAACAGGGGCATTCATGCTACAATAGTGAGTGTAGCAAGTTCTTAATTTCGGCCCTTCTGTATTTTTTCTTACATTCATTGTAATTTCGATGTTTGGTCAACGAAGCCTCAGGTTTGTCTCAACCTTTTACCAGCCCGACAGGCCCGCCTAGCGCTTCAAGTATTAAATATTTCATGGTCTTGACTGAAGGCTTTGAAATAAAAAAGGGGACGAAATGGTTCAGTGGGTATGTACCCATTTATGTAATAATAAGGAACAGCTGCACTAACCTGCTTCACGTTATCCGCGATAAACACACTATAAACACAACACAGTCCAAGCTGCCAGACTATCAGAACAGCGCTCACAAACTTGCCCAACGTTCCGGCCAGAAATCGCAGACAGACAGGGCCCGACAACACCGATGTCCTTATAGAGCGCGAATACGACATATAACCTTTCTTAGCACGTTTGCACAGCTCGTATTGCGCTGCAATCTGCAATTCCACAGAAAATAGGTAATGAAAGTGTTCTGACACAGACTATTGTCACGACTTTAAAGATAATTCAAGATTATAGTAAGTACGTAGGTCACTTATTTTTATAGATAACTGTTATTTTAATTGGTTAGTTTTCTAACAGATATCTGTGTTATAAGTACAAATACTTAAACTCGTACTCGTAAAAATATTATTCCCTAAATGACTAACTAATATTTAAAAGTAGGCTTTCAATTGAAAAATTATTTTTTCATCCCAACTGTCTCAAAAATCATATTCTCAATAAGCTGTTATGACTACTGTTCATGTAACCAATAGTTAAATAAGCAAGAAAATAACGTTAAAAATACCAACTAGCATGTGAATGCAGTACGTAGCGAATGAGCCGATTGCGATGAGACCAATGGGCCCTGCGATAAGCCCCATGCGTTTAAAACCGTCGGGCATCGCAAGAACGCCGGCGCCTATACTGCCTTTCAACATGTGCATCATCGTTTCTGAATATCTGTAGGTATAATTAATACTAAACTATAACCTTTGTCGTTATATAGTAATACAACATTTTTTTTAGCTTGGGGTATACCCCCCGCAGATTCGAACCCGATGCCCTGAGAGTAAAGGGTATATAATTAATGTATATGAAATATTATTTCACACATGTATCATCATCATCCTCCTTGTTTTCCGCGATTGTATGCTAAAGGAACCCAGAGTCTGCTTTGGCGACATATCCCAAGATTTGTTGTAAGAAGAGTAGGCACCAGTTATAGGAAAGCGACTGCCAGCTGACCGTTCATCCCAGAGGGAAAACCTTGTTGGGATTAGACAGGTCATTTGCATGCAATGTATACTCTAATGCTATAGTAAGAATGGCCCCAAGCAGGGCTTTTGTGTCTTAATAACTTGGAAAATGTTAGAAAGTTTAGAATGTTTTAAAAATTTAATCGTCATAAGGACATCAAATATTTACTTGTCGTACATGGTTACAAAGTTATACAAAAAAAATGCTCATGTTTTTCCGAATAAAATATAAAGGCATTCGAGACTGATTAGGATGTGGTTTTTGAGATACTTGCGAGGTGGGTTTCTCAATTATACGATGTTTATGCGGATCGTACGCTGGATCTGTAATGACACCAGCATATAGACGTATTAGATTACAGTCCTCAAGTCGAATTTCATTCAGATGTGCCGTGGATTACCGTCCTCTTCCTCCTCTGTCCCGGACACGGCACCCATCACCCCACCCATAAACTCGTAAATAAACATGGTGCGTTTTTCGCTTCTTCTTTTATCGTAAAACCAAGCCTTAACTTATTTTATTTCCTTATTGTAAATGTTTAATTAATAGTTTATAAATCCTATATCCATGACAACGTCCGATGTGAAGATCATAGAGAAATAGAATGACCGCAAAGAGTATAATTAAAATACCTGTATCAGACGACCGCTTGTCATGTTTGTGTGCATAGATAACAATTATACTTTATCTGAGTGTATTCCTTTCTAAGAAGGGTGACCACATTGAGCACCAAATTAATTTTATACAAGGTTAATAAATTATTTTTTTATAAACTCGTTATTATAATAAGCCAATGGAGCAACATCACCAATAATATAAAATGTTAAAATGTATAGGCCATATGTTAGATACCAAAAGTATTGTACAGTGTGTGTACATTTACATTTATACACAGGAATAGGGTTTTTTCCATTTTTAAATGAAATTGAAATTAAGATTTTCACTACCCGGGAACGTAATTACTGAATTCCCGGGTACCCGGGAATTGTAAATATTATGGAAATTTAATAAAAGTATATAACACAGTCTACGGACTTATACATAGTTTGAAGAGTTACCTAAATACGCTAAATGTAAGATCCCTTCACTCCCGGGGTGGCAGAAAAAAAATTAACGCATGTTACTTGCTTACTTTTTTGAAGTCTAAAAATATTAATTGGAACTACTATACTTTATTTAATGTAGATTTAAAAATCTCAACAAAATTATTCAATAACTTAATTTTGTTCTCTGTATTATCTAGTGTCACTGTATTTAGTTGACACCACCACGGTTAGATGACAGCTCAATCTAAGCGTTCCATTTCCTTTCTACTAAGTTGAATGAAAGCACGTGATGATCATATAGATAAGTAATGGATAAGTACGCGTAATATGATCATCACACTCGTTAAATAATAAATACTCAAATGACGGTCACGTTTATAGAAGCCAAACGACAAGATAAAGCATCAGTCACTTTCTGATAGCACTCGATAGAAAGTGACAGATGCTTTATCTTGTCGTTTGTCGTCGATAAACGTGATCGTAATGTAGGTCCTGGAGGCATTTTTGCCGTGTACTCAGGATCGGCCAAGAACTTATCATGAAGTATCTGTGTACTGCAATGATTGTAATGTGTGTATATGGTGTGTATTGCCCGCAATATGCATCAGGAGTTATGTTTTTAATACAAGTTTTTCTTTTATTAATGAATGAAATTTCATTATTGCATTGCAGTCGGATAATATGGTGGATCACAAATAATATGCTTACCACATTTTAAGTCAAGCCGACAACCAAGGCCAAATACGGCTAAAGATTTGATTCTCTAGATCCTTTGTTGGGTACTTCGATAATATTAAACATATAACAACCTAGTGAAGCCGGTTTATAAAACCGTACTCGCAGCGTCATACTTATGCATGGACTTAGCTTGAAGAAGATTTAGGAATGCTCCGTCTATATAGTTTTTGGTCTAAGAATTAGGGTTGTTAAAATTAAGTTGTAAGGTGAAAACTTTGGGGATGACAATTTAAAAATTGTTTATTACAGGAAAATGCCTAACACGTTCGGAGGCAGTGGGCAAAGGCTTTTATACACTCAGAACAAACTATCTGATAACCACCTCTCAATCAAACGAGTGGGATACTTATTACTAAGCGCACCACGAGTAGACTCCAACTGTCTGCTGCTTACAAGTACTCCAACTGCTGGTTATGTAGAATGGCCAAAATTAATGGCTAGAATGGCTATTTTGGCTAACTGTTTTGTTCAAAATCTGTACGAGAAAGACTCCAGCTATTTTAACAAAATTACACAAGTGGGTCGATCTGGGATTTAAGATTCGAATGCCCATTTCAACTACGCGACGAGCGATAAGCGCGCAAAACACATTGAATTCAATTGGAAATATGGGACATAAGTTGGCCCCCTGTTAGTGTAGGAAGATTTCAAACTGTTTTTGAATGCAGTAAGTATTAACTATTACTAACTTCGTAATTTTAAATCTACACTCAAGAGTAAAAATAACGGGTACACTTTGTACTGAATTTCCATAGAATGCTCTTGAGTGTATATAAGTGAAAGTAAATAAATATAACGCATTACTTACTTATTTTGTTGTGACCTTATTCTATTTTAGTTGACTATTGTGTCACGTAGCGCAGATTACATAGGTATTATGAGAGCAGAAATTACATAGCCCGAAAATGTGACTAATACTTCACCTTGTTTTCCACCGCGCTGCACAGTGAATCGACCGTGTCATCCCCGACCGCTCCAGTGATACGCTATCTGAGAATAGATAGTTAAGTCTAGGGTTATCAAATATTTCGGTCGTATCCATATTCATTTACATGTTAAATACAATTTGCAGTTTTATACACGGATGTTTACGATTCAAAACAGATTTAAAAAGTGGGAAGTTATCACGAAATGCCGGGTCGTGTTTGGTGTTCGGTAGCTGCGGCCTTTACCCGCGCGACGCTCCTCGCCGGCGTCGCCGCGCCGCCTCCGCCGCCGCTCGCCGCCACGCCGCACCGACACCGAGTCTCTCGCCGCTCGACGGTCGAGGTAGGTGTACGTAAATATTACCGAGTCTCCCCGACGAGTGCTCAATGTGCTCATGTAAATACTAGTGAACTACATTTGCTGCTCATTTGTAACAAAACCATCAAATATTTTGGCAACATAAAACCAAACGTTACATAATAAGTTCTCGGTTGCCTGCATTTTAATGATTAAAACTACCCGTGCTGTAGAGATTTAACTATTATAACCGGGTAAGTGTTTTGTTCATTACTTATGTTTTTTTTTCACCGCTATTTCTAAGTAGATAAATATGTAATAAGACTAATAAGTATGTTGGAAAATATTTTACACGCAATGTTATACAACCGAAGAAATACTACAAATACTTATTGACAACTCAGATTATAATATAAAGCAAGTAAACTGTGGCTACAAATAAAATGCATTGCTTTTTATATGCGTCCTTAAATATTTTAAAGGGATAGTTATTTGTTTGTGTTATATTACGGAGGTAATCGGTTAGTAACCAGGTCAGTAACATTAGGGGGTGAGGGGGGGGTGGCCGGACCCAGCAGGCGGGAAGCGCAGCGCGCACGCGCCCTGGCCTCGCGCCTGCAGCGCTGCTACCAAAACCCTCAAACTATACAAAACCTTTACCCTCTTGCGCTCAATAATATGACCACCGTTCAGTACAGGATAGGCTTATCCACATGTTTCTTCGGATTCCCATCCACTAGATAACACGGCCGATATACAATTTCGAAATAAGCAAGGAAGCATTTTTAACCGTATGACAGAATGGAAAAGGAGATTTATTTACGATGGTACCTCAAGTTAATGTTATTATTTGTAGCCAGTGAATTGAGTTTGCATGGTATGCAACTTGGTTAATTGGCCACACTCTCTTACTCTCGTACGTACCCAATGTACGAGAGTAACGCGCGACACACTGATCTGTTGAATTATATTAATGAAGATGAATGGAATTTTAGTTGCTAAGTGTAGTTCATGTTTCTTAGATTTTGCCTGACGTCCTTATGTAAATACTAGTCCTTAGAAACATGTAATCGACGAGCAACCCGTTTATATGACTGTACACATCGCTAATCTTTTATATATATAAATGACTGACTGACTCACTGACTCATCAACGCACAGCCCAAAGTACTAATGCTAGAGAATTGGTTTTTGCACAGTCGGTTACATTCATAACGTAAGCAAGGGATAAGAAGGGATTTTTGGAAACTCCACCCCTAAAGGGGTTAAATAGGGGTGCAAAGTGTGTATGGGGAGCAATTCTTTTTTTGAACAAGAAACTTGAAACTTCGTGTAGAGACCAAGCATGAATATATAAGAAAACTAATTTCAGGGTTTTTGAAAATTCGCCCTCTGAAGGGGTGAAAAAGGGGTTAAAAGTTTGTATGGGAAACAAATTTATTTTTAAGAAAGAAACTTGAAACTTCCATAATAGACTTGATATTAAAATAGAAGAAAACTATTTTCAGCGTTTTTGAAAAATCACCCTCTGAAGGGGTGAAAAAGGGGTTGAAAGTTTATTTGGGGAGCTAATATTTTTTTGAACTAGAAACTTGAAACTTCGTGTATAGACCTAGCATTAAAATATAAGACAACTAATTTCAGCGCGTTTTTTGAAATTGCTCCTCCAAAGGGGTGAAAAGGGGTTTACAAGTTCGTACGGGGAGCAAATATTTTTTGAAGTGCGGGATTTAAAACTTCGTACACGGACTCTCTGTTTAAATACAAAAAAACGTAATTCAGCATTTTTTGAAATTGCTCCTCTAAAGGGGTGAAAAGCGGGTTCCAAGTTTGAACGGGGAGCAATTATTTTTTGAAGTTAGATTTGAAACATCTTAAATAGACTCTATGTCTAAATACAACATAACGTTTTTCTAAATTGTTCCCCTAATGGGGTAAAAAGGGATTCCAAGTTGACAGATGGGGACATTTATTTTTCTTAAAAATCGATATGGTCATCGTCGAGGTTCCTCAGGGTGCCGATTACGAAAATGATATGCATTTTCAAATCCAAGATGGCGGACATTTATTTTTCCTAAAAATCGATATGGGTGTCATCTTTGTGGTTCCTCGGGGTGCCGACTCCGAAAATAACATCCATTTTGAAATCCAAAATGGCGGACATTAATTTTTCTTAAAAATCGATATGGGTGTCATCGTCGAGGGTCCTCGGGGTGCCGATTACGAAAATGATATGCCTTTCAAAATCCAAGATGGCGGACATTTATTCTTCTTAAAAATCGATATGGGTGTCATCGTCGAGGTTCCTCGGGGTGCCGATTACGAAAATGATATGCATTTTCAAATCCAAGATGGCAGACATTTATTTTTCTTAAAAATCGATATGGGTGTCATCTTTGTGGTTCCTCGGGGTGCCGTCTCCGAAAATAACATCCATTTTCAAATCCAAGATGGCGGACATTAATTTTTCTTAAAAATCGACATGGGCGTCATCTTCGAGTTTGCTCGGGGTGATGATTACGAAAATGATATGCATTTTAAAATCCAAGATGGCGGACATTTATTTTTCTTAAAAATCGATATGGGTATCATCGTCGAGGTTCCTCGGGGTGTCGATTACGAAAATGATATGCATTTTCAAATCCAAGATGGCGGACATAAATTCCTCGGAGTAGTTCCTCGGGGTACCGATTCCGAAAGTTACATCCATTTTCAAATCCAAGATGGCGGACATAAATTTTTTCTTTCGAGTAATTTTCACAAAATATTAATAGCATCAGACAACTGATAGAAACAAATAAACCTCATTTATATCTTTGTTACCATCTAAAATCTACGCAGACGAAGTCGCGGGCGGCCGCTAGTTATCTCAATAACTACTTATGCTATCGATTTGAAATTCGGAATAGTTATAAAGAAGGCTTACCTACATACATAGAACATGACTTTTTAAAAAAAAAATTTATTTTCTGTGAAAAATGACAGATAATAGGTGGTTCAAAATTTGAAAGTCTAGTTAATATGTCGAGTGGGGTGTCATATGAAAAGGCTTGGGTTGCACATTCTGAATTTTTTTTTTACGTTTAGTCATTTTTGTTTTATGAGGGAAAATGTAAAAAAAAATACCGCCCCCCCTTATCTCAGAAGTTTACCAAGGAAAAAATATAAAATTATTACATGACATTGATATCAATGTATATTTTACAGGAAAAATATAACTGTCTAGCTTTTCTTTTTTTTATCGTCAAAAAACTTTTCTAAATAAGTTTGTAATTTAATTCCCTTTGCATGTATTTTTGGTTTATAAATTCCTACGAGATTATGCTGAAAGTACCTTCTTTCAAATACAGAAAACAGAATTGAAATCGGTTTACGTGATAAAGAATTATCCTTGAAAAACTACCATACATACAAAGTTATTCAGTCGCTCAAATTTGTAACAAAAGTCACCGATAGATGGCGCTGTACCCACGGCGTCCAATTTCCACACCATGTTGTTGAGATTTTCCTGATCTAATAGGGTTGGAACCTGTACACATCTGTATACGGAACCCTCGGTGCGCGAGTCCGACTCGAACTTGACCGTTTTTTTTTATTGTTCCTTACTTAATGAATACCAATGATACCCTATTACTAAATCTCTCCTGCCCGTTGGTCCGTCCGTCTGTCAGCGGGCTTATATCTCATGACAAGAAATTATACAGAATGCGTAACTAATTAATGTAGCGGCTATAAGAACAAAGTAAATAATATAAACTTAATTTTTTTTTTTTTTTTTAAATTAAAATATCATTTATTCCATAAATTAACCAACTAATGTACTATTAATCCAAAAATGAAATCCGCAACATGCTTCGTCAAATTAACTTAACATAAAGGACCGCCCCGGATGGTTAACTTAAAATTAATGACTACATGAATTTTCTGATTGTTTTTACTCGAACATATAACAATCGCCGCATCTGTTGAATACTAAAACTGAGAATAACTACCTATTGCTTCTTACAGCAAATGAAGTATTAAACAAAAATATTCATACATCTTGTTCTCCTAGTACATCTAGTAGATCATAGTACATCTTTGTGCACTGATACGGAGCTCTTGTGTGCGAGCAGGACTGGTATTTATACCTACCATAATATTGTACCAAATTTGACCCCTTTTTCATGTTTACTTAAATATGTTTTCGCGGGATATGATAAGTATTTGATAAATACTGTCTGTGTTAATATGTTTTCTTCTTCTTCGTTCTTGCTAGTCGGTATATAAGATTGCTGTTCTTTTTAAGATCCAATATTAAACTGAGCGCATATCAATCGTACCATTTACCTGGTAATACACAGAAACTCATACCTATATTGGTTTCAATGCCGCAACCTTCTCGAGTAGAGTTGATACCATATCATGTATGTACCTTCAATACAGTACGTAGATACCTAATCAATAATATCCTGTAGTAGGTAAGCAACGGACACGGAAATTCCAGGTTCCCCTTTTCAGAAGAACACAGTTGAAATCAACATGCATGTTTTAGCGTTATACAATCACAATACAATACTCGTACTCCTTGTTGCACACCTCAAAAGGACACAGTACAGTACGAAACCACCAAAAGTATAAGCCAAGAACTGGCGGTCTTATCGCTGAAGAGCTATTTATCACATGTCTACTTTATTACAGAAAACCACAGCCTGTATCTAAAAATACAAGCAGGTATATGCATGTGTATATCTACATTTATTGTGTGTAACAAATGCAGATGTATTGCCTGTGACGAGTGTTAATAGTTGCGAATGTAAACGTTCAGGAAATTTCGCTCATTCGTCAGTTACTGAAGTCAACCAGACAAGACACAATCACAACATCAGACGTTCGTTACTAGAAATAACAACTGTCGCGCGCGGCCAAGCAACTGGACACTTCCCAGTAATCTACCGGGTGATTCCCAGGAGAATGGAACGTTTCAAGTGCTGCTTCCCCAATATCAACAGCGATGTCCACAGTGGGATTCATTATTATCCCTATTACCTAATTATATTTTATACTGATTCTAAATTAAATAAAATGTCCGCAATATTACAGACGTTAAGATGATGGATGAACGCCAAATCGCTGTCTTGAGAATATCCCGCCTCGCTGCTGACTCCGCGCGCGCGGTAGCGGTCAGCGGTCGCCGTCCGCAAATAGCTGAGAAGGGACCATTGTTACGCTATTAGGGAAACTCGTGTTGTTGATTGTCTTATTGCTTGGAATGTGCAGATATTTTCAAACTACAGCGAACAATCAAGTTGGCGGCTTATTCATCGTAAGGCTTGACTGGAAACATTAATGAATGGCTCTCATATTTGTCAAAGAATTAAATGTTTACCTATTACAGCTTCTCACAGTGCCTAAGCTTGCTAGTCGCATTGAGGAATCGTTTATAAGTTTGATACTTGAACATATTCAAAAATGAAAAACCTAAAATAATAATTCGTTATGTAAGGCTGAAAAGTTGTTGTTGGTGTGAGAGCTTGTATTGAATCCTGACCGCAGTGAGGAAGATTACATGATAGATTAACATGTAGATTGATAAATCGCACAGGGGTTGTCTAGCCAAAACCTGGACTTAATTTTCGTACCAGATCCTGCTCTATTTTGGGAGAAGATTTTGAACAATAAAGCAGGACTTTCGGAGCTGATCGGGTGAAAAGGTTTTACATATTTAAGTATGGAGGCGTGTGCCTTGTTTTAATGGGGGATCAGTCTTCACCCACTTAAAATATCTAACAAAGCGAGGCGAATCGCATTATTAAAACTGGACAAGTACGAGTCGGACTCGCCCACCGAGAGTTCTGTACAAATTACGTATTGAATACGTACTTTAAATAAAGACTATATTAATTATATCTTAATTACAAATGTATAGTTTCTGATTTTTTTCCCGTACCTGTAGTATAAGACGATAATTACAGATGTAGTGAAAAATAATTTTCCTTCGTACTTTATCGGAAAAGTTAGTATTTATCGTGCTCTCTCAATTAGCTTCAGTACCCATCTTACAGCCGTAGGGGTAAGTCGTATCAGCAGACCAATATATATATATAGAGTGGCTAACACGCAATTCAAATATTCGCTATAGTTTTGATTATATTTACAGTTTACTTACAAAAAGGTTGTATTACCATGCCGAAACCTCAAAAACAGTTATAAAATCCAGTCCAAGGAATTATATTTAATATATAATACTACTAATACCTGTACTTCATATCAGAAAATAGCAAATTCAAAAATAGCAATAACTCAGAGTATTTTGGCAAAGTTCAACAGCGAATTTCGTACGCAACGGGCATATCTAAACCTACAATAAGAAATTTTTGTACAGGAAGAAGAATCTAGAAAAAATAAAAAAAACCAACACAAACAATATTAAGCTGGGTAGACCACGCAAGAAATTCTATCTAGATCTTGATGATTTTGATTACGCAGTGATCCGACGAATGGTTTATAACTTCCATCTGATCTATAAACAATTTCCAACAATAAGAGCACTAAAGTCCAAATTAATAGAACATTGTACATGCCAAATTTCACAGTCAACGAATTTTTTATTCCCTTGAGGGTGTTGAAATATACGTTTTTAACGGCATAAACGGCCGTTTCTTATTTTGCGTTAACTTAGAAGTTTTATTTATTCACAGCTTTAAGGGACTGTAGACCTGAATATATGAATTTAATTTCAAATCGATACCTCCACGCGGTTTCGAGATAAAGGGTCTTGACAAACAGACAGGCGGACAACCATGTGATCCTATAAGGGTCCCAAAAATAACATACATTACAAAGTACCAACTATATATTTAAGAACAAAGTCCGTCGTGGCGGAACGCATTTCTTAAATAATGCTTGATTAGTCTTGCGAGTGCTTTATTGACTTCAATCATCGCGTACGTACATTACCATTTGATCAATTTGATCATACAAAGCCGAACACCATTAGCGTAGTCATGGTAATAATACTAATTTATGCACATAGGTTAAAGGTTACATTACATATTGACAGATAAAGTAAATTGGTGCTCCGTTCCATTAGGCGACGATATGATAATGTATGTCACTTACTTATTTAATGATTTTATGTTGATTATGCAAAATAGAAACATCATGCAAAATGTTGTCTCTCACCAAACTCTGTGAAAACATGTTTATTTTTAACAACCAACGTTTTCGATAATTTTAAAATACCTACATACGCCATGCCAAGTGCAAGTGCGACAAAAAGATAACAATTGGCTGGCAACTACCTCAGACTTCCATGACTACCGGGGCAATGATCAAGTTCGAACAAGATTCCATAAGTTGTCTCTAACATTTTATATTAATTATACGAATATAAGCTACGCCACGGACAAATGCCGAGAATTACGATGCAATAAGGTTGAATTAACATTTTTTGCATTGCAGGATAGTAATAAGTGCTTAAGGGATTTTGATTTTTTAAATGATGTTCTTTACTAGTCTTGTTTTACCTATATCTATTTTATTTTTTGCAAGCGATTAAAATAGAAGAAATTGCTCTTTAGCGATAAGATTGTTTGCATCTACTTATTGTGATTTTGTACTGTACTGTGTCCTTTAATTGAGGTGTGCAATAGAGCAAAGTGTATTTGTATTGTATAAATCCGTACTTAAATAAAAGTATTTCTTTTGCTTATTTTTATTGGACTGTAATCAAAATATAAGGCAGGTATTTCAAAATTAGGTAAATATTTCATTTCCAGAAGTGGGTGCCCTTATTCGGAAGGCTGTCATGAAATGATTATCTAAGTTTTTGAGTGCAGAGGGCAAAAAAATCCATTTATTTAATTTTTTTTAACAATAAATATACTATGTTAAAAAAATGATTTAATGTGGCTGTTTAAATTATACAGAGTAAATAATGGACAAACATTTATTTACCGATAGAGCACCTGAGGCTGGTCAAGAAAATGGACTTTCAGGTTTAGTAAAAGTCCCGTGGATTTCGAAATAATCGAACTTTTCCATTTTCTTAATAATTGGTACCTTGTTTCATTTTAATGGCCGTTAACATCACTATTTGAGAATATTTATCAACAAATAGAACGAGAAAATTTCTTAATGTATGGCCTCGGCGATCATTAAAATAAAACAAGGAACCAATTATTATCCTAACCGTAACTGTAAGTGTGACGCGCTCGATGTTTTCCCACAACACAAGGGATCGGATGAGGGCACTTATCTCCGTGGGTGTACCTTGCATTTTGGAGCCTCCAGGCCTTAGCCGAACGGATGGCAAGAGACCGGATGGCTTAACACTGGTTCCCTGGGAAAAGGGCAAGTGCATGTTGTGGGATGCCACGTGCGTTAGCACTTTTGTTGCTTCGCACCTTGGCCGGACTATGCGGGCGGCAGGAGCAGCGGCTGAGCTAGCAGCAGCACGGAAGCGGGAAAAGTACGCCGTGCTCGCTAACTACTTATTCGTGCCGCTTGCGGTCGAAACAATGGGTTGTTGGTGCTCGGAAGCGAAAGCCTTTTTTGCGGACGTAGGGCGTCGTTTAAGGGAGAGGGGTTTAGACCCTCGCTCCGGGTCATTCCTGGTGCAAAGGCTGGCAGTCGCTATTCAACGAGGCAATGCCGCTAGTGTCATGGGCACCTTTGCACCGGGTGTGACTCGGGGTGGGTTATTCGATTAGGCTAGTTTTTATAATTTACTTTATGTAGTATATAGCTTACTTTTATCTTAGCTTAGAATTTGTATTGTGCTTTCATTTAATAAAAGTTCGATTATCTTGAAAACCACGGGATGTTTGCTAAAGCTGAAAGTCCTTTTTCTGGACCAGCATCAGATGCTCTATCGGTGGTTAGAAGCTTGTCCATTATTTAACATCACTTTCGGGAATTTCTCGTCTTTCTTGATTTCGAATCGAAATTTTGTAAAGACTCCAAATTTTTCACTTTTTAAAATAAGATCTGTTTTGCTGATGCTGATTTTTGCAAGTGATCGCACTCGGTAACGAGCACAACATATTAGGCTGACCTTAACGAGCGAGTGCGGCGACATGTAAATAATTAATTAGATAACAGATTCGGGATGGGCATGAGACAAATCTTGCAACTAAATTTTAGTCTTAAGTTATCCTCAACTGTTGGAGCTGAACTTAGGCATACATATGTAAATTCTGTGAGGATGCAATGTTATAATACCACCAATCCGATCTGAGGACGGAGAGAAGGTGGCCATAGCAACTCCTAAATAACACAAAATAAGTCCGTCGTGTTGGGGTCATTGGAACCGTCTCAATGAGTAGCTGACGACTGTGGGAAAAAAAGGTAATCGGAAATAAAAGCTTGTACCAAAAATTAAATTAGTGTCAAAAACTTGTGATTACTACTTAGCCCTAGTTGGTTTGGTACTGACCCTGTCTACTTTCCAACTCACGTCTCCGAGACTTTCTCTTACATCATACGTCTATGATAATGAACATATGATAATGTAATTTCTAATTAAGAATGTAAATATTATTAATAATATTTATATCAATCTATGTGACATTTATATTCAAACACAATTAATGTATTGTTCTTGAATAAACGAACTATGAACGAAGCTGGAGGTCCAGCGTTCGAATCCCGGTTAGGGCATTTATTTGTGTGATAAACACGAATATTTGTTCCCGAGTCTTGGATGTTTTCTATGTATATTAGTATTATTTATCTATATAAGCATGTATATCATCGGTTAGTACCGATAGTATGTAAGCATTGCTAAATACTATTTATTTATTTACAAGCGGTAATAACAGTTAAATAACAATAACTTAAATAATATTAAACTTTAAATCTAAAACAGGCCCTAGAGACCTTATACTGAAGATGCTGGCGGCATGTCGTCGCTGTATCGCAATGCTGATACGTTGTGCGAGGAAGTCGCCAGCTCTTAGTTTTAGCGTTGCTTAGTTTGGGAGTAAGTCGATTTGTGTAAAACACACTAACCCTTTAACCGCCGAACGTCAAAAAAGTATTTCGCAATTTTACAACTCTGTCATAAATTAAGAAGATGTCATTTACATTGTCACTTTGTCTGATGATGATGGCGTTTATAGGGAATAATGGGGAATTCCATTTAAGTATGTTGCTAATATCGACTGTAAGGTATGAATGCTATGACAAATTAGAATTCGAAATGTTATGGGTCAATGGGGTATGATCGCCCACATTTTATGTGCTTTAAGATAAATTTAGCAAAAAAACTTACAATAAATGTTCGAAGCAGCCATAGGTACCTATTGTTATTTGCACGTGAGCATGCTGCGCGCCTCCGCCTGCCCGCACGTGTTTGCGGTGGCTCAGACTCAGATGGATGGTATTTGCTGCCAGTAGATATTTATTCAAGGCCCCATATTTAAATTAAAACCTCTTATTACTGCTTCCGTAAGGGCAAATAGAAATACTTCAGGTTGCTGACTAAATAACATCAATTTTGTCATCTAGAGTGAAGATTTCTCATGAGTCATGAGTTGTATTTAGAAAATCGTTAAGCTGGTAAGATTAACCATTAACGCACCCACCCTACCCTTTACTTTATTCTAATATCATTAATCAACAATTGCACTCGGTCACTTTCGACTTTCATTCACTCATTTCTCTTTAAAAATGCATCACGAAAATCTCGTGCGTCCGACTCAAAACATTTAATTACGGTCCGTTTGTATTCAGCGTCTCAGTTTTTTTTTATTCCCTAAAGATAGTTCTTACGACAGTAAAGATATTCCTAGCATCAAAAAAGCTGCGCCGCCGGACGTAAGTCATAGTTTGGACTACAGACACTCGGAGTAAGACAAAGCCTCAACGATTACTGGATTTATACTCGAAATTTATGGACTGGATTTAGGTCCGCTTACGTTGACTATGATCGTTTTTTTATGAAATTTATTTAAACTTGATCAGGTTTGACCTAACTAGACTCCACTAACACAAAACAATTGTTTTATAAATTGACAAAAGATCTTTTCTGTAGCCCGACTATTACGTATGTATGTACACCAAGCACCGCAAACGTGGTACACACAAAAGTATTTTTAAAAATCACACGTGACTTCCCCAGCTACACTGTGATATATAAAATTGCAACACAGTCTTACGTTTTTGGAACGAGTATTTTTTGTTACACCGCCGTTCATTTTTTCGTACTAGTGGAGTAATGGCACCTAAATCGACATTTATCGTCATTTGATTTCTGTGTATTTATGACGCCGCTTGGAAGTTATCACTCCGAACACTGATCAAATGCGGGGAAAACTGATTACTAAATAAAATACAGTTGATCTTGTGACATAACCTTCAGTCAGTGCACAGAATGGATCAATTGAGAAGATTGCGTCAACCGAAGGCTCGCCTACTACTCCTACTACTACTTCACACTTGGTTCAATGAGGCTATCTATAGTATCTATGAATAGTGTACACACCAATGACGCTAACTAGCGCAACTAACTGCGGCTAGTGCTCGATGGGGGACATCCTGAACCCATTATCGTACCCAGCTACCGCCTCCACGATCCGACCACACTCACCCGACATATTTGTCGTTAAGTGCACGCATCCAGCCAGGCTCTATTGATTTGTATTTTCGATTGTAGGTACACCGGTTGTAGGCGCTACGGGCGCTATGGAGGAGAAGACAGAAACCGTACATTTGCAGCCGGTCGCTGAGCCAGCCAAGTGAGTCTAATATTATTTATTAATCTGGACCTATAATTTGGGATCGTTACGATGGTTTTAACTTAAAATTTCCGTGTTTAAGGGCAAGATTTTACTAGCAATTTTATAGCCTCTGGATATCCTAGCCAACTCAACAAAAAATACCTAACGGGTACACTTTGTATGGAAATTCAATACAAAGTGTATCCATTTTATTTGCATGTTTGAGCTCAGAACCTATGGTTCAACATTCGAAAATAAATGTTATAAATTGTGTGTGACACTGACGACAGATAATTTCTAATCGGGCTTTAATTTAACCCATATGTGCCCAGTGGGTCGTTTTTGGCTCGAAAAATAGGTATCGGATAACGCGTGAGTTTGCAAACTTAAGCGCTCATTTGTGACTTCTAGCGCTATCTGTGAGATAAGAAGGGTACTTTCTCCTATAACAAATAGGTAACGTAGATTAATTGGTGGTTTTGTGCCCTCCGGTGTCACTGCAAGTTATAACTTGATTTTTGATGGCAAAAAAGTGCATCCTTCCTGAAATAAATGTAAGTAATATTTTCTTCCTAGTAAATTTGACTGTCATATTGTTGTTATTATAAAGTTAGATAGTTTAACTATCTTGTAACGTAAAATATGAATTAAAATAATAGTTACTGGCAGAGAGGTAGTCGTCTAAACTTTTGTGGGTCGTTAACGACCCTATGGGTAGATATACTATTTATTATTTCTATGTCCAGATGAGTACTTACAACAAATGATATAATAGAGGTGTTGGAAAATTTAGACCTCAATGATGAGATTCAAGGAGCTGATATTTATATTGAACCTCCTGGAGATGGCAGGGTATCTGATAACGAATGAATGAAGATTTATATATCCATAATTGATCCCGTCGACAGCTACTCTCACCTGCCAGTTTGGTTTTGAGACGTCCGTATATTGAGAAAACTACATCCAGCAAGGAGGAGAAACCGGATAGTACACCATCTATGCAACTGGAATTAAACAGTCGTGGAACAGGGCGTAGAAGAGGACGTGGGAGGGGGCGCGGAAGAGGGCGCGGAAGAGGACACACAGAATCGGTTAACCGGTGTGAACCTGCTGGAAGTCGAAATGAGGTTTCTGATGACGTACCACCTCTTGAGCAAGACAGCCGTGAAATAGAGCTAGATCGGGACCGAGGAAGGGGGCGAGGGACAGCTACTCAATGTCAAGCGGATGGTGAGCGCATTTGGGTGAAAAAGATCGATCATTCAATTTATGGCGGGCGTGGATCGACAGGAAACTATCTTTGGAGTGTCTAAAATAGAGATGAGTGGTAGGAAATGGTATACTCTGATCCTTTTGATCTCGCTGTGAAAAATGCTACACTCCTAGGTCGCCAGTAGTAATTCATATATTGGCGTTTCGACGGAGCACTTCCGGTGTTTTACTGCAAAATCACGGAACTGAAAGAATTGGATCTGGGCCCTCTAAAAGATTTAAACCAGTGTCGTTTATTCGGCGCGGAAACACGATTCCGAACAATTATGATGATATGATTGAAAAGGGTGTATCAAGACTTCGGTGTGCTTTGTGTAGAAACAAAACTGTAACGGCGTGCAAGAAATTTGGCGTTAATTAACATGTAAAATGCTTCTCTAGCTTGCATTCTTAAATTTTATGTATAAATAAATAATTGAAACAGTATTTTAACGGTTTTATTTATCAGAGAATCACACGAATACAGTGGGTCGAAGACGACCCTTAGGTAATACATTTGTCCCAGGGGTAGATTACGACCCATTAAAAAAAACACCCTGCCCCTCCTCCTAACTCAAATCTTTAAATGTAGTTTTTATAGGAATCCTTCAGGTACCAACGTATCCAAAAATCAAAGAAATCGAAGACCAAAAATTGTTCTGGGCATGTATGGGTTTTAATCTGATATTTTTATTTCATACCTCATTGACACTCCTAAGATATAGTACGAGTAATAATAGGTCCGACCCAGGTCGGGCATAGCTGAGTTTCTTGCTGGACTCTTCTCAGCTAGGCTAGGTTTAGTGAACCAGCGACAAAACTCCCAGTAGCTCGATTCCACGCACACCCCAGATTCGGTTGAAACCGCTCAATCTCACTGGAGCGCAAACCCTTAGAGTATTCCAGTGTTCCAAACCACACGCGTGGTCGTGCCGGAGGTTTTCCCCTGGATTTTCCCCAAGCTACTCTCCAACCGCGCACTCCTATAGCCACAGTCAGGATAAAAAATAAAGAAGTATAGGTACAGGGTGACATCCTTTTTTGAACCTGAGTGTGGCTTTATAGGCCATCCCCAATAAAGTGATAGGAATGCGCGGTTGGAGAGTAGCCTAGGGAAAATCCAGGGGAAAACCTTCGACACGATCACGCGTGTTGTGGTTTGGAACACTCGAATACTTTAAGAGTTTGCGCTCCAGTGAGATTGGTTGAGCGGTTTCAACCGAATCTGAGGTGTGAGTGGAATCGAGCTACTGGGAGTTTTGTCGCTGATAAACCTTATCTAGCTGAGAAGAATCCAGCAAGAAACTCAGCTAGTCCCGACTCGGGTCGGACTAACTCTACCCACTGTGCGGCGGTACCCGGACTAATAGGGACTATATGCGATCACGCGGCGGACGTCCCCGTCGGCGGGAATGCCTATGTGTAACGCGTCGTGATGGTGACATGCGAGACGATTGAAAATGAACAGCTATACTAGTCATGAAGAAATAAACGAAGCACATAATGAAGATGGGCTCAAAGCCAATCAAAACTAATTACAAGTTTCCGAGTATTATTAAAAAAAGAACATCTTTTTATGCATTTTGGTGACACACGATTGGTCAAGATATTGTGTCATGTGATCAGTGTCAAAAGCCATGCCTCAAGCCGTCGTCTCCCGGTGAAATAAATAAACAATAGCATTCTTTTGTAATGAGCCCTGGGATCCCAGGGACCAGTAGACAACGAGTAAGGATTGAAATATTATTTTTTCCTAAAATTAAAAATCATGTTTGTTTCATGATATATTGAGCTCGAAAATCTCTCCGATATTGTCAGTCAGTCTCCGATATAACTAAACAATTACTCATAAGCGCAAAATTATACGGTTTCTCTGTTTCTTATTTAAAGTATAATAATTACTTATTCAGTTATTATTTTTTTCGTTTACACATTTTTTTTGTTTTTATCTATGGCTGATATATAAATGTTGTCACAGAAGTAGACGTAAACGCATGTGACAACATTGAGTCCCAAACACCACGACCGGCGACATATCAACCTATTGTCTCCCGAGGAAAAAAAAACAAACAATAACATTGTTTTGTTATATGCCGGGAGCTCTCCAAGCCCGATAACGACTTAATGGTCATTTCAATAATCTTATTATAGGGAACATAATAATAAGATATAAATATAAAAATAGCGTTTGGTTAAAAAACAGTAAAATATTATAAGAAATCGTATTATTTAAATAAAGCTGCTTCGGATGTGAAGTACTATGAGTTTATAATATTGCAAACAAAAATCTACGTCAAAACGCTTAAACTGCCCAATTTTACTTCGTTTTTCTGAATGGGCAAAATTTGACGGTTCCCCGACACGAGTATAACAGCCCAGACGTGGCATTTGCCTAGTTAACAAATAGCGTAGGTGATCTACAAATAGTTTGTCCTATTCCTACTCCACACGGTGACCTCGATATCTGAGTGTAAGTTGCACCTATTTCCAGAGATGGCGTGCCCGCCAGTTTCGGCGATGATGATGACTACGATCCCCACGAACATCGTCAAGTGAACAGACCCACAAAGTGAGCTTGGTTCTTAATATTCATATAATGTATAATAGGGCGTATTAGATTAATTGGTTACCCAACTGACAAGAACAGTAACGTTAAAAGCATAGTTAACTCTTTTGCCCCTTATTCCTTTGTCTTAGTGAACATATTTTTTGCTGTGACTGTACTGTACTCAGCTGCAGAGAAATTTGCCCCATGTGCATACAAACTTCTATACAGGGGGACCCTTTCTCCGCTGCTGACTGTACTTGTAAAAGTAGGTGAAACCGTGTTCTCAAAATATATTTTAAGATGAAGATATTCTAAGGGCAAACAAACCAATTAGCCTGACGTTTAGGGAATGTCAGTATTCTTCATTAATTTACGATAATTATGATTTATGCAGTTTACCTATGCGAAGAACGCCTACAGTATTTAACGTGCAATATTGTGTATCAATAAAATTTAATCTTACACTTTAATTTTGCTTTCCAATATAATGACAATGTGTATCGCGTGATCGCTTTGTGCGGCGAGCTAACATATCTACGCAAACATTACTACAATCCTATAGAGTGTATCACAAAGCATGCGAAAACATTGATATATTGGATTTCGAAATGTGCGTTTGACACCTAATACGTGAAATAGTTGATTGGTGTTGAAACTTTTAAATGTTTGTGATGCAGTGATTTCGAGACACTAGTTCACCTGTTGAAATGCAGTCTTGGTACGGGCATCCTGGCTATGCCTCAGGCGTTTGCCCGCTCGGGGCTCATCACTGGCATCATCTCCACCATCATTGTCGGCGCGCTCTGCACCTACTGTCTACATATACTGGTATGTGATTGCTTCCGCGATGATGCGAATGTGTATCTGTCATATAACGTTATTGACATTATATGTTTTATATTGTCGTTATGCTAAGTTCGATTTATAATTATTATTACTACAATCCTATAGAGTGTCCCACTGCTGGGCAAAGGCCTCCCCTCTTGATTTCCACTCATCGCGATTCTGGGCAATCTCTAGCCAATCTTCACGATATTGAATGGCGTCTCCGTCTTGGCCTGCCACGCCGTCGTCGGCCATCGTTCGGCACCCATTCCGTGGCTAGTTTAGCCCACCTTTGCGAATACACGCGACAGACGTGGCTGGCCCATTCCCAAATCAGCTTGGCGGTCTTAACACCAACCTCAGCAATGCCGGTTTTTGAGCGCAGCGTAGTTTCAGATCCGGTCGATCCGTTTCACTCCCAGAATGCTACGCTCCATAGCTCTTTGGCAAATTTTCAATCTGGTTTTTTGTGCCTCAGTGAGTGACCATGTTTGGGGACCGTAAGTAGGCAGAAAACACATATGTAGTGTACATATATACGAGTATGTTACACATATGTATGCTATAAATATATATTATACATATATTTATAATAACGTGATATGTTTTCTCATGGCGTAGGCATATACTAGCTGTTAATTATTTTGTCCATAGCGTAAGCTGGAGTGGGCTGCGTCCTCGCATGAAGAATTGAAAACATGAATTGAAACCTTCACAGGTGCGGTCTCAATACGACATGTGCAAGCGGCTACGCGTACCGCTGCTGACGTACCCGGAGTCAATGTCGGCGGCGCTGACGCGCGGGCCACCGGCGCTGCGTGCGCTGGCGCGCCCCTCTGCGCTCGCCGTCGACGTCTTCCTCGTGGTCTACCAGCTTGGCATCTGCTGCGTTTATATCGTCTTCATTGCGGAAAATATTAGAGCGGTATTTTCATTTTTTCTACTGCCCGCCCTAGAGGACGAACGCCCAAAGAGTGCACAGTGACTACGATTTTTATTGCACGTAAAAACACATCTTCATCATATTTTTTCAGTATCGAACCAATAAGTAATAAAAATATAATTTTTAATACGTATTTCCCATCAACGCCCATTACACGTTAAGAATAAATATGTTCCACATGCGATCGTTTAAAGCGAGGCCACTGTATTGCAGGCACTTAAGTGGGCGCCTCCTCGCCGCCGCTCAGGTCAGCATGTGCCCTTTGCATCATTAAGGCGTCAGTATTCATCATTAGTCCTACAACTCGCACGAACATGATTACTGTTTCTGATTTTCAGATGGTCGACCCTGACGGGATGGATGTGAAGATCCACATGTTGATTATCCTCGGACCGCTGATCGCATTTAACTGCATTCCTAACTTGAAGATCCTGGCGCCGTTCTCAACGCTTGCCAACCTCATCACTTTTGTTGGTCTTGGAATTGTGGTGTACTACTTGCTGGGGACCAAGGCGAAGTCAGAGTCACCTTTAGACCTCTGGGGCTCCATTTATACATACCCTTTGTTTTTCGGAACCATACTGTTCGCGCTCACTGCTGTGGGGGTGGTAAGTATTTGTACAGATTAGTTTAGCTACGCGACATTTTCTAGATAATACGATATATATGTATATTATGCACTGCTGATTATTAAACAGGAAATTTTTATCGAAGCTAATGTGTAACACTTATTGTACTTGCTCGGCGTATATATTTTACCTAGTACATAGGTACTATTTCCTGCCAATGTGTAGATTAAGCGACTTCAAGATAATTACTGAGAATATTAATTTTAAAATAGATATGCTACAGGTTATCTATAGCACGTGTAAATGCGCAAAATGTAGTGGTTTTCTTCGATTATAGGTGGAGTTAATAACTCATGTATACATATATATATGACTTGTTGTATTAGATACGGTCGGTCGCCTTTACGTCATGTTTAAACTATCATACTAAATTTCTTAAAGGGTGAAAGCGACAACGAACCAAGGTGTCCAGTTACAGAAGCCGAATGTACTTTACTCCAGAACTTCTATTACAGTCCCATTACAGTTAATAAGAAGTGTCAATTTTTAGGTTATACAATGTACGGAAATGACAGGTGCCAGGATTGACTTATCAATTGTGTTGCATGCTGAGCCTGTACTCCGAACTTCGTATCGTGCTGCCCCTTTCAATCTCGTTTTATACACTATATGAGTGAAAGGGACGGCACAGTACGAAGATCGGATTTCGAAGTTCGGAGTAGCCCCTCTGCATTAATCGTGCTGTTTATAAAGACGTATTTCCGGGCAGGTGATAGCGCTGGAGAACAACATGAAGACGCCGAAGTCATTCGGCAAGCCATTCGGCGTGCTCAATGTGGGCATGACCTTCATCGTACTACTGTATATCGCCATCGGCGCCATCGGCTACGTGTTCTGCGTCGAGAAATGCAGCGACTCGGTCACGCTCGACCTGCCTACTGAAGACTGGTCAGAACATACTTTAACACCACCAAATTTTTCATAGAATGGGTACTAAATATGTATATATTTATGTACGCGGACGTCTTACGTACACACGCCCATTGCTAAGTACTATGAGCACTGAATAAATAATAGTAGGTTTTTTATCTTACTTCTATTTACTCATTATTTTAAGTTCCACTTACGTACAGTCACCAGCATTCAGACTATTATGAACCTATAGTGCGGCGCGAAAACCGGCATTTCGGAATAATTCTTTCAATTTCACCCGTCGTGGTTTGGCAACCGTTTGGCGCCTAATTTCTCGCAGAATTAGTGTTCGGACGACAACGTTTTCCACCAAATGAGACATTATTGGCCTTGATCGATTCGTTGTATCCTTAACTAGGTTTACACTTTTTTTAGCAATTATTTCTTCACAAACCTGGAGGAAGTTTTCGAGTCAAAAAGGAATCTTTGAGGGTCCACTTGTAGGCAATTTTTCCAAAAAATTTAATGATATCTACAACATCTCCAAAAATTATGCAAATTGGTTCAGGATTAGGGGGTGGAAAACGTTGCCGCTTTTTGAATGGAAAAATTCTGTTACACAATCCTCTTACTATCTGCCACAACAAAGCCAACATAAACATCTGACACGACTCTATTTCTGAGGCCGCTAGAATGTGTCAGATATTTTTGACCGTACAAATGGTACCCTGTGCCGTCCCTACGTCTAATTGACTTTGTTGTATTTTATGTTACACTAACTGTACGAATGATAGGTGACAGTGTCATCAAGGTGCCCCGTATCATTGTCCACCGGTGTCATCCGCGTTCGGGTGAATTATCATGGTGCGTCAGAGCAACGTCAAAGCTGATTTTGAAGTGGAAAGAGAGCCAGGCCTGCTTTAACGCCACGTAAAGTACAAAAGTTTGGGAAAATATTAAACACATACATAATCATATTTGTATTAGTATGTCATATTTTTAGAGCTTGGTTTATTTATTTTATGGCAGTCCACATTCAGGCATACCTGCTCCAGAGCTTAAAAAAAGAATGCCAAGTATCCCATGAGAGGGAAATCGCATAGTATTGACAAAGGGAATACTTTTGTACAGTTGATATAAGAGAATATTTTTTTATAGAATTGGTAGAAAGTTAGCCAATGTCGATAATACAACCTTGCATAATACCTATTAAATAATACTAACATTCTTCTAAATGACTGTCACTCTTTCCTTTAAAGCAGTCACCATTGGTACATTAGCTAACTCAATGGAAAATCGGTAAGTAAATGATCGTCGATGTTGTGGTAGTTAACATAATTTGTTTTCTCTTCTTTGAGAGCTTGATGAAAACATTACAGGCTACACGTTCACGCTACTCGGTTAACGGTCATTAACTACTTACATCACAGAATATTTATCGTTGTACTACCCACCCACATGATGTATAAAACTTTTGAACCTACACACCAACAAGAAAAGTACTGTTTAAAACAAATGTTCTCGTACAATTCATATTTTCTTAGCGTTTCGTGGTTATTTATTTCACTTAAAGAAAAAATTAAGATAAATAATGACCTGACAAATTGATAGGTAATTAATAACTTTTTCGCAGCTCTGAACATATTTTCCATTAAATCACGTTGGTTGATTTATATATTATAATTATAAAATTACTTTCATCTACTTTAATATCTATTAAGTACCTAAACCAGCAAGACACTATACTAATATTTTCATTTATTAACACAATAATATCTAATTTTTCTTAAGTATGAATGATGGGCTGATCATTAATCTACGCACATTTTCCCATTATCTACGAACGGTTTTCGCTAAATAGGGGAAAACTATGATACCGTCTACGGTGCAGCACTCGCAGCGTTGCCTATAAGAAGATTTCTCCGAGCAGCAAACCGTTTGAAGACTTAGTTACAGGCTCTAACGGGTACCTCATTTCCAGGTTAGCGAAGAGCGTGAAAGCCATGTTCGCGGTGGCCATATTCATTAGCTACGGGCTGCAGTGCTACGTGCCCGTTGACGTGGTGTGGAGCGGGTATGTGCGTCCGCGTCTGTTGCACGCGCACGCCTCCAAGACCAAACTCGTCGCGTCCGAGTACGCCCTCAGGATCGCCCTCTGCCTTCTAACTTGTAAGTTGTATACGCATTAATGGAAACTTCATCAACTTAAACAAGATTATTATCGTCTTGTAATTATACTAATTACGATATTCGATTCTGCAATAACGCCAAATACGAACATGCTTGACTGGGTAAGGAGGAGTCAAAATGATTCTTATGTCAGATTATTAAAGTCAATATTAGTTTAATTATAATATTTGTACGTCGTACAGTCGTGTTCGCGGTGTCGATTCCCCGGCTCGGGCTGTTCATCTCGCTGTTCGGCGCGCTGTGCTTGTCGGCGCTGGGCATCTGTTTCCCGGCCATCATGGAGATGTGCCTCTCGTGGGCGGACGCGGGCGCGGCCGGCGGCGGCCGCCTGCGCCGCCTCAAGGACTGGCTGCTTTTCATCTTCGGAATCATCGGCCTGGTCGTCGGCACCTACACGGCCCTGCTAGCCATCGTGCGCTCCTTCCAGACCACCCCCACCCCAGCCCCCTAGGAACTCCGTACCTCATTTGCCAGCCCAGAACACACTGTTGTGCGAGTAGTGACAACGCTTAGCTTTCATTGTACATACCGTAGGATTAAGATATACTCATTATAAAATGAAAATCCCGACCAGTAATATATGGCCATTGTCAAGGCGGTATTATTCTTATTTACGTACTAACGGTAGATAGATTTTACTGTCAATTTTGAAGTTTAAATGTATGTATGAGTTGACAATTAAAATTTGACATTAAAATCTTCCTAACGGCACGTTTTGTTGCGAAAGTTTCATTTCTCGAGTGTTTCTTGTTTCAGAATTTTGTTATATACATTATTAATGATGTTGAAATAAACCACCACCACTGACTACAGTGACAGCCAATCATTAAAATGATTGCCAGTGTAAGAAATCACTTCCAATGAACATGACCCACGGTCATATATTTCTGTTCGGGTTTTAAGTAGGAGTAAGTAGGTACCTATTGCAATAAATGCTGTCATTCACCACAGCAAATAATGAAATAAATACTTATCTTCCAAATATACACATTAAAGAACTAAAGAAAGCTAAAAAAGCTTACAGACTAGGCCCAAAACTAGAAAATGCGTCTCTAAATAATGCATGCGTCAAATTATGTAACAGTTGGTGTGACAAAGTTATCAGAGGGTACCCTGCAGAATACCGACCTCTCCCTGTCTGTGCAGGATATCTCCCTCTCTGTCGCACTTGCTAATTCGTGCTACAGAGAGGGAGATATTCGAAATTCGTTCGTTTTCGGTCCGCGGTAGCCCCTCTGTCACCATCCCGAAATTTGAACCAGAAGTATTGTAGACCGGAAAAGGTGCGAACCATACAAAATTTTTCGTCATACATTCAGTAAATCGTAGTTCCGGTATCCTAAAAAAGGTCTGATTGTTATGGTTTGTATGTAGCAAATTTTATATTCTACAACAATGCAGTTGCTACTTCCTAGACCTAGGGCGAGTTTGCACCAAACTGTCTGTAATCGTAAGCGGTGTTCATTAAAATCTGATTGTATGGAAAGTTTGACAAGTTTATGTGGGATGACAGCTGCCGGCGCCATATTTGACGATGACCGGTCTGTGATCATATGTTGAGGGCAGGAGGAGAGGGCAGTTTAGTATATTTAGCGCTGGCAGCAGTTTAGCGTCGGCCCTTTAATGGTTCTTTGCGGTTTTACACTCTACAAGAGTTAATTTAATTCGTCTTAATTTATTCCATTGTTACACTATTCCTATTGTAACGTTTATTTCTAGGCACAGCATTTCTTGTGTTATTACGGTAAACGTCCCAATTATGACCCCTTAATATCCCAGTAGCTCGATTCCACTCACACCTCAGTTTCGGTTGAAGCCGCTCTCCAACCGCGGTCCTATCGCTTTATTGGGCCCGGCCTATAAAGCCGCAGTCACTAGTCAGGTTAAAAAAGAACCTTAATATCCAGTAAGTAGTAGACACCTATTGTTTTCCCCTTCTAATACCTATGACGTAAGATTGTGGATACCGACCTTTAATGTACAATTTATGAAAAATAATGTTTTTGTGGAAGCATAAGAAGGAAAAGTAGTAGGAATAATGTTTTTGTAGAACTTCGTGAATTGTCTCGGAGTCAGAGGGGCTACTCCGAAATTCGAACTTCGTATCGTGCCGTCTCTTTTATTCATACAGTATATAACACGACAGTGAAAGTGACAGCACGATACGAAATTCGGAGTACAAGCCCAGATTAGAGAAAAGTTCGAAAATATGTGCACAAACAAAGTGAACAAAAATAATGTGAACACGATTTTATCGTAAAGGGTATATGCTTAGATATTTTGTAACCTTTGGGAACGTACATATATATTTATGACCACGGCTGTACTAATACTTAAGTACGAAATCTACCTATGACGAATGATTGACAACATGAAGATTTAAAGCATTTGCAATGCATTGACAATAGTTGGTTAGGTATATTACAATTAAAGCGATCAAACTTGAATGTTAAATGTAAATCAGTACCTACATATTACATAATTTATAAATTGTTTGCAACTTTTCTGTTAATCATGTATTCCGAGATATTTGTTTCAGACATTTTGATTATTTAGATGCTGATTAAATCACAAGAGAAGCTGCTTATTTGCTTCATGATAAAAACAGCAAAATAATCTCACGTTAACTTCCTTCCTTTTTCAGAGAAGCTCAGTAAACAACAAGTAGTTTTGTCACTGGGCGATAAGCGTTTATGTAGATACGACGTGCGATTAATCTCACCACTCGCTCGTGGTAACATTAAGTCGATATTTGTACGTTTCTTGTGCGAGAAAATAATATAGATAATCGTTGACTCGTCGGCGGTCCTACAGCTGCCTAAAGTACGTCAAGTAGGTAATCTAAGCTTAACATTTTGTAGTCCAGATTTGATAAGGGTGTCAATTGAGTTATTATAAATGAAATATCAGACGACAAATCAATTTATGGTGATATGATGACACCTAAAGGAGACCATAGGGACGTAATATAAACGTGACCGAATCGAGTTAAGCAGCTATTCTAGTACCTAAGTAGTGTCAATTTTAGATGCACAGATCTAACTAGATGTAAGCAATTTTATTGGTATTTGGGTCATCTCTAATGATAATAATCTCTCAATTCTACTATATCTACGTACGATACTAATCTTATCAAAACATGGGCATCAACTAAATCTGCGCTCACAATAGAGTTGATGCAAGGAGGAGAATATGGACCAAATAACAAATATATTACTTACATGTAGAGATTTCATTATTTTTAATAATATAACAAACATAGGCGTTGAGGACGTTAACAAAGACACCACACAACAGTAACGCTGGGTAAATCACATCGGACCACGAACACTTGGATTGTAACAATTTCCTAGACAAAATAATCATGTCGCCGTTACCCTTCCCGATATTATGTCAATTAGACCATTCTTGAAAACACAAATTTAAATGTAGAAGGTACCGTAACAGAAACGTAAACACGTGGGTACCTTTTTGTTCCTTACCTAATGGCATTCTAACGAGCGAAAAGGTACACGCATTTTGCTTTCCTTCACTGTACCATACTCGTACCGAAAGATATACCATCTGAAGTGGTAATTATTACATACATATTAATTAATAATTGTGATTGAAAGATGGGTAATGTCTTTGAGCAATCGCGCGTTTATTGCCATTTCCTTTCAATTAGTTGGCCTGCGAGTAGTGCTTTTATAGGATAGTTGATCAGAGAGTAGACTGTATCCAAATGGTAAAAAACGCGCTAATGTGAGCTTGTAATTTTTTGTAATAATAAACTATTATTTTTACGAGTACACCGTTGTTTCGTCGTAACGCTACAACTAGACTTTTACTATAATTCAGACCTTACCTTATACTGGAAATGTGACTACGCTGTATTAGGTGCAGAGAGGAACAGACTTGGCCCACAGGGAACAGGCAAGCCGCTATGGTTAAACTAGGAACGAAAGAGCAGATGCTATACGGTGAGCGCGTGCTAGCAGGATGGCATGATACTTAAGCAAGCTGTTAAACATCGGTTTTGTTAGACAAAAAACGACGTAAGTACTACTATAAATTATTCTGTGGTAGGTGTAGGTAGGTCATTTATTGCTTTATCCTTGCTTTTTTTTAAGTTACGGAAATGTACCACCATGTCAGGTTATTATGGTTCAAAGCATGCAACTATGGCCCAGCCAACCTAATGCCATAGTTGTGTGATTTGGGCCACAATGCCCTGCCTTTCTAAAATTTAAGGCAATCATGATTTCGGCTTCAATCGGATATTAGTCAAGAATCAAATTATGTCTGGAAAATAGTTATTTTTGTTTCCTAATGTAATCAAAACGGCGTTTCAAAGAACGCGAACTATTTTCAACCATTAGCCATATAAACATTCTAATTATTTTTAATTCTTGTTGTATAGGTATTTTAATACTTTAGACTCCAGATTCCCACAAGGAAAAACATTATACTCCGAAGCTTCTCTAGAAGTTAGTAGTCTGTTATTTTCTCTCGCACTCTCCACTGTAGACTACTTAGTACCTACTCTAAATCACTTTAAATGTCGTTCGTCGCATTGCGACAATGGTTATATTGGACAAGTCCTTGATAAACGCTATCTATGTCCCTCTATTTACGACAAGGTTTGTATACAAGTGCGGTAGAATAAGGATAATGAAAACTCACGGTTTGTGCAAGGTACTTATATCACGATTTATTAGACATAAAACACCGATTTAGGAAATATACCGTCAGCAGATCAAATCACTAGATTCGAAGCTTTTAGCTCGGTACATCACTCGTATGTTCAGCGATTAGCATAATCAATAAATAACGTAGTGGACGATGCGCGCGCTGCGCCCGCGCCGTTGCGGCGCCGCGGCGCTTCGCGCGGCTAGCACACGCGACCACGCCGATAAATAAAAACGAACATACATACAACAATTAACGTTTATTTCAATCCATAGAACCATATAAATTACGGTCAAACAAAATACTACTCGTACAAGTAAATCGATATGGTTTTATGTTGTTGCAAAGGTAACAGACATCTACTTTTAAAAATAAAGTAGCCTCAATTGAGGTTTTTCACAGTAGGTTTATCAAATAAATAGAGTAAACGGGAAGAGGTGCGAGTAGGGCCGGATACAGGGCAGCGAGCGGACCGGTTCAGGGGTGCGGCGGTGTAGGCTGGACGTGGTGTGGACAAGGGCGGCGGCGGGGGTGAGGGGGAGGGTCGGGAGCGCGGCAGCGTTGCTGCGCTAGGAAAGCGGCGCCGGGGCAGCGCGCGGCGACCCCGCCCGATTCACTTCACGTACACTACGCTTCCCTTAGCTTAAGTTAAGTATAGCTAACTGTAATGTTCGTTCATACAACTCCTTGTTATCACGTCGCCTCGCGGCCGCTCCACACGACAGCCGCCCCGCTGCGGACTACTGCGCAAGCGATGCTACCTGCGTGGGCGGTGTCGTGTGAACCAGACTTAAAACTATCATATCAACTATAGGTATCCATATTACAATTTTCGAAGAAACATATTTAATAATATTATTTAAGTATGTATGGATTTTACAAAACCATATTATGTATGTTAATGTATATCATAACAAACAAGATGGAGTATCAAATGCCGCACTGGGCGACCAATTAACATTAGGATCGTCACATATTATAATAATTATCATTTGATATGAAACAGTGCATTTCAAAAGTTCAACCGTCACACCTTTAAAGAATCCCTCACTTGTAAACTTTTATAGAAAAAACATTTTATTGTTCTCGCTTTGTATCCATAAAATACTTTCAAATGCAACAACTTCTTAGTCTTAGTTTATAAACATTATTTTCTTCAATTCAATAAACATTCAATTGACTCATTTATCAACGACAAAAACCTACAAAAATATATATTAACATTAGCACGAGTCAAATAGAGTGCGGGGGAGCATCAAAGGATGCTTTCAGTGCATAGGGAGGCGCAGCTGGGCCGTGTAGGCCGGCGCGCGGCGGCGGCGGCGGCGAGTGCCAGGCCCACGAGCAAGCGGCCCGGCGGGTGGCGCGCCCGGCGGCCACCCGCGCCGGCCGCCGGCGCCGCGCCACCCGCGCCGGCTCTACTCACGGGTCCTATCCATACGATGATACCATAACGCAAGTCCGTTTACAACTAAAAAAATATAAACTTTCAAAAACGTTAACAACTACAGCCATAACAAAAATAGACTAATAACAACTACGCTACGGAATCTACCAACTACTTAAAACTATTCGCTAAGTAAATTTGAAACGAAACTATAGTATTCGCTCACTACGTAAATGACAAAGGGCGCGCATGTGATGCGGTAGAAACGGCGATAGGCGCTCGAGCGCCATCATGGGAGTTAATTCCGGGGAGCGGTCCTACGAAGCGAGCCAGAGTGAGAAACCTGCGGGCGCCAGACCGCGGGCGGCGGCCCCGGACGCGGCGCGCGCCGACAGACTGCCTTCCTTCCGGAACCGAGGGACGGACGGGGTCGGAGGTTTCGGTAACGTTTATAATACAGATTAAGAGAGGATCCGAGGTCCGGGACGCGGCCCGGGGCCGTCTCTAAGCCCCATTAAAACTACCTATATACAGACGCAGCCTCTACATTTGCGCATGCGTACGCGAGCCACTTGAGCAATCGAGCGCGCGGCAACCCGCCGCGGGGCGCGAGCGGAGCGGGCGCGAGCGCCGCGCACGGTCCCTGCCGGCGCAATATAAATATTCAACAACATTAACTTATTACAATAATCCACATTCGGATCGGAAAACATGACGCGATGCACGCTCGGCACCATACTTACAACAAACACTCTTCAAAAATAACAACTTGCCATACAATTTTGGTCCGTACGTCGTTGGCTAACCCTGTTGAGTAACGGACAGAGTCCGAATGAAGGAATTAGAGACGACGATAGATCGGAGCGGAGCTCGAATGGGACTTTGGTTAACATTTTATCTATTAAACTAACTAGGTAAACTTACGGTAACTGCAATATCGATTAATCCTATGTAACGTTAACATTTTGTAAGATATTCTAGTAGAACCTGTTACAGAACCTAAGGAGTTGGACTGCCGATTCGCTATGTAGTCGAGTCAACGTACACAATATAGGCAATAATATAATTACTAAAAATACGTGTGTAAAAGTAGTTGTGAAATTCATCTCTGTGTGTTTCAACATTCTGGTATAGTTAATTGTCTTACGTTCACTGAGTACCAAATCAGCAGTTTGGTGGGAAATATTGGTATACAAAAAAACTCTGAAACGAGATACACTTAGACTGACGTCACCAGACCGCTTTCTAAGTAACATAATTAGAGAATAGACGCGACAGGATCATCAGAGTTTCTTCAAAGTAAGAATTAGGCAGTCAGCAGAGGCGGGAACCGAAGAGGCGTCGCATGAAGCAAGAAGAGTGTCCGCGGCCGGCCGCGTCGGCGCCGCCGCGCGGGCCGAAAGTGCGCCTGCGACCTGCAATCAACCACATTTATTTTCAACCATTGATTTACACGTCATCACATTAGTGAAGATCTGCTGATAAGAGGGAACTCAAATATAATGGCTTTATCGACGATTTTGTTATTTTATTTATAATACACCTGATCACAGAAGATCAATGAACAACCTATATCGGTTATTAATTAACCTTGTGTATTATGTAGGTATTTCTAATCAGTCTGGTATTTAAAACGTTAGGGCCGTGATTCCTATTGACCAATACGGACAAGTGCCCAGGGCCTGCGAATGATGAGGCTGCCATGCCCCCTGTCGCGAACGCAACTCTTATTTAATTGTATACCTTTATAATAACTTAGTATGCAATTGCAAGACGCGCCCGTCGGGCACGGTTAGTATAAGAGCGGCTTTTTTAATGCCACCAATAGCAACGCTTCACATACGCTTTATCCCTACCATTGTAACATACGTTAACTCAAATTATCAAATCTTGCTCGTCATTACCTATTCTTTGTTCTCACATACAACCACTTCTGCACATACATCTTTTGGCCAAGCTATTTTGTAAATCAGCACCTATTGAAATTATACAGTCAACTTTACATCAAAGTTTTATTTGAGTCGTCGAGTTCCAATTTCATTAGACTTAACAGCCTAAAGCTCCCAATAGTCCCAATACATTAAATATGATCCTGTTTACACGTACATGTCGAGTGGCGTGTTTGTGCTATGCGGGGAGGTGCGGCGAGACGCCCGCCTATACGTCCGCGAACTTGGATAATTTCTCGCGCAGGATGTGGTTTTCTTTCTTCAACAGTTCTACTTCTTGTCGCAGCCCCATGTTCTGGAAACATATTGGAAAAAAATAATTTGTGCTCAAATATGTTGATACGGGGAGTTTGGCAGTTATTTTTGAGACTTAATTTGCCGGCGCCATGTTAAGTACCTTTACCTGCTTCTAGTCGTGATTATGGTATTTTTTTTCTTGATTCTTTAAGATTGGGCTCCAGTGGGGCCAGTTTCTTTTTCAGGAAAACCCGGTCGACTCGGCCTTTTGGGCCAAGTCGATGTGATTATGGTGATTTTGGTGTAATCAACGACTTATACTCGTATCCTCTTTAAATATAACGTCATCCAACCTTTTGTGGTCGTCTCATACCTACGAATTAAATTTTAAATAGAGTACTGACCAATCCGAATGGATCACTAAGATAATATGTTTTACTCGTTGTTTTATCTATAGGTTAAGTAGTAGGTACCCAAATGTTAAAAAAAAACTTAAAAGACCAACCATCCAATAGAACCCGGGCTTATCTGTTAAAATCCGAAGTTGATTTGTTCTGTAGTACGTAAGAAATAAATGGTAGCAACATTTGTGTGATGAACACGAATTATTTATTTCGAAGCCTTATATGTTTTCTATGTATTTAAGTGTTTTATCTAACTATATAAGTATAGTCGCCTAGTAGGTAACTATAGTACAAGATTTATTTAATATGGTACTAGGTCTTTGTGTTGGTTTGTCCACAAACTGTGACCACCACAGGCCCTCTGAAGCAGACGACAGTAGTAATCTTGTTAGGCCCAACTAAGAAAGATAGACGTAACGTTAGAAGAGGGTGGGCATTAAGATCTCCTTGCTTACCTACTTCTCTTCAAAGTCTAGAATTAAAACAAAACCCAACAGCAGACTTACGTTATGGACGACAAAAGAAGAGTATAATATAGAAGGACACTAACCTCCTTTTCCAGGTACCCGGCTCTTAGTGCGATTTGGTTCTCCTTCATGCGGCGCGCGTCGCGGGACCGCTTGGCTGCCATGTTGTTCTTCCGCCGGCGCGCCCAGTACTTGTCGTCTTTCAGGTCATCGGGCACGAACTGCCGACGACGTCGATATGGGGTTAGCACGCCGCGCCACACACTCATACCACCCTTCACCCGCCCGTGGAATACAACAACGCGTTACAGAACCGACCGACAGGCCCAGCCGGCGCGCCGAGGCTCCGCGCGGAATAGCGCGCCTTGCGTCCCTCAACAACCCCTAATCGATCAATTCAATCGATACTGAAAGCGCGCCAACCAGCACTGCCTAGTTTTGTAATATCGGTATTGTAATTTAACTTAGTACCGTTTGTGGTAAGGGAAAGCAATCAAATATGTACAAGTATATTCTATGGAGATTTATATTAGAAAGTATAATAAAAATGGTATCTTTGAGTAGTAAAGCCATTTATATTGTTAGCCATTACTAGTAAGAAACGAAAGCTTTTCTTAAATACATATATGTATGTATCTCAATAATAGTATGGAATACTTATAGCATGCGATAAACACACTTAAATGCGCCGTTTCATAATTACGAGTAGGTACCTATGTACCTTACCTATATAAGTACATGCAACGAAGCAAGACCTCCTCCTATAAATGTTATACATCTAGTTTATTTGTTTTATCTACAAGAAGCATGACAAGAATCTATCACAAGCAGAAGTTCAATCTTTTATAATGAATCAGTGACGATCGATTTCAGCATAATCAATTCTGGCTTTATTACCCAAAGGCATCACCACATATAATAACAACAAGTATATAAAATCATCATCGTCTACTTGGTCGCAAACAAATGATATTAGAAGCATCATACTATTTCCAAGCATCCGTTTTCTCTATGATAGTTCCCTATAACCGAATCCAGTAGTGGACGGGGCGGCATAAGCGGTACGAAGCGGAAAAATAGAGCGGTAGGTACAATGCGTGTCATCCACGACCACTCGCCCCCCACAGACCAATCCATACAATTGTGCATAGATAAGTATGATATTGGCTGTGGAGGGGCGTGTCGTCGTGGATGACACGCACTATACAGGGAAAATAATGACATTGGCTCATCTCGCTCTATTTTATAGCTTCGTACCGGTTATGGCATCCACCTCCCGCTCCGAATCAAGCTGGTCGCGGTCCACGTAGTGACACATTAAAGTATGCATAATATAGTAAGCCAGTAAAGCGTAGGCATACTTGTCAACTCTTTGACTGCACTTCCCCTTCCCTCGCCCGAGTGGACGCAACCACACACAAACACACAACAACGCCGGTCATCGTCAGCAGAAAAATCAGCCGTGTATTAACTCTATGATGATCTTAATTTTAAGCTTATCTGCTGCAGCTGGAAATTATTTACTCCCATTTGAAAAACTGAAATGATAATTTTCGTATGATGTATGTTTGAGAGTCAAGTAAGTGTGCTTCTGTTAGGGTGAATTAATTGTAATTTTACATCGCTAGGCAGCAGAAAGTGAAGGCTTACATTTATTTTCCTATATAAATAATTTTACTCTTTAAAATCTAGTGAAAACCTACGTCTATAGAGTTTGTTTTAATACTGTTATACATCTCTTATACCGGCAACTGCGACTGACTTATTCGGTCCCGATAAATAATACACATGTTAAGAATAGGTAATAGTCCTTATTCGTTCGTATATGTAAAGTCAAGTAAGCGTGTCATTAGATGCTTTATATATAAAACAATTTACATAATCGTAAGTCTACCGTTACCTCTCCCGAGCACGGTACGATAGGCTCACGTAAATGGTCCTGTAAAATGTACACTTTAAATTAGATAAAGAAGTTTCTTCCTTCTTAATTTATATATATATATATATATATATTTATATATGTATAGATAAGTTTCAGTCAGAGCAGATACAATATATAATATGAAAGGTATCACGTCCCAACCAACATCTTCGTCAAATGAGAGTAAGCGAATTTGTTCAGCAGTGCCAAATCCGGAAACGGATAGAAATTACGTAGTATTATTATTAATACTTGGTACATATTCGTCATTCATAGGTCATACTATAAAGCGGCTTAGTTTTTTCTCATACTACACTATCATGCAAACTTATTATACTCGTATTAGTCTAAATACTGCTGGTAAAGCGTTAGTGCAGTTGATGGATGACCATGCTGTGTTGAAATCAAACGTGTCCTAACTGTACCTCGACGTACCTGGTGTGTGTGTGTGTGTGTGTGTATAAGAAACTGCCGTATTAGAATTGCCAAAAACCACATAATGCATTTGTAACTCTTAGAATTTTCAACAGGGAAAGTTTTGAATATTTTTACTAGCTTGTTCCAATAACACCACACATTTAACTAACAAATTATTGTTAACATTTATTCAAGCCGATACAATTTATCAATTCAAAACATTTATTTCAAATTACATATCTTGTATTTTAAATACCGTGCATTGAGAAATCTTAAAACTATGGAATTAGGATAATGTGATTTTTGAGAGGGATCAATTTTAATAAGACTGGGGTCTTAGCCAAATTTAGTCTTTAGACCATAATTAGTTTATTGAGTAAATATGTTGTTGTAAATTAGGCTCCACTGCTGTAAATAGGTGTAGGCGTATCAAAGCACCCTTTCCCACTTTCCATATTACTCTGGGTTTGGCACACATTTTCCATTCTTCCTACATCTCTTTAAGGACTTTCAACAATTCTTTATGTGTGTACTAATTAAGAATTTCGGGGTACATGAAGACTGGAAAACTTTAAAAACCTTTTTTTGTGCCTGGCAGCAAGTTGTATTTAAGAAAGGAGCATTTTTCAATTTATCGTCTTCAATTTTAGTCCTTTTTTTATTTTTATTTCGGCCACGCCTAAAAAAAATTAATATTTCATGAAGAAATAAACTCTTCCTAAATTTAAAGGTTTAGTCTTTTGTAAGAATCTATTCTTTTATATCGATTAATAACATTAAAATAAATGGGTATTTAATACGAAACTATTTACTTTATTATGTATCGTGAGATTTAGTTTAGGCTCCACTTTGCGCCTGCGCGCGCATTAGGTCAAATGCCAAAAAAATGTATAGCGAGCCATAAATCACAAATATTTGTAAATGGGCGCTTGATTATCAGCAAAAATGTTTAACTCATGGAGAAAACAATATAATTATAATATTTTGGGGATGGTTGGTATAACTGTAAAGGTTGATACGATATGGGTCTTCGCTTTATTGGGCCCGGCCTATAAGGTCTGGGTACCACTGGGAACTAGAATCTTAATGTATACAAAATCGGCTATTTTGGATATACTCTAGAATGCACGTCAATCGGCATTTCTAACTATGGAATATTATTAAAGGCAAGTAAGATTTTTATTCGGTTGATTCAAGATAGTTATTAAAAAATACATTTTCATTTCTCATGCTCATAAATTTGTTCTTTATGAGGAGTGAAGACTGTATAAAATGGCTTTTTATGCGTATGTACTTAAAGTAAAATCCGACCACATCTCCCGCAGCCGGGAGCTGAGCATTCGGCGAGTTTCCTTTAAGATAATATAAAAAATACTGTGTTTTGAATATTTAATATTGTTTTTTAGTCTTTAATTAAGAAATTTAGCAATTGTTTACGGCCTGACCCATATTTTAACCTCGAATCCCTTGTTTTCAATGCAGTTGTCCCGTATTACTGGAAATCAGATCTGCTCACCCTAAATATGTGATGACATAACCTAAGTTATATTAATTATTGATTAAATTTCCTCGCAATTGAAGTGAAAAGCAAATGTAATTCAAAATATGACTTTCCCGAAAATTTTATCTATGCTGAGTGGTAAATTAGCATTAGCAGTGAATTTGCACAAATGCTTTAGCATTATTTAGCTTATTGATTCCGAATAAGCCAATTCTTATACTCGTGTTTTTTCTAGTTGTTCACGCTAAAGGTTTGTATGCAGTGGAGTATCTGTAGAGTGTGGGTGTTAGTGTGTGTTCGCCGCTCCCCAGAGGCAGCATGCGGCTAGGAATGATCAGCGCACTAACTTCATTTACCTGTTTCCGGGACTTCTTGATCATGGGCTGCGGCTTGAGCTCCTCGTCGGAGAACGCGCGCGTCCGGGGGTCGAAGTCGCGCCCCGATGACGCCATTGAAAATGCTGGAACGTGAAGGTTGACAATCAAAAACGGTTACAGATAATTATTTAGAATATGCATATATCTAGGGTATTTCGATTTACTTTGAGCGAAAAACGGAACTACATCGAGTTAATTTATTGAGGTGGAAAGTATGGTTTTTTAATGGTATATCTCGAGCAGAGTACGAGATTACGTACTAAAAGGTTTCGGGCAAGATAGTATTTTTAAGTAATTAAATAAATGAAGTTCCTCATCGAGAAATAATAGGGACTCGACATAGTCCTCGATCTAGCTGTAGAGTGAGCTCTCTGCCGAGGTTTGCCCGAGGCACTACAAAAATTGGGGCTCTTCAAGGAGTGCATACATTTTAGTAGGATCGACGACGGGCGTGTGGCTACCCACTGCAGTTAGATTACGGGGACCGCTTTACATAAGTGGGCCGTAGGTTTGTTTGCCACCGACGTGGTAGTAAAAAAAAACTTACTAGAATCGGCGGGTGAGAGTGGCGGGTTGATGGTGTCCGGACTCATGCAATCGGAGGGCGAGGGTGAGCGCTCCCGCTTGGTGACGGGCGCCTGCAAGCCCAGCGCCAGGCCTGCGCTCGCGCCGAACGCGGAGCCGCCCAGGTGCGCGCCACCCAGCGCCTCTCCTTGCATGCCATTCTCCGACAGGAACTCGTCTAGGTCCACGTACTGGAACACCACATAGCAGACACGTCACGCACCGCACCACTCGTGGCGCAGCGCGCACATATTCACGCATGGCATAACACTCGCAATAATAAGTTACCGATTCATATTTTACGCCAATATAACATTTTAATTATACGATCGCATATATGCAATTCGCTTGCAGTACTAAATTCTACTAAGGCCAGATTAATTAAAATTATAAAGGTAAAACACAAGGAACAGGTGCAAAAGGTAATAAAGCGTGAGGCGGAAAGGTGAGGAGGATCGGAGCGGGAAGCTTCTCTATTACCTAGTGCGAGCGGCAGCGACCAGGAAGCTGGTGAGAGACGCACACAACACGCAACACGCAATAGGTAATAAAGTTACGATTACTGACTTCGTGTACCTTGAGATCGGGATCATAGGGCAGCGTCTTGTCCCATAGGTTGGGCCCCAAGAAGGCGGCCTGCGCCTCCCATAGTTCGTTGTCATCTTTCTTGTCTTCGAGCGTGTCTTTACTGTTCACGGACTTGCCTGTAACAAACAAGACGATGCCGGTCACTGACGAGCCCGGCGTCGCAACCCTCCCTCCGTACCGCCTTCGCGCGACCGACACTAGGAAACCACCTAGCCGGCTGATTCCAATACGGCAAATTAATGGTAATTTGTTATAGTCTTAGAAGAAGCCACGTTAATAAACTTTATATGATACATACTGAATTGGCGGTAAAGATTGAGCGATCGACGCCAGCATAGGTTGTTAACTAGTATTTTACCGACACGGGCAAATACAATGAAAAACATATACAGTAAAACACACACATTTCTAATATAACATTACTTGGCCTTATTTACAAGAGCAATGATAATCGCAATGCATGAAATGCAAGCAAAAACGTAATATCGATAATCGCACCAGCTTAAATGTTGTTTGAAAATATAGGTACATTAGGACAACAAAACATTACTAAAATAATGAGTAAATCGACACCATCCAAGACAAATGTGCAATTAGTCAATACGTAAAAATATTTTAAACTTGTTGGTAAGTTACTACAGGTGAATTTCAGTTTTAGGTGGTTATTTTTAACAATAGCGGAATAGAATATGATGAAGTACGTAAATCTTGATCACTACTGCAAATATATTGATCTCCGCAAAAAAGAGCTCGTTTAGCCTGACGTCGCGGCCGAGAAGGCATCGCGGCCCGCCCTCGCTACACACACACTAGCCTCACTAGACGATACGTACAGATGACAGCACAGCGCATCGCATCCAGTTGGCTTCCGTGAATACATTGGTTATTAAAATTGAACAGACAACACTAAACCGTGTATTGACTTGTAGATTTTTACCTACTTCCTTACACCCGAGTTTGCATTCTACAATAATCATTACAAATGTATTAATTGTTCATTAACGTATAACTCTCATTTCAATGAGAAAATGTATAAGAGTGAGGTTTAAACCGACATAGAAAAAATAAAAGATATGTGTGCTACGTTGTCGCCCGTAAGCAGTATTTTCTCGAGTACCTCATATTGCGAGTCTTTGGCCTCCAATGGGCTAAAAATAAATTGAAGATAAATCTAATATTTGTATCAGCTTCTCCGGAAAGTCCCTTCCCGGTTGGTCCGGGGTCCGGCCTCAATTTCTTAGTCAATGGGGAGGAGGCCTCCAGAACAGAGTAAGCAAAAAAAATGTTTCAGAAGGCAGGCAGGCAAGGCTGCTATTTAATATGATTACGAGGCTGTATTTAAGTTTGTTAGTTAATTACGTTGCCAGTGACCACGGTACTATTCGATCTATAATTTTAAGGAAAAAAGCAACTCGAAGAGCTTGTATACCTATTAAAATTGGAGAGGCACGTAAATTGTCAAACACAGGCACGTAAATTGTCAAGAAAAGCCTGATTGGATTTTGCTAAAGTTGGAAAAACGCGATCGAGGAGGGAGGATCGAACGTCAACACGTGGCCAGGAGTGAACCGGACAGGGCTGCTGAGGGTGGTGGTCACATGGCTAGCCTCGTGCTCGTGAGACTGCGGGGCGCGCGGGAGGGGCGCGCGCGGGGCGCGGGCGCGGGCAGTCTCTGCACGTGACTCCTCACGCGCGGCGAACACCTCCAAGTACTACACTCAGACCTATACAATGCCAACCTAAGTTATTCTAATTGCAAACAACTGTAAAGTTATAACAACAGTGGTGCTTATTTTAACTTTGGAATGTACCATTTGTTCAGACTATTAGGTATGTGATTTATGTGGAATGCATTTATAGCGCACTTTTTAACACCTAATTTCTCCCAATTCTAAACGTGAGATGTATTATATCGTGTGTTATATAAATATATGCAGACAGTACAACACGATAGTTTTGTCCTTCAGCCGTCATCTTTTATGACCGAAATTAACTACAACGGCCAAATATTATATTTGCGGTAGGTATCTAAACACAATTGCGGATGTTGCCGTGTTGCGGATTGTGGACACAGTCAGGAACAACAAAAGCGAATACTTTTTATCTAACTTCATTGCTCTTGAGTGTATTATCGCAGTTTTAGGATAATATGTGTTTTTTAACAAAGATTTACTACTACTTACTAGAGAGTAAGGATGTACAAACTCCTTTTTTCTTCCATTACATAGAAGACATAGATATAAATAAAAATATGGATATACAGTACTGTTTATGTATGTGAGCATGCTAAGGCGGCGTGGAACGTACAACTTGTGCCGACATACACTATCCACTCCATTCTTTAAGTTTTTATGTAAATTTTAGGGAATTTGCGCTAGACGGGTAAAGGTTAAATGGCGATAGTCATAACAACAAATTTGTGACGCAACTGCCGCGGTCATTGGTAGTCAGTCGTATGGCAGGAAGAAGGGCGGCGGCAGGCGAGCGGGCAGCGGCAACCCAAGGCAAGCTGCCGCATTAACATAGCGTGTCGTCTCCTAATCTCATCTCACAACCTTTTATTTTGCCAGCACTTGTCGACAATGCTAGAATAATTTCTATGTATGTAGTGACTATTGCTACGTGTATATTAGAATGTGTCTAGAAACTATTTTTCGTTACTGATTAGCGAAAGTTGTTTTTTTTTTAGGATTTATTAAGATATAAAATAATTCCACCGCCTCATGAGGTGTCACTTAAGAAAACTTCAAAGGTTTAGTCGAACTAATTAATGATCATATCATAACTACTACTATAAAACTTCGTCTCTTGCTACTCGTACTGAGAATGAATGAAAATAAATAAACTTTCCTAGTACCTACGCATCGGGCCACGAGCAATTCGTAACAAAAGAACATATCTTCGTAGGAAACTAAACAGAAAGGCTGGTTTTGGGTGATCGATTACTCAAAACTTTCGGAACTACATAGTCTTGTTCAAAACAATTTTCGTTGAAGGTATTCAATGAGATGTTTTGTTTATCTTCATTTTTTTTCTTTTTTTGTACAGTTGTCATCAGATACATCGGGGCAAACAAGGTGCTCATAAACATCATTCCTAAGACTGTATTGTCTTGACAATGCCTTGGCATTAGAGTGTATGTGTACGTTCGGCCTCACAAGGTGCTTAACTTAGTTTGAACTGTCATTCTAAAATTCTTAATGGTAGTCTTACAAAGTACCAAAGCTAAACACTTTGGTACTTTGTAAGACTACCATTATGCGGCCGACTGGACCTATCTGATAATTATTGTTGAAGACTATATATTTCAGCGTCGTCATTCAAAAGTATATTATGTCGACTGCATTACAACTTTCCCTACTTCGTCCGCTTCTCCCGTATTCGTTCCATTCCCAATTCCATTCTTCAGGGAGATTTTATAGGTACGTTTTACTTATATACCTTTGTTTTCATCATGGATATAATTCTATGTATTAAGTAATTCCATCCCCAATTTATCCAAACCTGTTCTTATATTTTGCATGATAGGTAACATTTATTTACAAGACATTACTAGTAGGATTCAATTTTGTTATTTTACCTACCTGTTGTTACTATACCTGTATGTCATACAATATAAAACAGTAATATGCTTTTGTTAATTGACAATCAATTAACTAACTGGATTCCAAGAAAGACGTTGAAAACATACGTAAAAATTATTCTCTACTTGCCTTGAAATAACTTCGCTTAGGAACGACAGTTTTTGCATCGATCGATCGCGTTATCAAAAGGAACATAAACAACGAAGTTTGTATTGATACGTCAATTGAAACTAGCGACTAGTGACACATTAACGAACGTGGGAGAAGCTAGACACGCGATCGAGGCGCGCGCGCGAGTTTCCTCGAGAAAAACCGCGACGGCTCAGCGGAACAGGTCGGCTGGGGGGAGGCGGAAGCGGGAAGTAAACTAACCCACTTGTCGGTGTTACGTGCGCCCGCGCCCGGCACGCTCCACTCATGCGCACGACGCACCGCACACCCCTCTCTCTTGTTGCACAATGCTACTTTATGAAGCACCAGCTTCGATGCTTCTATCAATAATAATTATCTACACTAAGCTTAACGACGATTATGTACTCTCATCGCATTAATAATTTAAATTACACTTTGACCTGTCATTAACCATCTACTAATAATGCGAAACAATATCTACCTAAAATACATTTAAGGCAAAAATAACAATTCTGTGGCACTAAACAACGAAGGTACCGATCACTTACTTTCGTCTGTCGAACTCTCACTTTTGTCGCCAGTTTGGTGAAAGTATCGAGGTGCCATCCATTTAAAAATTCTGATGACTTCGCTACTCAAATGTCACCTACGGGTATAAGCATATATGAAAACCATCAGGATCAATTTGGCTTCGACTAGCTGCGGCTAATACTAATACCTCTAAATAGGTACAACTAGGAGTACCCCGCTAATACGTACAGTCGAGAGCACCAGAATGTATACATTTTATCAACTTATTCCATTGAAATACGGTTCCAAAATGTATACATATTTATGCCCTCGATTGTACGCTCTTTTGGGCCCTCTTTGTATCAACTGCATGTACTTATGTACATTTCGAGACGTTGTAATGTACATATTACCACCTCGATTCTATTAGACATAATTCATAATAGTTTGAATAATATTATAAATATTTTATAATCTCAACAACGAATTTTAAACTGGTCATTCCGGTTTTATCATTTAGCGGCAGAGAAAGCGTTGTCAGAACAGTGAACAGCGCTCCGAGAAGCCGCGCCTGCGCCTGATGACGAAGGTGACGTGAACACTCTCACTTTCTTGAGAAGCAGCGTTAGAAAGTGATGCGTCGGCCCCCGAAATACGTTATGCCTGCTGTATAATAATGATCACATATTTAGTCAATTGCCTGTGTACAAAGATGTACATTATTTTCTGCAACGATGCACGTGTACTTTGCACTAGCTCCAAATAAAGTCTCATCCTCAAATTGACAACACATTGCATCCTTATACAGGCTGTGGCTATGGAAAATAAATATCAATGGCATAGACAAGGAACCGTGTTTTGAAGTAAGATTCGTGTTTTTAAGTAAGATTCGGCGAATAACAATTTTGAATACATAGAACGGGTTGAAGATTTCTAAATATGTACTTGCTATTTTAACAGATTTAAAGGTAAATGGTTGCTAATGTGTATGTAGTACGCAAGCCACGTGGGGGTGACGAGTGGTTCGACGGCGAAGTGGCTGCGGTAAGTATCGCGATCGGAATGCTGCGCCGCGCAGCGCAGCGCAGGTGGAAAGCTGTTGCGTAATCGCCTCACTTCCTACCCGGGAAATATAGGTGAGGAGTGTTGCGGGGTGCAAGATGGGGGGAGTGGGAAGTAGCCGCTGCTCTTGCGCAATGGAGAAAGCAAGCGTTTTCCGGCGGCGCGCGATCATTTTCGTAAACGTGTGAATTGAGCGAAAGTGAACGAGAAAGTAGAAGCCTTCGCGCGTCGCGGGTATTTCACAGTTTTGACCGCAGACCAATGTATGAATGTATGTACATTGTCAAATATACTAAGCTACCATGGTATTGTGGTGTTACTAAGTATATATAGATTACTGCTCCGGTCTAAATATACCGTAAGACTACATACAATGTGCAACAGTAGGTATCTAAATGTGTAATACGGTAAGGTAGTTAAAATATTTTCTAGGTGGATATTTTACGAGTTAAGCCGACCTGAAATACACTCAAGGAAGCCAATATAGTGACAACAATGTCGCTGGTAGGTAAAAAGAGTACACATACATTTATCTTTGCCTGATCTAGTCTGATATCCATAGCCTGAAATCTGATCTAGTGAGCTGAAAATTCATTACTGTGATTGTGGAATGCATGGGAGTCAGACGTTTGGTCTCTTATCACTCAAGTCACGTTTGTAAACTATCGGCCGATCATAATTTCTATTGCTAATCAGACGAACATCAACCTGCTGAGTTTGCGTACACAGTAAACCGGTATTTCGTTGAGTAGGTATACATATTTGTTTAGCTTCGGCGGTTGTGAGGCATTAACGTCTCCGTAGCGTGTAAGTTTTAGTTTTTGTGAACGTGTTTGAACAGGAAATATCCACAAATAAAACGAACAAATATGCAAGTTACCTACATAATACCTAATTAAAACCAATCTACTAACCAGTTGAACCCTCCCCACTATCAAGTTACACCTACCTACAGTTACCTATATGATTACACTCATCATATTTAAACCGAGGTAGTAAACTCACACACGACAGATATATTCCCGATTTTTATAACAGTTACATTATAGGACCAATATGTTACAATTCAGAATGGTTATTGATTAAGTTAGTTGTTTATTTTATTCTGTAATAATTTTTATTTTTATAATTTTCTAATATGTCTTAAGTTTAATAAAGTTTTTGTTACTCCATTATGCAAAAAAAAATATTCAAAATATCAACATACCCAATATTTGCAAGTGATTAATTAAACTGTGTTTTCAAAGCTGGAATATTCTTGAGAAATTAAAATAGTTCCCTTGTAATATCTTAAAATTGTGTAATATAATCGGTAGAAACTACGCTACAAAATATTATCTTTACACTCAACTGGCAAAGAAACATCCCACTTCAGCGTGTACAAAACAAGGCGTTGAATATTTATCTATGCCGTAAAGATTGAAAGTGGCGTCGCTATCGGAATAATGTACACTACGTCGGAGGAAAGTAAAAGTCGGAAGGTGGTATGCGCGGCTTGAGCGGCAGGCAGCGGGCGCGGGGGCCAGGGCAACACGGAAGCGTGCCGGAAGATCGCTTTTACTCTCGTTCGCAGCCTGCGCCCGCGCCCGCACAGAGCCGGCTCATTTTTTACTATTCATGAATAAGTACTAAAACTTTTCATTACCATTCAAAATGGATTTAAGGAAAACATTAGCTGGCGCTCGCTCAATGCATTGCCATTTCAATTTCAGCCCCGAATTCCCAAAAAAAATTATAGAACCTAGAGAAGGTTTCACAATTTTTAAGAGTCCAAAATCCAATGAGAGCTGCGCAGAAAAAAATATAATACTTTGACCATCACGAAACTGTCTTCCCACGACGCTTGAGCCGGTGAATAAATTTGATAAAATATATTTTCCGTTTATAATCTAAACGTTTGATTTATAGGAAAACATTAAATACCATATTTTAAAAAACCTTGAATTAAGACTGTTTTTAACATAAAAAATATTACTAGGCGCTTCTAAACTACAAGAGATATTTAAACAGTTCTTTCGAAAAAAGATTGGTAATTAATGTGTCTAAAATCTGAAAATTCAATACAATCATTTGTTATACCACCACGAATGAGCAAGCACTGTTTCCTTCGAGGAAAATATATTAGTAGCAGTAGTTGTTTTTAGGGTTCAGTACCAAAATGGTAAAAAAGGAACCCTTATGGTTTCACTTTGTCTGTCTGTCACATCGCTAAATATCTCAAGAACTACTTATGCTATCGATTTGAAATTTGAAATAGTTGTAAAGAAGGCTTAGCTACATATATAGAACATGACTTTTTAAATAAGGTTTTTTTTATTATCTGTGAAAAATGCCAGATAATAGGTGGTTCAAAATTTGAAAGTCTTCACATGAAAGAGCTTCGGTTGCACATTCTGTAATTTTTTTATTACGTTGTTATTTTTGTTTTATGAGGGATAATGTAAAAAAAATACCCCGCCTCCCCTTATCTACGAAGTTTACCAAGGAAAAAATATCAATGTATATTTTACAGGAAAAATATAACTGTAGCTCTATCTAGTATAACATTTCTATACTAAGTTTGTAATTTAATCACCTTTGCATGTACTTTTTTTATAAATAGAAACGAGAGGCAAACGCAGGTGAAGACATGTAAATTTCCCTATATGTTACATATAATATTAAAAGTCAATCACAATAAAAATCTGCAACAGGTACTTACGAATTCGAATACCTACCCCTAAGCCCAGCGATATAGGTAAGTAGGTTGTAGCAAAACAAAGTGACTGCAGATTAACTAGCTATAAGCTATATGAAACTCACTCCGAAAGTCAATCAGTAAATAGTGGTTATTTACGCATATGTACTAATAAAACCAGTGTTTTACTGGTATGTTCAAGCAGCATAATTAAAAGTAAAGAAACTATCATAAACAATTATTCGGGTATTTTATTTAATTGTGTGTTGAGGGACATTATTGACTTTTTTTTACAGGGACAGTATTCTGCTGGACAGAGAGAGGCAGGAAGAAAGAGAGAGAAACAACGACCAACGGTGCAAATACAATATCATTATATGGACGTACGGAAATGAAGATAACTATGGGACAGTCACTATCGTATGCATAGTAATAGGAAAGGATTCTCAAAAACAACTGAACACGTTTTAACACTTCAATAATACAGACGTGTTGAGTTGAAATGTTCTCTCTCTCAGCTCCTTGTTTGTTTTTAATGTACGCGATGGTGACTAAACAAATGTGTAATATAGGAAAGTCAGGTTTGCTTCTACAAATTCATTAACCAAACTATTATATATTTAAAAACACCAGTGACCTAATTTATTTTACCGTTTAGTTAAAACTAACGAATTCCTATTACAGTCATAAGATTATTATACATGTCATTAAGTTCCTGTAGTTTATACTAGTGGCGAAAGTTATACGGTTATATCGTATTTAGTTATGCACTTACATACAATTATAAAATGTGCCATTACTTTTATCAAGCACATCTATATTTTGCTGAATCCGTATAATGATGAGAACGAGAAATCTAACGAAGAGGTGGATAAACTGCGCTGTCTTTTGATAGTTTAAAATAAGCGAGGTAAGGGGCAGCCATGCGCGATTCGCTCAAGATTTCATTGTTGGGTCAAAAAGTAAAAGTGGTCGCGGTGTGCCCACGCGCACTGTACGCGGAAGAAAGCACGCGGCGGGGGAAGCCCGCAGGCGCGCGCGGGAGGGACGAGGAGAAAGTTGCGAAAAGGTCGCCACTTTTGCCCAAATATTCCGAGTGAAAGTGCATGCGGGTATGCCTGATTTGATAAAAAAAGAAGTTTGCGAAGTGAGCGACAGCATCTCGCGAGAACACTACTGTTACTAAGTACTAAGTTGTGATCGGTACAAATCCCATGCCTGTGTTAATGATTCTGAAAGTGGGCTAGTCATTCCGATATTACTAATGGAACATTTTAATGGCCATATGAGACATACATTGCCCGGATATACGATTGTAAGGTAAACGCCCCAGTGCTCGGCAACTTACTGCCGTATAGATGACAACTATTACTTTATAATACATAACATAAGATGGAAAGTGCCATTTAGGTATTGAATTAGTGTCGAGCACAGGGATGTGTACCATAAGTCTTAAGTCAAGAATCGAAGATATAACTACACTGACAAAAATATCTAAAATTCTCTAGTTATTCTAAAACTAGGCCTTTTGTGATACGTAACGGATGCGATGCACATACGTAACGAATGGTCACAAATCGCAATTGTCCCACAAATCTCTAGCACAGAATGAATTAATAGGCCGTAGCGGCTTACAACCTATGGCCACAACGAGCGGCGTGTATATTATTTTTAACCCCTTTTAGGCAGAATCGAAATAATGATCAAGTGCCGCCCTAAGACCTTTTGATGCAAGTGCGGAAGGTTTGTCATTTGCTACGAGTCCCGAGTTGTTTAGGCCCAAGCCGAGAGGCGAGGGACAAGACTCGGGAAGAGTGAAAATGACACTTCCGCACGTGTATCAAACGACGTTTATTAATACAGTTGCGAAAAAATATCAGACGCAAAAGTAAATAAAACAATAATTAAAACAGAGGCAAAACAAAATGTGTTTATTCGCCACTGTGGGCTTCGCACGTACCTACCTGGTCTACATCTGGCGTAGTTTATATACATTTTAATTAACAAACATATAAGTTGCACATATCACGAAAATGTTATTAAAACAATACGTCACTATATAATTAATTAGTGAAATTATGAATGAAAGAGGCGGGAATTAAAAATTCGGTTTAACCTTTAATTGATAGACTTTTTTCAACAAGCCATGATTGTCAGCATTCAGCCGAATCAAAAACTATTTAGGGAGGGATTTTATGTCACCTGGTAGTTTAATTACGTTTAAATATGATTTCACAATTATTTTTAATTTTCTAATTAATTTATATTTGATTTTTTTGTAAATAAATGTATGTTTTGGCGAAAAAAACAAGCGTTCATTCATCCGGCGCGGCAGTTTTCGGTTTCAACTTTTTGAAAACAGTTTTAGATTTTTTAGTATATGATAACCCTTTAACTTGTTTAATATACAATTATTAATGTTTTAAATGTAATAGAAGTAAAGTTTTAATGTCAAATTCTGTATTAAGTAAATGAGTAACCTGATTGAACCTAAAACTCTTCGGTGGGACGTTTAGCTTGGCCAACAGTAAATTAAAAAAATTGGAAAATTAAAAAGCACTAGTGCGAGAAATCCAACTTTGCGCACAATATAGGTACAGCTACATGAAGTACCACTTTTTGAGCAACTGTATTTAAATAAAAAAATCACCTCATCCGCTCTGAAAGGCTTACTTTATTGTTCAAATCTGCGTGCAAAAGTTCATTTTATCCGCTAGCGTATAAAGCGATTTTTTTTAATTCGAATCTTATGCAGTTTCATGAGTTCCATCTTTTTTCTATGAAGTAAAATGAGAGGGCATTACTAGAAATATATAAATAAGGTAATGGTGCAGTTTATTATAGTATTTCGAGAATTAAATTAATAATACTTATTCTAGCGAAAATTTATAATATTAATTAATAATAAAGATTTATTAATAAACAAATAACGCAAGTAAATCATTTTGAAATGTATTTTACTGCTTCAAAACTACGGTTCGTGCAATTTTAAAACCCACGATGCGTTTTTAACATTGAATTAAAAAGTTAGTATTTAAGAAAAAAAAACTCGATGCATTTAATTATGTATTATTTTGTTCTAAAGCTGGAATAAACTCAAAATAGTAAATTTTATTTATTGGAGTATCTACACGATGCAAGAAACTGCATGCGATTTTCATTACATTGCAGGGTTTGATCGCACTTTGCTTACTTCGGTAACGCACGACCCCGCAATATAATCAAAATCGCAAGCAAGTTCTTGCACAATGTAAATCGGCCTTTAAACAACCCTTTATTAAATATGAGTACAAATTACATACGACTTGCATTACGAGTATACATGAAATTTTTTCCCCGCGGTCGGGAGGTGAAAAGTAATCAGTGAGTACTCAACAATAATATTACTTTTTAATAGGGTCGGTAGGTGGGTTTACGGCCTGTTACTTTGATGCGCCAGTTTGCGGCCACTTGGATGAGTTGATGAACTGAAAGGATATTTTCTTGATTTTTTAATATATTCCCATTCAATAGCTACTAATTAAAACGCATAAGACTCACAACTTATTTAGGGCATGTAAAAATGTAAATATGAAAAAACTTCTTTCTTCAGAAGATCGCTAACTGACGCAGGCTCGTAACTGGCCTAGCGACCCCATAGGAATTAAGACTATTTAAAATGCATTTTAAATGTTAAGAATTCATTCAATGGATGAGATTTAAGCAACCCTTTATTGAAAATCTTACAATCTTTCGCCGGCTCGGCTTTCAATACAAGCACTCGTTCCAAGGCACAAGGCAAGGGTGCAAAGCTAGTTTAACCGCGAGTGTGCAATTGAAACACGAGCTAGCGAATGAATTCTATAGAGTTGAACTACGAATGGTTCGAAAATTTAATCCTGAGCGAAGCGAGTGCTTCAAAAATAGAATCCTGAGCGTAGCGAGTGTTGCAACACACGACACGTAAAATAACTTTGCAGCCGTGTGTAACACAAACCTTTTCACCTCACTAAAGCGAGGAAAATACTGCTTAAGAAAAAAATACTGAAAGCAACAGGAAATCTTATGTACTCAGCAAAACTACTAGCTGATGATTAGATGGGCGAAAATTGCCCTCTCTGGACTGTTATGTTTAAAAAATAACTAAAACAGGTTCGTTCGTTCTTTTTTTTCATCCCACAACTTTCCTACTCAATAGTAATCACAAAGATATGAATTTAGTACGTTTTCTTAGTAATTCTCAACCCAACATGGATTGCCTTAATTGAAAGGGAGTATTTAAGTAGCTACACATTTATCATCTAAGTAAATTAAAGTTAAATATGAACAAAGTGACAGTCACAGGTCTAGTTCCCCTTGGGTGGTCTAAGATAAAAAACTACCCTCATCTGTTATTCGAATCGCACAGGGGTTGCCTAGCCAAAACCTGGACTTAATCTGTTTAAAAAAAATTTGGTTATTAGTCAAAATCAATTAGTAGGTGAAAGAATATGACCAGATAAATAGGGGTTGCTTACTATTTAACAAATAAGAGATGAGGGTATGTCACTCCCCTTTTTAAACCTTATAGTAAGTCACGCTGACTGCTTGGTTTTTAACACATGACACCTGAAGAGTTAGTAGTAACAATATTTTTTTAACAGGTTCAGTCCAGGCTTTTGCTTGACAACCCCTGTGCAATTTATCCATCAATCTGTTATATATCGTATAGTATTTGTTATTACCGAATAGCAGATGAGGGTAGAAATATCTCGTCAGATTTTAGACTATGGGTTGGAATTTCAGATGGTAGGCGCTTCTGTAAAAACTAGTTCCTAAGCCAAATTTTGTTCTGGGATAACGCCAGGAGGATGATTATGACGAACAAAGTCATAATAGAAAAAAAGGGTGAGTTGCATTTGAATTGTCAAATCTTGTTATAGTTTGCGGTAGGCGCAATGAAATAATCTGTTTGATAGGGGCGTCGATGAGCGATATGCCGCGCGCTGGCCTTTGACTAATTTCTCTATGACATAACCGCTCACAGTCGTGTAACACATGTAATAATGTCAACAAAGCCTCAATGCCAAGTTCAGTGCCCAGTGCCCAATGCAATGCTTGCAAATGTGTGACCTTCCGTAATACGTTTGCAAATAAAGCACCTTTAGTTTCGTTGATTTATGGATGATAACTTTCTATTTACGTACATTATATTATAAGGGTTACGTGGTTTATAACATAAGGTACATTAGTTATAACTGTTATGTTTTACCCTATGGACATAACACCTTTTAGCAAAACTTGTCTATATGTCCGTATCGTAGATAGGAGTGGGGTGCGTCTTCGTGGATTGAACAATCTGTACGAAGATTTTACTCTCAATCTGTCAGCATCAGTACTTAATATACCGGTATTTTCCGAAACCGGTATCGTGACCACGAACCAAAATCCAGTATTACACTTGATACCGGTACCGAAGTACCAGTACTAAGCAATGATAACGGTGTTGCTAAAACCGGTAATTTGAAAAAAAACCCGTTTTTAGCAGTTAAAAAACCATTGGTGCCACCATAGTGCCGCGCACTTGCACGAAACCGCAACGTAGTATACACAAGTAACCTTTATAAAGAACCGGTATTTTTCGGTGCTAATTCTTACTGGTATTTATCTTATACAGGTTCTCTGGAACCATAACTAAGAAAACCTATAAATACCGATATGTTACAGGGTTTTCGGTATCACTTTCAAGCCCTGGTCAGCGTATGAGCATACATACAGGATGTTTGAAAGCTAGGGGCAAAGCCTTTCAGGCATGATAAAAGAGGTCAGTTTAGACATTTTAAATGACATTTACTTCATGCAGCCAAATTAGGAGCAAAGGCACCAGAGGTCGGATTCCAACAGGATGTTCTGACATCATCATGAAAGCTTGAGGTCACGCCCATCAGTCATGAGGGAACGAGAAAGAAAAAATGACTATGAGCCTTTCTCGAGTAAGTTCGACTTGTGCATGGTTTTGGTACTTATGTGCTGACGCAATAAAAATAAAGCGACGACGATGAGAGCGAAAATAAAGATTTTATAAATGTTGCAGACGATTATTCAAGGCTTTGGTATTATTTATTTACTAACGAATTACAACCCGCATCGGACTTGTCCTCCCTCTTAGAACCATTGGAGCCCAAAGGGGCCAGGTAAGAATCGAGTGCCAAAGGGGAAAGTGGGGAGAATCGGAAACCCAACTGGCGGGTCCTGAAAAATGTAATGTTGCCGCTGCAGCCCCTGACTCCTTATTGTACTGCAGGAACCCAAGCCATCGAGTGCCTGCGTGCTCAGATTTGCTTGCGCATAGGGTTGCAAGGCGTCGCAACATTGCCAAAAAGGGGCATTGGTATTTTATTTGTTTGGGTTCACACTTTGTAAGGGATTGTACCCACTCCTAAGTATGTGGGTCATGTGGTGGGATACACCATCCAATTTTGTGTATGGACCGCAATGGGGGTTCGAGACCCCCTTCAGTGAAGGGCTCAAGCCCTACCGCATTCCGAGGTATATAGCAACAAAATGCTGGAATAATATTTCACTAATATTTTTAAGTGTGATATAAAAAAATCTAAACAGTTTCAAATCACAGTGACACCTTATCCAAATAAATAAAGCTTTACTCTTATTATTTGATATAGAGAACAAATACATAGAAAAATGAACCGTAATCTCGCACGCAACCTAAGATGGGAATCGAACCCGCGCGTTTGAATTACCGGACCAGCGCCCTTACGTCTAGGCCAACCAGACCACTACGTCACCAAAGCGACATAATTAAAACCAATATGATTGCTGAACGAGAGTACCTAGTCATACTTATTGGGAATCTGCCTGAAATATTTGCGATGGCAAGTTTTACTGATGGAAACTATTTTTTCCTTTTCAAAACAGATCGAACCGCACTGCCTTATATTCAAGGCCTTAAAAAATCCATTTTATTACTGGTTAATTACTTATTCGACATTTTGCTGTTTCGATCGATAGGATCAATAAACACTTTGTCCTACAATAGAGGAAGCCAAGGGAATAATTTGCATGCATGTTGTTATGCCGGCTCTATCATCATTATGCTTGACACGCATATACTTACAATATAAGTTTAAGAGAAACCTTAATTCCCGCTTACTCTTAGAATAGAAGGAAGAAGAAAAGATAGACATTAGATAATAATTCAAGTATCAATCGATCATTGAATTCTAATTGCTATTGGAATAAGTACAGTCGGTTTTTACAATTACATAACATATAAAATAAAATTCGTTTATTTAAAAGGAAGAGAATACAAAATAAACAGGGCTATTACATCAAATAATAAAAAAAAAATCTCGAAAAACGATCAAATTCTTAATCAAATGGTGAAAAAAGTAACTCAGAGGAATAAATAATTACATAATTATAAGTCTTCAAAGTTTTAAGGGGCATACTCCGCGCCGGGGCCTTTTCCGAAAAACGCACCTTCGTATTGGAACGATGGTCATTTACTATGGAGCTCGTGGTCAGTGATGTCACTGATCTGTCGCGCTTTCTTTCTCTAACTTGCAACATTGTTTTAATGTTGCAAGTTGTAGCGTTGGTTGTAGCTTAGTTATTTTTTGAGATAATTTAATAGGTTTGTCACCATTTGGAATAAATCTTCCAAAGGCAAGGCAAATGCCTTATTTCTTTTGGACTAGTCTTATGGAGTAGTCAAATTTGGAGTCAACATCCCTATTAGTCCATGGTCCCACACTAGGCACAGCCTGTATCGCAGTGACCGTTTGGATAACATTAACAGTTCAAAGTTTGATCAGGTAGGTATTCTATATTAATATTATACAACAAATAGAATATATATGATTTATAGGAGTGTATTTGTGCATGTGAATTATTATCAGTTGAGTGTGCGACCAACTAATATAAATGTAATTAAAGTAAGTCTAAACAATATTTTTAATGACTTGTTCTGTCTCAAAGTAATTAAGGCTATTTAATCAAAAGAATAATTTACTTTTGGCCTCTGGAAGGGACACGCTCTTGATATCACATAACTTGTTAACTTTGTTATAAAGGTATGGATGAAATTAACTAGAAAATTGTTAAAAGAAAGATGTTTTACTGCGCGGAATTTTGTACACCCGTTCGCGCAGTAGCAGAGGATATATTTCCGAAGAAATGGTCATACAATGAACCAAAAGAGCAACCCTCAGAAACATTAGCTGCCTCACAGTGAAAAACACAATAAATACATAATAAATACAACTGGTACATAATAAATATCATCATGTTAACTTCACATACGGCGCATTCGTAAAAGTGCAGTAGCTCGCTTGGTTGCGAAAACTTTTTCATGATAACCTCTAGATAACCTGCGGATATGAAAAAGTAGTTTAGTTTTTAGAATTGCGTTGGTTAACTCTATAAGATAAAAATAAACAACGAAAAAAAAATACCAAATATAACTACTAGTGGCTCTGTGTGCTGTAGACCTCGTGAGTGAGTTTTTTTATCATTTCCAAAATATGACATTATAAAAAAGATCAAAATTTCACGAGAAGCGTTTGAAAAATGCGACCTGCAGGCGAATCACGTAACTTTATGTATTAACGGTAGATAGATTTTACTGTCAATTTTGAAGTATAAATGTATGAGGTGACAATTAAAATTTGACATTAAAATCTACCTAACGGTAGTAAAAAACTTACGTGATTACCCCGCGGTAGAGGACAACAAACCGAAATTCGGACACAGAAACTTACAAAATCATTGTAACAAAAATTGTTTTTGAAAATTTCCAAAAACCGTCTCGACAAAAAAATTCTATGTAACTATCGAACCTGCTCACGAAAATTCTGGAGAATCAGTTGTTGCGACCTGTAGACGAGAACAAACGGAAATCCGGAAATCCGGACATACGACAGCATTTTTGTCGAAGCTGAAGCAGAGACCTTCGTTTCACTCGATCAATAAGGTATACTAGTATCTATCTTTACTAAATGATGCCCAACATGACTCGGTTTACAAGATAAAAAATTATAATTAAAAAAATAATTCCATAATTCCATTCGATGCAATACCAATAGTCCTTCAGTGAACTAACTGGTCTTATACTTACATAGGTTTTCCAACGCAAGTTCTGAAATTAGCCGCCAGTACGAGTATAACGTGATCACGGGTTATACGATTACGTATTCCAAAACTGACCGCAACTTAAGGTCAGTTTGTATTTATCACAATCTTTGTGTTTATCACTTGTCAATGAAATGAATGGTCCCGAGTATAGTCGAGAAACTATCGGTCAGCGAATAACGACACACTCAAAGTGCGTATCATCTTGCATCCTTATCATTAAATGTCATGTTCAAACAACTTCATTCTGTATCAAGGCGCATTAACTACGCTAAGACATGTGGGTTGCTTGGTATTTATCTATGTGTTAGTTCAGAAAAGTTTAATTGTTGCCAGTAATTAGAACACATATTTCTTGGTCAATTTTACACGTGCAATACACGACAAATATCAGAGATGTCAATGCCAATGCTGTAATTCATTTCCAAAAATAAATTACGTGCCGTTTCTTTGGCTTTAGGCTGTTCGTAATGTTTCATCTAAGTTTTTTCTTGGTTAATATTTCTCAGTGAATTACTCAGTGTAAGGTTTTGAGTAGGACTAAGAGTTAACCATGTCTACACATGCCAGCCGAAAATGTGCTAAATGTAGAGCCACTGCTGCTCAAGATGAATTAATTCGATTCCACCGGTGCCCCTAAACCGGCAACAACAAATAAGTAATTTTAAGGTAAGATACTTTTTAATACAGTTGCTCAAAAAGTGGTACTTTATGTATATCGTTCGCAAAGTTGGATTTCGCGCACTAGTGCTTTTTACTTTTCCATTTTTTTTTAAATTTACTGTTGGTCCAATCCAAACATCCAAGAAAAGAGTATTAGGTTCAATCAGTTTACTCATTTATTTAATAAAGCATTTGGCATTAAAACTATACTTCTATTATATTTAAAACATTAAAATTGCATATTAAACAGGCTAAAGGGTTATTATATACTAAAAAATCTAAAACTGTTTTCAAAAAGTTATCTGATTGAGTAGACCTATGACCGGAAACGAGTATTACGCGAGACCTAAGATTATGCAGGACCCCGCGATGGATGAATGAACGCTTGTTTTTTTTTCGCCAAAACATACATTTATTTACTAGAAAATCAAATATAAATTAATTATAAAATTAACAATAACTGTTTTTTCATGTATAAATGTAATTAAACTACCATATGACATAAAATGTCTAGCAAAATAGTTTTGGTTTTGGCTGAATGCTGACAACCATGGCTTGTTGAAAAAAGACTATCAATTAAACGTTAAACCGACTTTTTAATTCCCGCCTCTTTCATTAATAATATCACGAATTAATTTTGTAATGACGTATTGTTTTAATAATATTTTTGTGATATGTGCGATTTATACGATTGTTAAATAAAATGGTGAAAACTACGCCAGACGTAGACCAGGTACGTGCAAATCCCACAATGGCAATAAAATACATTTTGTTTTGTCTCTGTTTTAATTACTGTTTTATTTAGTTTTGTTTCTTTAATATTTTTTCGCAATTGTATTAAAAAACATCGTTTGATATACGTGCGGAAGTGTCATTTTCATTCGTCCCGAGTTTGTCCCTCGCCTGGCGGCTCGGGCCAAGACAACTCGGGACTCGTGCGAAATGACAAACCTTCCGCACTTGCATCAAAATGTACTATTTCATTATTACAACGGTTCGGTTATCTAAAGCTGGGTACTCGATCGGCTATAGTAACATTTGTAATATGTACATATTAACGAATTGCCGACAGATTATTATTACTTTTCGACTTGTAATGTGTTATTACCAATAAATAATGTCTATGTCTATGTCTATGTAGCATTTGTAATTTGTATTAACATGGTAGTAACTTGACTATAGTAACATTTGTAATTTGTAGTAACATGGTTTAGGAATGGCTCACAACGAGTTCTGTTCCTGGCTGTAAAAGATCATGATAAATCATAATAACTTGCTAACTAAAAGAACTGTACGCTGGTGGGAAACAAAGACACCATAGCCTATGGGACTAGCAACTCTTGTTTTGAAGAGGTTTTTATGCATGAAAACGGGTATTGTTGGCAGGGCAACGGCTCGGGCTACATATTGTTGGCCAAATAAAGACTGGTGGGCCCTACAGAAAAGTAAGTAATACCTTATGTAGCACGCATTTTCAAGATTCCTGTTATTTTTAAGACTCAGTACTCAATCATTTATTGCACATAATATTTTGCATGTGAATAAGATATTTAATAATTGTCAGCCATTCTTTGCCTGAATCTTTAACACAGGGTTTCCTAGCTCAGGCGCGTGTTATTTATTACCATCTAATTGTAAGCTCCTAGCCTAAATTTATTAGTAATGTACAACATGTTTTATCGATAAATTATTATTATTTCAATTTTCTTTATTTGTTTTTGCAATTAGGCTAGGTCTTTTTACAAAAGCATTATTAAATAAAAAATAGATTATGCAGTAGGTGATGTAAAAATATTATGAACAAAATACAAAAATAATTTAAATGCCTGCGTAAAAAAAAGAAAAGAAAAATTGCTTTACTGGGATTAGAACCCGTGTCCTCCAGCTTCATAGGCAGAGTCAGTACCAACTAGGCTAAATTGGTCGTCAAGTACTTGACAAATTGTTTTAGTTTACTCATCGAGGGCGACGTCGCCAGTAATATGACCGAACTTTTGAAAAATCACTTTTTTTTTGCATGTAGTTATCGTTCTTCTCCTTTAGTGAGTATTATAGTCCTTGTTCTGTATAGGTACTCTTATAGACCCTTTAACAAACCCAACACACAAAGTGACAGACCTTACTTAGAGTTTATCATAACGTTCGTTTTTTCTTCTCTTAAAACGAGTAGTACTTTAATGTTTTATTTTAATAATATGAAGTTATTGTAGGTAAATCATTACTAAAGTATCAAATTTTATTAAAGACACTTTTTCTACTTAAAATTTGCTATATACCATTCCTAAACCAAAAGAGATTTAGCTTTCTTAAAAAAATATATTAATTTATCAAAAAAAAATATTATATTACTCAAGTTGGTCGGTGATACAAAAATTCGGCAGCTACAATCGCTTTACAAATTTTAACTTTGGGTCTGGTTAAGTGACGTCAGCCTCATGCACAAGAGCACGATGTTTCCCGATTGTCTGCCAGATATTTCACTAATTAGACATGACTTATTTGACTACTATTGTTACTGACCAAATTAATATGAGAATAAATTGTCTGAAATGCCGAATCTGCAAACAGGTAATGCATGTGACCAAATTTATTAGGTAAGAAAGTTGATACGGTACACGAATATTTCAGAGCATGTCGCAAGATTGACAAGGTGTCATAAGATAAAGTTAAATACTAGCACCACCCCAGGTGAACAGCTTATAGCAAAATATCTAAGGAAAAAAAATTATCTCGCGTTTCAGACTAACTTATTTAAAAAAACTACAGATTCTTCCCTTGCCCTGCCTTTACATAAAAGATATATGTATTTTTGTGAATACCCATCGACCGTTATTCAAAAACGAAGAGAATTGATGCACAGACTGACCCGACATAACATCATGAATTTGCTCTACAAGCCACGAGCTCACAAATGTGCATAGAAATATATAATACTAGCGACCCGCCCCGGCTTCGCACGGGTGCACTATTTAATGGTTGTTATTATACATATAAACCTTCCTCTTCAATCACTCTATCTATTAAAAAAAATCACATCAAAATCCGTTGCGTAGTTTTAAAGATTTAAGCATAGGGGACATAGGGACAGAGAAAGCGACTTTGTTTTATACTATGTAGGAAACTGCCGGACGACATAAAAGTACTCCGAGGCAATAGGTTTAAGAACAAGATAACTGGCTGGCTTCTGGAAAAATAGTTTTATATTGTAAGAAAATATTTGGCCATAATTGTTTTTGTTATCAATGAGCTATTATTATTGACATTTTATGTTACTATTATTACAGTTCCTTGTGTTCCATTATTATTATTTTTAGATATCATTACTATAATTTTGACTACCTTGACATTGTTTTGTAAATTTTGCTAAGTTTGTGGATATATTGAATTATTATTATTATTGATTTAATTATGTCGCTCCTGCATAAATTTTGCACGCGTGCATGCAGGCTGAATGCACTGGACATGTTTTATTTTCAACATCTTTTATATTATCCTGTATTCTGAGAAAATAAATTCTTTAAATCTTTGAAACAATTTGAAAATATTATCAAAACCTAGAGATTGGAAAATCCGGATGGGTGAAACGTACATATGTTATTGAAAAACAGCATTATCTCCTCGACCGAAAATTAATATTGGACCAGGGTTCCCATGCAAATTATCCAAAACAAAATGAAGTAATATTAAGTGCTTAACATAAATTGTCTGATAGTGGCCAAGCGGCAATGGCATCTATTAGTAGGTATACAAATTAAAGTTTTGCATACGCATTTAACTGAAACGGGCGTGTATGCTAAGCTAAAGCTAATTAACATTAAACGCTATGGAGTTCCCTCACAAAAAGCTGTTCAAGGTTGCGATACTCGGCTTCATTGAAATTTTACGATATTTAGCTATCAAAACCAAACAGAATGCGGAGTTGGAAGTTTAGACTATCCCACTGATGATAAGCAGCGCCTTGATGTGAGTACGTGTTAACATGTTTAAGTAGATATTTTTGATTTGGTACTTGGTAATGATGAAAATACATTAGAATGATACAATTGCATCAAGCTAGTAACTAGTTAGTTATATGGTAAAAAGACGAACTTTGTGAAAAAGTTTTTACCGCTGTGAAATAATTGCAGATCAGTGTCCAAAAATAAGAAGAACCATTACCATTCCACTATATTTTTGGAACCTACAGTACTAACCTACAATGCCAAAATATGAAAGTACGCTGTATTCATTAAAATTTTTGACTTATTTATGACTGATATGAGTTTCTAGTATGATTGAAGTGTTGAAAACCCTGTAAACTACATATAAGAAACTCTTCCGACATAAAGAATTGGATTAACATAAAAGTAGTGTCACGAAACATACATAGGCTGAAAAATATGTGTAGAAAATGTGTAAGGTGCCGCTGCTGAGCGGGGCGCTCGCCTCGCCTCTCCCGCGCTACGGCTTCCCGGCGCTTGCACGCTAATCGGGTTTACTGCCCACCGTCTTCGCCCGCCAGGAGCGAAGCCCACCGTAGGTATTCATCGAATTATATGTCTGTCACGGTGAGACCGTATTTTAAAACGCAAACCGTACCGGAAACTAGATAAGAAATGTTTATTCAAATTTAAGATGAACATTATCTTGAACAAGAAAATAATGTTTTCTAATTATAATGTACTTGAAGAGTTTAAGTACCTACGATATTGAAAATGGAACAATCCGTTTACTCACGGGCCAACGCACAATGTCACTGTCATGTCTGAACTTAACGTTTCCGTTGACGAGCTAAGTTCGTACGGTTAACAGACGTGTAACAACGAGTGAAAGGCTCCAATCGCCGAAACAAAGAACTCTCGATGAACCGAAAAGTTCCATCCGATAGCGGGTTGCGCTCGGTCACTTTCTCTTTTTTCGCGGCACTCTCGCGTCCGCGTCCACGGCACGGGCCCGGGGCGGTTCGGCTGCGAGCGGGCGGAGAAAGTGCACCGAGCTTCCTGGTCGCGATAAGCGCGGGACATAAGCGACGGGGGTGCTAGCCACTGACCGTTGACGAAAACGTGCTGTCTCCAGATGTGGTACTGGCTCCAGCGGTCGTCGTCTTGGGCGTGCGCGTGGCCGTGCTGCAGCTGCGGCAGCGTGGGCAGGGGCGGGTGCGGCGCGGGCGGCAGCAGCTGCGGCGGCGGCGCCGGCGGCCCGAGCGGCTGCAGGGCTTGCGGGTGCTGGTACTCCATGAGAACGAGTCGAGGCGCTCCGCGACGCACTCGCTCAGTGTTCACACATCGCGACGCGGACGCTGCGGGTGCGGGTGCGGGGACGCGCGGGGCGTGCGATCGCGGCGGTGTGCGGCGCGCGACAGGCCGACGCGCGGTCGCACGCGTGCCGCCTCCCTCCCGCGCCCGCTCACTCCCACCTCTAAGCCTCCCCCCCGGTCCACTCCTGCCTCTCACTTGTCAAGCCTCCACCCGTTTCCTCCACTTCCTCTGAACGCGGCATAGTTTTTAATTACAGTGACATAATACGATGCGCGATCGCTCTTCACGCGATAACTGATTACTGGTCGCGCGCATGTTATGTGTACACACGAGTGCACGTGTCGTACGCGACTTGTAAACAAAGCCCGCAGCTCCACACTATTCATCTGTTTTGGTTTTTAATCGGCTAGCGCAAAATAGTTGTTCCCAATCAGTTATACATACTTAGCAATTATTTACTCGTACCCAAATACTATTTATTTAGTTTTAAGGCATTTTTTGACACGACCGTTAATGAAGTTTCATTCGAAGATAAATAGAAAAAGAAAGGAACCCGCGCGCGTTCAACTCTTTCGTATGTACATATTAAGCTCTTGTCTTGTCCGCGCCCGAAGTGTTAACCATTATTTGGAGTTATCGTTAAGTTTAAGATAGGATTTTCCAGTTATAAATGTATCTTTTAGTTTAGTAACATTTTTCGGTTTTTTTTTATGAATCATGAGCACCAACGATTTTGATTAAGCAAAGAAGTGATCTTGTAGGTAAATAAGTTACTTGTGTATTTTATTTATGGCATATTCAATATGTATGAAAAATGTCACAGCTTCTAATAAAATAAATAGTACCATTTATTTATTTATCAAAACTCACATTGTGTTTAGTAAAAACCCCTAAATTTGAAACCCCTGAATTGTGAGGTAAAATTACATACGCTTTGTACTGGAATCGCCCAGAGTAAAGTAAGTTCAAACCTTAAATTAATCGAACTGTGTGGAGAATTCAATGTATGTAAAAGACAATAAGAATTACATAGATATTACTGCATTTAAAAGTTAATTCCAGCAAAACGACGTTCGAGTTTCAAATCACATTTTTTTATATTTGTTGAAAGTAAAGTCTGGGTGAGCTATATTTAGCTCAGCTTAGGTAAACTGCTGCCTCTGCTGATATCCAGTCATTGTCGTGGCCTATATTTATTGAAAGAGTTGTCTATGTTTGGCAGCTCAATAATGTTGCCTAAGATTTTCCGTACAAATCGGGTACTTTCGGGAATATTCCTGGGAACTGCAGACGCCCGCAGACAGAATGATCAAATAAATAATAGGTATCAAAACGGCGGAACGGCCTAATGCATTATGACATTTTCCAAGTGAATCAACCTTGAAGCGGTGTTCATTGAAGAATCACGTATCACGCTAATGTGTTTGAGAGGCAGTGCAATGATTGCGGCGCGAGGCTCAGGCCGGCAGCTGCAAGGCTGCGCGCGCCGATAGTGGAGACAATAGTGTTTTCCTTCGGCCAGATGTGCGCCGGCGCTGACTCACGCGCTTTTCAGGAATTTTACTATACACGCACTGTATATGCTCACTCTCTACATCCGTCTTTTAACAGGAATCTAATTAATGTTAGGTTCAAAGTTACTTTTCCATGTCTCGGTAAGGTACTATCTTGGTCTTAACATTTTATCTACTAAGAACCACTAGTCGGGTTCTATGGTCGTACCAAGTTTACGATATAACGTGGAAAAACCATATTCTCGTATCGCCGAACTTAATTTTGGAATACAAATCGCTAATCGTATATACACGTTTCATTGGTACATATTCAGTACGAGTATGACATCCAGTATGTTGCTACCGCAGTCGGAAAGGGATTATTTCATGTGTTCACCTAATTATTATACAAACAGAGACTTGAGTTGTTAGATCAAGCATATTTTAAATTTAGATATATATTTTTGTACAATCTTACATAAATCGATATAGTCCCTAGCTAAGCAAAGCTTGTACTATGGGTACTAGGAAATGATATACATACTTATATAGATAAATATATACTTAAATACATAGAAAATATCCAAGACTCAAGAACAAATATTCGTGCTCACCACACAAATAAATGCCTTGACCAGGATTCGATCCCGGGACCTCCAGCTTCGTAGGCAGGGTCACTACAAACTAGGCTAAAGCAGTCGTCTTATATATACCAGTAAGTATACTTGAATATTTCAGATAGGTACATAATTACATAGTTATTAGAATGGCGCGTTGCGCCTGCACCATCGCGATAACCCGCCAGGCTATCACAACTCAAATGGCACCCGAACTTGAACTCCGCTTTTGCTCACTTCACAGACCGACTTCAATACATGGAAGGACGTTCTCAGTATAGGCAGGCAGGTATTTTATGTGCTGGCCGATATAACACAAAATTGTTATTAGATTTAGATCTTCTAGCATGCAAAGTTAAGTCGCTTTTTGTTCGGATTACCTACATGGACACAATTCGGTCAACTCAAATAATTTTTCACCTCACTAGCTTGGAAAGCGCTTTTTTATTCTTTAAAAACAAATAGTAAAACTGTGTCGCTTAACTTCCAACTCAGATAAATAACTCTAACCACTTGCGAGGTTATTGAAAAAAACCGGTAAGTGTGAGTCTGACTCGCGCACTGTGGGTTCCGAACACAGATAGTGTACCCACCCGTCCCGACCCTATTTAATTCAGGAAAAATCTTTTTTTTTTAATCTTTATTTATTTCGAAGCTTTCGTCAAGATGACGATTTCAGCTCCAGCAAGCCTCTGTCAACAGTACAACAGTACAACTTCTTAGATGTAATTAAAAAAACTAATAAAAACCACAACATTTGTATACTTATTTCCAAAAAAAAACCGTATACAAACCTTGCAGCCTTTGACAAAGGATCCGCTAAAATGGACTGAAAAACCCCAACATGCAAAAGGGAGAAGCCCCAAATTCTGTTCAACTTCTCCCTTTTCTCTCGAGTTCGAACACACTCCACCAACATGTGTTGCACATCTTCGATGGTTCCGCACTCCTCACAATTGAGCGACTCTGTCTTCCTCATCAGATATGCAAACCCGTTGAGTGGGCGTGTCCGGACCGGAGCCTGTGCGCCCTTACCACGTCCGCTCTGCATAGCCCAGCATGGTCGAATCAAGGCACACGAAGAGGCTCGCACTGGATGGTCCTGTACCAGATGCCTTTGTCCCGCGAACACAAATCGAAATACTCCTTCCAGCGGGAATACGCGTTAATTTTATATCGAACGACCACCTCCGAGAGGTCTGGAACACTAACAGTCTCAGCTCCCTCAGACGCAGCCACAACGGCCAAACGATCAGCCTGCTCGTTACCAGCTAAGCCACTATGAGACGGAATTCATTGTATTTTAAGACAGCTTCCAGAGGTTTGAATAAGTCGAACCTGCAGGAAAAATCTTAGTAGCGCGATGTACAAAATACAAATGGAACGCCGTGGGTACAGTGTCACAAATCATTGTTGTGACTTTAAACCAAGCTCTCTAACAACTCCATAAATTTTAGTTGACCCATATGTCAGCATGTTTTGGCTTATATTTATATCGCAAGCAATTTATATAGACAGTGTATTAAATAACTCTAATCTATTGTTTTTCATGCGATTATGCATGTAATTGCTAGAGCATTAGGGGCTGAAATGCTTTGATTTTAATTGACATATTTTGTTTTGGTTCATTTAGCTCTTGTAATAACAGAGTCATAGATATTCAAACTCAATCGGTCAAAATAATAGCTCATCATAATCAAGTAGAAGTACTCTATTAGTAACTACAACTGCAAAAATAAAACATAAATAAGACGAAAACCTGTTTTATCTTAGCCACGATAAGACTCGAAGTAGTAAATTGTGCAAAATTATCTTCATTACATTCATTAGCTTCAACTTCACCTAATGTCATAAGTATAAAATGACACGCCAGTGCCAATAAAGTTGTCAAATATCGTGATATTGACAACTGTCTACATAGTCGCCTCACCATACGTCCTTATTATGTCTTTAACCTGAGATTTGTGATAAATATGTGCATATTCGGAGGTCAGCCCGGTTCAGAAGAACCAGTATAAGGTTTTTCTGAATCGTATTCACCGTACGTCAGCAGGCATTGTAAATATCTACATGACTGTGGTCTGGTTCATAAGTTCAACTCCCAATCCCAAATTCATCAATTTCAGCGTTTATTTAAGGGATAAAAAGTATCGTTCATGTTAATTCAGGCTAAAAACTATATGTGTACAAAGTTTTATCATAATCCGTTCAGCTGTTTTTGCGTGATTGAGTAACAAACATCCAAAGATTCAAACATCCTAAATTTCGTAAAAATAATATTAAGTAGAATATTTTACATGATTTCATTACAAATGTATAGTTTTAATATTTTTCCCTGTACTTGTAGTATATGACAATATTATTTGCCAAACTTCATAGTTCTAGGTCAACGGGAAATACCCTCTAAATTTCCTTGAGAGCGTCGAAATCTACGTTAACTTAGAAGTTTGATTTTTCACAGCTTCAATGGACAGTAGACCTGAGTATAAAGTTTTAATTTCAACTCATTACCTCACCTCTTGACAGACAGATAGACAGACGGACAACAAAGTAATCCTATAAGAGGCCCTTTTTTTCCTTTTGAGGTACCTACAGAACCCTAAAAAAGTAATTTAACATGCAGTATTTTTTTATTATGTCTAAATCATTAAAGAAAGCGATGCTGTTCGGGAAATTCAGCATTGAAACCGTTCATACTATACAGAAAATAAAGTTTTGATTGAATTTACCTTCATTTGATATAATCGATTGTAATATATATCTTTGAAATAACTTAGTGTGGATTTGTATAAGTTTGATTTAACAGACCTAGATTTATTTAGATTTGGGAAAAAAATACTATTAGAATTATTACGTCAACTGACAGCCTTGTTGAACAAACTTCTTTCGCTGGTTGGCTTGGATGGAATTACCCACACTTGATAAATCCTGTTATATGGATGTATCTGATTTTGATAAAATACTATGATTTAACTGTATTTTTTCTCAAAACACAACACGGAATTCCCCGAATCAATAAACTCTGACAAAACTAGTTTTTATACCAAACCTTAAAAAATCTCAGAATTGAATTTACCCGAGTTTGAAGTTGCATTTTATCCACAAGACTGCAAAGAATATTTGATATCCGAAAGTGTTATTAGTTATTTTTTAAATATAATAACATATAAAGGCCACTCCACCAGGACAATTATCGCCCGCCTAATCATCAGCTAACAGTTTTGTATTCAGTACACAATTTTACATTTGATTGCCAATTTGTGTTATTAGTGTACTAATTAAAATAAAGGCTGATTTTACATCAGTCTTATTCATCAGTTTTATTTATTTATTAGAATTTGTTTCTCTTATGTTGTATTTTATTTTACGTCTCGCTTGTTGCAACATTCGCTACGCCAGGATTCTATTTATGAATGAGTGGCGCTTCGCTCGGGATTCTATTTTAGAACCATAGAATCCATTCTTTAGCTCGTAGTTTAACCCATAGAATCCGTTCGCTAGCTCGAGTTTCAATGCCACACACGCGGTTAAAATACAACTTTGCACACTTGTACAACAAAGAACCATTGTAAGTATATGTACGACTTTAATTTTAGGAACCCTTATTTTGTCATATCCGTCTGTCTTTCCGTCCATATGTCACAGGCATTTTACTCACTAACTATAAGGAGCATGAGAATATAATTTGATATGTGGATGTATTATGTAGGCCGCCAAATAGTTAAATATTCAAATTACTAAAAAAACTCCATAAATGAGGAGCGTCTTTTCAAAAAGGCTTCTATTTGCTATAAACTTTTTTCGGGGAATCAAGGAAACTATAAATCCAGGGCTTTATGTTTTTAAATATATATAAGGGAGAAATAGGCCCTATTGATCCAAACTATGATATTTGAACCTTTTTCAGACAACAAGGAGACTTTTTATAACTTTAATCTCAAAGAAGATACATAATTTTCAGTTTTATACAGAACTGCATTTATAATTTAAAAAGGAGCTGACTCCTTTTAAAAAGACACTCCTCAAATGTAACTGAAAGTAAAAAGAAATGTTTTGTAAGTCAACATGCTATGACACATCATTCTAATCAATCGTAAGTCGCTGGTTTGCAGGTTGTGCACTTGTGCAGTAGCGGCCAGCCAAGCGTGAAGCGCCGATTGCAGCGGCCATTGTCTTGCTCTAACCTTTTGCCACGACTTGCAGTAGCCCATCGGCTTCTCACCAGACGTCCCTCACTATCCAAATTACACATCAATCTGTCCACGAATACGAGTAATATGCTAAATCACACTGGGAATACCTAATAGGTACGTAAGGTATATCTGTCCCAGCTTTGACACATCAGTAGATCATACATCTATATTCATGTAATATCAACCAGATAATGTCTGAGACAATCCTTAGAACTACTTCCACTGTTTCACTCGTATATAGAATAACTTTTTGGGTTGGATGTAAGCTAAATGTTTATTCCGTAAATAAGTGAACGACACTGCGCGGGTAGCTATTCAACAAGTTAATTTTGATAATAGGCTTCATATAAGGTTTATACAAGTATCCCATATTAATAATAATTATTATTGTGGTCATTTTGCTAACGGCAAGTACTTGCACAGAAATAACTTAATAGCCAGGATCATTCACCAGCAACTAGTTTTTTTATTCGATCTTTTGGTTTCGAAGTACCTTACTAATAAGTGCACACCGCGAAGGACAAAGCCAGCAAGTACCTAGACTTGGCACCGCTTGTAACCGCCATGTGGGATGTTGATTCGACGATTATTGTCCCGATAGTTGTTTCTGCGCACGGTCTAATAGCGAAGAGTCTCGACCAACACCTCAAGAGACTTCGCTAGATGGCTGGGTTAAGGGTCAGATACAGAAGGCGGTACTCCTGGATACGGCGCGGATAGTCAGGAGGTTCCTCTCTTTGTCGCCCTAACCACCAGTAGCTTAGGCCCCGCCTTGCTGCTGGCGGCACTCTAGCTTAGGTTTTTTAAAATGTTTTTATATTTTGTATATGTATTTTAATATTTTACTTTTTATGAAGCTATTGTAAAAAAAACTACCATAAGAAAACAAAAGAATAATAACATGTTTATCGGCCATGTAGCATACATCACAGCTCTGGTGCGAATTCTCTGGTGCGAAGCAAGCTAGAGGCATCTGCTATAATATGGAACCCTTACGAATATACTTATATTCTACTGTTAGAAAAGGTTCAAAAAACATTTCTAAGATTTGTATATAAACAAAATCATGGATATTATCCATTCCCGTATCCCACTAAATTTCTTCTTGGAATTCTGACTTTCCACTCTTTGGAAGTGAGGCGCAACTTCAGCCATCGCAGCTATTTTATTTGTTGTGTTTTACGGGGAGAGTCAGATTGCCTAGGACTAGTGAGACAATTTGTGAGGTTGCACGTTCCAAAAGTTCCACGAATGGCTCTTAGACCTCGCACGCGCCCGCTTTTAGCAGTGCCTCCGGCTCGCACTGTGTCGCACAGGAACTCGCCGCACCTCCGTGCCCTGACGCTGCTGAATGCTCTATTGGTGTCAGTACCCGAGTGTGATCTGCTTGCTTGGCGATGGACGGCTGTTGTGTGATTGATGTTTCGTTTCAAATTGTTTTAGGGTAAATCTGTAATGCTGTGTAAATATATTATATACAATATATTTCATAATTATTTGTCAAGTCATTAATTCTATATATTACAATTTTTCACCATTAAATCATAAAATTCGTTTAAGAATTCAAGCCTGGTACGGGGGACTATTTTCCAGAATATATTTAAAGTTGGGTCTAAATTCCTTCAGTGGTAAACAGGTTATTTCATTTTGAAGTAAGTGTAAAATTCGATTTTATTTTCTTTGTTTTAGGTTGTTTTTTGTTGTACCTACATATTTCTAATAGACTGTTATATATAATAGTGAGATCTCTGTCATTATTCAGTTTGTTTTAAAATATGTTTTCACCGATTGGCGCTTACTCAAGTTATTCATTAATCTAATTGATCTCTTGCAATTTGGCCAGTCTTTGTACTTCGACTCCGTTTCCCCAAACTGAAACCGCATAGTTTATATTTGCATGTATATAGTATATATGCGTTGTATACCGCTCTCATTGAGTTTTTGTTTAGTACTAGATTTAATCTCATTAAAGCATAATTCCCTCTCGTAATTTTGTGTCAAATTTTGTCAATATGGTATTTATGGCTAATATTGCTGTCAATTTTGTAACTTAGAAATGTTGTAGTTGCTCTTTTTTTTTATTCACTGTAATAGCCGTTCGATTCATACTAATGAAAACGGACTGCCGTTTTTCAGTTCATTAAGGTTGTTATATTTATATTAAGTAATATCCCATTTACTTGGAACCAATCTTTACTATTCTAGTCAACACCTTCTTTGTTTTGTCTTTCTTATCTTGTATGCTACTTCTTTTTAATCCTACATGAGTATCATCAGCGAGTCGTGTGACCATTGTGGCATCTGGTAAGCAAATCATTTATGTATATAAGGAATAATACTGGTTCTAGTATCGATCCTTGTGGTACCCCTATGTCTATTTCGTTAATTTGCGATTGAACTCCATTCACATTTACTATTTGGGACCGGTTTTCTAGTAGTTTTTAATAATCTGATATTCAACTTCATGAATTCCGTAAATGTTAGTTTTTTCAAGAGGATGTCATACCTTAAGCAGTCGAAGGCTTTTAAAATGTCACAGAAAATGCTAGAGCATTTCTGTAACTGATCCAATGAGCCTAAGATAAAATCAAACACCTTGCGGAGTGCCATCACTGTTGATTTATTTTGCCTGAATCCAAATTAATTAGAATTGAAGATATTGTTTGATTCAAAATATTCTACTATTTTGGTTTTTATAATAGATTCTAGATCTTAGAAAACGCTGGTAATATACAAATAGGCCTATAATTATTGGAGTCTTCTTTAGCCTCTTTTTTATAAAAGGGAATTATTTTTCCTTTTTTTTATAAAAGGGATTTTAGACACTGTGCGAAAACAGCTATTAATTATGTGTAACATCAGCTCTGTTAAATAATCCTTCTCCACTCTCCAGTAATATTTTTTTAGAAAGTGATGTATCTACATTAAAAATGTCTAGTGTTTGCTTTTCAGGTTTTTTAAAGTCATTCAACTGAATTAAGGCTTGAACTGTATATTCTTATGCGATTGTGTTGTTATTTGGAGGAACTGTTTACACTTGTATCAATGGACATGTTACCTGTTATTCTATTGGTAATTATTGAGAAGAATTTGTTAAAAGCATTTGCTATTTCTCCATTGCTTGACGTTATATGCCCGTTTATTTGTTTTATCGCTTCTATTTTTATTTGTTTGCGTGTTTTATGTTTACTCATCTGTTTTGTTACTATAACGAGCACGTAAAATACCTGATGCCATTAACATAATAATACCTCGGAAACTATAGAAATATAAATAACGTATTGGTATTCTTAACATAAAATAGTAAGTACATAATTTCGGACAGTTGGAAGTTTTCAACGAACGCGAAATATAAAGTACACGCGGCCGTAATTGTATGCAGATGCTAGTTCCTTATACATATACAGGCATGTGCAACCTAGAATGTAGTGCATTAACGGGTGGGGAATTTCGTTCGGCCCGTAATTACTACGAGCTTGACATAGGAATTCGATCAGAGGCGTTGCAGACCAAAACTGCGGACTTAAGTTTCACTTTCAAGAACAACCGCGAAGGCGGGGGAAGTGCGAGGGGGGGAGGGGGGGGGGAGACTCGCAAGGCCACAAAAAATAAGCTACTTTTCCTTTCTCAAAAACACCTACACTTTCACCTGCGCCGAAACTCGCGAGAGATATAGGTACAGCTAAATCGAGCCACTCGGAGAGATCTTTTAGTCTTGTGGATTGCAGTTTTCACTATCGTCCACCGAGCGTCGTTTATGTAACTAATGTTTACATTCAAGCAAAACATGACCTTACTCCTTACGCTTATGCTTCTATTGGGTGACATAATTACAGAAAGTACAATAACTCTTATCAACACATTTGTTACGTAATTCCCTATATCTATTTTTACAATAAAACTGAAAACGTCGAGATAACGACATCAACAAAGAAATATAGATATGTAAACATTATCCCCACTTCTTAGAACACAATAGGTATATGATAACTAGCGGCCGCCCGCGACTTCGTTCGCGTAGATTTTAGATGGTAACAAAGATATAAATGAGGTTTATTTGTTTCTGTCAGTTATCTGATGCTATTAATCTTTTGTGAAAAACTACTCAAAAGAAAACATGAATGTCCGCCATCCTGGATTTTAAAATGCATATCATTTTCATAATCGGCACCCCGAGGAACCTCGACGATATGACACCCATATCAATTTTTAAGAAGAATAAATGTCCCCATCTGTCAACTTGGAACCCCTTATTACCCCATTAGGGGAACAATTTAGAAAAACGCTGAAATACATTTTGTTGTATTTAAACAAAGAGTCTATGTACGAAGTTTTAAATCTCTCACTTCAAAAACGATTTGCTCTTTTACAAACTTGGAACCCTCACCATTGGGGAGCAATTTCAAACAACGCTGAAATACATTTTGTTGTATTTAAACAGAGAGTCTATGTACGAAGTTTTAAATCTCTCACTTCCAAAAAGAATTGCTCCACGTAGAAAGTTGGAACCACCTTTTCACCCCTTTAGAGGAGCAATTTCAAAAACGCTGAAATATGTTTTGTTGTATTTAAACAGAGAGTCTATATACGAAGTTTTAAGTCTCTCACTTCAAAACAGATTTGCTCCCCATATAAACTTTGCACCCCTATTTTACCCTCTTAGGGTTAAAATTTTGCAAAACGCTGAAAACAGTTTCTTTGGATTTAAGTTCGTTAAATTTTTCTCTCATATCAACTTTGCACCCCTATTTGATCCCCTTAGGGGTGGAATTATCAAAAATCCCGTCTTATCCCTTGCATACGTCATAAATGTAAGCTCTGGACCAAATTTGAAGTTTCTAGTTCCAGTAGTTTCGGCTGTGCGTTGATGGTAGATCACCACTTCTTCTTTTATATATATACTTATTAGTAATATATAGAATATAGATATAGATATAGAATATATAGAATAGAAGATGAAAGGAGGGAGTTTCATACCGCGGTGAAAGGAGCGCGCGAAGTTTTTTGGGTTACGCAAATTGTAAGACAAAATATTAAGGTATATCAACAGTTCAAATTATGCTGTATACGTCGTCTGTGATTACGACCAATTATATATGTACTGTACAATCAATTTAATATCTAAGAGGAGGAATGTCGTGATACGTCATAGAACCGCGGCAAGTCTGCATGCAGTAGGTATTATATATGGTAGCCCTGTACAACGCTTCACCTCGCCCTAGGCTAACCAACGCGTCAGACCTCCGATTACGAGTTGTTATTACGAGTCTAGGAGTCAAGATATACTACGTGTAAGCAGTGAGGTGAGCGAGATGAACATTGTAAATAGCACAGCTGATGTTGCGCGAGAGTCCGAGTTAATGCTGAGAGGAGAGCCGGCGTGACGCGGCCGTTGGTGCCAATGTCAGGGTTGGCAGTTGTGCGGATTGTTATCGGCCGCGTTATCGACCCATTGTGGTGAATGTTACAATAACACCAGTGTTTACACAGCGCCCAGGCCTACACACCTGGTATACACATACAACCATCGATCTGAACACTTCGTAATCGTAACTCGAATTTGAATCATAAGAATCTTAATAACTTTCATTTAGTGATGTTGGTATATTTTATGTATGTTGGTATGTATGGCATATCAATGTTTCTTCTTTTCCAAGTCTTCCAAGTGGTCTTAAATTAGTAGTAGTTATTTTAATGAGTTTCGGTGTATTCCGCCTATACGATTACGTCAAATGTGAGCGGAAATACAATGGAGGGTCGTTCAGTATAAGATCAGTTTCTCTCCACTATATATACTATCTACAGGTTTGTACAGCATAAACACATACATTACATTTTAGCTTTTTTTTTGTTTAGAGATAAGATTATGAATGTATTTGATGCTGAAATAGGTTACAGGAGGGTATGGACTATTTTCGCTGCCTAAGCGAAACCCATGAATATCCACATGAACACCATAAAGTAGGTTCTTTAAATGAATCCAGCTGATGCGCTACCGTATGACTTACGTAGGTATGCGATTTATATACAAACTCGCGGAGATGGTAACAAAGCGTCGTCACTTTTCAAGGTTAAGAATGCTGTAGTAATAAATCGCGACCGACACAATTATACCGCCTCCCCCTCCACGTGTCTGGGCGATTTTCCCATCAATATGAACTGTGAGCGACAACTTTGTCAGGTACCCAGTGCCAGCACAAGACATAGGTAGGATACTGTTAACAATCTTACTTTTACCTCGTAGGTATCTTTTCTACTGAGATTTTTATTCCAAAAAAATAAAAACCGGCCAAGGGCGAGTTGGACTCGCGCACGAAGGGTTCCGTACTAGTATCTATAAAACAGCAAAAATAACTTAACCAAAATTACAGTTAAATCAACCTATCTCAAAAACTATAAGAGATACTTTGATCAAACCAAAAATCGTTGAAAGAGTTAATTAGCATGCATCACCTCTATTTTTTTTAGAATTTTATACCCCGTAGTTATAAAAATAGAGGGGGGGGGACATACTTTTTACGACTTTGAGAGCTGATATCTCAAAAACCGTTCACTTTAAGAAAAATGTTTTTTAGAAAACTTTATATCATTTTAAAAGACCTTTCCATTGATACCCCACACGGGTATGTACATCGAAAAAAAAATTTTCATCCCTCAGTTACATGTATGGGGGGCCCCACCCCCAATTCTTTTTTTTACTATTTAGTGTCATAATTTTGTAGCGGTTCATACAACACATATTCCCATCAAATTTCATCACTGTAGTACTTATAGTTTCCGAGTAAATCGGCTGTGACAGACGGACAGACGGACAGACGGACAGACGGACAGACGGACATGACGAAACTATAAGGGTTCCGTTTTTGCCATTTTGGCTACGGAACCCTAAAAATGTAGTACAGGTACTTTAATAATTGCAATGAAGTGCTCAGTAGTTAAAATGAAACATTACATCATGTAATCAATATTGACTTCTTGTACATGTCCAGTAACATAAAGGCTCTTATTCATAGTGTTACTGTCCAAGAAAAAAATCAAAACTAAATGTTTCAGATGGTATTCTCAGTTCTCTCTGCCTTCGATTATGTATTCACGGGCGGAACGGGCGTAGTGCAGTAAGAATATCAGTTGTCAGTGTAAGATATGTTTACAATTATTAGTGTTACTCTTACAGGATCACTTCTTTATCAGTCTGCCCGTCTTTCAAAACCGTTTTCTTCAAGAACGCGCGAAATTATGTTTATACCGTATCCACATATTTCGACTCTCACAAGAACTATAAAACCTAAAGGGCACTCACTCCCCATTAACCCTAGCATCATGAAACTTGGCAAGAAGCGATCTGAAAAGAATGTTTGAATGAAACGAACATATAGAAACACCCCAGAGCCAGAAAATACTTGGTGAGGGCAGTTCAGCTTCATCATCATCAATATTAAGAGGGCCTGGTCCTCTGTCGTTGCAGCATTCTCCATTCCACTCTATCTTGGGCCTTCGTCAGTTCAGCTTATATAACGAGAATGTTATTCCTTTCATGGAAGATATTCATAATTGGGGCGCTGCGGATTCGACCAGTAAGCTGTCATAGAAGGGTGAATTCGTATGTTTGGCTGAAGGAAGATCAAACATACTAAATCGAAAGTCTAGTGTAGAATTTATAGTTATTAAGTTTGGAGTATATCATTGACCATATTTTCATATGGACAACATGGGGTGCATAAATAAATAGGGGCAAGTTGGTAGGATTCGTACACATTTTACTTGAAGCGTTGTAAAAAAATAACCAGTTACTGTATCAGAAGAAAGTTAATGTTGTTGAACGATATATATCTTTATGACACCCCAAGTAGCAATTGTGAATTATCTCTAAATCTTTAGTATCTCTAAAGTGTTTTAAGTTTGACTTACTTAGGATGAGTGACTGTAATCAGTCCGAAGTTTTCTTTAGCTGAGATAAGAAGGATTTTGTAAAATCGATAGTAACTTAAAATCAATTAGGTTTTAAAAAAATGCTTTAACAGTAAGATTCGTATTCCCAAAACCTACTACAGTATTCCCAAGATGATTTTGCCTTAAGTATGTCAACCCCACATGCGTAAGAACTCTTATTTTACTAAACTTAGTTTATTTTAAATCACACTTAAAACGCATATGAATTAACTGAAACGAGTTCAGTACTACTTAAGCATATCTTAATTATCTGTAATGTGTCTTAAGTTTGCTTTAATTAGGATATGGATTAAGTAAAATCAATTTTGACTTAAAATCATAATAGTTTTAAAAAACCGTTTCTATAGTAAGTTCCGTATTCACAAATCAAAGTAAAGTATTCCCAAGATAATTTAGCCTAAAATATGTCTTCCATATAAACGTAAAAAATCAAATGTTACTACAATAAGTTTATTTGAAGTCGCACTTAAAACTCATTTTAATTACCTTAAGTACCACTTGAGTATATCTGAAATGTGTCTTAAGTTTGCTTTAATTAGGATATAGATTAAGTAAAATCAATTTTGACTTAAAATCAAAAGAGTTTTAAAAAACCGTTTCCAGAGTAAGTTCCGTATTCACAAATCAAAGTAAAGTATTCCCAAGATAATTTTGCCTAAAATATGTCTACCATATAAACGTAAAAAATCAAATGTTACTACAATAAGTTTATTTGAAGTCGCACTTAAAACTCATTTTAATTACCTTAAGTACCACTTGAGTATATCTGAAATGTGTCTTAAGTTTGCTTTAATTAGGATATGGATTAAGTAAAATCAATTTTGACTTAAAATCAAAATTGTTTTAAAAAACTGTTTCTAGAGTAAGTTCCGTATTCACAAATCAAAGTAAAGTATTCCCAAGATAATTTTGCCTGAAATATGTCTACCATATAAACGTCAAAAATCAAATGTTACTACAATAAGTTTATTTGAAGTCGCACTCAAAACTCATTTTAATTACCTTAAGTACTACTTGAGTATATCTGAAATGTGTCTTAAGTTTGCTTTAAGTAGGATAAGGATTCAGTAAAATCAACTTTAACTTAAAATCAAATTAGTTATTAAAAACCGCTTCTATAAGCAAGTTTCGTATTCACAAACCGAAGCACAAGATAACTTTTCCAAAGTAAGTCTACCACACATCCAAATTCAAAATCCAATTTCACTTAAATTAGTATATTTGAATTCGTACTTAAAACTCTTTTATTTAATTTAGGCATATTCAGTACCACTTAAGCAAATCTTATGTTTCTGTATTTTGTCTTAAGTTTGCTCTTACTAGGGAAAAGTTTTGTACAAACTTTAACTTAAAATCAAATCAGTTTTAACAAATTCCTTCTAGAGTAGCATTTGTATCCACAAATCCAAATAAAGTATTCCCAAGATGACTTTACCTCAAGTAAGTCTACCACAAATACGTAAAAATCCTATTTCACTTAAATTAGTTTATTTGAAATCGTATTTAGAACTCTTTTACTTAATTTAAGCATGTTCAGTACTACTTAAGCAAATCTTATGCTTCTGTATTTTATCTTAAGTTTACTTTATGGAACTAGAATTAGGGTTTTATAAATCAACTTTAACTGAAAATCAAAACAGTTTTCAAAAACCGCCTCTTCAGTAAGTTTCGTATTAACGAATCCAAGTTAATTATTTCCAAGAGAATTTTGTCTGAAGTGTACCTAGAAGAAATACATAAAAATCCTATTTTACTAAAGTGAGTATAATTTAAATCATACATAAGACTCGTTTGAAGTAACTAGAGCCTATTCAGTATTAGTTAAGTCACAAAAAAAAGTGAATCGTTTATAGATAAACTTTAGTAAATCGTAATACTTTGTGCTGTAGATTATCTTTCGGAAGTAAAATAAATCATTTTAGTGCTTCAAGACGTCAGTTTTAAGCTAAAAAAGACTTAAAGGGATGGTGTTACGCTAAAAGTTATCACAATGGATAAAGTTATTAAAATAAAGAGATCCGGTGGATTTAGAAGACGAGTGGAAAAATATAAAAAAAATATTGTCTCCATCAACAAACCAGACTCCACCCAAATGAGCCAGTCTGCTGAAAATGAGATTAATCAAGATGTTGTCAAATGTCTATATGAGAGTACATACATTTAGATTGCTCTAAGAGTCAGAAATTACTGATAAGTAGTGCTAGCGGTACGCCAAAAAATGCTGCAAATTGTCCTAAAGGTATTAAAATCGGAACGAATGATCTTTAGGCCATAAGAATCAATTTGACCGGCAGCACGAAATAAAAACAAAAAGGGGAGGAGTGACTCATCTTTTTTTTGTATGGGATTTTGACATTTTGTGTCCTGAATCCTGCCATGTGGGGTATCTAACGAAAGGGCTTCATGAGCTGGCTCCAAATATATACTGAATGATTACATTACTGCTACTTATTTGGAAAAAATCCGAGACACATTATTCAAACATACCAAGTTTGGGCTCTTGCAGGTAGGAGACGGCTGACTTAATATTTATGAAACATACGCCAAATAACCCGTAATATACTCGTTTCTAACACAAAGGGAGTAATTCCGGAAATTTTTAAATTTAGAATTAACTCGCCTCCTTTTTTGGTTTTTGCTATCGTACTACGGGTCAAATTGATTCTTATGGCCTAAAGATCAATCGTTCCGATTTTCATACCTTTAGGACAATTTGCAACATTTTACTGAATTTCGGGGCGTACCGCTAGCACTAAAGGTGGAAACGCTTACAATACAAATGGTTAGCGTGCTGTGTATGGAAAAATAACTTTGCCATTTTAACCATGATAATTTGCGTTTAAGTTCATGGTTGCAATGCAATACAATTATTGTTTTCTTGAATTATGAGGTTTTGGCAAAAAATTCATATTTGCTTTTGGATAAAAAAAAACCGGCCAAGTGCGCGTCGGTTCCGTACCATTATCTATACAAACGGCAAAAAATCTGGTTTGTTGTATGGGAACCCCTTAAATATTCAATTTTTTAGTATTTGTTGTTATAGCGGCAACAGAAATACATCATCTGTGAAAATTTCAACTGTCTAGCTATCACGGTTGATGAGATACAGCCTGGTGACAGACAGACAGACAGACGGACGGACAGCGAAGTCTTAGTAATAGGGTCCCGTTTTCGCCCTTTGCAATTTCTGACCCTTAGAGCATTCCAAATGTATGTCATGTAGTCCTATACGGACAATTTGTTCTCAAATAAATATAGGATCGATTGACATCTTCAAAAGGTTTTTTTTTTCTCTGCTCAATGTCGACCGGGTTCGACTTCCAGTTGTAATGTATGAGATTTGGAAAAAAATATATGCTATTTTTACTATATCTAAAATCGACGCCATGGTTCCTAAGAACAGATTTCCCTATCTCTTATAAAAAAATAAATAAAATAAAATAAAATATATATGTAGTTTCTGACTTCTCCCTACTGACCCATTTAGATTGATCAAGTACAGAAGTTGATTTGCGATTGCTCTGTATTAGGTACCTAATAATCAAAGTGGCTATATACTAATCGCCTACCACCAGGGACTTGGTGATTTTAAATTAATCTATTAATTTATTAGTGAATAGTTGCGAATTAGAATCATAATTTAAATTCGTACTTACCGGTCTTGACTTTTTCTTCGTGGTACTTTAGGGAAAAAAAACGAATACTCAAACTTCAGTTCACTTCTATGTAGTTCCGCATAAACGATCTAAACCACAGTCATTAAAAAAATTAAAATTCGAACTTTATGACATATATGGGTACCTATTGAGTTTTAATTAAGTTTTGAGTGGCATGTGGGTTAAGATCGTTTTTGCATAACTACGTCCATTTATACTAACTTTTGAGTTAATTTTCACAAAAACTTTACTAGTTCCTTGTTGCATACACTATTTACTGCAAATATTAAATAAATACTAGCGCTCGCGGAGTAAAGGGCATTAGGTATGAAGTAATGCATAAAGTTAATCAATGTTAAGAATATGTACATACGAAATGGTCTTAAGTTGTACTGCATCAATTCGTTTTTCAGATCTAGTTAAGGCTATTACCGCTTAAGTGGAGACAATTTTGTCTTAACTTTTTCTTAACTAATCTTTTTTTATCATTTTTATCTTAAGTGGTATTTCTTTAAATAAAATAGGTATTAGCGCCATTTTATACCATCTGAAAGGAAAATAATAAAAAAAAGCTGACTCTGCCGCCTCAATTTAGTCAGTAAAAACAGTCAAAGTGATGTTAAAACTGTTTATTCACAACACTATTTATCTAAGTTACGCGGAGATAAATTATTTTATCATTTTTCTCAGCATTTAATATTTTCACTATTTAAAATACCCAAATATAAAACACTTTACTCGGTATTTCAGGTGGCCCGCTAGTTTTATAGTAATTTAAAGCCATTTCACTCGATCAGCCAACATGCGTATTACTTTTTCGCACTATGTGCCGACAAGGAAAGCTATTTTAAGTCATTACTGTAAGTGTTCGCCATTTTATTTATAAACTTTTGTGTCTAAGACACGCCATTCCATTTATTTTCTCTAAAAAGAGGTTACGTAAAGGAAATGAAGTCTTAATTTATATTATTTTAAATAAGATTAGAATTAGCACGCACTAGTAAACAAACTATCTTGAAGATATTTTTAAGGACGCTTAAAACTTCACTCTCAAGTAAGACTTAGGTTTACCTGAAAAGTTGTATGAACTCGCTATTAAATAAGTCTTAACTTTGTATAGCAGACATCTTCAAGGTATCCTAAAGATAATTTTAAGGGCCCTTAAAACTTTACTTTCAAGTAAGACTTCAGTTTATTTCAGAAGTAGTATGAACTTACCATTTATTAAGCCTTAACTTGGTATTCGAGATATCTTGAAAACGAATAAATTAGTGTTAACAAAGCCTTAAAGATATCTTGAAGTTAGTTTGAGGAATCCTTAAAGCTTCACTCTTAAGTAAAACTTAACTTATCTTGAAAGTAGTATGAACTTTGTCTTCACGTTCTCCTAAATACTGTGCCCACTTGAGATTAACTCTGTCTTGACGGATATCTTGAGGGCTATCTTGAAGGCCTAAACGTTTTTTTCAAGACAACGGCCCTGAATTAACGAATTTGATTCCAAGATAGCTCGAATACCTTGTTTAGAAAAGGCAATGCTACTTGGGACTGTCTCACTTTGAAAATCAAATCGCACCCCTTCTCTCTGCGAATACGTGGTCTCTCGGCAATTTCTCTACTTACGACGACCTTTACTATCGACTTTAAATATAATATTTAAGAAATATAGAGACAAGCGGCAATTCTTAACCGACAAATGGTATTTTTATACCCGCATTATATTCCTCAATCGAGACTAATGTATTTCTCAATTTCCCTGTTTGGGCTGACGACTAATAGAATGCCACATACTAAAGTTTAAACAATTACCGTAAATGTCCGATCCTTTGTCTCCGTGTTACACCGTGTCTACATTTGTCACTTCTAATTTAATTGCGATAATTGTACTGTATACATACTCATACTCATTTTATTGATAAAATATAAAGTTTTACGTGTCAAATATTACGTATAGGTAATACATATTAGTTACATGTGTTAAAAATATATATGTTAAAAAATATATAACAAAGATGAAATATTTCATATCGCAGCCATGTTTATCATAAAACAAATGTTTTAGAGGTGCTTTTTAGGATTCCGTGGCTCTTCTCAGCTAGGCTAGGTTTAGTGAACCAGCGACAAAACTCCCAGTAGCTCGATTCCACTCGCACCTCAGATTCGGTTGAAACTGCTGAACCAATCTCACTGGAGCGCAAACTCTTAGAGTATTCCAGTGTTCCAAACCACACGCGTGGTCGTGCGGGGGGTTTTCGCTTTATTGGGCCCGGCCTATAATGCCACAGTCAGGTTAAAAAAAAAGGATTCCATGGCCAAAATGGCGCAAACGGAAGCCTTATAGTTTCGTCATGTCTATCCGTCCGTCCGGTCCGTACGAGTACCTATGTCACAACCGACTTACTTGGAGAGAATAAGCACTACAATTCTGAAATTTGTCAGGAAGGTCCGCTACATAAAAGTAATGTAAAATTAAAAAATATGAAAATAAAATTTCTATGCACATAGTCGTGTGAGGTATACATGGATATGCCTTTAAAAATGATATAGAGGTTTATAAAAACAGTCATCCGTCGATGTGATACTTATTAGCTGTTAAATTCATCAAAATTGCCCCCCCCCCCCCCCCCCCTGCCTTCTAATTTCCAAACTATAAAGCGTAAATTCTGAAAAAAATTGAGGTGGTGTGTATTAATAAATACTTTCAATGATTTTTGGCTTGAATAATAGGAGTGCGTGATTGGAGAGTGGAATGGGAATAATCCAGGGGAAGCCTCTAACACGACCAAGTGAGCGGTTTAAACAGTAGAATACTCAAAAGTTTGCTCTCAATCGAGATTGGCTTCAACCAAATCTGAGGTCTGGGTGGACTCAAGATAAATACTACTTATCGTAAATCCGAATCTACTATTGATTCACAGAATCTGTCGCTGTTTCATTAAACCTAGCCTAGTTGAGGAGAGTAAAGCAAGAAACTCAGCTAGGCCTGACCTGGGTCGAACTGACTCTACCCGATATGCGGCGGTACCGAGACGAGTAGGGACTATATGTGTTGTCGAGATCGCGCAGTGGACGTCCCCGCCGGCGGGAATACCTAAGTTGCGTCTTCTTTCGATGAACGCTGTGATTAGGTCGTCCGTGGGTCCGTGAGTGTGTGCCGAAGACGCCGGCCCTAATTAGTGATATGGGAATGGTAGTCGACAGCCTTCCTAACTAACGGATTCCTACGATGAGGAGCGTTGTTATAATAACGTCTGGCAGTCTCCTTCAAGAAACCATACATGGTGCTAATCCCCGTGTCTTGGTGCAGACTGGGGGCATAGGTGCTTTTCCTAAATTACACTGTAGGGTCATCTACTGGAGGTGTAAGTATGTACCGATTTTATGAATCAATAGTACATTCGGACTTACGATACGTAGTAGGTATTTAGTAATTTTAAGAGATTATCATAGGTAATTTCAGGCTACAATGAAGCGTCAAAAGTACTCTCCGCTGTGGTCTGCCCACATTTTTGCCCTATTGGCATTTGAGACTGCGGGGTGATGGGACTCGCCTCGAGTCGTTTTTGGTGCAAAGACTGTCCATGGCTATTCAGCGAGGAATCATCGCCTGTGTTATGAGCAGTGATCGGATTTAGGATGCAATCTCCCGAGGTTTCAGTCTGTTGTCTTAACATGGATATGACTTACAATCCCGCGTTTCTTCTTGTTAACCAACTTTTAGAAAAACACGAATAACTTTTAATTTTAATTAGTTTACACCATAAAATAACAAAATAGTAATAACAACAAACAATGTAAAAGGCAATGTGATTTAAGAACTGACCAGAACAGAAGCAAAACTGACCGTAACTTGTACGTCTTATCTTTTGTGGTATTTATTATTATTTAAATCTGGTTACTAGTGTATACAAGTAAAGAAAATTATTATTATTATTGAGTTTACTATATACGTAGTCTAGCCATAAATTCTGTCCCAACATTTTAGCCATTTTAAATTTAATAATGGAACGTTCGATGTATTTTTGGTTCTTGATTATGCTTAAATAGACATTTGGCTGTCAGAAAAAGTATATTTGGCTCCAGGTATCGTTTCCCTGAAGATGGAGTGGGGCATCAAAGAGAATCGTGTCGCAGTGATAGCGTTATACAAGTATAACAAGCAAGTGAACAACATTTTCAAACTGCTGAAACCTTTGAATATAACAAAGAAATTTATCTATCGTACCATCAAGCGATACAACGACATCGGTTTAGTCGACGACCGGCCCTGGAGCGGTCGACCACGGCAAACAAGGACACCGGCAGCGATTAAAGCGGTAGCTGAGCGAATTCGGAGAAATCCGCTACGCAAGCAGAAAATCATGGCTAGGGAAATGAAAATTCCCCCTAGAACTATGTCCCGTATCATAAAACAAGACCTTAAGCTTGGGGCTTATCGACGGAGCACAGGTCAGCGATTGACAGCGGCCCTACGGAAAATAAGAGCGACGAGAGCTAAAGTGTTATGGTCGCGGCATGCAAAGGGCGGATATCGTAATATTCTGTTTACAGATGAAAAAATCTTTACTGTGGAGCAAAAATTCAACCGCCAAAATGATAAAATATATGCTCACAGTTCCCAAGAAGCTTCTGAAAAAGTTCCAAGGGTAGAAAGAGGCCACCATCCTGCATATGTCATGGTTTGGTGGGGAGTATCCTATGAAGGCGTCACAGAGCTTCATTTTTGTGAACAAGGGGTAAAAATACGTGCTACGAACTATCAAAAAGACATTTTGAAGAGAGTTGTTAAGCCGCTAAATGATACTTTATTTGCCGGTAAGCACTGGATATTTCAACAAGACTCTGCCCCTGCACATAAAGCTAAGACAACGCAACGGTGGTTAGCGACGCATTTACCCGAGTTTATTGCGGCTGAAGATTGGCCCTCAGGAAGCCCGGATCTCAACCCCTTGGACTATGGTCTGTGGAATATTTTGGAGGAGAAAGCCTGCTCTAAACCTCATCGCAATGTTGAGTCTCTGAAGTTAGATTTAGTGCGGGCAGCGGCTTCAATACCCATCGATACCGTCCGTGCCGTCATAGACGAGTGGCCGGACCGTTTAAAGAAGTGTGTTAAAGTAAAAGGTGGACATTTTGAATAAATATTTTATTTTATACAATCTGTATAGTATAATTAATAAAAATAACCCTAATTTATTTAAAAACTTTCTTGTATTTTCAAAATAAATGTCATTTCATATAGGACAGAATTTATGGCAAGACTACGTAACTATTAACTTTAAATAACGATGGGTATAAAAACCCATTACCAGTGATCGGCACTACGGGTGCAAAACTTCAAAAAAACTAGTGACATATTATAGGAAAACTTACAACCAAAAAAAAAGCAAATAGTTTTGGTATATTAGTATCTTATTTAATTGTAGGTATATAGGAATATATAACTCCAATATATGATTGTAAGTGTTACATATAATTATTTTAATGGCTCTATATACCCTTACATCCGCTTAGTTACGTGTAGAATTTTGCACCCATGGTGCCGATCACTGCCCATTATTAATAGAAAATAATTTCAATTATGCAACTTTACCTGCTCGTTTTATCTATTTATTTAGCATAACCGTCGAAAAAAGTTACTAATTACAAACAATAAAAAAACATATGATTTTAAACTAACATTGTCGCGAACATAACAATTATTACTGAAAACGGAATATTTACCATATATATTAACTATATATCGGGAACTCACACATCCAATATAAATGGCAAATATCTCGTTTTCAGTAATAATTGTTAACAAAAATTCATTTCTCAAAATCCCGGGAACTCACGAGTTATATCCATGTTAAGCATAATGTTTGAGGTCATTCACCCCAAATTGCATCCTAGATCCGATCACCGGATATGAGCACCTTTGCACCGGAAACGGCAAGCGGCGGTTTATTTGATTAGTTTTCATTTCTTTTATATATAGTCAGCTACTTAGTTTAAGATATATTTTAGGACGTACTTTGCATATCTATCTATATATATATTACGCGAGGCCGATTTTTGTACACCCCATCAGATCTACAGTTATGGTCCGATTTTAATAAATGATACGTCATAAGATTCGTCTCATGCTGGAGAGTTGCATAAAACTCTTATTTTTTCATATTTTTTAAAAAACTCCATGATTGGATATTGGTTTCGATGATTGGATATTTGTCACGCAACAGGGGCTGAACGGAGTATGCTAAAACTTGGTATGGAACAAGTTTATAGTCTGGATTAACAAATAGGATACTTTTATCCCGAAAATCATTCCTCGAATGAATGACATAGGGAGTGGAAGTTTACACAGACGAAGACATGGGCAGAGGCTATTAGTATTATAAAAGTGAAAGTTTGTGCCGATGTATGGATGGATGTCCTCTTAATCTCAAAAACGGCTGGACGGATTTGGCTGCAATTTTGAATGGAGGTAGTTTTAGCTTATACTTTTATCCGCGGGTAACACCGCAGGGCGCTGCTAGTAATTTATAAACGATTATTCGTCCAATTAAGTAGTAATTTTTCGAAATGCCCGCTGTAATAATTGAAATTAGTTATACATATTATGTTTTCATTATATCTCCCTATTTGGTACTGTCTGCTTACCTAACCATAAAATATTACATACTATTAAACAACGCGTGAATAGACAAAAAAACAACACTATCTTGTCTATATTAACAGCCTGTGAAGCTGACGGTCCTGGGTTCGTATCCCGGTCAGGGCAAATATTTGTGTGATGAGCATGAATATTTGTTTCTGAGTCTCGGATGTTTTCTATGTATTTAAGTATTTATACCTATTAAATATATCGTCGTCTAGTACCCATAACACAAGCCTTATTGAGCTTACTGTGGGGCTAGTTCGATTTGTGTATAAGATTGTCCTCTAATATTTATTTATTTTATTTATATTTAGTTTCATACATCAATTTCTGTCAGGTATATTTTTCTCCTGTAGGCAACTCCGCAAAAAAAATCCATGCTTTCAGACACGAAATCATAATATTCATAACTAAACCGCTTTGAAACATAGCCCAATAAAATCGATGCCGTATAGGAGCGTACCTTGCAGCGAATTAATGACCGGCACGCGACGGAGGCTGTGGAGCGGCAGGGGCGGCGGCGGCGGCTCCGGCACGGGCGGCGACAGGTAGCAGCCCTCCAGGTGGGGCAGCGAGTGCGCGCACCAGCCCGGGCCGGCGGTGTCCGTGCCCATGTCGATGTACCCGTGTCGGTCTAGCGGTCGCCGTGCGGGCCAGCATCGTAGACACGAGCCAGCCCTGTCTCCTCTGACGCACTCAATCCTCACGATGTCCCGGTAAAAGCGTTAAGTAACGCGTCCGTTCCCGAAGAAGCGCGCGGCAGGATTGAAGGAGCCGGGGGTCGAGCGCCGGGCACGCTCATCGCCACGTGCGCTGCGGCACGCTCGGCCGCAACGTGCGCCGCCCGACGGCCACGTGCCGCGCCCCGCACACCTACCCGCACCTCCACACACCCCTAACTAGCAGCACCCTTACAGGCAACCGGGGGCGGAGGCGTGGGTGCTATTTTACCATCACATAATCACCATTGTTTCACACTTGCTTTTGTTTCTCTTCATTAGACTTGTATAATTAGACTTGCGAAGTTATAAGAACATTTACCAACCAACTCCATAGATTTATTAAATGCCAAGTGCATAGGGATGATGACTCATGTTACAATTTATAACATAGTGTGGCTATATGGACAGAAAACTATCAAATTATCACAATAAATAGTAAATTAGACAAATTAATTAAAATCAAATGATACTAAGTTTCGCAAAAATGTTGTTTTTAGGGTTCCGTACCTAAATTTTAAAAAAGGAACCCTTATGGTTTAATTTTGTCTCTCTCTCTCTCTGTCTGTCTGTCTGACTGTCTGTCACATCGCTAAATATCTCAAAACTACTTATCCTATCGATTTGAAATTTGGAAGAGTTATAAAGAAGGGTAACCTAGATGCATAAAACATGTTTGTGTTTAAAGTCTAGTGAACATGTCAAGTGGGGTATCATATGAATGGGCTTGAGTTGCACATTCTGAAGCAATTTTATTTTTTACGTCGAGGTAGATTTGATTTATGGGAGAAAATGTTAAATAAATGCCGCCCCAATCGTTACCAATAGAATTCTCAGTTTTCAATAAAAAAGAAATTGTGTGGCAACTATAAAATTCAATGCATTATTCCACGATAGAAACGACAAATTTCCCTTCTTTCCCTACAACGGTAGTACGGGGCCACGTAGACGTGACGTCACGCCTGCGTGTGAATCAGTATGGAGCATTTTCAGTGCGCGTCAGCTATGCTGTATGTACTTTCCTTCTCATATTCGTCTATTGTGTTGCTCTAATTGTAGTTGGTACAATACAAACATTTGTTCACAACATCCTATATGTTAATCCAGGCTATAGATTCGTTGTATACCAAGTTTCATCGGTATCCGTTCAGTCGTTTTTGCATGATTGAGTAACAAACATCTAAACATCCGAACATCTAAACTTTCACATTTGTAATATTAGTAGGAAGTGGGATGTTATTCCAACTGGTTATAGACTCTTTGTATAGGTACCAAGTTTCATCATAATACGTTCAGCCGATTTTGCGTTATTGACAACAAACATCTAAACATCGAAGTAGGATTTGTAGGATACAATATAGTAAGTAGGTTTTAACTACATTGACAAATAACTCAAAACATCTAAATACTTGGCTACCCGTGCAAAGCCGGAGTCGATCGCTAGTTTTCCTTGTAAAACTAAAATTAGTCTTATTTCTTAAATAATTATATAAACTTTTCGGGAACAATTATATAAACTTTTCGGGGACAATTATATAAACTTTTTTTTAGAATTGTTGGTAATATAAACAATTAATCTACTCAACGATTTTTTCATCACAGTCGTAGTTTCGTTATATACGAGTATTTAACCCTTCGTATGCCTAAGGGTGGACCCGCGCCAAACAGACCTATTCAATTTTTTCACATCTCAAATTTGTTATCTTGGTTAGACAAATTTGACATCTGCATATGAAGGGCTAATTGATGACATACACAAGGAAACCTCAAAATACTAAACGGCGAAATAGTGCGAAACGAGGGAAACCTCCTTTGAGTACTGAATTAATGATCACACAATAATTGTACCAGTAAGGTAAGCAGTAGGTATAGCATCTAAGTAGTTCTTTTATTTTATTTAAAGATATATTTCAGAGGCATGAAACTTACATGTACTAGTGATCAGAATTTAGACGTCGTATTCTCCACTAGCAATTTGTCAGCGCTACAATTTCAGATTTTTAAATCATATTTCCAGAAATTAACTATACTGACCAAACATATATGTGATGCATTGCTGAATAACCGCTTATGCTATTTAGTACATGTAGAGAAAAAAGAACGAACGGCATGCATAGTGCAGGTACAGACACAGGCAAAATATAGAGCGCCGCATTATGAAATCATTTACCATGTGACAAACTTACTGTCAGAAAGTAGCTAATGCGTTCTGTCAACTAGTAGGCCAGGCAACAAAAAGGTATAGAGGGAAATGCTAGGAACTCAATTTTTTGCTTCGTAACCGTGTTTGGACTAGCGAGGAGGGAGAAACAAAGCAATGAGAAACCGCACTTTTTCCCGCTTTAAAATCTCATTAAATATTTTCATCCTAGCGAAAAAGCTTGTGGAACTTTTTTGTAGATTATGTAATTATATGTTTTTTTTTATACAACGCCTGTGGCAAACAAGCGTACGGACCACCTGATGGTAAGCGGCCACCGCAGCCCACAGACGCCCGCAACTCCAAAGGAGTCACGTGCGCGTTGCCGACCTTTTATAAGATTTGAGGATGCACTGTGTTGACAGTAGAAGGAACACATTTAGGTTCCTCGCTCTCAACACAGTGCATCCTCGGGAGCTCTGGCAACCTTGCTCACCTCCAGGAACACACCACTACATACTTGTATAGTAAATAATGTTATTATGGCTGTGGTCTTCTGCAAGGCGGAGGCTGCTCCAAATTCGAGCAAGATGACATTTTGCTGTGCCCTACCTCTCTTACTTAGTACCTATGTCTAAGAACATTTTACGAGTTTTTATTAAACCTCCCCGGCACAAGGGCTTTTAATATGTTTACCTCCTAACTAGTCCAAACAAAGTTACGAAGTCAAAAATTATGTTCCAAGCATTTCCCTGTATACCTTTTTATGAGCATTCGTTGCCTGGACTATAGTGTCAGAAAGTGACGAATGCCTTTTCCTTTATAGCGTGTTAATAGAATGCGAACGTCACTGGCCAATTGTAACTAGCAATTATTTTAAGAACCATAATAATAACACGGCAAATTAATAATAAAATTCATACGAAAACAACTCAGAACCTTAGTGTGAGTGATAGTCGATATAATTCCGAAGTATTCGCATTGCATGCATAATAATAATAAATAAATACATGACACGACCCGGGGTCTATTTCTCGAAGCTAAAAGTTACAACTTACAAGTGGAAGTCTCGTTTCAATACCTTTTAACTGAAAGATACTTCCACTTGTAAGTTGTAATTTGTAGCTTCAAGAAATGGGCCCCAGTTTCCTTACATGACTTATACATACTTAACATAATAAACGCTTCAGTTCTTGTTACCTCACCGAATGCATATTACAGAAACAAAATTAAGAATCTTATTGGCTAATGGCGAAACATCCGCATCCGCAAAAGCTCCGCATCGATTTTTGTGGGTGCGGCTGTTGTAATCTCTAAGGTTGGCAAGATTGATGTGGAAGTTCGGCGGATGCGGGTGCGAATATCTATTCTGCAGTATCTTTGATGTTAATGTCCGACTAACTTTACAGACCCAGCAATTACCTATGTCAAATTTTCGTAGTCTGTGACAATTGTCAAGTGCCTAAGGGCTGATTTTTAAATGCCCAGATAAAAGCATCTGTCTAACAAATATGAACTCTGTCTTTTCTCTCATATGCCATTAGAAAGTGACAGCGATAATTTTAATTCACGGATAATTATATCTGGCGATGGAAAATTCGGCCCTAAAGACCCTAAAGGGTCCCGCCAATGTGTCATTAGCAAAAAAAGTGGGTGAGAGTAAGGTTCCGCCGCTAAGTTGCTATTGATACATTTGACTGAGCAGGCTAGTCAAGGCATTACTCATTTGTTAGTGTTTATAAGACCAAAACAAAAAAAAAACAAAAAAACACTGACCGTATTTTTTGTTGAAACTCGCCCCGTGACTCAGAAAATCTGTAAAAATGACAATATTGTGTTAAAATAAAAAAAACTTTTAAAACATAAAAGATGTTCAATGATCCGAAAAAGCATAGGTATATAGATAGCTACACTAGCTTCTGCCCGCTACTTTGTAGTCTTTGTACGCGTATAATTGTTGCTTGCATAGATGTTATTATTTTGCATTAGCTATATTACGTGGGTACTGAAAAATTACTTTTTTTTCGGTAGTTTACACCTGACATATTTAGTTGAAAACATTTAAACATCCAAACACCTTAACAAACTTAAGCGTTAATAGGCAACTTATTGAAAATATTCCCAAGTTAACCTATTTTCTTCTCTTAGCCGGAAAAAGTAACAAATAGGTACCACAGCATGCATACTGTTTTTTTTTTGTTCCGGTTTGGCCTGCTAAGCGGCCAATAACAGATATAGGTCATATACGTGTGGACAACCTCCCTCTATCGGCGGGCTCCCTCTATGCGAGTATCCAGCCCCCGCGAACTACTGAAACCATAGGACTATACTACTGACGACTTGGCGCCATCTCTAAATTATTCGTTAAGAAGTCATTGTGTACACCGTTGGTACTATGCCGTCATATTCTAGCATTCTGCCGGCAGGTGGCGCTATAAGCACACTAAATAAAATGTAAAGTTAAATTGTCCCTTATTGACTTACCATTTCGACTCATGGCAACGAAAATATACTTATTTTATACAAATTCAAAGTACAGTAAACCACAAACTATGAAAAAAAAATATTAAAACTTTTATTTAAGTTAAGTTTAGAAACTAAAACTTTAATAATAAGAAATTGAGGGCCGGTCACATGTGCTCACTGTGATCGCAGTGTAGTTTCCTGCTATTGGGTGAACGCCGTTCAGTCGGTAAAGCAGAACGGTATATCATTGGACGAGCATTTGGATGTAGCAAAACAGAGTCAGCGGTAGCACGTGATAAGGCGGTCAAAGCGTTTTGCGCGAAGGCAAATAGATGGCTCTGTGGGCTATTGTTTACAACATCTTCATGACGCGACACTCGCTAATACTACGTTATTACATGTGACATAATTATGATAATAAATAGTAGGTCAGCCAGTGAGAACCGGCATAGCGAGCAGTTTACTCGTACAACTACAGTTTCCTATATTTATGGATTTTAGTCAACTCAAGCACAAGTGTCACTCGATAATCATGATTTACAATGACAAAATCACGGGTGACGGAAGTAAACGTAAAATTTATTATTTTTCAGCAAAAGGCCCATAAATGTAAGCAAAGGCTTTTTATTGTCCCCCTGGTGGTCCTATTAGTAATAGGCTATTTATTACCCTACTAGTGGAGCTACTCCGCCATTGCAGGCAGAAAAATATAGAAATCACTTACCACTGAATATTTACAAATCTACACTAACTACAAAAAAATATATTCACGGCATACTTACTTACAAATGACTGATCCTATAGGTACTTACAACTAAATTTAAAGCTAAAGATGAATTTTAAAATGGATACAACAAAAAGACAACCGAACCGTATCCCGTTTTCCGCGCTTTTTCCTTTTTTTAACGTTAGCGTTACCAAATGGTCTCACTAACAGTGACAGATAAAAAACCCTCTCTTATGATACTGGATGGAATTTTACAGATTTATTAAATACTTATATACCTAGATATAGTACATATATAAATATGTACAAAATGTGTTAGGTACCAAGGTGAAGAAAAATGCTTTGTAATCAAGAAAATATATTTGTAAATGTAAAACAATAGGCAAGAAATAAAATATAAAGTCACCGCCTTTTTGGTAAACCATGTCAAAGTTTTTTACCACCATACGAATACCTATCTGATTACGCTGCTTCTAGTGGGTATGTAGTATATATGTGTATGCAAGTATATGAAAGTAATGTACTTGTACCGTATTGTGTACTTTATTATATGAACTAAATACTACTGTGCGGTTATGCGGTATTGTTGAATCAACAATTTAACACCTACAAACATCATGCTTATCATTTCATAATCCTGAATTTATGAAAATTGTGCTTTCATGTATATTTGCCGACCGGGTTAGTGACACGGGTTAGTGAATCCTGAGGGTATTGAGATATTCTAAAGTAGAATCATGAGCGAAGTGAGGGATTTAAATGATTACGTCCAAGATGGAAATAATTTTGCTACCGAGTGGCACATACTGCTTTTCACAGCTTCCATCAGGAGAAGAGTCATTGTTTCCCTGAAAAACATTTGGACCGACTTCCGGTTATCAAAGTTGAGTTCTGCGACCCCTAAAACTCATTCTAGGCCACCCCACTGGACCAGATACGAATTACAATACAGTCTTTTTTTTAAGTTAAGGCTCGATTTTGCTCGCCATCTTGTTTGCTTACACTTCCGGTACCCGGAACGACTTCTAGTTAACAAAATTGAGTTCAGCCGCCGTCAAAACCCATTCCAGGACAGCCTACTCGACCACATTCGAGTTATAATACAGTTTTTAGGGTTCCGTACCTCAAAAGGAAAAAAACCGAACCCTTTTATGACTGACCCTTATATGGATGACTTTGTTGTCCGACTGTCTGTCTGTCTATCTGTCAAGACCCTTTATCTCGGGAACGTGTAGAGGTATCGAGTTGAAATTAAAACTCAGATCTACAGTCCCTTGAAGCTGTGAAAAAGCCAAACTTCTAAGTTAACGTAAAAAATATATAAGGCCGTTTATGCCGCAAAAAAGTATATTTCAACACTCTCAAGGGAATCAAATTTTATAGATTTACCTAGAACTATGAAATTTGGCAGGTAATATCGTCAAATACTACAAGTACAGGGAAAAATCTGAAAACTATACATTTGTAGTAATGAATTTATACAAAATATCCTACTTATTAATATTATACATACGAAAGTTAGGATGTTTGGATCTTTGGATGTTTGTTACTCAATCACGCAAAAACAGCTGAACGGATTATGATGAAACTCTGTATATATACATAGAGTTTTTAGCCTCAAGAAACTCAGAACCAGGCTCAAGTAAAATGTGTGGAGTTGTTAGAGTGCTTTGTTTAAAGTCACACCAATGACTTGTGAAGTTGGGACTTTAAACAGTATTATTACTATATATATTTTAGTAATAAAATATTGGTAATCCTTGGTATGTTTTTTAGTTTAAAATAATCGGTACCTAACTAGTTCATTGGCTATCAGAAACAATTACAGGTTTTTTTTTCAAAATCACTGCAATTTAGCTCTAGTATAACCCCCTTCACGGAATAGGTCGAATTACTAAATACAAGTTTGTAATTTAATCACCTTTGCATGTATTTTTGTTTTGTAAACTCCGCTCTGTGTTCGGAACCCTCGGTGCGCGAATCAGACACCCGCTTGACCGGTTTTTTTAAGCTTAGATTCCATTTTGGCCGCCATCTTGCTTACATCCACTTCCGGTACCCGAACCTACTTCTGGTTACCATAATCCACCATAATCGAGTTCAGCGACTCCCAAAAGCGAGTCTACGACGCCTGACACGACCAGATTCGATTTACAATATGGATTCTTCAGGTTTTTTCGCCACTTTGACCGCCACCTTGAATTTCATTTTATTGAATTTTAGTCTTGGCGACATTCAGAATCGGATTCAACAGGATTTTTTACTTCGGAAAAATCATGTTGCCAAAATCTCTCACAAAATGCCTCTGATATGCAAAAGGACAGCGATTTTTAGAAATAACGGGTCTTTTAGATAGTAAATTGACCTGGAAAAATTAAATTGACACTTTATGTAAGAAACTAAATAAATATTCATATAGTATATCATCATAGTAAAAAAGTTAACCAATCTGCAGTCTTGACATCTTATCATGCCTATGTCACATCTGCACTAAGGTACGGAATAATATTTTGGGGCAACTCTACAGATAGAGACCTAGTCTTCAAAGGTCAGATAAAATGTATCAGATCCGTCTGTGGCCTAAACCCCTACAAATCATGTAAACTGACATTTCCATCACTCTATATTTTTGAAACAGCAATGTATGTTAAACACAACAGTAACCAGTTCTCGAGTTTTAATAGTGTTCGTATGCAGGGTAAGATAAACTATGGACCATACAAAACTGCCCTACTTTCGAAAAGCATATTTGGAATGGCGCCTAGAATTTTTAACAAATTGCCAACTGTTATCTTGAAACTCCATGACCCTCATTTATTTAAAAAATCATTGTTTAAATTTCTAGCTACCAAAGCATACTATTCCATACAAGAATATTTAAATGATCCTAACATAACATAAGCGTATAATAGCATAATTAACGATTTTATATTTAGTGTGTAAGTATGCATGCTGCATGGTATTTTGTGGCTATTTGTACGCCTTAACAGGCAAGATATAGTGATACAATCCGTAAACTGAAACACCGATGTACATACCTATGTTTAACAAATAAAATATTTTGTATTTTGTGTTTTTGTATTTTTCTTCTATATTTAATGTTCTATATTTAAATCTCATTTAACATGTTTATCAATTATTTCTTTATCTTCTATTCAACTTTTATACACAAGCGACGCTAAAATCCAAAAGAAACTAATTTAAATTAGTTTTTTCTTATATTGAGTAATAGTCATGTAAATCAGTTGAAAATAATTAAATACAATATTTTTTGTTTGGTTTTCAATGACTTCAATTCTTGGTTACATGGCTTTTGAAATATTTTACAGAAGAAATACAATACGTTAGATTTACTGCCGCTACTATATTGGCCGATGATATTGACACAGCGTTTCGTCGGTTCCTCAATATTTTGATAAGAATGTTCCCACGTCAGTGAAATCTCATCGGAATGTGTGAAACCTACATCGTTGAGGTGTTTTACATGTCACATGTGGTCAGCGTCGTATTATGATCTACTATATCTGATTAGTGGTTTCCGAGATGCTACTATAGAAAATACCGAAATCGTGCGTACGTCGCTGAATATTCGCAAAAGATGATATTCGCTAAAGTGTTTGAGTTCCCTCAATTCCTCCATGAACCCCAAATTTGAGTGACTTGCACCAGATTTGTAAGGGACCACCTCGAGACAGACCTAGCTTTACTTTCAAACAAAAAAGGATTATGAAAATCGGACATCGCGGAAAAAAAATTGACGATCATCCTACTAATTCCTACTAATATTGTAATATTATAAATGCGAATGAAGTATTTGTTGACTCAACTCAATCCACGCTAAAACGACTTAAGGGATTATGACGAAACTTAGTGTACAAAGGGGTAGCCTGGATTAACATAATAGAATACTTTGAGTCCCAAAAATCATCTCTCTAAGGCATAAAATATTAGAGAGTGGAAGTTTACGCGGACGAAATCGCAGGAAAAAGCCATTAAATAAAAATATAAAATAAACCAAACATAAAGACTAATTGAGAACCTCCTTCCTTCTATTAAAATCCGTAAAAAAGGCCCATAACAGACCCCACATCGCGCAGGCACGCATCAATAAGCTATTGAGTTGAGAGTCAGGGATAAGGCACTATTAGGTATCCGACACCGGCAGCCGGCTATTAGCTCGTGTCAATATACTCGTACGTATGCAGAGCATTATGACACTGTTTACACAATTAGTAAGGTATTGTATTATTAACGGATCAGTACAATGAGTTAATGAGTTTGGTAAAGTATCGAAAGGTTCAAGGTATGTTGATGGTTTTTTTTCTCTTCTGCATGATTATAGACCTAGTTCCTGTTCGACTTATAAGCCTTAAATTTAGGAAACAAAGGATTCAACGTTATTAAATTTCTACATGGTGAACGAATGTGCCAGGTATTGTTGTTCCGATCTTATAATTAGGTACCATGCACCAAAGGTTGAAGAAATGGTTGATCTGAAAACTTTTGGCTGTTATTTAGGGTTCCGTACCTCAATAGGAAAAAATGGAACTCTTATAGTATCACTTTATCGTCCGTCTGTCTTTCTGTCTGTCAAGAATCATTATGTCGGGAACGCGTGGAGATATCGAGTTGAAATTAACAGCATCTAAAGTCCCTTGAAGCTATGAAAAAAATCAAACATCTAAGTTGACGTAACAAAAAGATACCTACATATTGGGACGAACGGCCTATGCCGCAAAACACGTATATTTCGACACTCAATCTGAAAACTATACATTTGTAATTAAATCACAAGAAATATAGTCTTTATTTCAGGTTCGTAGTTAACACCTATAAATTTGTATGAAACCCTCGGCGGGCGAGTTCGACTCGCACTTTCTAGTTTTCTTTTTACATATTATGAACCGTAACTCCGCACGACTTAACGGAGTTCGCGTTTGTATGATGAGTCAGATTTAGTTGACTTCTGGTGACCAGCAAGTGCAAAGCTTAACGTTTGAAAAATCCTAACAGTTTATGTTTATGTTATTTTCATCCGATCTTTAACCACTTTGGCGAATACCCGATTTCAACCAGTTACAGTGGCATATCAAATAGGCCAAAATGTGAAAATATTACGGCTCTTCTATTTTTGACGGGACTTAGATTTTCCATAGGTAAATAACCACGTTTTTTTTTCATTGCCCTTTCTTAGTCAATGTCTCAACTTGCATAGGTGTTTTGTTTCGGCATCGGATCCCGCGGACTGGCGACGGGCGTCGAGATCTCCTTTCCAACGGCTTCGAGTTCTCTCCAATTTTCAAATTACAAAACTACATTTCATCCAAGTATTATATCTGATCGGGTACCTACTCTCATCCTAATTACGATCAAGCGGCGAAAGAATTAAATAATTACTCGTATTTAAAAACAGAAGATTTTCTGCGTAGCAAAACCGATGTTCGACTGCCAGCTAGAAAATTCAAATTAAGCCGCATAACACGCCTCGTGCTGATTCATGTCTAGGACGATCGTTTATAGATATCCACAACTCGGAGGGGTGTGAGACACGAGTTTAGCTGAAGTGGCAAGAGGAAAAACCTAGTTATTCCAAGTGGATAAAAAAAGCCGCGCACTATTCTACAATAGGGATAATGACTCTTGTTATAATTTATAACATACTGTGGCTACATGGATAGAAAACCATCCAATTAACACAATTTTTTTTTCTATTCCGGTACTTTTATCTGTCAATTATATGGTCCCGCAAACGAATATAAAAACATGTCTTATGCAATTTCAAAAAAGTTTATCTAGTCTATTCTTCATAAAGATTATGTGATATAATGCAACTGGTAACAGAGGTGCCCTGTGAACCCAACAAATAAAAAAAACACTAAATTTACAACGATAATCGAAACTGCCAACTTAATAAACAACTGAATTCATATGGTTTGCAACAATAACAAAAATAAAATAATTACTGCCAACATAAGGAAAAACGCAAGTCAGTAAATGACAGTTGAAAAAAATTACCGTGTCTATGATTACGTTCTGTGGACTGTCATTTGTCAATAATTTCTAACACTAGCAATAAGATAATTAGTTAATTGATTACTAACAGCTATTGTACCTATGAGTCTTTGTGATACTTGAAATAAAAGATTATTATTATTATTATTATTATTTGTCACTATCCAACTTACGGCTCTTTTTTATGCTGTATTGCTGTGTTTGTTTAGCATTCTTGGAATAGTTGTGGCATATTTAGCATTCTTATAAGAGTTTGGAGTGGAAAATAGTAATGGATGATGACGACAACTTTCTTTCGACAACAGAAGAAATAACGGCGGCGGCACAATCAGTTACTGAGAACTTGTGGCCTGCAAAATGGCGGCGTCAGTATGTTTAATTTTGTGGTTTATTATTTAATCCCTAGTCGTAGAAAAAGTAATGTATGCAACGTTGTATAAGTAGGTCAGAAAAGGCTCATGGCGTCTTTACTAACAATTTTCGGCTTTGCCTCAAATTGTTACACACGCCACTCACCTTTTTTGAACCCTGTTACAACTATTGCATAAAATACTATATTGTTAGCATTAAAATGCTGACAACATCACCTCGCCCGCCATGGGACCCCTTCCCCTCTTCCTCGGGCAGCGAGAACCAGACCGCGGCCTATTTGGCCGAGAGACGTGCGCTAGCTAACACATACCATTTTTGCCATACATATTTTAGCCAAACATAATTGTCGATTTATCCATTTGTAAAATTATATTAAATTTGTATTTGTTTTGCTCAATATTTTATTAAATCACCGTAAAATATTCGTTCTTTCCCGAATATATATCAATATACTATATTAGACAAATTATTTAAAATCTTAATAAGATATGGTGAGACTATGAAGATTCGGAAAAACGTTGTTTTTAGGGCTCCGTACCAAAATGGTAAAAAAAGGAAGTGTCACTTTGTCTGTCTGTCTGTCACATCGCTAAATATCTCAAGAACTACTTATGCTATCAATATGAATATAACTTTTTAAATATTTTTTTTTATTTTCTGTAAAAAAATACAGATGGTGTGAATCAGCATGGGGCGTTTACAATGCTCGTTAGCTATGTTGTACTTTGTTTCTCATTTTCGTCGTTTGTGTTGAATTGTAGTTGACCCGGTACAAACATTTGATCGTCTCTAAAAACTGGTTTGAATGGCATTTTTTTTTTGTCATCATGCCTATTGCCACACTAGTCAAACCGGAGGCTATATTACAGCCGAGATATTTTTAATACAGGTGCGTAGCGTAGGTTTTTGCTTTCATGGCTAATACAGTTAGGTATATGCAATGATATAAATCCATAATAATATTATAAATGCGAAAGTGTATCTGTCTGTCTGTCTGTTACCTTTTCACGCTTAAACCGCTGAACCGATTGAAATGAAATTGGTATGTAGGTAGTTTGAGTCTCGAAGAGAGAAATAGGATAGTTTTTATCCCGAAAATCATCCCTTAACGGGGTGGAAGTTTGTATGGAAGTGCGATAACTAAGGTAAGCGGCTACAGTAAATTAATAGCAATGACATTCTAACGCGATGAACGAGTTCTATGCGGACGAAGTCGCGGGCAAAAGCTAGTATTCTATACAATTGCTGGACTAATTATTTCCGGATCACCTATCATGTGATAAATGTGATAATGCCACGTCGCCTCAGATTTGTATAATCTAGCTCTAGCGCAATGCGCAAGCAAAGTAATGTCGCATGTAATAATCAAGTCATCACAATTATTTCTTAATCTACACCTATTGTTATCGATGTTGATAAGAATTCGCAAGAGAACTTGAAAAATCTGACTTGTGGCGTAGTTTTCCTAAAATCAGTTGGACACTGGTTAGTTATCTCTAGGCAGCTATTGCGTTAGCGACGAGCATGCTTGTTGTTATCATTATATCACTTGAGAAGCGTAAGCGGTTGCTCTGTTATCGCTACTTATGCCATTATCGGCTCGGGCACATGGCTTGGAGTCGCGCCGTAATTAAATCAAATTATTTGGCAAAATTATAACACTTCGGTTTTGATATAGATTGTATTCCAAATATTCATATATTTATTTTAAACGCCTACACGCCGATAATTCGGTTATTATTCGGTATTCGGCATATTGGGCATGTTTTTGAATGTTCGGTATTCGGCCGAATTATTCGGTTCAGCTGCCTAATATTTACCCAATAATTTTGAGAGGGTTAAAAGAGTGTATGGTAGTTACTGCTTCGTGAAATTAATACTTGACCCATTATTAACAGTGATTTAACTTATTTTTTGTCAATATTTCGCTTTCATAATGAAAAAAAAATTTACCATTCAATTAGTCTGTTTTACAAAAATAGATGAAGGAATTACGTTAAACCGAATAATTCGGCCGAATATTCGGTTCGGCAACAACTGGACTTAATATTCGACCGATTGTATTCGGTCAAACTCATATTCGGCGCATCTCTATTTTTGTATATATTACGCGAGGCCGATTTTTGTACGTCCCATCAGATCTACAGTTATGGTCCGATTTTAATAAATGATATGACATTAGATTCGTCTCATGCTGGAGAGTTGCATGAAACTCTTATTTTTTCATATTTATGGAGGAAAAGTACTAATGAATGGATTTTAAAAAACTACTACGCCATGTGACTCCTGTTTTTAATTGACATAACACATTAAAAAAATAAACGATAACTGAACACAAACCTGTAGTAAGTTCTTCAACATGAGAAAATATACGTTTTGAGTCGGCGACATATATCCACAACCCCAAGAAAATTAACAAAATACAAAATAAACCATCATTTTACAATGTTTACATGAATGACAGACGTATTTTAATTTGTATCGTCATTTAGTTGAACGTCAACAATTAATTATTTTACAGTACCTACTAAATTGTCTTGATCTTTTTACTTCAAAAAAAAATTATATGCAAACTCATTTTCGCATATTCTAAATTTTTCATAGAAATGAGAGCAAGAGGAATAGTAACCCCGTCTATTCGTCTTTGAGAATTTACCCCCACTTCACCGCCAGCAGCGTTTCCCCTGATCGCGGTAACACGGTAGCCAATTTCACATAATTACATGGGTGAAAATCAAGTTTTACAATATTGAGAACATAATTACTATTTTCCTACGAGTAATTTTCGTTACGAAATGGTGTCAATTAAAATGTAAACCTCATTAGGTCCTTAAGTTAATTTTCACCCCTATGTCTCGAAGCGTGGGGTCCCAACGCCGAGAACAAGGTTCGCATGTTATTGTTATTTAATTGAAACTACACTCGAGAGCAAATAAATAGTGTGTGCATTGTGCAACTGTCAACTGTCTGTGCCGTGGAGGGAAATTTGATAGGTCTTAATGTCAAAAAATTCTTATAATTTAATTATTTGATGTAAGGATTTTTAGGTTGGTTTAAGAAAAAAATCATTCAAGAACGTTTAAGATTCATTGGTTACAGGATGTTTCTCATCGTTAAAGTTAATCGATGTCCTTACCGGTCCGAACGTTAAGTGGAAGTGAAGGAAATCAGAGTGCAATCTAAACTTATTGTTGTCTCCAGTTTACTCTATCCTCCTAAGACCCCGCGTCCTATATAAAGGACAAAATATGGTCAACGGAAAATAAGTTAAATTTTGAAGTGACAGAGTTGCATTTGTTTTGGTTTGATTGATTTGAAATAAAATAAAATTCAAATTTGTAATCGGAACTGTTAGGTTCAAATTCGATTTTATTTTTGTTTGTATGGTGGGTCTCAGGAGGTTATACCTGGATCCCTAACTGTTAAAATAGTTAAAGTCAGAAATAATCAGTCACGAGTCTTTAACAATCCGGGCCCGGTAAGGACAAATTTAGGAACGGAATCACCCTACAGTTATTCTAAGCCACGGGTAGGATGATCATTATTTTTAATAATATTTATTTAAGAAATAAGAAACATTTGTTTTTGGTAACTACTAGCTGACCACGATTTCCATCGATTACTGAATTAGATATATTGGTTCCTGATCACCGATTAAAAATCATTGTGTATCATATGGTACTACATAACAAAAACAAACAAGTGCAAGTTTATAAAAAAACAGTCAGCTTGTAGCTGCCAGTGTACAATAAATAATAATAGTAATATATACTATCAACGAAAATTGTTTTGTACGCGTCAGGCCAAAGGTTTTTGCGTTATCGCTATAAAACTGCCTATCCCAAACAAAAGGGCATAAGTGCCATGTGGCGATTTTGTATGTGAGGACTTAAATAGCCCTATATGCAGATTCTGGCTGCACCGGGATGCAAACCGAATATAAATGAATTAAATTTATTTTTCAATTTTAATATCGACATCGCACTTTTATTTATTTTATGTTTAGCTGTCTACTTGTCTAGTTTTATATTACTAAGTAATTAATGTAACTGTGATTCAGGTACTTGCCTGAACTAAGCAGCTATTATTATTATTATGTTTATTTCTTTGTGCTCTTAAGTTCTTAGTGTTTTTAAAATGGTATTTTTGAGTAAATAGTCATTGACAAGTCATGTTTAAAACTGTATAACATATTTATCTCTTTCCTATTTTAAAACGCAAACAAGCTAAATCAAGTTATTGTTATCTTAAGATATGGCACTCAAGGTCTTTTAAATAACATAATATGTAATATCATAATTACTGCATTTGGCTGTTTGTTGCCTAAGGGCTAATTTTCAATCCCCAGATAAAATTATATGTGATATAAATATGAGCTCTGTTTTTTTCTTTCACATGACATAGAAAGTGACAGCCATAATTTTAACTGGCGGATTTTTTTTTCTGGCCATTGAAATATCGACTCTAAATAATATTTTTTTAAAGTTGCCGCCTTTATGGACCCCGCAAGTTCGGACAGCCTGAGGTTAGGTATCGCTCCCGCAACAACGCAAACAACGCTTTTTGAGACCTATAGCACTAATATCTGAGGCTGGGTTTTATATAAAGATTTGTTATACAGATCAAATTTTGGTAACCCACTAATTGTTTTGACATAACTTACCGACATAGGTACTAACGGATCTTTATAAAACCGAGCCTTAATAGACTCATTTAGCCTGACTTTTAACCACAGCCACGCACAAGCATAGCTACCTATATACCCTCTAAAGTTGAGTACAGAAGTGCCATTTTAAAGTGACGACTATTTCGCTACCTTATCTAATGTTATCAAGTATTGTGTGACCCGCTAGACCCTTCCACTGCGTTGACTTTTAAAATCGCCTCTACTTCCTGAAGACTGTCTTCCTGCCTTTTTTTGAACCAAAGATTTCCTTTGGATGAATTAATCCTTGCGTGTTCCTAACATGTTACCAGTTAAGATGGACCCACGCAGATTTTTGATGCTTTTTCAGCCCCGACGATGTCTGAGGTTATAACTGTTTAAGTTTAGGTACTTTTTACAATTTGGTATATTATTGATCGCTTACTTTCAAAGCCTTCAATAATCACATTTTTACCAGACCGCACGAAAACATTCATCTCAATCCACGTTATACCACCTCAGTAAGTCAGCCGAGAATTATCTGAAAAACACCTAGAAATGAGGTTAATTGCTATGCCCGAAAGGCTACTAATTGTAATTTGACACCAATGTAAACACATGTGAAGAATGAATTGAATATTTCGCTAAAAAAAATAATAACAAACCTTCCGTAATACCTACACTTACTAATAGGTACCGGTTTGTTATTATTTTTTTATTTCCACAATTGGTGTCGTATTAATCTTAGTTTGATTATCTTTCTAGACAAACCGACCAGAAGTGAAAAGCGGGACATATGTAGACTTGCAAGAATCCTCAAATTTAACAGTATTTTCCACAATTACATAAATTACTTAATATTACAACTAAGTTTATATCATTACTTTAATCGTGTGTGGTCTTTGATAGGGTAAAAGCCTCCGCCATCTTATACCATGTTAAAGACATTTTATACCCATAAGAACGCAATAGTTCACTTACATGAGATAACAAAAATTAGTACAATGTAACATAGCCCAACACATTTTAACAAATATTATCGTATATATACGTTTTTAACCTAGTTACAAACATATTTTCTGGTTCACATTCCTTTATAACTATCTTAAGGTAGATTGTTAAATATCATACCCAGTTAATTTGTGCCTAAATAACTTATTGGTGTTTCTTAATTTTCTTTTTACAAAATACTAATTCCGGGAATATTTTCTGTAATAGTATCTTATTTACAAGTATGCAAGTTGAATACGAATATATGTAAAGTTGTTTAACATTGAATAGTTTTGTTTTTTTTGTATAGTAATTTAGTGTTTGTTAGATATTTGAACAATGATTTGATTCATTTATTTTGTGATGACTATGCATTTTTATATGGGTTTAGCTACATGGCCCCACAGATCGATTAAGTATTCTAAATGAGGTTTAACTAGCAAGCTATATTGTATGTCATTAATCGCGCTTTTTGATATATAGCCAGCACAAATTCTTAAAGCATCAGCCGGAGTTCGCCCGCAGACAGAAACTTACAAAATCATTGAAAAAAAATTGTTTCTTAAGTAATTTCCTAAACCTACCTTGACAATAAATTCTATATAATTATCGAACGTGCTCACAAAATTTCACGAGAATTGGCTGAGAAATGCAACCTATAGAGGATAACAACCGGACGTACGATAGCATTCTTGTCGAAGCTGAAGCAGAGACCTTCATTTCACTAGGTCAAAAAGACAAGTATCGTCGGTATATATGGTAACTATAGTTGTGCCAAAATTCACATAAAAACAGAAGAGCGGAAGTCCCAAGATGGATCACTGTGGTATATAATTTCTGGATGCAATCTTAATTCTAGTTCCCTACTGAGTAAAATAAAACTTACCACAATCCCGCAATAGAGAATATGCATAATTTTTATATAATGCCATTCGAACCAGTTTATAGAGAGGAACAAACATGTATATGGAACAACTACAATTAGATTAACACAAAAGACAAAAATGGGTTTCGAAATACAGCATAATAAACCGAGCCCTGAAAACGTCCCATACTAATTGAGCATATATTTACGTCACTTACTATGCGCCCGTATTACCATTGTATGGAAAACGAGTAATTTGCCGTGTCGTGAAATAATCCTGATGGTAGTTTTTAATTTACTTTTACTCAATATTTTTTTTTATTATTAGAACATACGAATCCTGATGGTGGTTTTTTTTTTAATTTACTTTTAGTCAATATAAAAGAATACATTATTTTTCAAAACTTTTCAAGTGTCATATCTTTTTAAGATTTTGAGCATAGGTATTTATTAATTTACTGTTTTTTGTCATAATTTGATAGTATACTATTTCATATAGTGACATCTTAAAATTAATTCCTCGTGCATATTCTCTATTATCGAGATCCCGCGGGATACAGAATCTTCAATCCCTAAAATTCAAGGATCGAATTATCGTGCGGAATTGCATTCCCAGTAGTTGACGGTACTAAGGGCCCATGGGGATATTTTCTTTTTTAAAAACGCATGAGCGCAGAGCTTTGTCTACAGTTTATACTGATTTCCTGGCGGGTTTGTCAAATGTAGACAGCGGTACGAAGTGTGCGAAGGGGTGCAGGGTGTAGGGCGGCGGCGCGGCAGCCCGAGCGTCGCCGCCGCGGCGGCCGCGCTAGACGCCGCGACGCCGGCACTGCCGACACAACATGTCGTCTACCTACGACTTATTACTAAATCAAACTTGCCAACCACTGCCGAGCGGTAAGTTAAAACTTGATTATTCATTTGGTTCGTACGAATATGGTGACCCATTTTCCAATCTCGGTAGGTTAACCCTTGTTAATAATATTGATGTGCACAAATATTTGTAGTTGACTCTCGTTTCTTTAATTTATACTTAGGCCGCGTTTTATAAGGATCCGTTAGACCAAATGTCTGATCAAGTTTCAGTAACTTAGTACATTTTTTGACATAACGAACCGTATAACACCGAATCTTAGTATTAATGAATATTAATAGTAAGTAAGTATGAATTAATTTATATAAGTACGAATATATAAATGGACGACTACGGCCAGGGTAAGCGGCTAAGCTTGCCGCAGCGTTATTTCCCGATCAGCAGACTGAAGCTTAACACTTTCAGTACTAGTGGCTCTGTGAGATGCAGACCTCCCGAGTGTTCTTTTTTTCCAAAATCTAACATGACTATAAAGTGCCATATAATTATCGAATCTGCTAACAAAATTTCTAGTGATGCGCGACTTTGAATGATACTAATTCGATTAGTCGATTATTGTAATCATTCGAATAAGTTGACTAATGTCATAATCATTCGACTAATATTAGTAATACTGCAATCGCCGCTCGCCCGAGTCGAACGGACATAGTAACTAATGTCCACAACACAACTAACCTAACTAACTCCCGGTCAAGTCGAATAAGAGCCGACGAAGACGGCACGACCATTAGTAAGTCTAAGAGTGGTTACAACCACCAAAAATAATTACTTCTTTTTATTGAATGTGGGGTTTCCCGGGACTTACTGTATTATTCTAGAGGCTTAATACATTTCTCTTTACTTATAAATCTTGTTATATTGCATATTATTTGTTTAATTACCTTTAAATAACAATCAGTCATTAAAAATATAATATGGATCAAATTGAATCAAAAGGATTCCGACATTTGATAGTTTTTAGTTGACTTAGACAGAATTATACACCTTTCTTCCATGAGAGGGGACCTGTGTCCAGCATTAGGGCGTATATAGATTGGTGATGAGACAGATATCAAATGTCGGAATCCTTTTGATTCAATTTGATCCATATTATATTTTTACTTACTGATTGTTATTTCAAGGTAATTAAACAAATAATATGCAATATATTTTATTTTTATTTTTTATATAACAAGATTTATAAGTAAAGCGAAATGTATTAAGCCTCTAGAATAATACAGTAAATCCCGGGAAATTCCGCATTCATTAAAAAGAAATAATTATTTTTGGTGCTTGTAACCACTCTTAGTTACGTCCTCCCGCGAAGTTTAGGTAAATAGGCACTACCTATTCCGAGCTCTGACCATTACCGAGTCGCGCCGAACAACGGTCCACTGTAGGCGGGGCTCTACGTTTATAGTGATTTTACGAAGCGGAGGTTTCGCTTACGGTGGTCATTCATTCGGATTCTTGGAATGGTAATAGTATAGTAGGGGCGAGCGGAGATTAGTAACTAATATTAGTAGTTATCATTCGATTATCAGGATTAGTATATTACTAATTTCCAATTCGAATATTGACATTAGTAATCGCTAATCATTTGAATAGGCAAATCATTCGAAGACGCACGTCACTAGTTGAGATATGCGACCTGTAAAGGAGATACGAAATTATTGACAATAAATGTGTTGATTTTCTTAAACTGACTGGAAAAAAATATCTATATAATTAACCAACCTCCTCACAATATTTCACGAGAATCGGTTAAAAAGTGCGACCTGTAGAAGAAGAACAACCGGAAATCGGTCTACAAATCTTTATAACTACTTACTTAGGAGTCTTAGGACTTGTGTAACCCCAAGAAATTTGCTACTATTATTGGTGTACCCCTTGCTGGTGCTTCAGACGTAACGAGCTAGTGCGTAACTTATGGTCATAAAACACTCCTAAAAAGAAAACCTACTGGGAACTATCGACCTACAACATAAGTATTTGGTCGCCTCACTTTTGAAATCCCATATTCGGCTTATAAAAAATGAAATATTAGCTACTTAGGTACTTTGTTTAAATGTCAGTTCTTTGAACATAACGCATGTGCCTTCTTGTCCAAACTTGTCTGAACTGTCTGCTACTTATGTTATATTAATGTCACTGATCAGTAGCGTAACGCCTTAATTGTATATATAACGACTAGCGGCCGCCCACGACTTCGTCCGCGAAGATTTTAGATGGTAACAAAGATGCAAATGAGGTTTATTTGTTTCTGTCAGTTGTCTGATTCTATTAATCTTGTGTGAAAAATTATACAAAAGAAAAAATAAATGTCCGCTATCTTGGATTTGTAAATGGATGTCATTTTCATAATCGACACCCCGAGGAACCACAAAGATGACACCCGGGTCATTCTACTTTTTCATGACCAGTTTTCTATTACAAAAAAAATCTATGATACGTATTGAATTAGTGTATAAATAGGATTTCGAAATATTAACTGAACCTAATAAAAGGAATTGATGGTAAAAATACTTAAATATTAACATATTGCTCTAGAAGGTGAGTAACACAGTGGCAAAAACAATTTTTTCATACAAATGGTGAGACATCTAATGACCACTGAGTTACTCGATTTATGGATATTAGCTGTGGCTCGTTAATTACCAAAACTATTGGAAGTGATACTGCAATTAAACCTCTTTCTAAATAACAATACAAAAATATAAAGTGCCTGAAAATTATGTAAATGAAAAAGTAAAATGGCCCACCCATATCGATATTTAAGAAAAATAAATGTCCGCCATCTTGAATTTGAAAATGCATGTTATTTTCGTAATCCACACCCAGAGGAACCTCGAAGATGATACTTATGTCGATTTTTTACGAAAAGTAAAGATTTGCTCCCGGCACAAACTTGGAACCCCCTTTTTACCCCATTAGAGGAACAATTAAAAAAAACTCTGAAACATGTTTTGTTGTATTCAAAGAGAGAGTCTGTATACGAAGTTTTAAATCTTGCACTTCAAAAAAGATTTGCTCCCCGTAAAAACCTTGGACCCCCTTTTCACTTTATGACAGAGGTGATGATTAAAAGGTGTCAAACATTGGGTAATACAGTAATAAGATGTCGAGCTCTGGGATGTTTACCTTACAAAATTAAAGGAATAGTAGCAATATCCCAGTGATAACAAAGCGAAAGGACTATTGGGAATATGTAAACGCCATTTTATATAGCTTCATATTTGGCATGTCGGAGTTCCAAAACAGGGTCGCGTCACTAAGCGGAAGGCGGTATCGATCGCACCGTACTTGCTGATTGGCGGGTACCGATCCTATTCCTACACTTAAAGGAAGTCTATTTTAGGCGACCGTATCCCTCACAATTTTGTCTCACTCGCTCCCTAATGTTAGGTCAATAAGCTGTGCTCTTCACACGTCTCTACCCTTTAGTTCCATCTCCTAGTCAAACTTAGTAGCTGGTTTTCAAATAGGAGAAATAATCCCAATTCAAAGCTGGCTATCAAATGGGACTGAATCCTTTAGTCCCATCTCGAAATGGGAAATGTGGCTTCCCGTCTCGTAGCCTGTTATGAAATGGGAACGACTTTCCCATCTCGTAGCCGGATTCTCGGACACCGCGATTTAATTTTTAGGTAAGATATGCTACTGGCAACATCGCCGGGAATTTTGCCCGCGTTGGCTGCAATATGCTCTTATATAGTAGGCCGCGTGCCGAGGTTTTTGCTTAGGGTTTCTATCGGTATACACGAGTGTATACCAATACATTTTAAAGGGATAATGCACAACTGCCCAATTCCTATTACTACAAGATAACGAGCGGGACCAAGAGTAATAGTGGAAGATTTCGTTTAAGAAAAATGTATCAGAATTTCCAACGTCGCGGCGGAATGCTTGGCTGCAGAGAGCCCTTGAGGCTCGAACCGACGGCGCAATTGTTTTGTCTGCCTTTCTCCACTTTGCATTAACATATACATAGATATATGGCAAACATCCCATTTTACACCTGGTTGATACATAAACACCTTTATAGTAATATGACACAAACATAATACCGACAACCACCAATTGGGTCACTGTCGACCACTGTGACGTTTACCTCATAGTAAATTAACATTCATCTTCTACTTAACTTTTCAAATATTGTGATATTTTTTTTCGGGAATAGTACATTCCATCAGAGGCCGGGAAAATGAGGCCGTGAATCCGTTTTCACGACGAGGCATGTATAGTGTTTTTCTCAAACATACAATGAAATAAAAAAATGCTCCAAAGAACAATATTTTATTAATTGACAAAAGACAAATTAATACAAGTAAATAAGCGAATTTCACGTGCAAACGTTAACGAAAATGATTGGATATTTTCACTTGTAAATATTTTTGTTTTTTTTTTGCTGTTTATCCATCCGATTGACGTTTAAGCCATGCAATCAGTTTACCATAACTTTTTATATTTATGTCATGTTTCAATTGCAATGTTGCTTTGATCATTGAGTACAATGACCACAAAGTTGACACCTTTTTTGTTGTACTTTCTTCTTGAAAATAGGCTAATAATACATTTTCCGAGAAGTTCACTGACTTTTTTTCTAATTTCCAGCTCATGAAATTATCATGCGGTCATGTACCGCTCTTTGGATTTCGGCGGGAGTAAGTTACTCATGGTTAATTCCGCCTACGCTCATAATTCCGCGGGGTACCGTCCAAAACCATTTCTTAGCCAGTATTTTCGTCTGAAGAAATCGTTTTCAGTATTTTCAATGAAACTTGCAAAATCACAACAAACAATGAAATCGAAATGTAATATTATTTTTTTTATTTTCCCACCAAAAAGTTTTGTTTTTAATTATCTATGACAGACATGTAGTGCATCGTTCGAGTAGTAACTTTTAAGGATATTATACACGAACTGAAACTCAAAAGAAGCAGTTATATGGTGACTAAATTAGTTTGTATCGTTAAAAAATATTGTTTTGGATTTCTGGTTATACATAATTATAGACAATATTCATAAGAATCATAACCTATCGTATTCATTTCGTAACATAGAGATTAAGATTCTTTATTTCAGCTCCTGTGTAACAGCCCTTACTGCCGATATTTTAGTCTAACAACCAACCTTTAAAAACAAAACCTGCTTTTTGTCAGCTGTAGACCTTGTTAACGAAACAAAAAAGAAATTAGCTTTGCAGGCGTAGGCCTGAAAAGCAGTATGAACTCCCTTTACAGTCTTCTCGAGTTGTTGCGCCCAAAAAGCGATACTTCCAAGCCTATATTATAAGGAACGTAAAGATAATATTTCATTGCATGTTTGAGAAAAGGTAGTTTTTTTCAGATTTTTTCACTTTTGAATACTTTTAAATTTTAAACCCATATTCGGAGATAAAGGTTTTGTAGAAAAATTGCCATGGCATAAGGTACGGTATACGGCACGTTACGTTAAATCAATAAGAATGGGTAATTACTTTATAATTTGTGAACAAACATACACCTCACTGAAAATAGTGGGCCGGCGGGTAAGAAGGGCCGGCGTGCTGTAGGCATCGGTAGCAGACGTTAATGTAAGAACGTTTCACGTGAAGATACTAGAAAGTCTGACAATTATAGAAATTATTCATTAAGTATAAGCTAAAACTTTAATTATATACGTCTTTGGAAGAACAATGTTTTTACAATAGACAACACATAAACAAGCGTCTACTACTTCAAATATTGGCCTATTACCTGAACTTACCTGTGCATCGTAGACAACCATCATAAGAGGCCTAACACCGTTGTACCTTGTCGCTTTAACGTCATGTTTAAACTGTCGTACTAAATTTCCAACGGGTGAAAGCGACAAGATACCAGTGTTCTGTAGCACTACCGTGAGTTTACTGTGACCGTACTTGTTAGCGACTGCGTAAAGGATTTGTATGGGCAAAAGTACAGTACCTCCGGCCGTCACTCATAGAATTAAGGATCGATAGATTTGTAATTGTAGTTAGGCACGTCACTCCTGGAGAGTTAATAAAAAAGTTTGAATGTAATTATTATTAAATCTAAAATCGGCGTCATGGTTCCTAAGAACAGATATCGCTATCTCTCATAGTTTCCGACTTCTCCATACTAACCCATTTGGATTGTACACCCGGTATAGTCCCTATTCGTCCCGGTACCGCCGCACACCGGGTAGAGTCAATCCGACCCAGGTCAGGCCTAGCTGTTTCTTGCTGGACTCTTCTCAGCTAGGCTAGGTTTAGTGAACCAGCGACAAAACTCCCAGTAGCTCGATTCCACTCACACCTCAGATTCGGTTGAAACCGCTCAACCAATCTCACTGGAGCGCAAACTCTTATAGTATTCCAGTGTTCCTAACCACACGCGTCGTCGTGTCGAAGGTTTTCCCCTGGATTTTCTCCAGGCTGCTCTCCAACCGCACACTCCTATTGCTTTATTGGGCCCGACCTATAAAGCCACAGACAGGTAAAAAAAAAATAGTTCGACTCATGGTACGAGTTCAATCGAAATCTATTCGATACGCGCTAAGCGACTGTAGTAACATCAAAAATCTTCGATAGCAACTCATAGTAAGGGTCTCATGGCTTTCGTCTGTAAATTCGACTGTAAGTTTCCCGCGCAAACCGGACCGGTCTCCAGAGATTCGACAGGCTTGTGCGAATCCTAGCATCCTCAAGCTTAGCTTCACCTACAGGAGAAAAACAAACCGTCCCGTTTGTTGCCAAGCGTACAATGCGAGTCAGAAATAACTGGTAATGTTGACGTTACTATTGGAACCAACATTGGTGCCAAATCACATGATTCACATTTTAGGCAGGTCACGAGCGACACCCACTTGTACTTTTAGTTTGTTGATGATTCCCGGCCGGAAGATACTCTTACAATCCGGTATAACATCGCTTATTTAGAAAACGATTTTTTGATAGACATAAAAATGCCTTTGACCATAGAGTTTAAATGTTATCTTTATCGCTATGCGCCTGAAACCAGACTACAACTCGAATACTTTTTTTTAAATAAGTAGCCTTTTTATTTCCTTTATTTCAGTTCGTAACTTATTTGACCGACCAGTGTATTGTATAATCAGAAGCATTGGAAAATTAGCAGATTTTATTAATCGATTTGTATTTATAACTACAATTTTATTATGTATATTCAATAGGTAGTCCTTTTGAAAAACGAAGGCAATTGGTACATACACTATTATTGTTATTTAAAAAAAATACTAAAAACGCACTGAAACCTGTCTATAATACAGATATAGTGTTATCAATACAATATATTCCGATTTGTAAAATGACAATCGATTTCGACGACGAGACCTTCGTAGTTACATTGTTCGTTGTCATGTAATTGACGTTCATTCTCAAACTCGACAAACAACACACAGAAACTAAAGAATAAACCGTCGTTTCATCACCACGCCGACTAAAATAAAATGACGAAATGATCAATGAACGACGCACTAGTCAACTAGGTATGACGTAAAATATGTTTGTAGCGGATCTGTGAATAATTGTAATGGTGGTCGTAAAAATAGTATCAGTGGCAGCTACGAGTAGCAGCGCGAGAAGCGCGGCGCGAGCGCAGCGGCCGCGCGGCACGCATCTGACAAGCACCTCCGATAGCATCCATTCCATAACATTTGCCAACCACTATCTCTCCAATGTACTGTGAGAGGTAATAAATAAATTACATCTAAGCTTCGCCCCGTCAATTAAATAGTCTACATTGTTCAATAAGAAGCGTAAAATCTTATATTGGAAGTAAGGCAATTATTTTTTACTTTTTAGTTTTTTTATGGAGTCGGTTTTATTAACATTTTCTTTATTTTACACTTTTTAGTGAATCATCACCAGAGATCATCTCATAACGATTTCAATAAGCTCAAACACGGCTAAGCTACACCGTTTTATTACCGAGTTCCGTTGCCTACCTTCTGGCTTCAATTACCAGATCAGGTTGATGGTGTGACATTACATCAGAACTATGATAACTAACGTGGTATATTCTGGACCTACACGGCCAGCCTCATACCGTTCAGAACCATTTAAATTGAATTCATCATAGTCGCGTCAGTTTCTTGATCGAAATATCTTAATGCCACCCATGAAACACTAGGAGTTTTGGATGAACATACGTGATCATCACTTCCCGTTTACCAAATGCTACTTTCTGAATGAAAACGCTTGATTGATTACCGAAAATACTATAATCGCTATATGTTTCCCTTGAATTTCTGAGGAGTTCCCTCAATTCCTCATGGATCCCATCATCAGAACTAGATTTTGGTAAAGACATGGCCAACCTAGAAGCATATGCTTTCAAACAAAATAAAAAAGTGTGTGTCAGCTCCGACGCACGACTGGAGTTTACTCTTCACGAACTTTTAGCACGTGCTAAATTAAGAAGTCGTATCTTGACCCTGATCGTATACTGAGATACGACTTTTTAAATTAGCACGGCAGATTACGTTTGATTTTATACCCCATAAATTTTCATACCCCGGGCTTATATATGAAGATCGATTCTTAAGGAGTAAACTCCAATAAACTCCAACAAATTCCAAAAAAAATCAAATCTGTTCATAAACGACGGAGTTCTTAGGTAACACACATTAAAAAGAACATACCACCGAATTGAGAACCTCCTCCTTTTTTTGAAGTGGGTTAAAAACATAATGAACATTTAATGTACATTTAAATGGGTGGGACGAACTTCTAGAGGTCTACTTCGCATTTACATTTTGGTGTGGTGCTGTTTTAAATTAATTTATTCGTTAAAATATTTAATGGTGTAGTAGGTACCTAATAGGTTAAAATAGTGCAATTGCAATTAAATACTTTCGTGGGAGTATAGTTTTCTTGTCGACTCGTTACAAGTAGGACACCTACAGATGTAATGCAAAATGATTTTCCTTCGGGAAAACTCGGATCTCAATCGGAATACGATGGCACCCGAACTGACAATCAATGATTGTATTAAATGAGTGACATTTTCATATCCATTATTATGGAACTTTATTGTTTAGTGTCAAATGTCAAAATGAAAAATGTTATTGTATAATATAGAGATCTTACAAACACCTTCAGTAACTTTGAAAATACTCAGTTTTATTGTCATTAGTAAACGAAACATTATCTTACTTTAAAACATAAAGTAAAACAAAATAAATTTTATTAGGAAATATTTACACGAATAAAAACAGCATATACTTACGGGGTTAGTATGAAAAATTTTATGTCATTGGCGTCCCTATCGCACCTAAGTAAATAACCCGCGTGTGAGAGGGATGCAAACATGAAGGCTTTCATACTAGGCCCATTAGTATACTTCTAGATACAGTCACCGTCATAAATAAGTGGTGATTTCTGTACCTTGTCGCTTTTAATCGTTTGACAATTTCGTATGACATTTCAAACACGACGTTAAAGTGACAAGGTTACTAAATGATAACTTATTTATGCCGGTGACTGTACTTACCATTAATAATTTACCAACACATTTAGGTAAATATTTTCAACATTTTCCATTTCACAATCTGAGTAACAGTCAGACATATCTTCGTCAGTGCTTTTATTTACATTAATTAATATTTGAATTGCGTGTTAGCCACTCTTTATATGGTGGTCTGCTGATGCGACTTACCCCTACGACTGTAAGATGGGTACTGAAGCTAATTGAGAGAGCACGATAACTACGAACTTTTCCGATAAAGTACGAAGGAAATAGTCGCATCTGTACAAAGCAAAAAATGTGCAGATACGGCTTTTAATGAACAAAAGATTTCCTTTGGCAGGATTGATATTTGTGCTCTAAAGATCCATTTTCGAAATAGAGCTCCCCGGATTTTTGATGTAGGTGGTAGCGGAAGGGGCTCAAAGATAGCAGTCGACGAGTACATCTAAAAATACGCTTACTCATTTTTTATATCTACTAGGACAAGTTTGATATCATTTTCGTATAAAATAAATACGCTGAAATCAGTTTTGATCACATTTTTCACTATTTTGGAACTATTTTCTGAAAAAAGCGCAAAATTATTAATTTATCATTCATTTATTCTTGATTCTGCGCTCTGATATTGGACGTACAAAGTTAACTAAAATTATGAAATAAATACTAAAAGAAAGCGGGTTTTGTGTAGATTCTAAATATATAAATAACATATAGGTTTGATTAAAAAATTATGGCAGAAAAAATATCATAGGTCGCAAGACGGCTGCGCGGGCGGGTCGGCGAGTACCTAATGCGTTACCAACTACTACGTAAAGTCACGGAATTAAAAGGTTTCTTCACTTTTAGAGTTGAAATCGAATCTTCCCTGACTATACTTACGTGTCTAATTAATAACAATTATTGTTCCTCTAAGTAGTTTTGAAAGGATATCAGGTTTTACAAACGCTGTGATAAAATTTACAATGTAATCTTTTAAAATTTAATAAGTTTATATGTGAAATTTTATGACATTTTCTATTTATTTCATCTTTTTTTAAATATTTTAAGGTGTGAATTGGCATGAAATATATTTTTATTGTGTAAACCCACCCCTAGCATTCCAAGATCACAAAATAGTTTTTTTTAATTATTTGATTTTTGGTCCGGTGGTTGAATTTTCTGTTGAATGGTCCAAAAATAATTCCACAAATGAATTCGGCATCCCTGATTTACTCGAAATTGACACCCAACTTGACCTATCGCACATCAAAAATTTCAGGGGCTCTACTTCGAAAATCCATCCTTGGGTCCTATGGACCTATCCTGCCAAAGGAAATCTTTTGTTCACGAAATGCCGTATAATTTATCGTACCGACGCCACTAAAAATCATTTTGCACTACATCTGTACCTACTTGTCTTATTTTTGCAGGTTTCACTAAGTATATAGGTAAAGGTATATTTTGTTTTTTTAGCATTAGAAAGAATGACAGAGAACGACTTACGAGGTTTTTTATCAAGCACGTTCTATGATAACTGATAAAGTTTCAAATAATATCAATGAATATTAAAATCGTTATTTCATACTTACATTATATATATTGTTATTCAAAAGTAAGAAAATATATCGTAATTCATATTTACTTATATATTTTTTAAATGATACGCCATCAAACATTTTTTTTAATTACGTTTCATTCATATAAAAGGTATATAATAAAAAAAACCCAAAGAGGCACAGTTTGCAAGAAGTCGGTTCGGCTTTTAAAAAAATAATTTTTCATAGTCACTAACTGACAATTATTCTGATCTTTCGTGCGAAAAATGCGAATTCAATGTGTGTGGGTTTACGATCACTGCTTTTCTGTTTACCTATTTCTAATCTTAAAAAAAAGGTATATATGGACAACAGGACGTAGGCAGAATTTGATAGCGGTTCCTATTTATTTATAGCCTTAATTTAGACAAAAAATCTTAGCTTGGCTTGATTCACACAGCTGACACATTTTTTATCGTTCTTTAAAGTAACTCGCAAGGACGATAACATTATGTCACGGTCAACTAATAAGAGTAATAAGTCTGAGATTAAAAGCACAAAGATATGTGACATATGTAACATCACTATGTAAACGATAGTAAAATAGAAGAGTAAACGCTGCGCAGCAGCATTAAACAATCGGCACGCGCACATCGCACGCCTCATGCGCGAGGCACAATAAAATTAATCCACGCCAAACCTCACACTAGAACACAAAGTGTGTCAGTTATTCACATTCTCTATTTATGCGGGCTATTTGTGTTTTATAGTTATTTATTTGTGTTCGCAGCTCTTTTATTTCTGTATGAATGTTTGTAAGGCGTGCGACGCGGCGTGCGCGGGCGCTGCCGCTGGCGGAGTGGAGTGGCTCTCCCGCGATGGAGGCGCCTCGAGAGTGCAATTTCAATGTGACACGATTATTGCTAAAGTCACTCGAAGGAGACTGTTCTTCCGTGAGAGATAACTAAACGACCCCTGCAATAAATTAAATTAAAAACAATATTTACAAAACTCATACAATTATAGGATTGAATATTGCATGTAATAAACAAAATACACATACTAACAGACGTTAATATATGGTATAGCATGTAGTAGGTCCCCCGACTGCAAACAAAATAGAATTTCGTACCTAAGTTCTTTATTTTGAAATTTGTTCTTTTTTTTAGTTCACATTTATACAATGCAGTTTTTTATGCCGTAAAATCATATTTTAAATACATAGGTACTACATATTTTAGAAATCGTCTTCTCAAATGCCTTCCGGCCGCCATCGCAACTGTGTTTCACAACCAGTTGTCTACGAGGATTTTTTAGTCTTTCACGGCAACCAGTTGTGATAAAAGAATATTTATTCTTCTTCCGCAACCAGTTGCCAACAAGGAAAATCTCAAAAAGCCTAGTTGCTATAGAAGAGTCAATTTCTTTGTTCACAACCATAAAATAAAACCTGGACTGCTATATACCAAAAATGAAGAATGACACATTGACTGTTATTAAGGCATTATCCAAAATATTTCTAGCTGCCATAATTGGCCATAAACATCGGCACACTTTGGTTTCACTCCTTAGATACTTTTGTATGGTGGCTCACTAATGATGTTAAAGTGACATGTTATGTCACTAAAATGTGCAGATGTTTTTAAAGCTGACTGTACCACTATATCTACAGGGGAAAAGAAAAGTATTATATTTAGAGGGACAATGACAAGTTTGACCACCAATACAAGCGATTCTTACTGGTCATAGTTATTAGTATGATATGCCGGTATGACCACCAGGAAACGGGGGTTAACCTAGATATATAAGAGTAAAACACAAGATAAACACGAAATCAAACAATGGGTTGGTCTCAGATAGTCTAAAACGCAGAATGACTAGTTTGATTTTTGCCTACATGTCATGTCACTATGACTATCATGTAACATGTCTAGATCTTATACGGACCACAACGCAAAATTACTAGGTTGCATACTTCCGGCATAGTATAGCGACATAAACGCAAAATGTCCGGACAGTGAACTGCAAAACCATTTTACCTCTCGGTAGGTTTCATTATAGGTTGTTCTGTAACCTACCAAGTATACAAATATATAACATTTTTACCAGGGTGGTTTTGTACAGTCAACTTCATAAATATATGTAAGTACTGACTTCAAATTATAATGTCTAATGACACAGATTGCATTTGAACGATAACCTGTGACCTAATGTTAAAGTTATATTATGACTAATTAATTATTTATACGACGCTCGTGAGCAAATAATTAGATCTCGAATGAGAGTACAGAGAAAAACATGATATGACAATGTCAGTCAAAGTCAAAGTCAAAGTAAAGTCAAAGTAATTTATTTCTTTTAAATAGGCCCATAACGAGCACTTTCAAAATGTCAAATATACACATAAAATAGGAATACTTAACAGTAACAGAGAACAAAACTTATAACTAATGCAACAATTAATAAAGCTAAAATAGTCAATACAGGTGGTAAAATTTAATAACATTAATAGCTACTTAGATGTAGAGCAATTTAGTCCCAAGCCGTTTTGTCATTAAGATAATCTTTAATCTTATAATAAGCTTTACTTACTAGTCTGCGTTTAAGGCAGTTCTTAAATTCATTCGTCGAGATATGAGTCACATTATCTGGGACTTTATTGTAAAATCGTATACAATTATTTTTAAACGATTTTTTTTATTTTTTGCAGCCGAGAATGGGGCACTGTCAGTTTGTCCTTATTTCTGATATTAAAATTATGTATGTCACAGTTCCTTTTAAAATTACCAATATTTTTATGAACATACATAATATTTTCAAATATGTATTGAGAATGCACTGTCAATATATTAACTTCCTTGAATTTTTCCCTCAGTGAATCTCTGGGTTTCATCCTGTAAATCGCGCGAATAGCCCGTTTTTGCAGCACAAAAATAGTATTTATGTCAGCAGCATTATCCCATAGTAAAATACCATACGACATAATACTATGGAAGTAGGTGAAGTAGACCAGTCTCGCAGTCTTTTCGTCAGTTAATTGACGGATTTTGTTTACTGCAAATGCAGCGGAACTAAGTCTACTCGCGAGATCACTTATGTGTGAGGATCAGGAATTACAAATAGAGAGATACAAGATATCTGTCATGATGACGACTAGTAAGAAATATGGAGGTTTTAATAATAATTTCTTGAAATAATGTGTCGAGATTAGAAATGTTCTTCTATCACAACTGGTTGCCGTGAAAGACTAAAAAATCCTCGTAGACAACTGGTTGTGAAACACAGTTGCGATGGCGGCGATTTTTTTCCTTGTTGGCAACTGGTTGCGGAAGAAGAATAAATATTGTTTTATCACAACTGGTTGCCGTGAAAGACTAAAAAATCCTCGTAGACAACTGGTTGTGAAACACGGTTGCGATGGCGGCCGGAAGGCAAGCGTCTATATCGCGAACCCTTATCATCACTATCACCAGGCGGAGCGGGCCGTACGCTTTACTATCGACGTGGTATATAAACAAGATACCCATATAGATATATAAATCCTACAATAGAGTGAAATTCAACATGTGTAAAATTTTGCTAATTTTGGTGTCTTTTTTTATTTGGATAGTCGAGCTAATGAACATGCGTTAACAGTGCGTCAGTAGACATGATTAATATTATGTCAAAATGGCCTTTCATTCCGCTGAGTAGTTTTTGAGATATTGTATTTTTTTTTTTTTCATAGTCACTCAAAATTGCAAGATAACACCCTAATTAGATAATTGAGGCACCAAAATTGAATGAAGGCACCAAAATTAGAGTATGTTAAGTATTTTGTATCAAAAACAATAATATATAATGTACTATGCCTGCAAAACGTGTGTACGTTTATAACTCAATACATACTTGTATTGTTTATAATAGCACCAATTTTTAAAGGTAAAATGCACGTTACTACTGCCTGTTTTTTTGCGTACTAGTCGAAAACTACGTAACCGATTTGCATAAGATTTTCCTTAATGTATTATAACGATTATTAATATATAATTTGTGTATATAGTTTATACGAATGTATTAAAATTAAGTCCAAGCACACTGTGGGTTAAAACCGACATATATAGGGTATAAATATGTTCATATATGTAATATTTGTTATATATATATATAATACATTTAATTATCATAATGTTTGTAAAACATAAATATGTATATATTTTGTATAATTTGTGTATATAGTTTATACGAATGTATTAAAATTAAGTCCAAGCACACTGTGGGTTAAAACCGACATATATAGGGTATAAATATGTTCATATATGTAATATTTGTTATATATATATAATACATTTAATTATCATAATGTTTGTACAACATAAATATGTATATATTTTGTGAAATATATACCCATATTTTAAAGGTAAAATACGCTCTATATCTGCTTATTTGTTGACAAATTACTCCAAAACTACTGTAATGACTTTAATGTAGTTTGCATTAATATGTATATTTATCTCAAGAATAATTGATGTGTACAATTAGTACATGTTTATATGTCTACATACTGGAATTTATGAAGAGCATCGAGCGGGTTGTTAGAAAATATATTATCTACTTTTTGGATATGTACGGATATATTTTATATTTTGATCAACTTTTTTGACATATATGCTGACATATCATTTATATATTCTTACGATAAAAGACAACTATACATACATTCCTGACTCGCCCCTTTATTGTCACAAAACTAGTACGGAAACTTGATAGATATAAACATATTTAACATTGAAGCTGGATTAGTAATTCTCACGTTTGATACAAATAAAAAGACAGATGCGCCTGGGGGCTTTGTTTTCTAATATTAAGATATTTACAAATAAAGTATCATACATATAAAATCAATATATAGCATTGTTCAATCTAAAACTAAGCATTGACATCACATTTTATCAATTTATTGTAATTAAAATGCATTTTATCCTGCATATCCAAAAAGTCATGTAACTGCCATTTGATAGACTTTATCTCATTACAATATGGTTCACTTATGTCGTCTAACTTGGGTGATATTACACAATTCCGGTGTCAACTAAAAATCCACCGATGTCACAGAAATTGCAGCACCTCAATTAGAATTCGTATAATAAAAATTATAAAAAATTAACCAGTTTCTTTACGTTAAAGTTGAATTTTTATGACAAAAAGGAAACGAAAATCACACCTAAAATAAAATACTAACAAAATTTACCTGTGCCAAATAATAAACTAAACGTATCACCAAAATTTACATTAACCGTATTTTGGCCACCCAAATTAGGTACTTACGTGCATGACCGCCAGCTCCTGCACAGTTACCCTCATCTGACATCACCTGTGGCTGGGTGTGAACTGAACTAATTTATTGACACTGGTTTAGTTTATATACTAATGATTTAAAACATTGTCTACAGATACATACACTAATATATAATACAAATAAATGCATTTTATTTGAAGCGAATGGATAGTTTCGTAGTATGACAGCGTTTTGTTAGCAAATATAAGTACAGGACACGTCACCATAATTAGATTTTTGCCAGTTTATATTTTTTTATGGCTAGGTCAATAGGTTTTAAGTAATTTCCATTATGGCTCAAGGTGAAGAAATGGAAATGTAAAAAATAGAACATTAAAATATAAGAAGTTCTAATGGAAATTATCACCTCCACCGCGCAATAATCGCGCTGGGATTTTCATCCAATTTAAGTACAATAGAAAACTTGGCAGACTCAGGATCGATTTTTTAGCCTTTGCGGGATTTGAGTCTAATAGCATCGCAATATTATCATACGACAGTTTAGATACCTATATTCTGATCGCGAAGGCTAACGAAGCAGTCTGCTGTAGGCCCTACATATTAATATACAATAATTATACTTTACGCAATGAAGTAGTGAATGATATGTTATTGTATTTGATGAATAATCAGTACTATTGTGCTCTTGAGAGCGAGAGGAGGGCCATTTACATGAATAGTGGCGCAGAAGTGAGGTGGAGCGATCCCTGCGCGGAACCGCACGGCACGACTACCGGCCTAGTCCCAACCTGTTTGTTCTGCAAATTACTTTTTGTTCATGCTCCGTTTTGGACATCGTCCAAACTGTGTCTTAACTGATTGATTTTACGAAGACGCATCACGCGCACAATTATTCCGCCCGCTTATTTATTGCCCTGAAGTACGTTTGGGTATGTACATTGTACGACTCATACGACCAAACAAACATTCCTTGATGTAAATTATCGGATTATTTGACTAATAAATAACCAATTTACCGCCCCATCAATTTGGATTCAGAAAGTTACATTCCACAACTGAAAAAGTACAAACAACACATACATACAGACTGTTCAGCAGCGTTTCTGGACATCCAACAAGCGTTTGACCGTGTCTGGCACCAGTGTCTACTGTGCAAGATAAAACAAAACTTACCTCACTCGCTCTTTTTTTTTCATACCTGTCAGACAGAATATTTCAAGTGAGATACGGTGATGCTAAATCTAGGGTGTTATGATATTAAGGAGGGCGTGCCACAGAGGTCAGTGATTCGTCCCATTCTCTACAACTTATTCACTTATGACTTGCCTACCGCGTAACATGTGACCGCTCCCACTTATGCAGACGACATAGCCTATATTTCCTTTCACGAATCTCCCAAAACAAGCAGCTAACAACTGCAGTTAATTTTGAACAACATACATGGCTAACAAAATGGCGTATACGAGCTAGTGCTTCAAAGTCTAACCATAAAACGTTCCGCCTGAGAAGAGGAGATTGCTCACCAGTCCCACTGGGTAACGGCATCTCACCACACAGCGAGAGCATCAAATACTTAGGCTTCCATCTGGATACACGTCTAACCTGGAAAACGCACCTAAAGCACAAGGGTAATGAGATGGATTTGGAGTACAAAAATCTGCATTGGCTCATGGGACGTAATTCAACTCTTTCTGATAACAAACTACTCCTATACAATGCCATTATTAAACCTATCTGGACTTATGGCATCCAGTTGTTGGGGATGGCCAGTGACAGTGACACCGCGGTGTCTGCAAAGAGCTCAAAAGCCATTCTGTAATTGACAGAGCAACTCAGTTTACCCGAAACGAAGTTACTGGATACGACACAAGCAGTAAAACGCCTAAATCGAAAACGCATTGTATAGGCTGGAAAGTGGTTGAGCGAGGCGATGGCCTCCGAAACCGTAACACAAATACACTGAGCAAAACTGATAATAAAAACGAGAAGAAAAAAAACGAAAAAAATAAACACGAGTACTTTGACTGCAAGCAGTATGTACTACTTACAGGCACTTGACCAAACGAAGAAATCTAACTCGCCACTGGAACTGTATTTTCTACAGGCATGTTTCAATTATAAATTGTCCTTCAGTGAAATGAATACTGCTGAACCTTGTGATAATCTAGAATGAAGGAGAGGTGTTTGGTTTGCACCGGTCGCGGGTGACGTCCGAGGTGGACTATGATGTGTGAGCCGGTAAGCTCGTCTGTCGTCTTCTAAAGTTGCTCATTCCCGGGTAATAATAGAGCGATCACTTCCGTGTAGCGGTTGCCGCACCGCACGCGCTCGCTTCGTTCTCTCGTTTGATTTATTTTCAAACTGCACACACACATATTCTCATACCGACATAAGTATAGAGTTGTCAATCTATGTCGTTAATTTAACCAACTATTAAGAAGTTATGCTAATTCACACAGTGTCTATTGTCGTTTTTTTTTCATGCTAACATGTCAATAACGAATAGTAATTTAGCTTAGTAATATTTATACGTAGTCCAATTCGTTTGTTTTAGGCAATTAAAAAATAGCACATCAACTCTACTGAAGGACATCATAAGGTAGAAATACAAATACTTTATTTTGCAAGAAAAAGGGTTGTCATGATCTTAATATATTCAGTATCTCCTTAATCAGCCATTACATATGGCATGCAAAATATTAACAGTTTATTGGTCATTGGAACCAATCGTGGATCATGCGTATTTAATAGTGTCCGGCCGAAATTTCGGTTTCGGTTTCGGTTTCGGCCAGTTTCGGCCAAAAAATCAAGTTTCGGCCCGAGTTTCGGTTTCGGCCAAAAACGGCCGAACCTTTCGGCCGCGCCGAAACTTACAACATCGTACCTTCGGGTCGCGCTCGGCTAACGTCGGGCGCGCTCGGCACGGCTGGCAATATGGCGTCGCTCGCCTGACTCCGCCGGCCGACTTATTTTATACCACCATTAAAAAATCGCTAACTTTGTGTTACAAATAATGTATTTTTTTCACTTTATTTATAGGGTAGTTAAATTTTCAAACAGAACCTCTGTAACTGTGTTGAAATTTCATTGTGATAAATCTTTGAAAGTAGAAACCTGTAATTATAGGTCGGCGAGATATTAATTTTAGAAAAAAACTTTTTTTCGACTTTTTAAGGACTTTTTTTTTATAAAAGGTTCGGTTTCGGTTTCGGTTTCGGCCGAAACTACAATGAAACCGAACCTTCGGTTTCGGTTTCGGTTTCGGCAAAATAACATGTTTCGGTCGGTCACTAGTATTTAAGTACTTTTACCGCAGTAAAACTCACGGGTTATTTCTATCTCACAATAAGCCCTTTCATTTGATGTGTCACATGATATATTATAGTTAGCAAATTATTATATTTTAATTTATCCACTTATTTAAGGGGCCTTATCATACATGTCCGTCTTTGACTCACCGACTTACATATGTTGCTCATCTTTTTAGATAAAACCTATGTCTTAATGCTTAGAAAACATTGTCACCGTTTGCATTAAATTATGGACCTTATCAACTTGAATCGAAAATTAAATTATGATAAATGTCAGGAACAGCCCTGTCATTATTACTACCTAACAAGAGGAGGGCTGAGAACATAGTGTTATAAATTCGCAAGTCGCTTCGTTATAAATTTACACGTTGTGGACAGTACAATGTGTGCGTCAATAGGCGAGTTGCCATGTGACAGAACAAATTCTATTGAAGTTGCATTAACACCTTACATTCCCCATAAACCATGAAGCATGAAATCCGAGTCATGGTCTATACCATGACTTATGGACACTGCATAGTTAAAGAACAGAGCTACGTGACCCTAAACTATGCATTTCGGAGCATTTTTCATTTCATATTATACTGCTGTTCCAGTCAATCCGAATAGTTACAAAAAATTGGTTTCAATTCATTTTTATTAGTTACCAAATAATAGATTTTATTAGTTACCAAAGGTACCATTCACAAATGGATTTCAATCCGAAGACAAAGGCGAGTAGTCCAGACGTGTAAATACATATCGATTATTTGAGCGAAACACTTTTTTTACAAGGACAGTGCAGTGTGATGGACTTCGCGCTCGAATGTGGTTCTTAGTGTTAAGTGTATCCGCCTGCTGTATATAATTCACTAATGTCGTGAATATCCACGGATTATTGAGCGTAACAAGATTAAAGTTGACCAACGCCTTGGCCAACTTTGAATAACTTCGTACATACATGGGGCATTATAGGTACATATTCCTTTACGTTTTTAGTTGCTTCATAGTATGTCACCCTGATCTTTGCATTATCCCTGTTGCATCCTGAAAGGTTCGCATGGTAACCTAGTTCTACTTGCTTTTGTGGAAGCGACTGCTATTTGACCTTTCGACCTAGTTGTGAAACAAGATTTTATTATTATTCGCAGGGTGTAGGTATATTAAGAACAATTAATTGCAAATAGTGTTCTATTAAACATTCCGTGTATTTGGTTCTGTACTATATAGCGAGTATGCAATTGGAGAGCCAACTAACGATCCAACGGAATGCACAAGCCAATGAGTCAGACCGTGATACAAAACCCTGGTCTCTTTCAATGCTATATCGGATTCGCATTGTAGGCTCGCTCCCTAGAGGCGATTAATTTACTCGTATCAGCCAACAATTGGGTATTTGACACATGCTAAAATTTATTCCAATGTGCCGTTATACAGATAGAAAACTATCAAATCATCACAATAAATAGTAAATTAGACAAATTAATCAACATCATAAAAATATACGGGACTTCAAATATTCACAAAAACGTTGTTTTTTTTTTGATCGCCCAAATGTAAATTGAAAATTACCAATAGAATTTTCACGTTTCAATAAAAAAGAAATTGTAGAGCAACTATGTGCTTAAATGCAATATTTCACGACAAAAATGGCAAATTACTTGTTTTTCCATACAACGGGATTACGACGTTATTACACTGTGACGTCACATTTCACTGACTATCAGTATAGAGCGTTTTCAGTGCTCGTCGGGTATGCTTTACTTTACCTCTCGTTTTCGTCTTTTGTGTTGCTCTAATTGTAGTTGGTCCCATACAAACATTTGATCGTCTCTAAGAACTAGTCCGAATGACACCATAAAAAATTGTAGTCAACTAGCCAATTGCCTTTTACCAGCTTGCTAGCCGACTATGTGCACTTAATCCAAAAAAGTAAGCAGACATTGCATAATATACGCACAAAAAACCGACCGGTTTTATAAAAAACGACCACCGAGTCGGGGGGCACAAAAATTCCTCTCTCCTGTGCCTTTACCATGAGTTTACATGACCGTACTCGCTAGCGACTGCGTAAAAAAATGTATTGGCAAAAGTACAGCGCCTCTGGCGGTTACACAATAGAACTTAGAATCGGCATACTAAATCGTTTACGCAGTCGCTAGCGAGTACGGTCATGCAAACTCATGGTAAAGGCACTGTATTCGATAGTTTCGATAATTGACGGCTTACGTAACGTTTGTTTTAAAAAATATTTTAAAAGAAAGGAATTAGAAGCTATCAAAGCTAGTTTTTATTTTAAATTAGTTTGAACTTTAAATTTGGTGATAATGTTTATGTATATTGTATTTACTTTATGTTTATGTATATCTACTACTTTATGTTTATGTATATCTTCTACTGTACTTACCCCAATGAATATTGGCATATTTAGAAAACTATAGGACCTATCAACAAAATCAATAAATCAAAATCAAAACATTTATTCTGCAAATAGGCCTCAAGGGCACTTTTACAAGTAAAAATATATCTATATCAAATAAAATTAATACAATAATCAAAGTATCATTAATTAAATGTAGTGTTACATGTCAAAAATAAGACTAAGAAACTAATAACAATCGAGATTTGTTAAAGATGACTCTAAGGACAAGGAAGGAAGGTCTGAGGTCTCTAAGCGTCATGATAAAAGCTAATAAGGTAGGTACACTAATCATAATAAAAGAGTGTGAGATATATATCTGAGCGTCAACATGAAAATAATAAAAACATACATCCAAACAATGACTTATAGATAATTTTATAAGGAACATTTTTTCCTTTGACAGTTTTCGCCTAGCTTCAGCCGTTTTCAATAAAATTAAAAAAAACTGTGATTCTGTACACAAACTTTTTTTCATTATTTGATAGATATGGCAGAATTAAATAGTGATGGCAACCTCAACTATGAAAGATGTCAAGCAAATTTTCGAGGCTAGAAGTCGCTGGCAGCCAACCCCGAATTTTGAAGAGTAACGAAGTCGCGCTCGCCGCATCGCATGCGTTCTCGTTCCTAGCGCAATCTTCTAGTCATCTCGGAGGTGTTTGACAGCCGACTTTAATAGCCAAAGCGCCAAGAAGAACAGGCATTTACCAAACCTAGAAGTTGACCAGTACTCTCAAAATATGAGAGGTTTCCATACAAGATCCCATTTTTTTATATGAAACCTAGCCCTGTACGTGCGACATATTTGCAATACTCTTAAAAACAGACGATAGATATTTAGTTTTTGTTAGAATGTTTAATCAACGTTATATTTTATTCATATGATTAACCACGACAATCACGACATTCATAGAGCTTGTCAGCGCAACCGACAAGATCTAGATTTGCCAATCCTTATACCTCAGATATCTCCCGCTAGATTTTGAATTTATATCTCTATTTTGCCTCGAAATTGGCATATACTTTTGGTACCTTGGCAGAAAATGGAGCAAAATGGATCTTCCTACTTTACTAACTTCATTATGCCAGTTTTGCCACAGATAACTCCACAGTCTCAACTCTCTATCTAGTATACATTAGGTACTTTTACTAAGTGAAGTGTGCTTTTCCTTGCTTATAATGAGGGTTAACGATGTAGACTTTTATGGCGCCGAAACGATTATCAGTTACACCGCTCTTTAGATAATCTCATACATTAGGTAAGAGTCGAAGGTCGCGGTCGTTGTTGACGCAAAACTCATCGCATGTAGGTACGCAACATCCACGCACATATTGAATCATTTAAACATTTTTAACTATCAGGCATCAAGTCGGGTAATCAATCTCATAAAAGAATTAAGCAGATGTCTTAATGTGTTATACTCAAACTATGTTACCTCCCATGTAGAGTAAAAATAGAAAGAGTGCATTCAACCTTTTCAATAGGTACAATTAACGCTAATGCTAAAAAACGCTAATGATCTTAGTACAGCATGTTGTTAGAACAAACTGACATGTCGAGTACTTTCTTATTTGTTTACATGTAGGTCTGTAATTGGTTGTGTCACGTATTACTTGAAAATTAGTACGTGGGTGTGATATTACAAAAATAAGAAGTCACCCGTATTCAACTCAATTTGCCTCCGGATGCACACTGCACAGCGGAGTTATTACAATTGATCGAATTCAGTAGTTACCTGCAATGGCTTTGACTTAGCAATCAATCCAAAATTAAAAAAGATTCCTTTCATGCGGCTTCAATATCTAAAAGGTAAACATGAACATTATTTCTGGAGTTCTAAGAGAGAACTCAAGTAAACTTGATCAAAGTGAGTTAAGAACTCAATCTGTTAATACTTGTACGAAATAAAATTTATTATTCTTCGATCGGAAATCCCTGCTCAACTTCATAAACCAACTACCTGCAACAAAAGTTTCGACAGCAAAAGTACAAAATTATTCAAATAAAATAGAATGGTTGCCTTTGAGTTAGTAAATAACTGGTGTTGGAGAGCGTCAAGTCACTTTTAGCAAAGGAACAAAGACGACATCAAACAGTTCATCATGTCCGAATAGTTAGGTACATTTTTTTAGTCTATATAAATAAAATAATACGATTTTCACACTCAATCTTGTTACTTTTCAAATGCTTGGGCAACATTGAATGGACCTAGAAATAGGTTTCCCATTATAGTTCAGAACAAAATATGTAATCATCTTGTCCTTTCATTCATTTATAAGTAGGTACCTATCTATAGATTTTTATAGTGGTTTGAAAGGAAAATCGCGTGGGTAGTCCATATAAGTAGAATTAACTGTAATCATTATATAGGTATTAAAATAATTTGGCTTATTATTAAAACATTAAAATATGTATGTTCCTCAATAATTACTTAATTAAATTTGATACCACGACCTCATATGGTATGACACCACGACCTACGTGGATCATTTCCAAATACGTAGTTTTAACGTGAAAGGCCATTGTAATTTAATGGTGGTTTGCTGTCGATAACTTATTAGATTTGGGCGGATGAAAATTAGTCACTTCGCGTGTTTGGTTTTTTAAACAAAATACGACCAATTCCGGGCACGTTTGAGAAAATAGTAGATCGTGTCTCAAGGGAGCAAAATGAAATATTTACGGCGAGGGCGGTATATTGAATTCTGAGTGAAGTGAAAGATTCTACAATAGAATCCTGAGCGTAGCGAGGGATTCTAAAGTAGAATCTTGAGCGTAGTGAGGGATTCAAGCGTTTACGCCCAAGACGGAAATAATTTTGCTACCGTATGACACATACTGATTTTCACACCTTCTATGAAGCCCGCTGCTAAGAACATGCAGTCTTACAAATAATTTTACTACCGAGTGGCACATACTGCATTTCACAGCTTCTATGAGGAAAAGTGTCATTGTTGCCCTCAAATGAGGGAAGAAAAGTACATCTTTGATCCCTCATTCGAAGCCAACAATAACTCTTTTCTGAATAGCAAGTGTGAAAATATAATTTGCAACAGTGGCAGTGCGCTTCGCTTGCGTCGAACCTGCGAGAAAGCCTTTACTAACCATGTACGTAGCTGGTTTTCTTGCAGGTTAAATATTATAGTATTATCTAAAAGCGCTCTACAAATAATACTTACCTCGACGGTCGCAAATCAGTAAGGTTAGGTACCATTCATTACATGACGCTCACCTGAAACAAAATAATGCACTGTTTAGCTCAGTTTTTACTTAAAACAAATGCACTTCAAATTCATTCCTCGCCTAAACATACATTTTCACATTTACTTTCCACTTTACGACATGAACTGCTTTCCAAGATAAAATGCGTTTGCTACAAACTATCGCTATAAATACTACTTGTACGAGAGCCTATTGGAGGAATCCCAGAATGTAAGAACGTAACAAAGGTATTACCTTTGTTGCGTCATTACTTGCTACGTTTATGTGCTGTCGTGAGGCTCCTGTTGGCCATTAGATCAAATTCTGTAAGCGAACTTGGACTGGCCACACACATGGTCTAAAAAAACAAGGTCTGACAATAAGGATCGTGACACGAGGTCGAGTTGCCACTTTATAGTAACAAAACAGATAATTAAGGAAAAAAAATCTGCCGTTGTCAGGCAAAATAAATTGTTAACGTATTAAAATTGGCATTTAGGTACTTGTTTAAGCACACAAAATAGGTCAAGTTAAACATGAATGTACTTAATAATTTGATAAAATACTCACAGAATACATGGAAGTCAGGGAATATCATAATACACCACTGGCAATACTGCTTACTCACACATACGAGCGTCTTGTCAGTCGCTTTGACGTTAACCGCGATCTCGCTCGGATGTACTGAATTGCATATTTCGCTCTCGATCGGTGTCAGTGTAAGCAGTAATTGCCAAACTTTTTGGCGGTGCCGTTGCTAATAAGAGTTGATGTAGGCCGATTTTAAAATGATAGGCTGTTCTATTCAGAACTTTAAAAGTAGAAGTGTTAAAGGCGGGACTATATTGTTTTTTTCACTTCCACAAAAAGAATCAGTAGCCAACGAATGGCTTCGCTACTGTGGATCGAAAACAACAAAAAAAGGTACGTACACCATATGTAAAATTCTTTATTTATTTTTTAATTTGAACAAAGAAGAGTAAAAGAAAATTATGTGGTGTCAAACACCCATTACCGAACATTGAGCATAGTAAACATGATTTGTAAATAAAAACTCACGGTGATGATGAATTCATTGTTTTACTGAAATATTTGTTTATGTATTGGCATCAACCACTACACCGAAATAATATGTTTGTATAGGTGAATAAGGGTCACGAATGGTCAGTTTTTAACTGTGTTGGTGTTTGTTCATTCAGGCAAAATATACTAGGTGTATATTATTAGTCTGTGAAAATAGAATTGAAGTTGAGGGTAAAACAGGCAATTTTTTATGTTTTTTTTTCATTATTGTAATTTAGTTTTTTATAAGTACTGTTGTTTAATATAAATTATATCCGATTTTTAAGTAAGACAACTATTTTCCCCAAAATACAAAGTTTGAGAACCATCGGTAGTAAGGTCGTGTCACCCACATTACTAACCGATGTACCCATTTGCCATACCTGGTGAAGTTATATTATTGTATCATAGCCACACCCTAAGAAGAGCTCCTGACCACGTCCTTAGACATGGTCTAGAATGGACTCCAGAGGGGAAGAGGAAACGTGGCCGACTTAAACACTCCTGGAGGCGTTCAGTTGTAGCGGAACTGAAGACTATCGGGCTAAAGGTAAGCGCATAGCCCAAGATAGGACGAATGGCGGAGTACTATGGATGCCCTCTGTCCCACCTAAGAAAGTACTTGCTACGTTAGCGGAATCTCATCGCTACAGCATTTAGGAGTTCCTTTACTCAAAATGTGGTCTTCATCACCAGTGATTTGTGAGACATAAATCATTATATATGTGCCTTTACTTAAAGAGTTCCCGCAATGCCCCAGGATCCCATTATCAGAACTAGATAATGATAACAATAGGATCAATCTGAAAGTATACACTTGCAAATAAATAATAATTCAACTCGGTTCATTTCCTTAACAATCCAATAGCTGGTGTCACAGATTTTGTTCCAGTTGACTATACTTGAGGAAAACGAGGTAAAATATTCCAGTGGAACTTGTTTTTATGATTAGGTATGTACTCTTCAAAAGACCTCCTTAGGTTTCATGCTTATGTGTTATGTCAATAACGATTACAAACCATAGTATAAGTAGCTTTAAATTAAGACTAGTATTTAAGGCACATAAAAAAAAATCTAACAACCTAAAACTGCGTATTCGCAAGCTGAAATACTAATTACACATCAAAGTGCGTACTTTGATGTGCCTCTAATGTACGAGTCCAGCCAGCTACTTCTTTAGCCTCTACAACAATGGACTATTAATCCCTTAATTTTAAAGACGTTTGATCTTTCTTTTTGCTCTTTTGCTCATTTAATGGATACTAACAACCGTCTTTCTTTCTTTATTTAAATGGATATTGCTGTTTATCCTGTTTGGGCTTTTTTTATATAATGAAGGAGAATGAAAGAGAAAAAAAAGAGATGCAGTATTTTACTCATCTCATTACATTACGCGTTTATAAAAGCCAAGGCCAAGGTGGCGATTTGTTGGTAGCTTGAGTTAGAAGTACACCAACTGTTTAGTAGATGGCACTAAAACGTTTAATTTCATACTGCACAGTAATGCCATCTAAAAAAAAAATATACTTACGTAAAAAACTTGCAAATTTCATTTATTTATTCTGCGTGAGTGAGAAATGTGCCATAAAGTAATTGCAGAGGTATTAACTGTATTAACAGTTAAGGGCTTAGACCATTAAAACCGAATACCTAGATCAATCAAAACCAACAATGGATTGATTTGCATATTTTTTCAAAACTGTAATATTCTTGTGACCGCTAATTTGCAACTGTCGTGTAATGCCCGGAATGTATGTATATTGTGATATAGGAGTAGCGTACTAGACGTAGCAGTCACACTAGTCACAGAGTCAACAGTTGTTACTGATACTATAGAAATATCAGCAACAGCGCCGGGTACGGTGAAACGTAAATGTCGTGATACGAAATAACCGGTGTGACAAAGTCACGGTGAATATTCACGGATTTTTTGGAACGGGAATAACATTAACGGTGATCGAAAAGTAACGCATTTCCCCACGTCTAGTACTATGATACACGAGTGTGTATCATACCCAGCCCTGCGACCTCGCGCCCACTCCCGCCCGTCTCGAAGTCTCCCGCACCAAGTATAACCTGACACAACGGCCTACGGCAAAGTCGGCAAACAGTGCGTTGACCCCGCCGCGTCGATATTTCCCCGTCGCGGCGGCCGCCGAAAACTCTTAATGTCCTGAGGAAACTAAACGAGGTCAGGGATTATAAACACTTCTATTCAGATAACATTGATGGTGACATTTATTATGTTGTAGTGGACGTCTCCTAAAATTTTACTGAGTATGCTTTAACTAGGTAGGTAATAAATTAAATTAAATATCATAAAAACAGTACGGAGCCGAAAAACTAAGAGCCTTGCGTGGTACGGGCATGTCATGAGGAGGGATGAAAGCCATGTAACAAGAAGAAAAAGTATTAGATATAAATGTGGATGGATGCAAGAAACGAGGTTGGCTAAAAAAACGTGGATGGATTGTGTGAGAGATGATATGAATAAGAAGGATGTGAAGGAAAAGATGACGAATGACAGAGATGTATGGAAGAAAGAGACATGCTGTGCCGACCCCAAATAAATGGGAAAAGGGCAAGCGAATGATGATGAAAAATAGTACGGAGGTATAGTTATTTGTAGATACAAAGTCTAGCTGCGACAATCTTGCAAGTGTATCTTTTATGCATATTTTAAATGTTGGAATTAAATTCATATTGTAAGACGCCAAGTACCATTTTTGGACCATGGTGGGTAAGGCTTTTAATTGATCTACGATTTAATTGATTCCATTGTGACACGAAACCTTGTCATATGATTTTTATATGGATAACTTTCTGGTGCCCCGTGGTACCAGAACCCTCAGTCTGCACCACGACATGGAGATGAGCACCATGTAGAGTCGGTAGGTGGGTTTACGGCCTGTTAATTTAATGCGCTAGTTTACGGCCGAGTTGATGAACTGTAAGTATATTTTCATGCTTTTTAATATATTTCCATTCTTATTATTTCTTTGGGGCATGTAAAAATGTAAATATATTTAATTGAAAAAAACATCGTCCTTCAGAAGGCCGCGCAACTGGCCTAGCGATCCTATGGTTTCTTTAAGCCGACTACGAGACGTTATTTTGACAACACTCGCCATCATAGGAATCCGTTAGTTAGGAAGGCTGTCGACTATGTTCTCATCCCTCCCCCTCAGTCGTAACTCGGCGATCACTAACTAGGGGCCGCACGGTCCGGCGTCCTAAGCACACACTCACGGACCCGGACGACGTAATCACAACGTCCATCAAAAGATGGAACGCTGCGCTTACGGCATTCAACTCAGACACGACGCCTATACTATCGCGATAACACTGACACATATAGTCCTTATTCGTCCCGGTACCGCCGCACACTGGGTAGAGTCAGTCCGACCCAGGTCGGACAAGCTGAGGTTCTTGCTGAACTCTTCTCAGCTAGGCTAGGTTTAATGAACCAGCGATAAAACTCCCAGTAGCTCGAATCCAGTCACACTTCAGATCCGGTTGAAACCGCTCAACCAATCTCACTGGAGCGCAAACTCTTAGAGTATTCCAGTGTTCCAACCACACGCGTGGTCGTGTCGGAGGTTTTCTCCTAGATGTTCCCCAGGATACTCTCCAACCGCGCACTCCTATCACTTTATTGGCCCCGCCTATAAAGCCACAGTCAGGTTCAAAAAACAGGATAACTTTCGTGTCACAACGGAGTCAATTAAATTGTACTACTAGAAAATTGTTTTATGGCTATAGTACATGCACGCAAAAAAATTTTTAGGGTATACAGATAAAGCAAGTCTGTGCCCCCGCCCCCATGACAGCTAAACGGTTGTTACTGGGTATGTAAAATAACATGGTACTTTAGTTAATAGTAAATATAAGTTCTTGAACTTGTAAATCCGCGTAATGTTAACGGGTGGGCAATTAATAAGACACGTTACATTGCACATGGCCCGACACCACGACACGCACTTGGCCGCTTTTTAGGGTTCCATACCAAAATGGTAAAAAAGGAACCCGTATGGTTTCACTTTGTTTGTCTTTCTGTCACATCGCTAAATATCTCAAGAACTACTTATGTTATCGATTTGAAATTTGGAACAGTTATAAAGAAGGGTAACCTAGATGCATAAAAAATTTTTGTTTTTAATATTTTTTATTTTTCTGTGAAACATAAGAAATAACAGGTGGTTCAAAATTTGAAAGTCTAGTGAATTTAACAAGCGGGGTGTCATATAAAAGGGTTTGAGTTGCACATTCTGAAACATTTTTGTATATTTTTTTACGTTGATTCATTTTCGGTTTATGAGGGAAAATGTAAAAAATGTTACCGTTCTCCCCTAAATTCTTGAAAAATCACCACACATTACTAAGTTAATCTGTCGCTCAAATTTGTAACAAAATTCGCCGTAGATGGCGCTGTACCCATGGCGTTCAATTTCTGCACCATGAGATTTTCGGTACACATCTGTGTACGGAACCCTCGGTGAGCGAATCGGACTCGCACTTGACCGGTTTTTTTCTGCTGAAACCGCGTCTTCTTTGTCAGTGTCTCAAATAGCTTGCGGTTAACGGTGGAAAATACACTTGCTACACCGATTATAATAAATAAACGTGAATTAAAAGAAAACCATTAACATTTTCAGGTTTTAATGTTATATTTAATAAAGCTGAATTCCTATGTAGTCTAGCCATAAATAGCTATATTAGCCTCGGCTGGCATGGCAATTGCCAGCAAAGGTCGTCTGTTTAAAACTATGACTCAGTTTGCATTTGTCTACTTACACGTACCTATACATTTATTAGCCCTTATAGTGTGAGTGGAATCGAGCTACTGGAAGTTTTGTCGCTGGTTCAATAAACCTAGCCTAGCTGAGAAGAGTCCAGCAAGAAACTCGGCTAGGTCCGACCTGGGTCGGACTGACTCTACCCGATATGCGGCGGTACCGAGACAAACAGAGACTATATGTGTCTGTGTTGTTGCGATCGCGCTGTGGACGTCCCTGGTCAACATTTATCGATATCGATAACGTCTACGCGCTAAGTTTTTATTCATATAAATAAATGTAACATGCATGATTTCAGTACCGTAAAGTGGGGCCCCTTGGGTCTCAAATAGCCTCACTTTGCGATACACGAGTTCATTTATCCCCATTCACTAATCTATATAATTCATTTACTAATCTTTACTAATATATTTTATAATCGTTCGTAAAGAGGAAACTCCAGTCGTGCGTCGGAGCTGACACACACTTTTTTTGTCCCGTAAATCATTATTAAAATTATTAAAGTGGGAGAAGGGGTGGAATTTTTTGGGAGAGCGCTAATTAAGCATTCGTCATTAATTAAACAGGAATAACAATATTTATCTATGAGGACGAGGTCGCGGGCAAAGGCTAGTAAACCATAATAGAACGGTGTATCGTGAAGCGATAGCGTTGGTTAGTTCCGCCTTGTGGTCATTTTCCAACAATTAGTCGTCTAAAGGCAGATAATGACACGTAATAGATTATTATTATTACAATAATAAGAAGTTGTATCCAGTATCAGCCGGCCTTTAAGGAAAGCATTACCTATGTAGATTAAATCACCGTAAAAATAAAAACAATTATTATTAAAATAGAGTTAATTAACTGTAAGTTTCTTACATAAAATATCGTGAGTGACTATCGCTTTCCTTTATATTGAATATCTTTACTAAAACATTTTTTTTTATTAAAATCAATATGTACAGTCGAATTCATAAATATATGTAAGCAGGTACTTAAAATCCTTTGCGAAATCAGGTGCGTTAGCTCCCAAAGGATTAAAAAACATATCTGAACAACTTGTTGCTCTTAACAAATAGTCGTATTCAGATATTTTTGATCACTTATCCGTGCACAATGTGCACGGATAAGTGATAAGTGATCAAAAATATATTATCGAGTACGTCTGTACATATTTCTAGGCAAAGCAACTGTGCGTTTTATTATAACTCTAAATAGTCTAAAGGCAGGGTGATAAATTGGTAATGACATGCTTTTCACTAACATGATTTATGTTCGTGAATGAGTTAAGGTTTAATTTAAACTTACATATCTATATATATATATATATATATCTATATATATATATATTACGCGAGGCCGATTTTTGTACACCCCATCAGATCTACAGTTATGGTCCGATTTTAATAAATGATATGTCATAAGATTCGTCTCATGCTGGAGAGTTGCATAAAACTCTTATTTTTTCATATTGTTTTAAAAAAAGGACTAAAAAATTGATTTTAAAAACTACTGTGCGCTAACCACGTGACTTTGGCCGCGTGACGTCACGCGACGTGGCTCCTGTTTTGAATTGACATAACACAGTAAAACTCAACTCAGACCTGTAGTAAGTTCTTCAGCATGAGAAAGTATACATTTTGAGTCGGCGACATATACATATCCACAACCCCAAGAAAATTAACAAAATACAAAATAAACGATCTTTTTGCAATGTTTACAATGGTATACTGCCTTTTCGGCGAAAAACGTTTCGCCAAATTTCACTTCGCAACCAACTTTTCGCAGAAGTTTCATTTGGCAAACCAACCGTTGGCATAACTTTACTTCGCACTTTTCTTATTTGGCAACATTTTTATAATGCCAAATTTCACTTCAACAAACTTTTATGTGGCAAAAAATTATGAAGCAAATGATTTGCTTGGTATAATGACTTTTCGGCGAAATAGGTTTCGCCAAATTTCACTTCGCACCCAACTTTTTTGCAGAAGTTTCATTTGGCAAATCAACTGTTGGCATTACTTTACTTCGCACTATTCTTATTAGGCAACATTTTTATAATACAATCAAGTAAGCGTGTTTTATAAGAATAACTTTTCTTTAAAATCAAAAATACCTCAGGACATCGGATTACCTACCTATTGTGCTTTGAACAGGGACTTAGTGGCAAAACCGACTCGGATCGCGGATAGGTTAGAAGACGGAAGGAGCTTCCGTCTTCGAGGTTATTTTTTATATAAAAGAGCGGAAAAACTTGTTATTAACACTTACAACAAATGACAATTGGGCAATTTACTACTAAGATAAACATAGGCTCAAATCACTAAAATCTAAATACCTAATGATTAAGCTTTCGGTATTTTGAATATAAGTGCAAATGCATCACCCTACCCACTTAAATAAAATACAATCATACTGCAACTTGAACAATCTATTCTATCGAACTTGTACCTATTGTTTATCAAATAATTACTTAGTTGGGAAATGATATCAGTGCTAAAAGTATGCATGTTGCTAAAAGTATGCATGTTGCTAAAAGTATGCATGTTGCTAAAAGTATGGTATGCCAATCAATACATTTGACGAATACATAAATGACATCTTAAACAAATCCCAGGTAATATTTTGCCTAACAATAATTTATCAAATCATTAGTTGGGAAATGATATCGTTGCTAAACGTTGAGTTGGGAAATAAAACTTCGCCCAAATCAAAATATGGGATACAAAGTTTGCGAGTTAAAAATTTGCTAAATAATTTTCGCCGAAACATTAGTGAACCGTTTACAATTTACATAAATGACAGACGTATTGTATCGTCATTTAATTCAACGTCAACATTTAATATTTTTTTCTTTTATGCCAGTATTAAATTGACATGGCCTTTTTACTTCAATAAAAATTATAATTTTACAAACTATTCATATTCAAAATTTTGAGAGAAAACCGCTGTAGGTTTATGCCATTCATTGTCGTGGACGTCCATCTCTGTTATAGTCTCTTGGCATCTTTTTTGTCTTTAACAGTGCCTTGCGCGCCGATAGGAGTACAATTCCTATTGGCGATTTAGCCTTTAGAAGACTTTTCTATACTCGGGATGGCAAATCGCCCAGCGGCCTTCCGGGTGGAATGGGTATAATGTGACACTGAAAAGGAACTATCGATTTTTAAGACCCCTTTTTCATATATTTTTGGTGTTCCTAAAAGAGGCACAAATTACAGAAATCTATCTATACCTATAGTTGTTCCTTTTTTGAATAACTATCGGAATTTCCGTATTTTAGCGGCGTCGGGACGCCGCTACGGGACTCTCGTTTTTATTATTATTTATGTAAGTAGGTATGTACCTACCTACTCCAACCCATGCGATGAGTAGAGCAGGTTGCTAATTAGTTAGGTATAGGTTAATATCATTATTTTATTATGTAAATATCTAGTATTCAATTAGCACTAATGTGTCGTGTTTGTTTATTGTTTTATTTTAGTATTTGCAGTCTTTGTGTCTATAATACGAGTAGGTATATATAATTATAAAGTAGTATCAGGGATTATACTCCACTTTAATGTCGTATTTATTTATTTATTTATTTATTCTTTATTGCACAAAAGAAACCTTATCGTACAAAAGGCGGACTTATTGCCGTATGGCATTCTCTACCAGTCAACCTTAAGGCGAAGCAGAAAGATTTGTTGGCGGTGCAACTAACAACTAACAAAACTCAAAATTAATATTTATAATTATTTGTGTAATGTAATAAAACGAGTACATAGTATGTCATATTACGAAAACATGATACAAGATGTCTTCGAGAAATAGACTTATCTTTATGAGTAAATTCATTTAAAGTTATATTTCATAATATAGAACATGATACCAACCCTTCTATATTATATCGCACCGCGATAAATTTGGTTTGAGACTCGCTCAGTACGCATTCCCGTTATAACCACATAATTATCTCAACGTTGTACATTAAAATACCTACTTATTTACTGAATGGCGTCCTCACTAGCGTGTCAGCAGAGACTGCGGACGAAAATGCTGCCCACTTATTAATAGCAGTAGTTAAAATATTCATCGACAGCTCAAAATACTTGACGGTGTGGAAATAACGCTATGGATAATGACTATGACAAACGGTAGCTGCCACATAGCGACAGGAAACCGGACGCTCGCCACCGCCCTCCGAGCTGGTATTCACGGCACTTGCAAACAACTAACCTTTGTACAGAATAGTATAAGTCTGACCTCCAAATCCTCCATTTCACAAATTTCAGGATTAAATTATCTACTGGTATACTGGGAACAAGTGGTAAGGAGAGTTGGGAAAGGTAGCAAATCGCTGATAGGTACAATACAACGTTAGGGCTCGTTTAGGCACATGCGATATCGCGGCACGCCGCGCGCGTTTTTCAAACGTTTTAACTTTCCATGTACATTCTGACAATCGTGCGCACTGTGTACTTTGGGAATCCAACTCTCCTCACCACTCGTTCCCAGTGCACAGTGCAGCGAACTTGACCCCGAAATTTGTGAATTAAAGGTCAGATTAAACTGTTGAGGTTAGTAGTCGGAAGTGTAGTGAAAAATCTCTTCTCTAAACATAATAATGTATGTAATGTGTAAACCAACTACAAATACTATAGTTTCATAGTCATATAGAAGAAAAAGAATCAGGAAAATACTCGTCGTGTGTGAGGAGTACGCGGGGGCCCCTGTACACACGGGTTCAGGTTCATGCAACTAAAAAAAGAGAACACCTAGTGTTCAACCCGCGCGGCAGCAGCTTCGATACTTTGCCACCCGAAACGCTTGCCGGTTACGAACTTAAAACGAATTTGGAATTTTAAGTACCTGGGCCACTGGGTGACCGGAGACTCGTCGGACAATTTCGATGTGGAGAGGGAGCTTAGGGCGTTAGTGGTCCGTTGTAAAACGTTGGTACGCAGGTTTGCACAATGTACTGCAGAAGTGGAGATTACTTTGTTTAGAGTTTTCTGCCAATGAGTCTACACGTGTAGCCTGTGAGCGAACTACACGCAACGGCTCTGAACGCCTTATGTGTTCAATGATGCGTTGAGGATGCTGTTGGGGCTGCCACGCCACTGCAGCGCATCAGGCATGTTCGTGGAGGCGGGCACGGACGGCCTCCAGGCAGCACGTCACCTCGCTGGAGAGATCCTTAATGCATTGGTAAACAGACTGGACTGTCCCCTCATGAAGCTGCTCTTAAGCCTTCATGTATGTTCTACTAAATAATGTGTTCCAAAATTAATCTCATTAATCATGTTCAGAATTATTTCTAGCTCTAATTATATTTTTGATATTTTTGGTTGAATGTTTTAACTTTATTTTGACATGCGAATATTTTGATATTTAATGGATTTATTATTAACACTAGATTAAGTCAAAAATCTTATTAACCGATATGGACCTGAGTCTGAAATAAGTGTTTTTATTAATTTACATATATTTAATATATTTATATGTTATATACTCACACAATGCAATATCCGCAAGTCATAATAAATATGCACAATAAAGCGCACTCACGGGCAGAACTGCATAATGCGATGCGTGGTAAGCAATATACCAGTCCAATAGTAGTTGGGTGAGGACCAAATTCTTGTCACATATTTAAGTCATTTAATGCGCCTCCATTTTAATTGATTCCGTTGCGAGTGTTGTGCACGAAAGTTACCCATACATTTTATATGCGTAATTATTATGTCACAACGGAACAATTAAAATGTAGGCGTATTAAATACTCTAACTATGTGCCAAGAATTTGGTCCTCAGTCCCCACCTAGTTATCATTTACAATTTGATATCGCCCTTGTTAGGAATACAGAAACTGTAATCTACTCCTACATCCTACATTATAATTGACGTAAATTAACTAATAACAATAACCAACAACTTGTTGGCCAAAAATATAAGAACCCAAAATTGGCCGTATAATTTCCATGCGCCGAATATTCGGTTATTATTCGGCATATTCGGCATGTTTTTGAATATTCGGTATTCGGCCGAATTATTCGGTTCAGCTACCGAATATTTACCGAATAATATTGAGAGGGTTTTGTTACAAGTTACAAGAGTGTATTATAGTTACTGCTTCGTGAAATTAATACTTGACCCATTATTAACAATTAATTTAACATTACATTATCTCGCTCAATAAAAAGGTCTTGCATTTCTTTCAAGGTGTATATGTTAATTTCTACACCGTGTTGTTGAGATTTTCCTGAATTAATAGGGTTGGAACCTGTACACATCTGTGTACGGAACCCTCGGCGCGCGAGCCCGACTCGCACTTGACAGGTTTTTTCGTCATAATTTCGCTTTAATAATGAACAAAAATGTTACCAATCAATTAGTCTGTTTTATAACAATAGATGAAGAATTACGTTGAACCGAATAATTGGTTCGGCAACAGCTAGACCTAATATTCGGCCGAATGTTCGTATTCGGTCAAACCCATAAAATATTAATAAAAATAATAATAAATACAATAAGTAATACATGACATTACCTATAATGATTCATTATCTATTAATAACTGTTTAAGAATAGCAACATTACAACATATTTTAATGTACCTACCTACTGTTGGGGCGAGCAGGAATTGTATCGTTAATGCTCGTTCGTAATACAATAAGTTCCTGTAAAATAAATTGGGACTTCTTTTTCACAGTCATCAACTAAGGTACTCGTGAAGACGGTTCCAAGGAGCCCAAACACGACGGGTTTATCTTGTGTAGTTTAGGAGTTGCTATGTCCACCTTCTGTCTGCATCATCATTTCAGCTCGATGGTACCGTAATATTGCATTGCAACCGAACTTAAGTAGCTAAATTTCAGCTCAATCGGACACAGTGTTTTTACTTATTTTACTCATTTTTAACTGTTTTGTACGAATTGGCCTTCTGAAACAACACGCGAGCTAGAAGACGAATTTATTACTACAAAGAATTTGTGCGTATTTTTTAAAATAAATTTGAATGTGTCACAAAGGAGATTAAATGACAGTAAACGCCGAAAATGCTAAAACGGTTTTCTGGAAAGTGACCCGTCAGTGCCAGCTGTGGCTGTACCACGCTCCGCTCCGCGGCCGCTCATCGATCGCGACTTGCGAGCGTCGCGCGCGGCACCCTCTCGTCCGTAAGTGGAATGATTTTAGTTGAGCCACTTGCCGTAGCGATGCTCTGAATCCTATGATTAAACTATTGATTATATTGAGCCATAGCAATAGCATTTTATATTGAGCCATTCCTATTTTGATATGCGTTATATGGTATTCTTTATTCATTTTTCTTTATTAATCAGTGATTTGAAAACTGACAGCTATACTTAAAGCCTTCCGACTTTGTATGTCTTAGATTATAAGTGTTACAGAAGCAATTGTACTCGTAGTACGTTTAATAAGCTTTCAACGACACCTCACACGTGACATAGAACTCGAAATTTGGACAAAAATGTACCGCCATCTTAATGATGTCACAGGCTATGGCTGTCCCCCCTCCATTTCTTAAAATCAGTAAATTCGTATTCTGGAGACATAGAAGCCGCGTCGACGGAAATCTTGAAGGAGACGACTTTTTGTAAATTTTCCTCCATACTATAATATCTTTGATCGGCTGAATCTCCGTTAACAGGGCCGAAAATATGGTTCACACGATATTTTAGAGAATTTAATACTCTTGAATTAAATATAAATAAATAAAAATAATAGCTGTATTACAAACCGGAATTGCGTTTTTCCGAGATCAGCCAATAAGAACATTTTGAATTTATACTTCAGATTTAGCCCTTATTCCTCTTAAATTAAAACCGAATTTAGTGGTTGTGGTTGTTCGTTTTATGGATACTTAAACCCTTAGGTTACTTAATGCTAGTTAAATTACAGTTAAAAGGAGCGGTGAATATAAATCTGAACTGAACCAAATTAACAATTCGAAGATCCCTGACGTGTTAAGATCACCATTGACGATCGCTAATTGAGTTAGTCGCACAGCGTCACTTGGCAGCCGCCGAGCCGAGCGACTGCTACTATGCCATTCACATTATTTTTTCATCTCACCGCTACTTCTAGCATATCTTGACGCTGGGATTCGTAAAAACAATGTATAATCAGAGATCAGGCTTACAATGGTTGGGTTGAGGCTCAGGATCGCGAACATTATGAATACTCAGCCCAGAGTGCCGAGCGCCGAGCGACAAGCGTCGAGCTGCATCGCATGTAGGTCACGACTCGCGACTGCCGGCGTGCCCGGTACCCGCCGCGAGCCGACCTATCAATCACCATGGAGTGTTTGACTTGCCTTACCCACCCCTACCGATGGGAAAATTGGATCAGACATGTTTAATCGTAGTATTAAGATTTATCACTGCACCCTGGAAACAATACAACGTAAATAAAGAAAACCTCTGCGATTGTTGGCAATGCTTGAAAATGATGTGCATATAATGTCGGCCTAGAATATCAAAACAAGCGGTTACTATGTGTAATTTCGCTTTTTAGCCTAAAATTGTGCTTTTTACGCTATCTCACTGATTCAAAACGGTTATAATACAGGGTTTTCGCGAAACAACATCAACCGGTTAAATCAGTAGGATCGCCTAGTGATTAACGCATGTTGATGAGTAACGTTCGTCATTCCAATTGACTGCTTAATCTAATTATTCGCAAAAATCCTGGTTTCAATTTGTTTTATCGCGAATATGTGGATCTACTTAATAGGATTGCGTAGGTATGAGGTAAATGGAGTAATTTTTCACTAAAAACCGGTATTTCGGAAATATATCGTTAGGTATTTAAGTAGGTTATTTTAAATATTTATTTTATTTATTAGAAGCTTTCAGTTTCAGGTTTATTAAAATTTTTGTCGGCTCAGATAGGTATTACGTGATTTTACATTCTTTCAGATAAAATTATCTGATTATGGAAGTAGATTTCAATTTCGGGTGGTGCCCTTAATTAGCTTAGATAATAATTATCAAACTATCAAAGTAGTAAACTAGGTGAAAACAAATTTACGAAATAATTTTCTTGCGGCGTCCATATTTCAGTGGTACCACATACTTACAAATAAACCTGTACAATATCGAGCTGCATCGTCGAGCGAGATGACGAACTGTAACTGTCACTAAGGTCATCCATACGATACACATGCACATTTGAAAAGGCAAGAGCAAGTCATCTTTTTTCCGTCCATTACTTTAACCAAATTGTGCCTGTAAGTTACGTTTTTATTACATACATTTATAGAAACTGAGACGCTGTTTATATGCGGATTTTGAATGTATTAAAAATCAGGCTTTATATCCCTTACCTAACTTAGTTGTGTGCACATAGAAGACGTGACGTGAACCTAACCCACTGATCTCCTGTCAATGGCGATTTACGACGAGTCACCTGATAAATACAATGAACAAGGAAATTATGTGCTGCTGACAAAGGCAAACCGATGAACAAGTGTTTTCGGCTGTTACTGTTATTTGGTAAATAAAATTATTTGAACAGTTGTTTTAATATTGTAACTAATTGCTACAGTTAAGACTGTACTGTGTTGAGATTGATGATTTTCCTTTCGACTACAATTGCAGAAACTATTATTCGAGATAAAGTTATACTATCATCTTCATCTTGAACTGTATTACAGTACAACCATAAGTGATGCTCATTATCTACACCTACATTTATATCGACTGTTACTTAAGGAAGTAGGGGTTCTGTAAATGTACCTTGGAAACAGGACCATTTAGAGATGGACATTACAGTATAGATAGATAGATAGTTATATTTATTTCCTTTAGAAAATTACATAATGTATTACATTTTTAAAACAAAATAAATTCACAAAAGGATCGATAAATAACTAGGTATTTAAGTTACATCGACGATATTATAGTAGCGGCATGTATTTATGCCACATTGGCTAATTCGTATTGCCTACCTACCTAACGCCGCATAATAAATAATGTTACACCTGCAATCGGTTAATTTAAGACTAGCAAAAAGGCAAACAAAAATGGTTAAAGTACCTACACCCGAATATTCCATCAGTTGGTATGAGTGTCGTGTGTTGGTATGAAGTACACCCGAATATTCCATCAGTTGGTATGAGTGTGTAGGTACAACAACGATCGAGTTTACATTACCATGGCGCTATCGGGCGCTATCTTACGAAATCATGAGACGTCTTGCACTTATCTATCTATGTACTTCTCCGTCGTCAAAGCAAACATTGTCAGAGTACCTACGTCCTCGTAACGACATAGGTACTAACAGAGGTAATGTACGAGCTTTGAATAAGTTCAGCAGAAACCAAAGCATCGGCCACAGTCTTAGTTACCGACAGTTTACTAAAATATAAACTACGAGAACTAGAAGCTCCAGTTAGATATTTATTTAAAATATTCTCACCCAATAATAATAGTACTAACGGACCGAACGTGCCGCAACAACGCACGAGATCAAGGAGACCAAATTTTTTGACCAAACAATTCAATAAGTACCTAGTCATGATACATTCTAATAACCAAAACACGTAGGCAACCTAATCCATTTAAAAACATTGCAAACTTACTATTTCCTTGACCAACTAACCGTCAATTCAATGCCAGTGTTTATTAGAGATATTAGCAGCTCCTTTGACTCGATGTAACATAATAGAGGTGCGCCAAATATTCGGTTATAGCTCTTTGCCCGATTTTAATCGGAAGCTTGTTGTAGTTTACTAGCTTTCCGAAATACCGATGTGTGAAATTTTAATACAGCTGGACTATATAGTACAGATGAATACAATATTGATAGGTGGCAGTGCATTGGTACATTCATCCCGGCGAGTTTGTCGCATGGGAGATTTATCGACGAGCTAACTAGCGTTGAACCGGTGCCAGCGGCCCCTCCCTATGTCGATAATAAAGTCTGGCTCTCTGTGCTGCGGAAGCAGGCGAACACCTACCCCAGTACCACCGCTAGGGTAACCGCTATGAACTTGCACTCAATGGATTCTCCTTGCGAGTTCTCTGTGAACAATTTCTCATTTAAGATGCAAAGGATAAGGGCATGGGCATGAATCCATACTAATATTATGAAAGAAAGATTGTGTCTGTCTTTCTGTTTGTTACCTCTTTACGCTTAAACCGCCCAACCGATTGAGATGAGTTTTGGTATGAAGGGAGTTTGAGTCACGGGACATAGGATAGCAATAAAATTCTAAGCGGTGAACGAGTTCTACGCGGGCGGAGTCGCGGGCAAAAGCTAGGAGAGAAATAATGAGATTTTACAGAGGCTATGCTGCCGGAACTATGAAAAAAATGAATTAATAATCGTATATAAGGATATACTGTATCTTGCCTATATATTACGTACTTTGATAATTGTCAGTACTAACAAAAATGATCGCTTTTTCCTTAGTAAAAAAAACCGGTCAAAAGCGAGTCGGACTCGCGCACCAAGGGTTCCGTATACATGTGTCTCAAATCTCAACAACATGGTGGAGAAATTGAACGCCATGGGTACAGCGCCATCTATCGGCGACTTTTGTTACAAATATGAGCGACTGAATAACTTAGCACCTATGTATGGTGGTTTTTCCAGGATAATTCTTTATCACGTGAACCGATTTCATTTTTTTTTGTCTATTTGAAAGAAGGTACTTTCAGCACAGTCTCGTAGGAATTTATAAAACAAAATTAGATGCAATGGTGATTAAATTATAAACTTAATATAGGAATGTTTTTGATGATAAAAAAGAAAAACTAGACAGAATTACAGTTATATTTTTCCTGTAAAATATACAATGATTTGAATGTTATGTAATAATTTTATATTTTGTTCCTTGGTTAACTTCGGAGATAAGGGAGGATATTGTCTCAGAATGTGCAACTCAAACCCTTTCATAGGACACCCCACTTGACATAGTCACTAGACTTTCAAATTTGGAACAACCTAGTATTTGTAATTCTTTACAGTAAGTAAAAAAAATTTAAACAAGTCATGTTCTATGTATCTAGGTTAGCCTTCTTTATAACTATTCCAAATTTCAAATCGATAGCATAAGTAGTTGAGATATTTAGCGATGTGACAGACTGATAGACAGACAGACAGACAAAGTGAAACCATAAGGGTTCCTATTTTACCATTGTGGTACGGAACCCTAAAAATAATAATTAGTACCTTTTCAGGGTTCCGTAGCCAAAATGGTGAAAATGGAACCCTTACTTATAGTTTCGTCATGCTGTCCGTCCGTCCATATGTCACAGCCGATTTACTCAGAGACTATGCACTACAATTTATGAAATTTGGTAGTAAGGTGTATTCTATGAATCACTATATAAAAGTGTTGTGAAATTACAATAAAATATATTAAATTAGGGAGGGAGGAATACGGAACCTTAAATAGGGATGTTGACTCAAAATTTATTGGTATCTAAATTATATCCAAAAGAAAGAAGACATAAAACTATGCCAAATGGTGAAAATCCCATTAAAATATCTCAAAAAATAACGAAGCTACAACCGTTAGAATGTTGTTAATAAGAGTGAGAAAGCACTAATTTGTAGTGACGTCACTGACTTAAAGCGCCATAGTAAATGAAGATCGTTCCATACAGAGGTGCGTTTTGCGAAAAAGGGACAGAACATGCCCCCACTTAAAACTTTGATGACTTGTAATTATGTAATTATTTATTTTTTTGAGTTACTTTTTTCGCTATTTGGTTGAGAATTTGATCCTTTTTCGAGAAAATTTGAAGTAGTTGAGTTTCTTACTTAGTGTCAACATCCCTATTGTGCGTGATCCGACACGCACTTAGCCGATTTTTTCTATTTGGTTTTTTAATGTTTAGTTTAGTACATACATACATAGGTCCTTTTGTATCTGTATAACATTAAATCCGGGATTTAGGAAATTATCCGGTCATGTAGGTACCTACAATCTACATACAACAAAATATCCTGTGCAAAAAGAAGCATAGAATTTGAAAATACACACATAAATGTAAAGTATACGTATACTCAGTGAAGGAAGCAGTGTGTAAAATGACTTCTCAATTCACGGCCAGTCATCGCAGAGGTTTGATAGAGGGTCATTGTGGGAACCTACATTCCCAGTGCGGCTATCGTCTCAATGGGGACCACTGGGTCAGTTGGGTTGACAGCGAGACCGCGACCTTGTCATCATTTTGTGTGTTTGACGTTTGTTTGTTTAGTTAGCGTTGATCAATACTGTATTAGATAGCGTCATAGAAAAATGACCTAAGTAGTTACTTTCACAGAAGAATTTATGCAATAAGTTTGTAACCTCTATTCTTTATTTATACAAAACATCGGGGAGTCGCCGTCCCAACGTTAGACTAGAGGTACTCATAGAAACTCAAAAGGCTTCCGTATAAAAGCAGACAGCGCAGGCTGCGTAACGACCCTGCGCGGAAAAAGGGAAATGGTGCAAGAGACTTTCGTTGGATTACTGCTCTTATGCACATATATTAATTAGATCGCTTTTGGGTTATTTTACGTCGAACGGCTGGAATATCATTCTGTTACCATTACCAATTACCGACAGAGTCGATTTAACGATCTTAAATTAGGTTATACATAAAAATAAGTTCATAAATGTTTTTTTTGTAATTGTTACATGTAACAATTACAACAGAAAACGTATTTGCGCTCCTATTAGAAAAATACACGGAGGCCACGTATTATGCTCGTAGCTATCACGTCATAAACGGCAAGATAAAACATCCGTCACTTTATATCAAGTCGTGACAGAAAGACATCTTGACGTTTATCACGTGATAAACGAGACCATAATTGTGTGAAATGATATGAATGATGAATTTGGAAACTTAAGGATATCCAAATTAGGCACAAGCAATATGATAATGTATCATATTCGTTTCAATTGTGCGCGATACGATTAGCGGAAGTCCTTCAGGACGCGGTCATTAGCGACGCGCGCGCCGGCGGCGCCGCCGATGCGCGGCACGCGCTGGTGCGAGCTGGATTGCACGAAATGTTGACAGCTGCGTAATTCTCGAAGTTCGTGGAACACGAACGAGTTAACGCCGGATTAGCACAGCGACAGAAATTACATAGTAAACGGTTATTTAACGTTAGATATTATTATTTTAGAGCACGTATACGCACCCTCTCCCTCTCTCCTGTTCATGAAACACGTATATAAAAAAACACATCGACACGTGCACGGACCAGCGGTAGAAATTATTCAGATTTGTTTTTCCTAAAGTGGCGAGGGCACGACCCCGGTCATACCTAAGGCGCCGCCAAACCTCCTTCTATTGTCTAGTTGTGAACTTCCATCAAAATATTCAGCGTTCGCAAATGACGAATCCGAAGTGCGTTCGTCATCTATCCAAGTCAGCATAGAACGAGGTAAATATAGTATACAAAATCCAACATTAAAATACTGTGCCTAAAACTTGAAAAAATCATTATTGGCAAGTCTAGTGTTAGTAGGGGAGGCCACGATGCTAAATGTGGATTTACTCGCGCGCTGTTGGGATTGGATGGTAGGAAGAAAAAATAGTTATATGATAAGCCGAAACAACACTAAAAAACAGTTACACGAACATACTCCAGGGTGTCAGACATTGATAGTGTAGCGCCACGCGTACCTCTGTTCTTTTAGGGGTTAGCATGCCAGGGGTGGCCGTGAACATTGGAGAAAATAAAATCCTCCACCGCGTCAGATTTTCAGAGGATGTTAAAAGTAGACCCTAAACAAGCTGCCTTATAACTATTGGCTCTGTGAGTCGCAGACCTCGCGATTGATTTTTTTCGGTAGAGAAATGTCAACCCGAAATCATATGTAGAAGCAAACGAAATCATTGACACAAATAATTTAGAAAAATTCCAAAAGCTGACTGGACAAATTCTATATTATTAAAGAACTTGCTCACAAAACTTCACGAATATCGGTCGATAAATGCGACCTGTAGAAGAAAATAAACCATTATAATTTTGTTTTTATTTTCAAAATAAATCCCAATTTTTCAAGAGAATCGGTTGAGAAATTCGTCCTGTACAGAAGAACAAACTGATTCTCCCGCAAAAACTTACATAATCATTTTTCACAAAATTTCCAAAAACTGACTCGACAACAAAATCTATTCAATTATCGAACGTGCTTACAAAATTTCACGAGAATCGGTTGAGAAATGCGACCTGTAGATAATTACAACCGGAAATCCGGACATACGAAAGCATTTTTGTAGAAGCTGAAACAGAGACCTTCGTTTCACTCAGTCAATAATCTGACGATTTGGACGTGACGCAAGCTTGTGGCGGCTGTTACATTATTTATAAAATATGTAGAAGACTTATAAACGATGAAGATACTCAACAGAGTGCAAGGTATCCCCATACTGTGTTAATCTGACGCACTAGAATAAATCCCAAAATCCCCTCATGGGTTCCCCACCATATCGTTTAATCTTCGATTTCGATGCTTCATCATACACATCAAAGTATATCATATGTCATATAAGTTATATAAGTAGGTATAGTCGCGAACCGGCATTGTTGAACCACTTGCCATTGTCCATAATTTAGCCGTGTAATGAGTGACCAAGGTTACCCGATGACGTGTCAGTCTCGATTTGCGTTACACGTCCAAGTTGTGAAGATTGGCAACTGGCTCAACAAGGCAAATATAAAAAAACAATCAATGGTAGAAAATAACAACAAAGACTCAAGACTGGCATATTTGTTTACAGATGTTAACCCTAGTTCGCACTATGTTATTAATTTAGTTGAGTAGCGAGTTGTGATTAATCGATTGGATCCATTTTACTCTATTTTTCAGGCGAGTAATCAAAGTCAAATGTTGGCATATTATTAAAAAATATTAAATTTTTTGGTTTTTTCAGAAGGCCAAGTTTGTTTACAAATACCCATATATACTGCTAAAAGCCCCAATGTTACAAATAATATGAAAGGTATATTACGAGTCGATAGGTGGAAGTGTATATTTGTGAAGCTAATGTCTCATTGCGTGGCCAATTATTGTCATCCATACTAATAAACGCGAAACTATGTCTGTCTGTCTGTCTGTTACCTCTTCACGCTTAAACCGCTGAACCGATATAGATGAAATTTGGTATGGAGATAGCTGAGTCCCGGGGAAGGACATTGGATACTTTTCATCCCGGTAATCATTCCTTAAGGGGGTGCAAGTTTGTATGGAAGAGCGATATCTAGGTAAGCGTCTGAAATAAAAGAATCGACGAACGAGTTCTACGCGGATAAAGTCGCGGACAAAAGCTAGTTAATTCAAAAGCGCTGAAAGATACTTATATCTATATTCGAACTTACGTCGTCGAGGGGTAATGATCCTAATGCTACATTATATTTACTCATAATTATTTGTGTCTTATTTCTCCCAAGTTGTTCCTTAATTAGTTTTGGTCGTGGTACTCGTGGATGTCCATCGGCTAATTTAGTCTTTGGATGAAGTTGTCTTTAGCTATGATAGGGTATACCTACCTAGGTAGCCTGCTTCCTACTGGCACCAGCTCTGGATTCGTTTAAAAGCGTCTAAAGGCTTCCGATTTCCGAAGGAATGTGCTTAAGGCAGGCTCGCCGGTCCGGCTTGCAACCTGGTGTTTAGGGTTAACTGTTACTCAATTACTCATTATATTACTGTTAAATACCAAGACCATTTATATTTAATTAATAATTATTATCAAAGGGTTTACTTTCTAACCGTATTATTGGCACGTACTCGTAACAGTTTTTATTAAAGTAAGACTTATGAGTAGTTGTGAGTTAATTGCTCAATGAAATACCGGATCTATGATTAGATGGAAGTTCATACTGTCAAAAAAAACAAAATGGAGTGGTTACAAACAAGGTACCTTTTTCTGTTAAGTAATTAGTGTCGTTTAAAGTAATTAGTGGATAGCTGTCAACAAACCATGTGCGAGTGCGATGGCGAGCGCAGCGGAAAGATTATATTACAATGGCGACGGAGCACTCTGCGAATGAAACAATTATTCTGGCTGTAGACAGCGGGCGAACCATACCAACATTCATTGGGCAATGGATAACCTACAACACATATTAAGTATCGTAAGGGTTGATTTTTCAATCATCAGATAAAATTATACGTCAGTTAAAATTATCGCTGTTTCTAATGTCATATGAAAGATAAGGGCAGAGCTAACATTTATCTGACCGATACTTTTATTGCCCAATTTGCCTACGTGTGTATAGTGGTATTTTTTTTCGAATATGTCCGAAAAGCCATAAAACGCTTATTAACAAAATTTACTAAATGTCACTTTTGTATGGAATTTGTCCAAAAAATAATGGCGGATACTGCTATCTCGCTCCCTCAGTTAATCCATCTCAATCACATGTCAATGTCACCTCTCGGGCGTTACCGCGAACAGCAAACGAAGTTTTCGCTCTCTGTTGCATTTGCACGTTCGGACGTAAGTGCGACAGAGAGGGAAAACTTCACCATGTCACTTCCTTTTATATGTGTTATTTGTGGTTTTCGTGCCGGTCGAAAAGATGACGAGAAAACGAAATTAATGGCAAGATTTCCTTTAGATCACGACCGGTGAGCAATTAATTGGAGATTATCTATTAATATGTACCACAGCAAGTTACATGTAAGCAAAATAAGAAGCGTTATTTGCAATTTAGCTTTATTCGTATACTATACATACTAGTGTTTGCCGTAACATATCGATAACTAGCTTATCATATAGAACTCTGGTATTTTTCAGTTGCAGACAGTGGGTGAAAGTGATTGGCAATGAAAACCTAGCCTACGTTAGCCGATTGAGAAGTTGAACGAATTAAAATTCGTTTGTGGTAACCGCTTTCAACCCAAAGATTTTAACCGGAAGAAAAGTTGTCTAAAGAGATGGTTAATATATTTAAAGCAACACAACTTTATACTTTTTTATTTTATTTATTTCTAGCCCTACCCACTGTGGAATAAGCGCATGGACCTCGTAGTGTAGTCGTCATAACCTAACCAGTTGAGAATGGATTCAAACCCCAATTGTTAATAAAGGAGCATCCATTATTGTGAGGTGTTTTTGGCAAAATTGGATCCCCTCCCGCCAAAAACATCTCACGTAAATAATAGACGCTCTCTAACTGGGAGTTTTATAAAAATGGAACTCACGACGTCACTAGTCATCGTTTATCGATATCGTTAACCGTACTACATCAAAGTTACATCCCTATCGCGCTGTTATGTTGGCATTACCTGTTTCCTTTTTTTATTTGATTGTGGTACAGAATGTTTGCCAAACTCTACGTCAATGTCATGCAATGACAATGTCACTGTCATCCAAAACCTAGTTCGAAGTCCCGTCTCTTAGAACGTAGTGGTTATATTCTCTTTGGTTTTGACGACCGGCTTATAAAAATATACTGAAAATACCAATGTGTAATACTTTACCTACGTGATTTCGTAATGTTCCACCACAACTATCAATAGGCGGCGGTTGGGCTTGCTCAGAGACACATCTCTGGTGGATATTCACATTAAAACGTTTGGGAAGTAGGTATCTATTGTATTGTGCATATAAGTGATTATTCTAAAGCCGGTAGGTAATAGTACACCTCTAAACTTATTCCGATTGCCACAACGTTCATCAAGCTATTAGTTATATATAAGGTACAAAGCGGATTGCCTCTATTTTGCTGACTCAACAACGACATAGTTTCCGAGGTCGACTACCTAAAATTTGCTTTAGTAGTTTTCACGTTAACAATACCTATATTACCTACAAAGAGGCAGACAGGTAGGTATAGTGGTATTTTTCTAGTATGCCCGAAAAGCCATAAAACGCTTATAGTTAGAAGTTCAAAACGAAAGGAAGTATGAAGATAATCCGCACAAATAGCCTACCTTCCGTTCTAGATGATAAGGCTCAAGTTGTAATGACTTGGCAATAAAACAGTAGCAGCCTTTTCAGTGACACATCTCTAGTGGATATTCACATTAAAACGTTTGAGAAGCAGATATCTATTGTATTGTGCATATACGTGATTAGTAATATAAAAGCCGGTAGGTAATAGTACACCTCTAAACTTATTCCGATTGCCACAACGTTCTTCAAGCTATTAGTTATATATTTGGTTTAGTTCGCAGACGAAGCTCTGTTTTTATATATTTGCTCGTAAAGCTCGTATGCTTGACAGCTAGGTATCGTGCTCAGGTATTGAAATCACATGTTGCCACATCTCTAGTGTATACTGACCCTTAGGTAAGATTGTGTATTTATTTATGGCGCTACCACGCGTGATACGCGAAATGTTACCAGCCCATGAGCTAAGATGCGGCACGCTCGAGTTTTCGACATTCGCGTCGCATGCAGAAATTAACTACTTACAGCTTTGTAGGTACTTACAATCAGCAAAGCGCAAGCACATCTGATACCATAGACGAGCAGAAACGCCGGCGCGCCGACCTCCGCCGCCGCAGCATTGATCCGACAATAACAAGATAACACCTCGGAGCCGCTTCATTACTACATGTACCTAGTGTAGTAAGCCACTGACTCGCGATGTTACGACACGCTGCAGGGCTATCCGCGTCTTGCTAAACCGAAAATGGCAGGGCAATAAATAATACTTAAGTTAGTTACGAGTAGATACTACATGTCCATGTTTTTACGGCTGTTATAAAATTACGAAGTAGGTACCGATGTACCTATTCCTACTACGAATATCCTCAATAAGAAGATGTGATAGGTATATTAGTGAACATTAACATTTGCATAAAAACAGAACTAGGAAAGTATCTGCACACAGCTTAGAGCATTTAAGACCGGAGACACCTTCAGCGCATCTTTCCCAACAAAATGTTTCGTCAAATTTTGGAGGGGACGAGGTAACGCACATATAAAGAAACTACATTCATTACTACGCACCTACACTAAAACAATCACGCACGGACACTCAAAACACTAAATTTGAGCAATTAAATTTGACTTTACAAGCGTTTACACTAGTTCACTTTTCGTATAACTGAATTGACCAATGTCACTAAGGATCACATTTCATAGAAATTCTTATAGACAGTAATCCTTGATGTCCTGAAATACGGTGAAGTTTGATGTCAAAATAGCGGCCAAGCGTGATGGTCATCAAGTACGAATGTTTTTAAATCGACTTTGTATTCGATGCACTATTTACGATTTAAATTTAAACTTTAATTGTGCAGAAAAATATAATTTAAGCAAAAAATACGTGCAAGTGAAATGATAGTTCATCTTTTAGTAAATTTGATAAATTACGAAAATCGTTCGTTAGTTTTTAATAACGTGGCAGATTTTTCTCCTATAACTTTGGCAGAGGGGTGTTTTTTCAATTGTATTATTTATTTCTTCACATGTTGTACCTAAAATAGAAGTGGTAGTATTTCACTGGGTGCCTAAGTATATCAAATGGCGTCTCCAGCCTTAAATGCCACTAAGTCACACAGATGACGTCAACAATAATTCAAATCTATTTTACAAACGAAATATCCCCACTGTTTAACTAATCGGCTAATATTATTAAGGAGTAGTTAGTATATATGTTTGAACGTGAGGTCAATAGATCAGCTTGTGACAGCGGTGGCCACGGGTGGACGGGCGCCAAATCGCTAACAATAACATGCAAGTGCGATAGGCAATAACAAATAGAATATAACATGGCGGAGTTTGAAGCAGGGACCGTTTTCGGTACGGTATAAACGGTATAGTAGCGGTATTGGATATCGATATATACCGCTTCGTTATAAAGGTAGAATATAAAGGTACGCTACCGGTATAACCGGTATCGCTATTTTTCATAGGTGTACTCAAATCTTTATTATAACGGTAGCCAACCGGTATTATTTCGGTACCGAAAAATTTCGATTGTAACTCTTACGATGGGTACGTAAACACGACCAACAGCGGACAACGACTAAGTCAGTAATCTATTGCACCGAACGAAATTTATCTAAAATAGGTATTTTAAGCATACACCTAATAACTAGCGCTGATTGGTTGGCGGCGTTGGCGGCACCCTCGTAAAACCCAAATGAAAACGGTTCAGGTATCGAAAAAAATAGCGGTACCTACCGTTAGATTCCGCTACCGAAAACAATATTTTGCGGTATCGAAACCTAACCAAAACGAAACGGTATGACGTCATACCATTTTAAAACGCTACTTTTATATTCCGATTATGCAGTCCCTGGTTTGAAGCAGTTGCAGTGCAGTCTGCATGAACTGTTTTTCGAAATACATTATGACACAAAACAATATGCTATAAGTATCAATGAAAGCTTCAGGCTAGGCTATTTATTGGCTAGGCCATTGTCTAAATAAAATAGGTATTCACAAAAATATTAATAAAACCAATTATTTAATGTATAATATACAGTAGAATTTAATTATAGGTGCTACGAATTTATTACTTGTTTTAATTTCTTACTTTATTTAAAAACATTGTGTAATTGCCACTAATAATAATATTAATAATTAATAATATTTTTTTATCCCACTAAATAATATTCACCTAGCAGGGTTCATGTTGCGAACTTTTGTAAACCAGATGAAGCAATAAATAAAATAAAATAAAAAGGCAAGCATGCCCTTAAAGTTCATAAAGTTGCGCGAAACGTCAAAGTGTTCACATTCAAACTGTCTTTCAAGTGTGACGAGAATAGAGCATATGCGTTTTTTTAACCTGACTGTGGCTTTATAGGGCGGGCCCAATAACGCGATAGGAGTGCGCCGTTGGACAGTAGCCTGGGGGAAATCCAGGGGAAAACTTCAGACACGACCACGCGTGTGGTTTGGAACTATGGAATACTCTAAGAGTTTTGCGCTCCAGTGAGATTGGTTGAGCGGTTTCAACCGAATCTGAGGTGTGAGTGGAATCGAGCTACTTGGAGTTTTGTCGCTAGTTCACTAAACCTAAAGCTGAGAAGAGTCTAACAAGAAACTCCACTAGGCCCGACCTGGGTTGGACTGACTCTACCCGGTGTGCGGTGGTGCTGGGATGAATAAGGACTATATATGTCATGTATTGTCGCGATCGCGCGGTGGACTTCCCCGCCTGCGGGAATGCCCAAGTGTACGGCGTCGTGTCTGAGTTGGACGCCGTAAGCGCAGCGTCCCATCTTTCGATGGACGCTGTGATTACGTCACTTACGAGAGTGTGTGCCTAGGACGCCGGACCGTGCGACCCCTAATCAGTGATCGCCGAGTTACGAGAGAGGGGGAGGGATGGGAACGTAGTCGATAGCGTTCTTAGCTAACGGATTCCTATAATGGAGAGCGTTGTCAAAATAACGTCTGGAAATCTGCTTAAAGAAACCATACATAGTGCTAATCCCCATGTCGTGGAGAATATGCATGCGGAAGGAATAATAATAAGATGTCACTATATGAATAGAAAACCATCAAATTATGACAGTAAATACAGTAAATGAATAAATATCCTCAAAAACTTAAACGCAATATTTCACGAGCAAAACAGTAAATTCCTCGTTTTTCCATACAATAGTACATGACGTCACATGCTATGCTCAATAGTATGGGAGTTTTGAGCGCTCGGATTTTATGCTGTACATTGAAATCCATTTTAGTCTTTCATGTTGTTCTAATTTTACTTGTTCCATATACACATTTGTTCCTCTCTAGAAATTGGTTCGAATGGCACCATGAAAAAAAGAGATGTATATTCTCTATTGTTATTGATACGATTTTGTTTTTGTCGTCAGTGAGACCAATCTAAAAACACTTATTTACATACGCCTTTCAGTTGCGTGGAACGTGTTAACAGACGGCAACGTCGTATCTTTCATAAAAATATTGCTTTGGGCTGACAAGACGCTCGAAATACGTTAATGACGTCGCGTCGCGCTTTGTGGCGCTGGTGTGACGCTGACGCTCGGTAAACGCCGGTGGCGTTGCGCCGACGTCGCGCCCAATGTTACGGTAGAAGAATTCCCATAACCCTTGAAAATGACAGTCTTTTTTCACCGATTCTAGTTTAAATTCTTAGTATAACTTTTCTTCATGGTATTACAGGAACTACTAAAGTCAATAAATGCATTCGCAGATGATCCATTCACCTTCACAATTTTATAATTATTTTTGTCCATATGATATCACCCATGGTTACTTCAACACATCTCACAGGTTTATTCTTAATTTCTGGGTTTTGCTTCTTAAAACATTCTTCTGTACCATGACCCTTCTTATTATAGTGTGAGCATACTTTATTTTGTCTACCTTTTGTGTAGCAGTCATCTTCAGTTTGACCACTCTTCTGCCAGACCAAATTTACACTGTGTTCGAATATGACCTCTTTTCCCGCAGGTAAAATATTCCTATCCCCATTGTTATTTGTTGTCATTACCATTAAGGCCTTTGTTGGTATAGGCAATACTATTTTTGCTACTAGTCCTACTATTCGAGATAGTGGACACTTTGATATTCCACAAATAAGTTAACAACTAAGATGTACTGGTGCAGCCCGTTGACATAGCCCTCACTTCCATCAGTTTATAGCCGAGGTTGCCTATTATAGCACTTGTAATAATATTATCTGTCATACCACAAGATATGTCTTGTGGTATGACAGATAATATTATTGCAAGTGCCCAATTTGTCATAATAGAATCGAATGGGGTCTTCATTATGAAGTCTCACCCTGTTCACTAATTCCCTGATCTGAGTAAGTTTATTTTGAGTGAAAGGGAACGCTGATATTAATCGAGTCTTCCATTCCGTCCAACTCACATCATAAGGAGATTGTTTTCAAACCATCCCTTTGCGTATCCTCGTAGCTTCGATGTACAGTTACATATAGGTGTTCTTTCATCCCATCAGAACATATTTGCAATGCTTTCCAGGTTTCTTATACAATGTTCTATGGCCACCGTTGTTTGTTGAGGATCAAATTCAGGAACTATGTCATTCCGGCCCACATAACGCACTATAGGCCCAGCATGTGTAGTTGTAGGTGCCCCATTCAACTGCAACATGTGTGGTGTTTCATTGCTTGATGAAACATATCCTGCTGATGTGCCAGAGTGATAATTGTTACTCTTCCTTAACTGCCGCACCAGTCCTTCCAGTGTCTGAATGAGGTTATCCTTCCTTCTGATTTCACGCCTATCACAATCAGAGTCCGAGTCTGATGGGGATAAGGTAGCCGAACGACGCCTTTTATTATTAGCCTTTTCCATAATGCCTTAATTTTAGTCCTTAAAATAACAAACAGAGGAAATATCAAGCACTCGTGTTAATGCTACCGGAATCTGGAAAAGTAGAGATAACTTATATCAACTTTATGAAAGGAGGCTTGCACCACTGACGAACGCTTCCATCAGTATGTTAGGGATTATTCCAAATTATTTAAAATAGTGTGCATAAAAGCAAAAGCAGTGCACTTGAATAACAAAATAAAATCCTCTTACAATAAGGCCAAGACAGTCTGGAAAATAATAAATACAGAGATTGGGGGGGCACAGTAAAAATAGAGAGTCCACAATTTCATTGAAAATAGAGGATAATTTAATAACTGACGCAGTAAAAGAAGCAAATGAATTTAATAATTTCTTTTCCAAAATTCCTATAATTACTATAAGAAGTTTGGCATCGTCTTCCACAATAGCTGAGCCCTTTTGAGTGAGAATGTAATTTATGTAGTTTCAATTTTCATCATGTCTCCCCTCTGGATGTTCTTGTCTTTTAAAATGATAAAAATAAAGAGCATAGAAGACTTATGGGGCGTGTCAGTCAAGGTACTGGAATCTATTCTGGAGGTTGTTGCACCCACTCAAGCTCTCATTTTTAATACTTGTATAGAGAATGGCATTTTTCCAGATTTAATGGAATGTAGTAAAGTAGTTCCTATTTTTAAATTAGGCCATAAAGATAATCCTTCTGATTATCGTCTAGTTTCTATCCTGCCTGCGTTTAGCAAAATATTTGAAAAAATAATGCTGACGCTTACCAATGTGGCAACGGCACGGTTAGTTTATTTCGCTTACTTTAATAGTATAATTAGTTATGGTCTTATCTTATGGGAATCAGCTACAGATATCGAAACGGTGTTTATATTGCAAAAAGGGCTATACGAGCAATTTATAACTTGGGGTCGCGTGAGTCATTGAGAGAAATATTTAAGGAAATAGATATCCTAACCCTGCCGTCGCTGTACTTATTTGAAATAATTATGTATGTTAGGAAGAATTTATATAATGTCCCAACGAACACTGATAAGTTAATAACTACCAGAAACACTGAGAAACTCAAAATAACTTTTTACAGACTAGTAAAGGCGAAAAAGTCGTTCTTGGGAAATTGTATAAAATTCTACAATAAAATCCCTAGACACATTACTGAACTTACAGATTCTAAATTTAAATCTGTCGTGAAGCAAACACTTATTTCAAAAGTATATTATAAGATAAACGATTACATCATGGATAGGGATGTTTGGCCATTGATAGTCCCGCACAAGTTCCTAATCTAACACAGAAATATTTTGTCCAAAATATTTTCATTTTCAATATATATATATATATATTATGTTTTCTATTGTAGGATTGTAATTCTGTGGTATTATGATACTGTTATTTTATATACATTGTATATTGTTTTCAAAAAATGACACCTCACCGAGTTTCTTACGTCGGTTCTTCTCGAGGCAGAGGTTTATTTTATGAACCGGTGCTAGTTTTTTGACATTCATGGGTACATATAATATGCGTAAATTGAAGAATAAATAATTTCATTTCAATGTCATTTAGCTCCACATAAGTACAGTACAGGTCACTAACATGCGGCACTTTCGTTAGCAATAGGTATGGGTTAATAACACACATTATAAAAAGGTTAATATACACACTAATGAATTGTTTTAGTACTGAACAGTTCAAATAAATGTTAAACAGAGATATAAAACAAGCTCACCGGTTATGTCCAGAAAACACAAACAAGCCAATTCCATACCACATGCGCTCTCAACTCGGCACAAAAGTTAATCAGCGCTGAATAACCAGAATTAAACACACAATAGCCAAATATCACTGAATTAAATTAGTTTTAAAACACTTTTCAAATTGGGAAATCACTGTATGTAAGCGCGCGAACGTATTGCGCATTTACACGAACTCAAATTAGTTCTTACTAAAGTTAAAGTCAGTTTCCATCCACATATCGCACAATCCACTTCTAAAGGCGAAAATATTGTCCCACTTCTGAAACAAATAACGTAAATCGCAAGATATCTACGAATTTATCGACAAGCCGAACAGAGGGCCTAGCGCTACAAATATGAAATTTGATAACAACATAAAAATCTCGCTACATAAGAATAATACAAAATTACAAAAAAATATTAAATGGGGGGTTTCCATTTATGTAAACGGGGGTTGAAAAAACAATTTCAATGCACATAGGCGTGTGGGATATCTCTGGATAGGCCGGGATAAAGGATATAGGTAATGATAGCGGTTTCTAAAATAGTTTTCCATTTCAGTCAATCGTTGACGAGGTGTGTAGAAGTCGTAAAAAATTGAGGTGGTGAACATCAATAAATACTTACAACGATTTTTGGTTAGAACACGATAGGTCTAACGGTTTTTGAGTAATCTCTGAAAACTGTCAACCTCAAACAAAAGGACGTAAGTACCGTGAGTTTTCTATGAACAATACCTTTATTGATTCAATGTACTGGCCAGTAGTTTTGAGTGTACAGTAGCAATTTAATGAAAATTGTCTTATATCGAGTAATTTAGATCGATAGATTAGGGGCGGGGTGTATAAAGATCCGTTAGGCCAAATTTCAGTAACTCTGTACATTTTTTAACGTAACAAACCGACATAAGGTGTAACGGATCTTTATAAAACCGAGCCTAAATCTAGTTGGGTTAGGTTAGGTGGGTGGGGTCTAAATTTTTGGACTATAGGTTAAGGCTTTTAATTCGTCTACAATTTGATTGATAATAAAATACGAAAGTTTGGATATCTAGAAGTTTGTTACTCAATCACGCAAAAACTCAATAACCATAGCCATTCGTCATTAGAGTTTGGAGCCTTTTATTCCTAGTTTAGCTTTAAACCACAGCCTGGATTTACATATCATATACATAAGAATTACGAATTGAAGCGGGATATTTACCATGTATATTTGTATTTGTGAGTTCCCGATATTTCGGCACTGTTGCAAGCGCCATTATCAAGGATTAACTGACCTGCTGCGAGTTTTACTTGTGGTCTACCCACACAACATAGCGATCTACCCTCTGCCTGGTTCGCTTTTTTCGCACAGTGGCACCGTCACCACCACCGTCCGCCTTGTCACTTGAAACTCGATTACGGTCACGACACACCACACTCACAGTACACACAAACTCACAAATACAAATATACATGGTAAATATCCCGTTTCAAATCGTAATTCTAATGTAAATGACCATGTGAGCTTGAAATCTTAAACCATATACATAATAGAAAAGTAATCAATCCCTCAAACAAAAACTTTTTCAATTAGGCTCCTACTCGTACACGTTTCACGCTCCGTGCCGCAACCCCATCTCAGTTCAACTGAGTTTGTATCATCTCCGCTTGCATATAATAATATTTGGTACACAGCACAGATATGGTAAACACAATTTAGTCTTACTTTTTGTCCTGTTGTGTGTTTGTTTTTGTGTACAGTCACCCATTACTATTTTGTACATTACACCTTTTAGTAGCATACTTTATTAATAGTACATCTACTGCAAAAAATATTTTACGTTTAAAAGTGAATGTTAATTATCCAGGATGACACATGCAAATGAATAAATAAATGTCAAGAAAAATACCTAAATATCTAGTAGTGTAGTACGATCTGTCCATGATGATATATATTTAAATACCCCGTACCCCTACCTCATGGTCTAAGAAAACATGGTGTGACAATCCGGTTCGTGGCACCGTGGCGTCACTGTCGACGACACACTCACACTTACTCTAGTTACATTCGCAACCATCGATAGGCTGATGCCGTAGGTCGTGTCACCCTCGCTACTAACCGATGTACCGGATTGCCATACCCAGCGCACACTGAGAGAAAAAATTTTGTTCGTATTAATAACCTGATATCTAAAAGAAGGGAATATCAAATTCTATTAATTTTTACATTTTTTTTCTAGGCATTAGTAAATAATATAATTTCAAGGAAATTTTATTAATTTCATAGTATAGGAAATACAAAACGGTTTTACTTCATCCTGAAATTAATATTCTTTACTCGGAATAACTAGAGTTCTTTAAATTCTATAAAACTCTCCTTGGGTTTATAAATGGTGTACTAGCACCAGTATGTAAAGATTACTAGATAATACAAATGGGATATACTAATGTCGGTGATTACAAATGAATACTAATAATTATAAATCAATTCTGATTTCTATCATTGGTAATCTTGTAACAACAAATCCCTTTCTTATTCTTATGAGTTTTATACTTATTTCCGTAAATAATAAAATAGCTTTATAGATATTAGTAAAGTGTACTAATAACAAGATTCGTAAACGCACCGGCCGCCCCTCCCCCGCTCGCGTGCCCCGTATCCATCGTTGACTAGTCCATTTTGCTTGTAACCTCTGCGGCGAAACAATTGAATAATATCCTAAGTAGTCTGTGATAATATATCAACTTGTGAATTTTGTGATTGTGCCGAAATAAAAAAACTTGCGTGGTGCTGTGGTGGGGCATGGACTTATTAACGTCGGACTTGTTAAAGTCGTGGGGTTTCTCCCAATACTTAGAAAGCTTTGAAAGGTACAAAAAATTGAGATATTAACATTGGTTGATAATTGGTAGGATCATAATTTTCCCGACTGACTGTCAGGATGGCGGGTGTACCTTCACTTTGTAATAACTTTAAATGCGGAAGGGTACAATTTTTTTCTAAAGAGGTACAAAATAGTACAAATTCAGTACAAATTTTTGGTACACTTTATTTACATATTTGTTTAGGTACACCCGCCATCCTGACTCTCACGATTTGTCTACTTATGTGGTACCAAATCATATTAATGTCATGCCTGATGTGTCTACTTATGTGACCACACGGTGGCCTCTTGACTGTGACTTTGTGTAAATGTAACAATAGATTAGAATAAATGATGATTCTGTATGTTTTGCTAAGTTTTGTATTTGTCTCAATTTGCCAATGTTTGATTTCATTTAACTTTAAATAAAGATACTTAATTACTAAATACTGGATATTTTATTTAAAATGTGTAAACCTGTTTTGTTTTTACAGCTACTAGTTGATTCATTAACGTCTTGTTACATTCGTACAGTTCTTACTTAGATTTAATTTATCATTTCCTATTATTTGAAGAGTAACTGTAAAAATATAAAGAATTAACTCCTTGTACCCTGTAAATGTGCATACTGAAGAAAGCAAGTATCACTTCACTAGCTCAATATTACAGTTCTAGGTTTCACTTTTAACAAATTTAAATTTGACATAATGTGTCACACTAAGTCTAATTTTAACTACGTTAAAAATATAACAGAAACCTGTAAAATTGGGACAGTAACATGTATGTAACCATAATTGCAATTTACAGATGCCCCTGTACCTGATCCGAGCAGTCCAAGCGCGATTGGAGCGTGCCACGCAAATTTAGATCACGTAAGAAGTGATCGTTTCTTACAAGATCTAAATATGTGTAGTGTGTTTCGATAGCGTATGGATCAGGCTCAGAGGGGCTACCGCGAACCACAAACGAAGTTTTCCCTCTCTGTCTCACTTATGTGCAAACTTGCAAGTGCGACAGAGAGGGAAAACTTCGTTTGCTGTTCGCGGTAGCGCCCCAGGTACGAACGCATCTGTACATTGCTATTATGGTTACTTGAAATTAAATAAAAGTTTACTTGTTTTTAGTAAACAGTATTGTTGTTCCAAAAAGACAGTTTTAAAAGCAAGTATGTTACATTGTTGGATTCAAATAAAAGTTTACTTGTTTTTAGTAAACAGTATTGTTGTTCCAAAAAGACAGTTTTAAAAGCAAGTATGTTACATTATTGTATTCAAATAAAAGTTTACTTGTTTTTAGTAAACAGTATTGTTGTTCCAAAAAGACAGTTTTAAAAGCAAGTATGTTACATATTTGAATTCAAGTAAAAGTTTACTTGTTTTTAGTAAACAGTATTGTATTTCCAAATAGGACAATTTTATTGGTATTAGTAAATACCATTAGTAAAACTGGTTTATAACCGTTAGTATAATCTCCTTGTCCTGGGATTCACTAAAATTTTACTAATGATTAATATTTTTTACTTGTTTCTAGTAAATTTTTCTCTCCGTGCAGTATATTATTGTATCATGCCCTCCTCATTTGGACCCTAAGCTACATATGATAATTATCCATGATATAGGAACAAATATTGGCGGTTATAGGTGCCTAAAGCACAAACGATTTTAAGTAATGCCAGCTTAGTAGGCGTAATGTATACCTACTTCTTCGAAATACGACGTCATAAGTTATTACATAAGAACTGGTACGTATTTAATTGATGTAAACCGAAAAAGCTATCCGGCTTCAGCTAGGAACTAATCGTTCGCCGAGTGAAGAACCGGCGTCGGCCGGTCTACACTACTACACACGCACAATTTCGTTGTCCTGCTTTTGACACAGGACACAACTAAGTCGTGCTTGTGATTAAAAGGACTATAATCACTCATCGCAACGCGACGACAAGATCCAATTACTGATTCCTCAGATACGCAGTAAGACCCATCGAGCTAAACGTGATCAAAGTGCGTCTATTTTTTACGCGATAAGTAGGTTAAATAAATATTAAGTTACTTTTTATGAAACTGATTACGGCGCGTAGGCTGTAATCAGTACCTACGTATATTGTACCCACAATATATTGGATTGGCTTGGGATATATTGGATTGTTATATTGATTCCAGGGTTTACATTTAGGAACCAGACTACAATTGTTTATTTGCCAAAACAGGTAGATGGAATAATTAATACCTAGGTATTATATTTTTGATAAAGGATAATAAAACAGAGCGCTCCCCGCCATTACATTGAATCACTATTACGGACTTAGTTTTGAACGGGCAGCATGCGTTATTGAATGGCCCATTCTGTCAGGCACTGCCGTTTGATGTTAAATTGAGCATTGCAGGCCAATGTATGCCAAGCAGCGCATTGCCAACGGTAGCTAACCTAAGTGGGGGAGCAGGGGGGGCGAATCCGATGCCAGCCGGCCGGTGTCAACTAAACATGTTTTCAACACATTTCCCCTTAACTTAGCTCTTATTGCTTCGCTCTTTAGGCTCATAAATAATACAGGATATTATACACGCGAGTTTTATTTTATAACAACTCTTGTGCTATGTAAGTACCTAATGGACTTGTATCCCGATAATAATACACGGTATGAACACTATATTCTTAAATTAACCAGTTTATTTTTATTTTATTGCGGCCAATGCATTCTTACACGGCTAAAAGAATTAAGCCTCGAGAATAATGAACAACAGATGAATCAGTGTGTAGTTATTATTCACGATGCCTAGTGACGTACCTACCTACCGAATTTGTGTCGGATGAACCAGTATAAGCCAGGCATAGTTGTTACTTGAGGTCAAGAATAAAGGACGGTTACTAATTAGCAATTAATTATTCTTTGGCCACATAATATGGCGGCGGGGCGGGTCGTTTACTCTATCGTGCGTCTCGTCTCGTAGTGCAGGGCAGGGTTGATGGCACAAGAGCACGCGGCAGATCGCCTATGAGATGGACTGACCAATGAGGACAGCACCCCTGTATTAGAGCAAAAGGAAAGCGGCCTAGAGGCGCGAGATAACTCCCAGTAGCTCGATTCCACTCACACCTCAGATTCGGTTGAAACCGCTCAACCAATCTCACTGGAGCGCAAACTCTTAGAGTATTCCAGTGTTCCAAACCAGACGCGTGGTCGTGCCGGAGGTTTTCCCCTGGATTTTCCCCAGGCTACTCTCCAACCGCGCACTCCTATCGCTTTATTGAGCCCGGCTTATAAAGCCACAGTCAGGTTCAATAAAAAAAAAAGAAAAAAAAAGCGCGAGATGCCGACGCATTGTCAAACTTGCCACTAAACCGACATTGACATAACGACCACGACAGAGTGCAAGAGTAAAGCGACTAAAAAAATATAGTAGGTGCACATTTTACTAATTTGAGTGTTATCGTGAGCATCGTGGCTTTCGTTTTTATTTTCACGATCCTGGTTATTGTGTACTCGTATATGTATTTGGAGGATGAGGAGGAGGATCTTTTTTAACGGTGTGATCTAGTACCTTCAATACTATATGTTACTATAAATGAAAGCGATGAATTTTCATAAACGGTGGTAACGGGAAATTACTTTCTTATTTTTTAACTGAGAGTGTACACGCCATGTATAAAGTCCCTTTGGTACCGTTTGGTAACTAAGTTTTGCAACTGGCTACAGAATGGGAATCCAAAATTCCCTGTTTGTAGCCGGTTACGTAATAGGCATGTGCTGTTCCGTTTAGTAACTATGTTTCGTAACTGGTTACAGAATGGGAATCCAAAATTCCTTGTTTGTAGCCGGTTACGTAATAGGCAGGTGCTGTTCCGTTTAGTAACTATGTTTCGTAACTGGTTACAGAATGGGAATCCAAATTTCCCTGTTTGTAGCCGGTTACGTAATGGACCGGTGTGGGATCCCCTCGTATTCCATAATTTTAATTGGAATAATTTTCAATGGTAAAATTCATAGCTTTATTTGCCTTAATATGAAAATTTTGCAAAATGAGTCAACTTTTTATAACATTTTAATCTATCTGAACAAAAAGTTCAATGAGACGAAAAGAGCAAAAGAATATGAACGAATAAGCGCAGAAATTAACAGCTGTGAGAGAGCTGTAAAACGGTGACATAACTGTGGGACACTGAATTGAAATAATAAGCCAATTTGTTGTATAACATTTAATACCCAAAATAATAGCATATTAAAAATAGAAAAAAAGGCTGATAATGCCCAGACTTTTTTTAATTTAATGTTTTCCCGAAAAAAGTATGGTATAGTTTACATGAGTCCTTATAAGTTTGAACGTATTTTTCATTTTCATGAAATCTTAGTCGATAGATGGCGTTAGCGCTCGGCACACGAGCGCACTGCTCTACAGTAACTACAGGGCGTATGTGTGCGTTTCAACCGGGACGCAAACAATCTTGATCATTTTGACAATTTCGAAGTTGAAGGTTTTATACAGTTTTTTAATGTAATTAAAAATGTATTTGATGTCTTGAAAGCAGTACTTTAATATTATATTTCAAGAAAATATACTTATACAAATAATTATAACTCATAATTTTGTTTTATTGCGTAATTTCAAAGGTAGATGCTGTATCTACCTTTGAAATTACTTAGATTTTAGCCTAGCTGGTAGTAACCCTGCCAAAGAAGCTGGTCGTAATGGGTTCGAATCCCGGTCAGGGCATTTATCTGAGTGATGAAAACGAATATTTCTTCTTGAATCTTGGATGTTGTCTTATATCTATTTATCTATACAAAACCGAACGCAAATGTACATTACTGCAGAGCGCGAAATAAGGGATTGCAGGCCGAGTAGTTATAGATGGCCGAGTGTTAACGAGGCCAACAATCCCTGTTCACGCCGAGTTGTATTGTAGCGCTTTTCTCAAAAAATGCTATAAAAATTGCAAATTATAAGAAAAGCGGTCCGGAAACAAAAGCCGTCTCTTTGCCGGCCTAGGCAATGTTGTACGAAATCCATTATGAGCCGCTCGTTGCGCCGCATCCGAAACGTGATACTTAGCAGCCTGTTATAACGAGCACATCGTCAATATTTCATTGCATGTTTGAGAAAATTTAATTTATTTACCTTTTTAAGGTTTGTATGTATGGACAATAACAGGTTAATAGTTATTTGTTATACAAGGGTGCACAGTTGTATTGTAACCGCGAGTGTAAATTCGAGTTGAAACACGACCTAGCGAATGCATGGATTCTAGGGTTGAACTACGATTTAGCCAATGGATTCTATGGTTGAACCACGAGCGAAGCGAGTTGTTCAAAAATAGAATACTGAGCAAAACGTCTAGTTCAAAAATAGAATCCTGAGTGTAGCGAAATCACAAATTGGCAGGAAATCTTATATACAGTCAACAAAACTATTAGCTGATGAGCGAAAATTGTCCTGTCTGGACTGGCCTTTACGTGTTAGTATGTTTAAAAAAGTATAACTAATAGAACGTATTTTTTGCACTCTTGTTCATAAATTCAGTTTTACCATCTGTTTTTAAAGAATAATAAAAGGCTTTCCTAGCTAGTGAGGTGAAAAACAATAGTACATGTCACATATATCACATAAGACTAACTGAACAAGAGATTGTTGATTACAGACCCCTAAAAAGGATCACCCGAAGAGGCATGGATCGGGTCTTTCGGGGGTCGTAAATTTCTGGGAGCAAACATTTTTCATAAAATCTTGCCAGTTTTTCTTCCGTCTTTGTTGCCCAGAAATTATCATCTGTTTCAGTCCGTCGCTTAAAATAATGGTTGCTACCCATACCAATTTTGAACAAATTTTTAAACCCCCTTAAGGGATAAATTTCGAAAAACTTATAAACTGGTTTAGATGTATTTAAATAAAGAGTCGACTTAAAAAATTTCAAGCACAACTTTAAAACTTTTGACCTTGTTTTAACTTAACCCCGTTAGTGGATGAATTTCGAAAATCGCTGAAATTTGTTTTGGTGTATTTAAACAGCAAGTCTATATATATGGAATTTCAAGTCCCTCGGTTAGAAAAAATATTGCTCCTCATACAAATTTTGAACCCCCTTAGGGGATGAAAACTATGAAACTTGTTTTGTTGTATTTAAACAGAGAGTCTATGTATATATACGAAATTTCAAGTTTCTGAGTCTAAAAATTTTACGTTCCCTATACAATCTTTCACCCCTTGTTTTACCGCCATAGGGGAGAAATTTTGAAATATCCTTTCTCATACCTAGCCTACGTTATAAATGTAATCGACTGTGTAAATATCAACTCTCTAGACTTAATAGTTTCGGCTGTGCGTTGAGGAGTCACTTCCTTTATATATATATATATATATGGATGATGATACCGTTTGACTCTACGTATTATAAGAACTCAGTGTGCTAAATCTGTTGGTAATAGTTTCATCGCAAATAGATTTCTAAAATCATTAATATTGAACTCGAACAGCTAGCCGTTAAAAGTTATCAATAAGGTGCGACAGATAAGCTTCCTACGATAACGATATCTAAATAACACAACAACTAATATCTTAATATAAATATCTCTAAGTACAGTCTGGCTAAAATAATAAAAATAAGGTCTTTAAGAAAGAAACATGAAACTTCCATAATGGATTAAGCACTCAAATGGAAGAAAACAGTTTCCAGCGTTTCACAAAATTCGCCCTGTGAAGGGATAAAAAGGCAGTTAAGTTTTTTTGAGGAAAAATATTTTTTAAACGAGAAACTTAAAACTTCTTTTATAAACCTAGCATTATAAAATATAAGAAAACTAATTTCAGCGTTTTGAAAATCCACCCTCTGAAGGGGATAAAAGGGGTATGAAAACTCCCACGGGCAATCTGATTTTTTAAAACGAGTGATTATACTTGGCGGTTAGACTCTCAGTTAAAATATAAGCAAAGCAATTTCAGTGTTTTTCATCACTAAAGGTTGTAAAAAGAGGGTTGACTTTTTGTTTGTAAAACGAGCAATGTTCGAAGTGAGGGACTAGAGAAATTTCGTTTATAGTAATATATAAGTAGTTTTAGTTAGTAGGTAACTACTCGTATATCGACACATTTAAAAAACTGAACTACCCGTGCGAAGCGTTCACCAAGTTGTTGTAACTTCGTACTATTTTATTAATTATCTGCTTATTTAATTTTATTTCAACTCAGATAACGTATATTTTTGTGTAGAAATTTGTATGTCAGGGCTTAGGGATACTAAAAAAACCGAATCTATTCATCCGATTTCAAAAATTCCTTTACACTGATACACTGGTGTATTATAATGGACATTCTCGGTTAATATACCTAGACTATTTTTTACTAAGCATTGGTACCTAAATGTCTTAAGAGCACCTTCCTTTCAAGACGCTATTATTAACTGCTGTGAACGATCCCTTGAAGACGCTTGGAACATCCATATTCCCGTATTCCTTTGACGTCATACAAGATATTTATTTAAGTCATCGAGTAACCTGAGTGCACACAACGTAGTATTGTGGCATTGACTAGCCTATTATTAACGCACGGTGCCCATACCACATTTTGTGATCGATTTGCAATTTCCGCGCTTGTTAGCTCTGTCGAGCTTAGGTACAGATGCACCCTGGGTTGTTACCGTACCAGATAAGTGGTCTTGGAATTGTTATATGTACCTATGGTACTCGTATGTTTGACTTACCTACCACGCCCCAACATATTATTTTAGGTAACTTTCCTAAGAGTTTCACTTCTTTTTATAAGACACTACTATGTACCTATTCTATAGTTCTAATTAGTAAAGATCTTAATACGTACACTTTTTGTGTATGTAAAAACGTACGCAGCTTACGCAATAAATTAACGACTCTTAGGCTTGCACCAAACCGTCTGTAACCGTAAGCGGTGTTCGTCAAAATCTGATTGTATGGAAAGTTTGACAAGTTTCTATGGGATGACAGCTACAGGCGACATATTTAACGATGATCGGTCTGTAATCACATGTTGGTGCAACCCACCCTAATATGATCTCGCAAGTCCTATACTTATTGGTTTATCTGTGTGGTATTGGCCTTGTGAATTATTAATGAATTATCAATTTTAAAAAAACACGGCGTATGGTGCTGTTGTCAGGTTGAAAATACCAAGCGGGCAAAAACTAGTTCTTGTTAATGTTATTTTCACAAAATTAGCGCAAGATTGCCGTGAGGTGTGTAGTACACACAGTAATCGCGCACCAATTTCTTACATCGATATATAATAAAAGAATCAGAACTGACTGACTAATCAACCCACAGCCGAACCTGCTAATTAGCTAAAGAATTGATTTTTGCACAATTGGTTACATTTATAACGTAGACTAGTAGGGATAAGAAAGGATTTTTTGAAATTCATCCCTTAATGGGGTAAAACAAGGGATTATTTGCCCTAGTTGGTATAAAAACACGTGTTTATTGAATTGAAAGATTTGAAACTTTGCATATACATTAAATACATTAATGGAAAAACTAAAGGAGTGAAAATGGGGTTCAATGTTTGTACGGGGGATGGGCAAATCTTTTATGCACTGCGAGATTTGAAACTTCGTATATAGACTCTTTGTTTAAATATAACAAAACTATTTCTCCCTTAAAGGGGTGAGAAGGGGGTTCTAAGTTTGTACGGGGAGCAAATCCTTTTTAACGTCCGATTTGAAACTTCGTATATAGACTCTCGTTTAAATACAACAAAACGTATTTCAAAACTCCTCCCTTAAAGGGGTGAAAAGGGGTACGAAGTTTGTACAAGAAATATTTTTTGCAGTGAGAGATTTGATTTGAAACTTCGTATACAGACTCGCTGTTTAAACACAGAGAACGTATTTAGCGTTACCCCACGTACCCTAAAAAGGTAAAAAGTTTGTTCGGGGAACAAATCCTTCTGAAACGCGTACCTTCTAGAACACATCATTTTGGCTATGGCATAGTGTCGGAAATTCCGCGTGTCTCTTCTCCTATTAGTCTATTAGCAAGCGTTAAAAGTGCCAGTTTTGCTTTCTTATGGAAAAAAGTTCAATATCCCCAAATCCTCATTTTATATTATAACTCCAAATCCGTTAGTCGTTGCATATCTTCTGAGTAATTTTTCACAAATATTAACAGCGTTAAAAAACTGACAGAAAAATTTGGTTGTCCTCATTTATATCTTTGTTATCATCTAAAATCTACGCGGACAAAGTCGCAGGTGGCCGCTAGTAGTAATATATAAGTGGGTCGATAAACAAATAAAGCATTCAAGCGGCCACGACTTTACGAGAATTGCGATGCGGCAAGCGTTTTGTCTGTTCATTGCGCGGTTTAGATGTGCAACTCACTGCAGTTAGTTGGGATGACACGTAATGTATTAGGAAAATCGCGCCCGCTACCGCTGCCGCTCGAAGTCGTGGCCGGGCCGTAAGCCGTGAGTGCGCCACCGGTGGCTACGGCTGAAAGTGATTAATAGCGTGCTGAATGAATTGTTGCTCACTACACATAAGTACCTGCTAGGGCCGAGCTTATCGTACAAAAATTTGGGACTTTACGACAAAGATTTGTTTACTAAAGCCGGGTTTTGTAAAAATGCGGTAGACCGAATGTCGGATCTAATTTTGGTAACGCAGTAATTTTTTTGACATAGCCATAACTTACCGACATACGGTCTAACAAATCTGTATAAAACCGAGCCTAACTGCAAAGGCATTACTGGTGTAAGTGACTGGTATTTTTGGTATCTAATCAAACTGAGTTTTATCCAAAAAACTCAAATATCGCATGTGTAGAAAAATATTCAGGGCCTTTTAAAAAAATAAAAGTTTTCTTACATCAACTCAAAAAATAACGAACTACCTTCAAAATTTAATCTCTAATTAAAAGTACGTCCTTGATAATTTCAAATTTTTATTCGACGGCGTAGTTTGAAGAAAAGCAGAATTAGGATAGAGAGGTTCACAATTTAAGACTTGGAGCGAGATTATCTTTCATAATAATCACTTAATAAAAAAATCCTTTCATGAAATCGTTTTTATCCATTTTCAATTATCTTTATTGAGAACCTTTACCTACCACGCGTAGTTATTACAATAACGTACTTATGTACTAGGTACTTATGTCGTAGGTACCTACTCGTAGCGGCAGCAGAACAGAGAACTATCTTACACATTTTATTCATTGCCTTACTAATTTCCAAGTGAATTGACGTACGGAGTATCACATAAACGACTAGAGATCCGTTTTAGCCATTTTATCTACGGTACGCAAGAAAGCAATTTTTTTTTTTAAAAAAGACATACTTTTACGGAGTAGTCTTTCTAATAATGTTTGTCAGGAATAGTCAAACGCAACGCATCAGCGACGCTTCCCTTGGACTGTCCGTCCGGTCAGAAAGTGAAACAGGCCGAAACATTCCTAGCCGCAACAGCGAGTTAAATATAGTCAGGCAGTTATCATCGGCAGTGTTCGAGCTGAATTTCAAAGCTGTTCTTTTTTACTTCATTAAGCGGTTAGAATAGAGTCAATGTCGTTGAAATATCAGCCTATTTCCAATCGTTCATTAAAAAAAATAAGCGTTAGAAATTCTTTCAGAGGACAAGCAAAGTGGCTGCGGCAGTGCCCGTACCGATACGAGTACAAGTGGCCCGCCGTTCAAGCCGAGCCTGCTGCGTCCATTATTCACAAGGTTGTCGACGTACGGGCATATAATAGCGCCTCAAAACAGTCCAGCTAGGTACTTTGATACGATAATAAGACTCGTGTCTCTATATATTTAGTGCATAACACCACAATTACGACGTTTGCATAATCGATCTTGTTCTCAGTTTTTATCTGATTTCAGGCAGTCACTCGACGTTATTCAGAAATGTTAAGCCGTTAATTTAAATGTTGCAGTTTGGGGCACACAGCGCAATACTTAACTGTCAATGTTCACCTGTCTATATAAAACATTAATCTAAAACAGCATACAAGAATTCAATCATAGTTTAAAGCCGGTAGTTTGCAAAGACCAAGAATTATAGACGAATTGATATAACAGCAGAGCGCTCTATCTCACCGATACAGGAAACATGGCAAGCACAAGAGTAAAAGTTTTTTTAAATATGATTTGTTAATTACCTACCTCCTAATTTCTGAAACAAAATACTATCATGTTTACCTAAAAGTTAAGGCCTGCGTCAAGCCAAGCGTGGCACTGCGGAAGCGGCGTCTAGCGACGTTATCTTTCGGTGTCGCAAGTCTCGAAGTGATTCGGATTTAAGACCTAAGGTCACCCTGTATCGATCCGGCACCAACCCGCGGCAGCTGGAGACCGCACCACGGCACCCCTCTCGCTTTCTCACCGTCTCCGCAGTACTAGGTACACCACATATTATTACACGCACATACCTAATACCCTCCTCTACTTTAGCCCAAAACAATAGTCAACTCCTAAACACAATCAAAACATCACTTTACAATTATCTAATGTTTAACCTATTTCGATGGTAAGTAACACTTCCATTCATCCGCAGGACGAGGGTTGGTGTATACACCTACGAAGTATAGACATCACATTTATATCTAGATAGATTCCGAAAGGGGCTGGTCGCGGGTCGATCGAACCTGCGGCAGCTTCAATGCGGCAAAGTTAATCGTCTTGTGAGGATTAGTTGGGATCGGGTGCCGACCTTGCGGGGACGTCGAGTGATAGAGCCCGGTGACCCAGTGTCCTGGAGCTGCAGTGGGCACGACGCGCCGCGCGCGCCCGCCGCACGCGCGCCGGAGTGGGGAGCGCGTGCGAGCGCGTGATGCGCGCCCAAACCACGCGCTCTACTATATCCGTCATTCTCGAGGGTCGAAACTATCATGTTCACTCACCGTTTCCGTTTATGAGGGGGTAGTCGTCGTCGTGTCGGCCGATATACGTCTTCAGCGGAGTGTCCGTGAGGGAGGGTGATGACCTGTCCCTGTCGCTCATAATAGTCACTTGAACACCGACTCGAGACTCAATACAACAACACTGGACGGGGAGACGCGCCGGTCCCGCGCTACTGTCGACCACGACCGACCTCCGGCCCGCGGCTCGCGCGGCGAATAAATACACTCGCGCTCGACTCGACAGCTACGGGCCTCGAGTCTCGTGTCGCCGCTGTCGACACCCGGTGGCGGCGGAGGGCAATCAATCCCGAGCTAGCGCCCTCTTTGCCTCCTCACCTAGTGTACGTACACAGCGTTAGATGGCGTTAACCAACAAAACAAGTTAAAAATATAGCGTTCCAAAACATCCCCTAAAATAATTAATAAATAAGATAATTGTTGATTTTTCTTCAGTACTTGGCTTGACACACTATCTGGCACTTAAAAGGTGTTAATAATGAATGGTTAGTCTAAATGGGTATTTTACCTGATTTAGCCTCCCAATCGCGTAGCCCTCCATTCATTTTATCAGTAGTATGGGACATGGGTTCTGATTTGAGTATAACATCGACAACATAGTTAATTGACTGACCATTTGTAAACCTTACTGCAACGGGATAAGATCTACTAGTAGTCAGTTCACCGTGTTGCCTTTTATACTGTACAGCGGATGTCACAGTTATGTACCTTTACATTTTTGGCTTATTAAAAAATAAGGTAATTACAAAAGTGTATAAGGTAATTACAAACTTCATTTGGTTGATGAAGCAACAAAGAAGCTAATGTTAATACCAACGCAACTTGATCAAATCATGCTTAAAGTGATGAAATACTTACCCATGCTATGCAGTGATTCAGCCACTTCAAATCAAGCCGCTCTATCAGGCGGCGCTCTACGATAGGTTTCCCGCTACTTGTGGCATAAGCATGCTACGCGCTAGCGCTACGTTGCACTACAGCATAGCAATGCCGGGCGCTGGACGAGTACAAAATAAATCCTGTACAAAATTTGTATCAAAACAGCTTAGCTGTTGACCTGTTTGACCTGTGAGACCTGTTTTCCACGGGAACTAAATATCCCGTGGAAAACAGGTCTAATAAGAGCAAAACTAACATATTATATAACTTATTAAAATATTTACCAAGTCATTTTTAAAAAGTGTTCTTTTGTGTTATGAAAATTTGTCATACATTAATATGGGTAATTTTCATAACACCGAACACGATAAAAGAATCAATCAAGTAGTAGACGAAGTAAGTCCTTGACTATGTAAACTTTTTTGAAAACGACTCTACTAAGTTACTCGTATATATGGATAGGTATATTTCGTTATTTGTAATCGTTTGCTTTTGTCATTTAGTTCGGTATTTTTTGAACAAAGAATGAAAGCGATAAGTATCATAATAAAATATTACAATAGTAGATTGTGTCTCAAGGGAGCAAAATTATATATTTACGGCGAGGGCGGTATATTGAATCCTGAGTGAAGCGAAAGATTCTACAATAGAATCCTGAGCGTAGCGAGGGATTCTAAAGTAGAATCTTGAGCGTAGCGAGGGATTCAAGTGTTTACGGCCAAGACGGAAATAATTTTGCTACCGTGTGACACATACTGCTTTTCACACCGTCTATGAGGCTCGCTGCTAAAAACATGAAATATCTCACAAATGATTTTACTACAGAGTGTCACATACTGCTTTTCACACCTTCTATGAGGAAAAGAGTCATTGTTGCCCTCAAATGAGGGAAGAAAAGTACATCTTTGATCCCTCATTCAAGGGCAACAATAACTCTTTTCTGAATAGCAGGTGTGAAAATAGTTTTTATTTTCTTTCTAACTTAAGCTATATTTTCATAACTAATATTTTACCACAAACCAAACAAAATAACCTCACTCGTATTGATCCATAAAGAAACAGCTAGTGAAAATATCTTCATAAATAGTATTGTACCACAAACCACACAAAATAACCTCACTCGTATTGATCCGTAAAGAAACAGTTAGTGGAAATATTTTCATAGCTAGTATTATACCACAAACCACACAAAATAACCTCACTCGTATTGATCCATAAAGAAACAATTAGAGGAAATATTTTCATAACTAGTATTATACCACAAACCACACAAAATAACCTCACTCGTATTGATCCGTAAAGAAACAATTAGTGGAAATATTTTCATAAATAGTATTGTACCACAAACCACACAAAATAACCTCACTCGTATTGATCCGTAAAGAAACAGTTAGTGGAAATATTTTCATAGCTAGTATTATACCACAAACCACACAAAATAACCTCACTCGTATTGATCCATAAAGAAACAATTAGAGGAAATATTTTCATAACTAGTATTATACCACAAACCACACAAAATAACCTCACTCGTATTGATCCGTAAAGAAACAGTTAGTGGAAATATTTTCATAAATAGTATTGTACCACAAACCACACAAAATAACCTCACTCGTATTGATCCGTAAAGAAACAGTTAGTGGAAATATTTTCATAGCTAGTATTATACCACAAACCACACAAAATAACCTCACTCGTATTGATCCATAAAGAAACAATTAGAGGAAATATTTTCATAACTAGTATTATACCACAAACCACACAAAATAACCTCACTCGTATTGATCCGTAAAGAAACAATTAGTGGAAATATTTTCATAATTAGTATTATACCACAAACCACACAAAATAACCTCACTCGTATTGATCCGTAAAGAAACAATTAGTGGAAATATTTTCATAATTAGTATTATACCACAAACCACACAAAATAACCTCACTCGTATTGATCCGTAAAGAAACAATTAGTGGAAATATTTTCATAATTAGTATTATACCACAAACCACACAAAATAACCTCACTCGTATTGATCCATAAAGAAACAATTAGTGGAAATATTTTCATAATTAGTATTATACCACAAACCACACAAAATAACCTCACTCGTATTGATCCATAAAGAAACAATTAGTGGAAATATTTTCATAATTAGTATTATACCACAAACCACACAAAATAACCTCACTCGTATTGATCCGTAAAGAAACAATTAGTGGAAATATTTTCATAATTAGTATTATACCACAAACCACACAAAATAACCTCACTCGTATTGATCCATAAAGAAACAATTAGTGGAAATATTTTCATAATTAGTATTATACCACAAACCACACAAAATAACCTCACTCGTATTGATCCGTAAAGAAACAATTAGTGGAAATATTTTCATAATTAGTATTATACCACAAACCACACAAAATAATCTCACTCGTATTGATCCATAAAGAAACAATTAGTGGAAATATTTTCATAATTAGTATTATACCACAAACCACACAAAATAACCTCACTCGTATTGATCCATAAAGAAACAATTAGTGGAAATATTTTCATAATTAGTATTATACCACAAACCACACAAAATAACCTCACTCGTATTGATCCGTAAAGAAACAATTAGTGGAAATATTTTCATAATTAGTATTATACCACAAACCACACAAAATAACCTCACTCGTATTGATCCGTAAAGAAACAATTAGTGGAAATATTTTCATAATTAGTATTATACCACAAACCACACAAAATAACCTCACTCGTATTGATCCATAAAGAAACAATTAGTGGAAATATTTTCATAACTAGTATTATACTACAAACCAAACAAAATAACCTCACTCATATTGATCCATAAAGAAACAATTAGTGGAAATGAGTCAATAATTATGAAAAAAGTTGGATATTATTTTACTGAATGCTATAAAAATTCACGAAAGGGCAACATTAAAACTTGTAGAAAACCGTACTAACTTCATTTTGAATTCTGCTGAATCAGTCGGATGTAAAATATCAAAAATGGTGTTGATAAAGATGAGATTAAGACCTATTGTCATGGCGTTATGAGTGAATGTTCAGATATTTTTGAGTTTCTCGAAGAGTACAGAGTATTTTGCGACTGGACAGTAAGAAAACCTGAAAAACACTTACCTTTTTATATGCTTTTTATACTCTTATATCTATTGTCATTTAGCCAAGAGATAAAAAGAGTAGGTGTTTCAATTTCCTTGACGTTACAATGTATAAAAACTTAGAAATAGTTAAACCAACAAAAGATAGGTAGGTACACTCACTGGTACGATTAAGCATTTCGACACAAAATTATGCATTTATTTACCGGTAGATGTTAAAATTGATCTCTTTATATATATGTAAATAGTGTATTAAAGTAAAAAGAAAAACGAACGTAGAAATCTGGGGTCTTGTCGTGTGGTTGTTGATTATGAACTGGTTCCACTGTACCTCCTGGTAGGGGTCGACGGCACCGGGGCGGAGCGTGGGCGCCGGCGCCGCGCCGCCGCCGAGGCCTGCCTCCCTGCGACTCAGCAACGCCTGCAGCTCGCGCTCCGCCGCGCTGCCTGGCGTCACTGAGCTCGTCGCAGCCGTATCTGAACACACCACGTATCAATCATTCTACATTGCTTATGCAGCCCAAAAACACTTAATTTACAACTCCATCAAGCTATTTTATGAGGATGCCTGCTATATTCTCGTTAGCTGCAAAACTAATTAATTCTTTGGTTCCGTTGGGTAACTAAAACCGTTACAGGATGATGAAGTAAAAAGCCCTGTCCGTAACTGGTTATGTAAATATGTCTATTTTCGAAAAATAAAGGCAAAGGAGACGGTATTGAAAATCAACACCGGGAAGACCCAGGAATTGATTCGAGGTGCGGGGCGACCAAAGGGCTGATTTTAGAGTGTCGAACGCTTGACTTTTCACTCGAGGTCTGTCATAAAACTATGATTATTTGACAGATGTCGAGTGAAATCGACCGTTCGATGCTCAAAAATCGGCCCCCAGCTCTTTGCCGTTGCAACCTTTGCACGGCTCCGCCCTGTATGGCAATCGCGGAATCTGACTAAGATAGTAAAGTATAAGATGTTCCAGTCCATCGTAATAACCGTGTTGCCGTACGGATATGAGACACGACTTTCAACCGCTATCTTAGCCGTACTCCACCGTTTCCAATATCGAACAGTGAGACCGCGGACCATGAGACTCCGATCGACCAGCAGATCAAATCCCGCAAGTGAAGCTGGATCTGTCACACGATCTGATCAAGATCACATACTGAGGTAGTTAAGCCCTAGACTTAAATCCCAAAGAAAAACGTAAGCGCGGCCGCCCTATAAGCAGCAAACCTAGCCGCGGACGGTCATCGCAGAGGCGAAGAACGGAAGATGTGGAGCGAATTGAAGCGTGAAAGCCCCTTGGCCCACGTATACAAAGGTAAGTCAAGTAAGTCAAGTGTAATTTATTAAACGATGTTTTATAAAACGATGGCGCTAAAACAAATGGTAACCTTTTGGCCGCCATAGTTACCTATACTTACATGACAACAGATAAAATGAAACTTCTTGCATTGCTAACGGAGTTTTACGTGGCGTGTTATATAAAATAGTCGTGGTGGTTAAAAGGTTAAGGCTGATTTAAATGTGCAAGAACGTGCATTGCGTGTAATCTTCCTTACACTGCGACGATTACGGGGTTTGTTCGTACGATTCGTAGTCGCCGTACCCTCGGTAACACGTATGTGAGTATAATTACTAGTTACAGATTTGCCTTTGAGTTTTGTTCATCGACCGATTATTGGTGCATCGATATGTAGATACCACGCAATTAGACCGAGAAGTCTGTCTTTCATTTATTTCCTAAAATAAATTTATAAACTGATTTCCTAAAATAAAATAATAAACTTATTTCCTAAAATAAAATAATAAACTTCGTGGCATTTTGTTCCGGGACGCTGAACATCACAACACACACAAGTCACTTTTGCCACATGTAAAATGACAAAGAAAGTGATGAGTGACTGAAGCAAATCGATGAACTACTGAAGTAATTTTTTTACTTCAACACGTTTTCCCATACATCGGTAGTACGAGGGTATAGAGCTGTGACGTCACATTTCGCTGTCAATCAGTACGGAGCGTTTTCGGTGCTCAAAAATGTTGCCTCTCATATTCGTCTTTTGTGTTGCTCTAATTGTTAGTTGGACCCATAAAAACGCATTAGTCATATAGCGAATTATCAACAATAAACTATTATTTATATGATCTATTCTAGGCATTTAGGTATTGACAAATCAGCCATATGACATTACAAGACGAAGGGGGCGTAATTTCCGCTACATGACGAAAATTTTTGAGACCTGGAATTGCTACAAGTTACGGCGTAGCACTCGTAGCAATTTTGGATTTCAAAAGGAAAGGGTTGCAATAAGTAAATTTATTTTCGCTTACGTCATTGCAGTCTTATTTCTTTTTTTTTGCTATTATTTAGTGTATGGCGGTCCGTGAGTCACCGACGGTACTGGCTGAAAATCAGCGCTGTAGGTGTCTGACACCTCGGCATAATGCTGAGCCAGTGTCCGTTTCACTGCCGCGGGGACACACAAGTTATGTGGATTGTTTTTCTTTTGTAGTTTTTTTTTTGTATGTGTGTCTTCTGTGTCTTTGAATAAATGTACCTTTCTTTCTTTCTTTCTTACGTAACCTTTAAAACTCTTCTACCTTGAGATACCTACTTATGAGAATTTTAATGAGTTTCTGGATCTGGCATCAACACGTGTCGATATAACATGTCGGAACGGAACTGATTGGTTCGTCTTAAAGTTAAGTCATAATATAAAGAGAATATAAATACATCTTAACCGCTCTGCTCTCTGTCAAATACAAAATACCTTGGGTAAGTAAGGTACGCCATGACATGGGAATGCCAAACGCGAAGTTGAACCATATAGAAATGCATGTAGGTTGATATCGCATTGGGACGCCGTAACGGATATATGCGTCGTTGGTTTCGAACCGATGGTGGGCATTTATACGTCGTTGGCGTCGAAAAGGTCAATGAAGGGTCCTTATCGGAGAAACGCTACCTATTTAACCTGTTTCTGTGTGATTTGATCGCCTTAATTATTCTCTTTACAGGGCCATTTTGAGATCTACATATCTTAGTTAAATTACCATAAAATAGCTACCAACATCACAATGAAAATATCCAAATCGATAAAAAAACCTCCACCTTCACAAGACTGACGATTTATAAGTGCCTGTGCTAGGCCTATTTGACACTATTAAATGATATGGAACGATTGAAATGGAAAATGCCATTGATCATTTATTAAAAGTTCTAAGATTAAACGTCTATGTACGTTTAATAAAATTTACACATACTGCTAAGAAACTAAAGATTTTGAAGAAATAGAACTGCAGTTTAAATTTCATAAATCTCACTCCTGTCTCCGGATATCAGCATATTGGATATTCCGATTCCATTTTCCGTTTGAAGTGGATCTTCGGTCCAATACTTATTATTTTTCTCAGATTCTCTGAGCTGCTATTCAACGCAAATACTTACATATTTAATACAAATGACCATTTAATAAGAATGTACTAAGTACGAAGGATCAGAACAAATGGAAAGTTGATTGTGCAGCCAACGTCCAAGATAAAATCAAAGCCAGATGAGCCTGCTCGTGCGTCCACACCGCCCTGCTCTCGTCCAAAAGCGAAATGTCAACGTAGTCGCAAACCGTATCGTCCCAATTCTCCATCAATTCGCTAATATTCCTAGCGTTGGCAACTAGCTTATTTCTCATGAAACGCTTCACTTTTGCTATGCGGTCGGGAGAGTCCTCTGCTATGTCTCTCGCTCGGAGCCATGGTTCCTGAGTAGCTGGCGGTGGTTCCACCATCACCACCGTTTGCAGCCTTTCTGTTACCTGAAGCAATACGGGAGGCTTGCCCTTTAACATTTCGTCTTTCACACTATCTTTCCTTTGAGCTTTTTTGAGAATTGAGAGCTGTGACAATTCAGCGATAGATAAATGCTTAGACTGATTTACAAACGCTGTGATATTTTCGATTTCATTTTTGGAGAGCGGAACAAGAGGTTCATCTACGCCCGTAATCAACCAAGGAGGAGTAGCGTTGGTAGAGGCTGCAACCGAAGTAGTCGGTTGGCTGCCGCTGGTGTGCGTGGTAGTTAGTATTTCTGCAGGTTCTTCAGCCTCCTGCGGAGGTGTGGTGAAGTAGCGGCGACGGAACCCGTCCTTGAACGACCATCGCCGCAACGCGTCCGGCCTCGCTGAGCACACACAAGCCGATAGTTAGGGCATTCACTTCTCGAAATCAGTAAAGTTAAACACAAGACGCGATTTAATTCAAATAATAATGGGTTTCGTCATGGAACTAATGTTACATTGGCGCGAAAAACAATTTAACGACGAGAAATAGAAATCTGTGCTTTTATAAATCTATTCACGGCTTTTACTTAAGTGTGCATTTGGTTACCGGGATGATATTTCACCTACTTACTTATTTCCGAAATATGCTCTTAAAACATTTTTTGCTTACCTGTTGGGCGTCTAGATGATTGACTTTTTATTTTTTCGATTCTGCTCATGTCGTTGTAGTCTACATATTCATTGCTTTTCTTTCTAGGTTTCGGCATCGGCGCCTTGTATCCGCTGGTTTGGCGAGACGAGAGCAAATCTGGATCATCATTGTCATCATGTTGTGCTTTGTACCCGGACGTTCGACTCCCGCCTGCAGCCCGGTTGGATTCGATATCGTCGCCAATCGGGGGGTCCTGCGATAGATCTGGATCAGAATATATTGGCCCACCCGCTTTTAATGCGCCTTTACCCTGCCTAACATCACTTTCATCATCATAGTCAGATTCCTTAAACTCTGAAGATGCTTGATTCCTAGATTTTCGACGAACCTGCTGACTTATGTCTCTACGTACAAATTTACTTCTGTCACTGTCTGTGCCTAAATTCTTCACTTCTTCAAAGTGCTCTGGAGGAACTTCGATGTCTTCATCATCCGCGTGTTGGTATTTTTTTATGTTAGTGACAAATTTTGATGTCCGAGTAAATGGGCCATTCGCTTCTATTTTATTACGATATCTCGACCTTTTGTTATATTTAGTCATTGAATTCGTTTCCTCCGACTTGAAATTATAATCCGCATCGATATCATCCAAAATCGTAGTCGTTGTCTCTTTCCTTACGTTACTATTAGCGGGCATATGATATGAATTCTCATCGTGGAGCATTCTCGGATTCCTCTTATCTGTAATCAAAAGAAGGGTGGTTGTAAGGAAAAAGCGCATTTGAGAGAGTTTGGTATGATAAGAGGCGGTGAGATAACTGCAAAAGTATGGAAACAGTATTACTTGTAACCTAAATACCTACATACACGTAGGTACATATTAGGTACTTGAACTTGCGATATGCTCGTGTCTTTAAAGAACAAACACTAAGGCCGCTTCGGCCCAACTGGAATATGAGTTATAATTAATTTTATGGGGTGGATGAAACACTATTGTTTAGCCGATTTGACAAAAAAAAAGTTAAATAGATGTTTAAATTTTTGTATCGGTTATATACTCTTAGAATTACCATTTGATTCTTGATCGTACTGATTATAATCTATGGGGGCTGCAACGTCTGGTGAGCGGTCGCGATAGTCTTCAGCGGGCGGCGAGGCGGCGAGGCGGGTTTCGTAGTTGAGGGAGTCGTATTGCGGCATACGAGCGGCCGAGTAGTCGGCGTCAGCGAGGCCGGCTCCCGCGCCAGCCCACAGCGCGCTCACCACCAGCACCAACCAGCGCGCCATTGCAACTCACACTAACGCTCACCAAACTTACGGGGCTGCAAAGTTACTAACAAAATTTGCATCATAATTCAGCAGCGATGACTTTTAATTTGACATTACGCCGACATTTTTCTGTGTCATGATTTATTCTTTCATTTTGTGCTTATAGCCAAAGAGAATATAATCACTATACCTACGTTAGCCATGAGATGACTATTTGGAAAAATTACAACGAGGCTATAATTATACCTAATTAAGACAGAGAGAATTAACGAACGATGTTATAAACATATACACAAATATTCAGGATTACTCTTTCAAAAATTAGGATTCTCCTATCGCTCTGATGAACTCGATAGGTTTTTTTATGTGGGAATGTGGGTCATATATACTTATTTTCCCAAAAAGTATATATTTCATCAAAATTTACTACATGTACTTTACTTTTTATACACAGGGAAATCATATTAGTCAATGTAAGAGACCTTATTATAATAAACAGAAAAAACAGGCCCAATAACAAGTAGGAAAAAATATACGAATATGACGCAACGATTTGTAAAATGTCACAATACAAATTTCAGTCAAAAGACATATATTTCATCCAATATGATACAACAATAGATTATTTCAAATTCTAAACCTACATAAATAATTTTAAGCCATACTTTCGGAATATTAGGAATTTAATTAAAAATGAGATATTCGTTATGAGTGAGAACAAGAAACAAAATGATGCGAGTAAGCGAGAAAAGGTGGAGTGTGTAACTGAGGAATCAAAATTTACTACGTGTCATCCACCAGTGAAGAACATAACGCATCCGTTGGTAAGGCTTTTAAAAAACTTAGTTGCTTACATACCTTCAATACCTTCACCTTAATAAAACATCTTCATATTCGTTTATCACGTCCTGCACCTTACAGTGTATCTATCTAGAAATTACAATAATATTCTCTGGCTTAAATGGTTTGTGGTTTTGGTGTCAATTTTAGCGGTACTACGAGTTCACTCGGGATGAAATCAAAGTTCTAGAAGAATGCGACAAAGAGAGTTTCTATCGACGGTGCATTCCTTACAGTACGCTTTTCGCCACGGCCACGTATGCTGCTATTAAATATGGTAAGTGGGCCGAACGGTGTCAATTTATTATGATACGCATATGAAATCCCTCCGATCAATCTTATGTCGAAAATAAGGGATAACATAGTATCGTCATCATCATGTATCTCCGGATTATACTAGATATCGCAGCAAGTGTGAAGGGAAAGCCTGCATAGGTACTATGCATAGTGCAACTCAAGAAATAACAGAATGGCGAGTTCAGGTGATAATAAAATAAGTGGCTTTTAAAAGAAGCTGTCAGCGGCACTTAATTACCTACACCGTTGTGCGGCATGTTAGACCGACATCTAACCTCTAGCGAACTAGTTTTAGTCTTTCTCTTTATAGCCTATGCCTACGAAGGATTTCGAATTGTTACGAGTTTTAGGGTCAAGTTACTGACAGGGGAATGCCGTCCTCCCAAATCGGAAAGCAGTTGATCTTACTCTTAAGGACCTCGCGACATTAGCACGGTGCGGCGTCGTGAAACGTTAAACGGCGCGGCGCCGTAGTACGGCACGTCGCCCGCCGCGTCGTGCGTCGTGCAGTACGGTGCCGTGCTAGAGTTTGCTCCCGGGAAATACCGGGACCGAAAATACCGGTATTTCCCAGATTTTTTAGACCAGCAAAGAACCGGGATTGCAAAATAAAAAATCCCGGTACTTTCGGGATTTTCGGGAAATCCATTTTTGCTCTATATTTTCTCAAATCTAGTTAAATTACACGAAACAGCCGTTAAACATAGATGAGAAAAGTGCAATTCAAAGAAAACTATGTATTCCTCACCATTGAAACCAGTTCCGAGTCAGTGTCAGATAAGGATAACCGAATTTCAGCGGCTATTTAACTAAAATAGGTTTAATGAACGTTTATGCATAAAGGGGTTTATACAGGGTGTCCCACTGCTATGCGACATGGAGGGAAAGTACCTTGAATATTGTAGATGGAACATTTTACTGAAAGAAGACATTGTTGGAATTTAAAAATAATTTAAACTGAACTCACAGATATTTAAATAATTTTGTGGCTGAATCGGGAATCGAACCCTTTACACGTGATCAATTGATTAATTTTGTATTAAAAATGTTAAAATTCATGGTCTTCCTTTTATTTCCGATACTATGTTATTTAGCAAAAAATAATCCATATGATGAAGCCTTTCGATTGGTATGATAAAGCTACAGGGTAATTATTTTTCTTGTGTAACGGGTTCGATTCCCGGTTCACGGTTAAATTATTATTTAAATATCTGTGAATGCAGTTTAAATTGTTTTTAAAATTAAAATAATGTCTTCTTTCAGTAAAATGTTCCATTTACAATATTCAAGGTACTTTCCCTCCATGTGGCATAGCCGTGGGACACCCTGTATATTTAGTAAGTAACTGTAGGTAGGCAAAGGCATTGGCATTCCTACAGTTGTTTTCTTTTAACAGCAAGTTTAGAATCATAACTATTGCCTTTCTCGGTTTGTTTACCAATTATATGTAACATTAGTGCGGTCCCGAAAGTACCGAAAATACCGGGAAATCCCGGTTCCATTTCTAGCTGGTACCGAAAATCCCGGTTCTTGAAAACAGTACCGGTTCTGCAATCCCTTTGCCGTGCCGTGGTGAATGGATGCACGGTACGGCGCCACGTCTTACCACGATACCGTGTTGTTCTTAAGGAGCTGCGTCGTCATAAATTTCGCGATCAGTCTTCAACCCGATATTTTTTTTATACCACGTCGGTGGCAAACCAGCTGACAGCCCATCTGATGGTAAGTGGTTACCGTCGCCTATAGACGCTTGCAACACCAGAGGCGTTACTCGCGCGTTGCCGACCCGAAATGGATCCCATCACACGTATTCTGATTTTGTTGTTATTAAGACGACGCACGAGGAAAAAGCAAATGAAAAGAAAATTATGGGTGAACCCATATCTTTCTATTATGAATCATGATGGGAGTAATTTCAGGAGGAAATACGATGCGCTGAAAACAAGTGACCACAAGTTTTATGATTATTTTAGAATGTCAGTGCTAACCTTCGAAGAAATGCTAAGTAAATTATCACCATTTTTTGTTATAACGGCAAGAGAAATACATCATCTGTGAAAATTTCAAGTGTCTAACTATCACGGTTCATGAGATACAGCCTGATGACAGACGGACGAACGGACAGTGAAGTCTTACCTGTGTGAGTGGGTCCTGGTTTTCCCTTTTGGGTACGAAACCCTAAAAGCGTTTGAAACTAAGGGTTATCTCTATTCTGTTTGAAAATGATTGAAATTCCTTTAGGAAAAGAAATTCTACCGGAGAATCATAATTAAAAAATGTGGGTTCACCCAGATTTTTGTAAAAACAACAAAAGCAGAATACTTATGATGTCTGGTTGATGACTGATCTTAACAATTTTGACGACGCTGCTCCCTAGGACAACACGGCGTCGTGGGACGACGCGGCACCGTACCGTGAATCCGCTTAACGCGGCGGCACGGCACCGTGTATCTGCACGACGCGGCGACGAGCCGCACTACGGCGCCGCGCCGTTTCACGTTCACGACGCCGCGCCGTGGTAATGTGGCCAGGCCCTAAGCGTTAGGTGCCTACGTCTAATAGATTCTACGACGAAAGTTAGTTTCAATTTTATTGTATTCTTTAAATTTAGTTTAAATTGGTAGGAACGCCACGAAAACCTTCACTGAAGTAAGAATGAATAATAAAAGGGTCCTGTAAGTAAACCATCATTTTGTACTAATTTGTTTTACACTTGGTTAAGTCTCAATCTTACCAATGTTGACGGTGACAAAGTCCCATTACAATAAGTATTTTCTTTTTGAGCGTATTCTTTCTTGCTTCATTGAATGTTTTCTTATTTTAGGATTCCTGAAGAAAAATCCTCATCTTGGAGCGTTTCCTAAAGTGTTGATCGCTTTTCTACTCGGGCATTTCTACGGGCGCTACGCTTACATCCCGCTGTGCGAGGCGAAGCTGCGCGAGTTGCCTGCCAACAGCTACCTTGGGAACGTCATGCGCTATTACTACTGCGAGCGTACGAAAAAACGTCAATGACACTCAATTAAAATTATCCTAGCTAGGTGTGACCTCTGGTGTTTTTTTTTCCTAACTACTTAGATTAACTTTTAGGTAATACTTAGTCAAAGTTAATACCTATAAAATCAAAAATCAATATCAAACATTTATTCTGCAAATAGGCCACAAGGGCACTTTTACATGTCAAAATATTAATTTACAATTTAAGAAAGTGTGACTATAATAGGTAATACATTTTTCATGTCAAAATATTAATTTACAGTTCAAGAAGGAACAATAATTTCGAGTTTACAATTATAACAAAATTAATGTCATACAGTGAAGATAAACTTGCAAACTTATCTATTACAAATATTAAGTTAGAGATGTATAAGGTCTCAAGATTAAACAAGGAGTGAAATTAATATATTATCCCAGAGATGTACATGGTCTCTGAGCGTCAAAATTAAAATTAATTTAATATTGTTAGAGATGTATATGGTCTCTAAGTCACTTATAATAAAAACGAATCCACAACAGGATGATGTCTCTCGTCAATCCCCTATAAAAAGACACTAGTATTAACGTAGTCACTATGTCCTAGCAAGCATGAACAGACCGGACTCCACAAACAGCACCCGATCACGAGTATGACGCGTATCTCAGCCATCGCCTCCCTCGACCATCTGTTCGGGAAGGTGGCCACCCGATATAAGTAGTTAAGTAATTACAACTTGCTAATCAGCATATTTTACAAAAAACATTTAAAGGCCGGGCCGGTACAATTTTTAATTTCAAGCGACAGCTACTCCCCACCCAGCGGTGAGTCGACGAACAAACTTGTACTTAGCGGTTATTACACTATCCTGAATTCAGGCGTCCTAACTAGGATGCGAGGGAGGGGATAGGAAGGAAGCTTCTGATTACACTACACTGAATCAGTCTCTGAATCAGTTCGTTTCCACTGCTCGACGGAGTGCGACGTATGCCAGCGATGCCGCCGATGTTGTCGAAAAAACAGAAAGTTGGCCTTGGCCTAGCTTTGGCAGTCGATATTTTTATATACACCTAATAAAACTTTGTAGCCCTCCTCACGCACATTTTTATTCATATAATTCTTATCATTTTTGTCCCACAAATATGGCATGTCTCTATAAAGTTCTATAATATTTGTGAGCGTTTGTTTTTCATTATTACTTAATTTGTGAGACGCCATTTTTCACAGAAAAACCTGATAAATACTACAGAATAAATACTTCACTTTTACCACAGAGTAATCGCGCACTAGTGTTGTCATTCTTTCGCGCTTCGTTCATTCCACGCGACCTACACGTGCATACGCTGCCGCTGGCGCGTACAGACTGATCTGGCTAAATGTTATTACACTGTCCTAAACAGCTTCCTAGCTAGGATGCTTGGTCATTCAGTTCGTCCGGAACCATCCTGACGTCCTAGTTAGGACACTTTTTAGGATCCTTGCTTCCTGAATGCGATTACACTTATATGCAAACTTGCAAGTGCGACAGAGAGGGAAAACTTCGTTTGCTGTCGCGGTAGCGCCACAGAGGGGCTACCGAAAACGAACGAAGTTCGAATATCTCCCTCTCTGTCGTACTTGCTAATTCGTGAGGCAGAGAGCGAGATATTCGAACTTCGTTCGTTTTCAGTTCGCGGTAGCCCCTCAGGGCCTATATTCCGAACTTCGAAATCCGAACTTCGATAGCCCCTCAGATACTGCTTTTCCGCTTATTTCCCTGCGTTTTTGCCACTGAGGGCCTACTCCGAACTTCGTATCGTGCCGTCCCTTTCACTCTTATGGTGTACAACACGAGAGTAAAAGGGATGGCACGATACGAAGTTCGGATTTCGAAGTTCGGAGTAGGCCCTCTGGTCCCGCTATTAAATTAACGCGGATCCACTTTTTAGGGTTTCGGACCAAAATGGTAAAAAAGGAACCCTTATGGTTTCACTTTGACTGTCTGTCTGTTCTGTCTTTCACATCGCTAAATATCTCAAGAACTACTTATGCTATCGATTTGAAAGAAGGGTAACCTAGATGCATAGAACATGTTTTTTTTCTGTGGAAAATGAGAGTTAACAGGCGGCTCAGAATTTGAAAATCTAGTGAATATGTCAAGTGGGGTGTCATATAAAAGGACTTGAATTCTGAAACAATTTTGCTTTTTTTAACGTTCATTTTCGATTCACGAGGGAAAATGTAAAGAGATATACTTACCGTCCCTCCCATCTCAGAAGTTTACTAAGAAAAATAAATGATATTATTACTTACATTTTACAGGAAAAATATAACTATAGCTCTATCTAGTTTTTCTTTTTTTATCATCAAAAAACATTTCTATACTAAGTTTGTAATTTAATCACCTTTGCATGTATTTTTGTTTTATAAATTCCTACGCGATTATACTGAAAGTACCTTTTTTCAAATAAAAATAAATAAATTGAAATCGGTTCACGTGATAAAGAGTTATCCTTTAAAAACCACCGTAACAAAATTCGCTGATAGATGGCGTTGTACCCACGGCGTTCTATTTCTACACCATGTTGAGATTGTCCTGAGTTAATAGGATTGGAACCGGTACACATCGGTGTACGGAACCCTCGGTGCGCGAGTTGGACTTGCACTTGACCGGGTTTTTAAGAAATATTTTTTGATTCTTTGAAATACCACACGTTTGGAGGGATTAATAGAATCATGCCTTGGTCTGCCGTAATTCAAATGTAACTGCCACATTTGAAATCTGTCAGCTGCCAAGTTGATGTTTTTTTTTGCAGCATACCAAGGCAAAATTAATGTGATCCCTCCAAACGTGTGGTATATGTCAAAGATAAGATTCAAAACAAATATTTCTTAAAAACGATACTTTATAAAACAAACCGGCAACAGTTTTGAACTCTATAGTAAGTCTACTATCAATAAAAAATATAACATGAACCAGTCCAAAATACACTTAGCGAGGAGTAAGAGTAAGAGAATGACGGTATGTGGACAAAACAGGTTACTGTATGGTGGCCATGGTCATAAAGCGATCATCGGGTAGACCACAAGCTCGATGGTCAAACGATATATCTGCCGAATACCTAAATACTTAGCAAGTAAAAAGTGGATAAGACTGATACAGGATCGAGAAGAATGGCATAATAATAATAATAATGAGAGGCCTACATGAGGAAAGAGGCATTGAGTAAGGCTTCTATCCATTACAAGCTTCGCTATCTAGTACCTTAATTTTTTTGCGACACGATATTAAAGAGAATCGCGCTGTTAAAATATCGCAAAACATCCAGTGCGCGCAATGCGATGCGAAAAAGTCAAGATCGATCGGACGCTGTATAATTTGGAGTCTAGTCAACGTCAACTGTCTTGCGTTGAGACTCCATTGGAGAGGCAGAGGGGCTACTCCGAATTTCGTGTCGTACCCTTCCTTCACTCATACGGTATATAACACGAGAGTGACAGGGACGGCACGATACGAAGTTCGGATTTCGAAGTTCGTAGTACAGGGGCTGGTTCCGACAACTGTCCACCCCAGTCCAAAACACTAAGACCCCTACTCACCTATCCCGAAATAAAAATTCTCCATACGCCAACTTCTCTACTGGACAGTATCCAGGCGCTGGATTATAAACCATACAGACCTACATTCAATCGAAAACTGTGTATCATTAACCATGGTCTAGAAATAATTTAAAAAAGACGCTCTTTAACTGTCAGTGTCAGCACAACAATGTCAAGTTGTCAATGTCAACCTAAAAGTTGGAAAGTAGCCGAATGACGAATCAGCACGGATGTGTTAAAAAAGTTAATTGTATATTTAGCTTGTTGTATTTGACACAGTAATGCGATGAATGACCCAAACGTATTTGGGTACCAACCAGATGGGCCAGGACAACAGCTGACTCCGGGGGCCCTGGGGCCGCAACAGAACTCGCCTTTGCAGGTAAGATAAGTGTGGTGTCATAACATTGTGTTGGATTGTACATTAAGATAGCTGATAAAAGATGTTAGTCAATATTAAACATTTACACTATTGTAGGCCGCGTACAAGTTCTCAGCTGATGAGCTTCGAGTGCTGGGCCAGTGCAATCGCGAGAGTTTTTACCAGCGCTCGTTGCCCCTCGGCACCTCCCTTGGTGTGGGAACTTACATGGCTATCCAGAAAGGTCTGTATTTAACCCGTCGTCTACCAATCCCTGGGATTGTTAAACTAGAATGCTATTGTTTTTTTCCCGAACGACGACGGCTTTGGAGAAGTTGACAATATCATTGTATGTACAATCAGCAGCATATATATATATATATATATACGCCGGAGGGGTGGTCACAAAGACGTTTACGTTTAAATCGTCATAAATTTATTGACAGCTAAGTTAGCATTTAGACATTGGCTTTCAGAATGTCACAAACGTCTTAACTGCTCAGTTTCATTAACACTTACACCCTATTTTAATCAAAAAAATAATCAGAACTAGATTCTCAGTGGTAACTAAGCATCACTGATGTCTACATATACACATTGCTAATCACAAACAGGTGAACAGCCGGCGTGCCACAGGTTGCTAAGCAGTTTAATATTTCAAAGGTAACTAAGCATCAACATAGTCAAAAAAAGTCGGTTTTTGAATGACTTTCGAACTGCAAAGATTGGTTGTTAAAATTTCCATGATTTATTGTCTTATCATAATTTCGGGCATGTTCCTCTTGTCGCTTTGGCTTAACTGGGTGTCCAGATACCCTATCGCGCTAGGAACAAAAAAACATGCTATGTGGCAAGTGTGTGCAAGTGTGATGCCATGTTTAGCTGTCAAACATCGGTTTTATTTTTGTTAGAAGAAAACCTTAAACCTTGCAATAGTTGCAATATTACATCATCGTCAAGTAAATTACAAATTAATAAACACCATAAAATTTATAAGCATATACAGTGTGGAAAGATAAGTCGGGCCATGGAGGGAAACTACCTTAAATCCTTAAGCTGGCTCATTTTACTTAAAGGAGACATTCCTTTATTTTTAAAAAGAAATAAAACTGCATTCAATAATTTTATAAAACTCGGGGACTTGAACCAACTAAAATTAAAAAAATAAACACTCCCTATTTTATTATACTAATTGATAGTATTATTATTCAGGATAAAATTTCTCTTGGTGGTTGGATACCGGATTGTATGTTTTCACATAGATAGGAGTTAAAAAAATATAAATAACTAACTCCAGAGTAATCAATTATTAAAATGAGTTTAATCGTTCGGATTACTTTAAACATTACATGCCTCATGGCATTAAGTCCGCCCTTTGTACTTATATTCTTTTTGTGCAATAAAGTTTAAATAAATAAATACATACAAATGTACAAATTTATGAAAAAATCGAAAATGCACCTAATGAATAATATTAATGCATTTTTCTTTTTTACACTGCCTACAGCGAATAACATGTTGGAACCTGCACGGATCTTCGCGCACCCGCACAGCGAAATTTTTTCATTTTTGGCAAAACTTCACCAAAAAAATGCGACCTATAGAGGAGAAAAGCATTTTTGACCAAGATAAACCGGAGACACTTCGCTCGCGTCGCTCGCTCGGTCAATAATATCATTGAAGTTGGTACACAGAATATTACAACATTATGGCATAGATACTGAATTACTGATTCGTTGCAAGTTTCTTCTGGCGCCTGGCGCCGGATGCCGCGCTCCAGCATTGTAACTGATCTAGCTCCTAAAACACTTCCAGGCCCATAATGAAACTTTGCAGATATTATCTGTACAATATTACCTATTTTGTGAAATAAATCATAAATAATAAACTGGTCCAACTTTGAGAAATTTGGGTTTAAAATTTTTAAGGTTTAAAAAACATTTATTAATCAAAAAAAAATTTTTTTTGTAATCCAAAAATGCAGTTTGGTAGCTAAGTAATTCGAGTATAGATATCGCTGCTTTGTTTTCCTTAAAATATTTTTTTAGCACTTGGTACAGACACTTTTCAAGTAGCGCATACCGGCTGGGTAGTCAAAACTTCAATGTCTTCAATGTGTGCTCGATAACTATATATTACACGGTATAAATATTGCATATCTGGATCTAGGACACATATGAGTATAACATACTTAAAAATAACTAAAATCGGAAACATCATTTTTTTTTACCTGTCCGCTTCGCGTGGAATGTACATACCTTATGGAAAAGCTGAAGAAGTCGGCCCAAATCACATCTTTGTATAGTTATGGATAGTTATAGAAAAAACATTGCATATGTAGACAATAATTAGTTATGAATGCATTTGGCACAGCATTATTAGTTAATACTTTATTCCTTTTTTATGTGAGAGTGTAATACCATACTCATGATCAAATTTGTGTTTAACTCGCCACCTGTAACATTCTTCCAATGGATGTAGTATATGCTGAAATTATGCTTAAATATCTATGATGAGATTTAAAAACTGAATCTTCATGTAATATTAGTGAAAATTGTTTCATAATAATTTGAATGCTTTCTGAGTTCATCGCACACAGTGAGTTACAGATACTGATTAATGTATTGTAACACAACTCACATGTGCATATGAAATGGGAGCTTTGCTATCATATAGATTTAATAAGGGCATTTCGGCATTGTATAGATTGGCTTAGTGTATGAAATTGGACTGAGTACATCCATATATTATATATAGTTTTTATCAAATAAATAGTTTACACCATAAAGTTCGACTTCGGCAACTTTTGGCTGAATAACATATAACCAAAACTGCTTATTTTTTATGTGAAGGTTGTGGGCTGGAACACCAGCTTGTACCACAGGGTTTTTCAAAATATTTACGTATAAGATACCATTTGGTGTATAACAATAGCTTTTTGGTGAAGGAAAACAGAATGTGGAAACCAGTCTAATCGCAATGTATATTTTCCCCTTTGAGTCGGAAAGTCATATCACAGTTGCTTTCGTAAAACTAGTACCTACGCCGAGTCTTTGAGCCAAGGTGGACCCCTGCCTCCTTATAGCTACAACCGAGAAAACGCTAGTAGGATGATGTTACAGTTACCATAAAAACCGGCCAACTGCTAGTCGGACTCGTGCACGAAGGGTTTCGTACTATAAAAAACGGCAAAAATCACGTTTGTTGTATGGGAGACACGTTAAATATTTTATCTACACTCATACAGTAAATCCTCTTTTATGTGCTCAAAAAGTGTAGGTAACGACCAACTTTACAATATCGCGCCGGTCCGGGGCGGAGATGGCCATAACAGTATCAAAAACGGTATCGTTATGGCCATCTCCGCCCCTTACGATACAGGCTCGTGCTCAAAAAGACTTCAACGAGCTCACGAACTCGAACTCCTGCACTTTCAACGCAATGGTGCCTCAACACATTAAAGAGGATTTTATGTTTTAGCGGCAACAGAAATACATCATCTGTGAAAATTTCAACTGTCTAACTACCACGGTTCATGAGAGCCTGGTGACAGACGGACCGACAGACAGACGGACGGACAGCGGAGTCTTAGTAATAGGGTCCCGTTTTACCCTTTGGGTACGGAACCCTAAAACTTGAATTAAGTACGCAGTTATTTTGTGGTGTACGGTGTACCTGTACCTTTTGCTGCAGGTTTTTGTATGTTTTTCAACCTATTGATGCATTTTCAGAACTTATAATGTACAGTCACAATAAAAAAAAATCAAATTTTCGAGGTGTTCAAAAATAGATATTTCAAATGAATATGCACCCTAACGCATTAATAATAGAGTCGTATTCAGATACTCGTACTTGTCAGCCCCTCTCGCTCCATTATATCGGCTGGCGACTACCTGTACTTGTAGTTACACATTAATTTATTCATGAATATACAAATTTGTAATCAAACTTTATTGTTGTGTACTTAATTGTAGTATTTAATTGAACTAGGTATAAGTTAAGAGCCCACACAATACGTAAATATTAGTTACTAGCGGCCGCCCGCGACTTCGTCCGCGTAGATTTTAGATGGTAACAAAGATATAAATGAGGTTTATTTGTGCCTGTCAGTTTTCTGATGCTATTAATGTTTTGTGTAAATTACTCGAAAGAAAAAATTAATGTCCGCCATCTGGGATTTGAAAATGGATGTCATTTTCGTAATCATTACCCTGAGCAACCTCGAAGATGACACCCATGTCGATTTTTAAGAAAAAATAATGTCCTCCATCTTGGATTTGTAAATGGATGTTATGGATGGATCAACTATTTTTTGTTACTCGTTACCATGGTTACGTCTCCTGAGTCACTCTATAAAACTGATTTTATAGGGTTTAAATCTACCAGATATGAGTTATAGCTATGAGCATAAATCCATTTGGAGATGGGTCATCTCTTAAGCGTCCTTGAAGTCCATATTATAAACATTTTTCTAAGAAACTCGGTTACTGTTGTCTCCTCGCTGACGGGACAGAATAACAACAAGAATAAGTTGATTGACCCTTATATTCGGAATCGGCACCCCGAGGAACCACAAAGATAACACCCCATATCGATTTTTAAGAAAAATAAATGTCCGCCATCTTGGACTTGTAAATGCATATCATTTTCGTAATCGGCACCCCGAGGAACCTCGACGATGACACCCATATCGATTTTTAAGAAAAAGTTTTAAGTCCCGCACTTCAAAAAAGATTTACTCCGCGTACGAACTTGTAAACCCCTTTTCATCCCTTTGGGGAGCAATTTCAAACAACGCTGACAGACATTTTGTTATTTTTAGACAGAGAGTCTATGTACGAAGTTTTAAATCTCTCACTTCAAAAACGATTTGCTCGTTTACAAACTTGGAACCCTCACCTTTGGGGAGCAATTTCAAACAACGCTGAAATACATTTTGTTGTATTTAAACAGAGAGTCTATGTACGAAGTTTTAAATCTCTCACTTCAAAAACGATTTGCTCGTTTACTAACTTGGAACCCTCTTTTCACCCCTTTAGGGGAGCAATTCTGAAAAACGCTGAAATATGTTTTGTTGTATTTAAACAGAGTCTATATACGAAGTTTTAAGTCTTTCACTTCAAAACAGATTTGCTCCCCATATAAACTTTGCACCCCTATTTTACCCTCTTAGGGTTAGAATTTTGCAAAAGGCTGAAAACACTTTCTTTGAATTTAAGTTCGTAACCTTTTTACGAATTTTTAAGTCTTAAGCTCAAAAAAAAAATTTTCTCCCATACAAACTTTGCGGTAATTTACCGCAGTGCCTCAAGTCAAAAGTCTTTGACCAGTGTGTGTTGCCAGTGATGACATATGGATCCGAGACATGGGCGCTAACGATGGGCCTCATAAGAAAGCTCAAGGTCATCCAAAGAGCAATGGAAAGAGCTATGCTCGGGGTTTCTCTGCGTGATAGAATTAGGAATGAAGCTATCCGTAGCAGAACTGGGGTCACCGACATAGCCTTCAAAATTGCGAGACTTAAGTGGCAGTGGGCAGGGCATTGCTCGCAGGATTGATGGTCGATGGGGCCAGAAACTGCTTGAGTGGCGTCCACGCACCGGAAGACGAGCTGTCGGTAGGCCTCCGACGAGGTGGAGTGATGACCTGGTGAAGGTCGCGGGAATCCGGTGGAAACGAACGGCACAGGACCGGTCTAAATGGCGAGCCTTGGGGGAAACGTCTTTCGGCTGAAATGATGATGATGATGATGATGATGACAAACTTTGCACCCCTATTAGATCCCTTTAGTGGTGGAATTTACAAAAATCCCGTCTTATCCCTTGCATACGTCATAAATGTAAGCTCTGGACCAAATTTGAAGTTTCTAGTTCCAGTAGTTTCGGCTGTGCGTTGATGGTAGATCACCACTTCTTCTTTTCAGGGCCGTAGCTAGGGGGGGGGGGCATTATGGGGCAATGCCCTACCTTAAAATACTATTGCCCTACCTTAACCCATCGCATATGATATCTAGAAAACTGTTTGTTTATAATTGGCGTACCAAATTGAGACATATTAGGGTAGGCAGTGTATCGACATCTAAATTATCAGATTTAAGTAGCATGGGTAAGCAAAGAAAAAAGACAGAGTTTCTTTACTGGTTGCTATTGAACGGTTTAGACAAGTGAGAACCTTGTATCGACGACGTCGCATGAAACGCGGTACAAACTTACCTCGACCAGGTTATAGCAAAGTATCGTTTACGAAAAGTCTTAACTGATATATATTAGACGCATAGTCAATGTATAGTCGACATGAAAACTGACGTAAATTTCGAGATTTGAATGTGTCTATTGGGTTGGTGGGTACTGGGTGGGCGTCTGATGAAGTCTACACTCCGACCAGTAGCAGCCCAACTCCAAAACCCCGAGAGCTTTCAGTCGGAATTCCAGAACCGTTTCGATTGCCTATTGGCGACGTGGACGAATTCAACGACGGATTTGTGGAAGCTGTCCATACCACAGGGTCTAAGTTATTTAAGGCCCAACGGAGCAACAGAACCAATAGGCTCTCTAACTCCACTCAGAGGCTCTTTGAGGAAAGGAGTAGGACGGTTCTACAGTCTTCAGTCGATGCGATATTATATCGGCAGCTCAATAGACGGATCTCCAAATCTCTGACCTGTGATCTGCGCCAATTCAATTCGAAACGTATTGAAGAGGCCGTCGAGCGAAACAAGGGCTCAAAAGTTTTCGCAAGAAATCTGTCTATTGGGCAGAGCCAGCTCGCCGAGTTAAAACCAGAGGATGGTAGAACTGTCTCATCCAGACCTGAGCTTCTGAGCGAGATAGCACATCACACATCGTCACAGGATGGACAGCTATACAAGTCAAATAGCAGACCCGAAGTTGGTCTAGTAAAATATCCAAGAGCTAGACTAACTCGGCACTATACCGATGACATCCTGAACATCAGCCTATACGAGATTAGAATGGCTCTTAAACAGCTCAAAAACAACAGGGCACCCGGTGAAGACGGAATTACAGCCGAACTCCTGAAGGCGGGTGGAAAACCAGTACTATTGGCCCTTCAGAAGTTATTCGATTCCGTCTTACTGGAAGGGAGAACGCTAAAGGCATGGAACACAGGTGTGGTGGTGCTGTTCTTTAAGAAGAGTGACACCACTCTTCTGAAGAACTATCCACCCATCACGCTTCTGGGCCATGTCTACAAGCTGTTTTCAAGAGTCATTACGACTCGTCTCGCACGTAGACTAGATGACTTCCAGCCTCCTGAACAAGCCGGTTTCCGAAGAGGCTTTAGTACCATGGACCACATACATACGAATCGTCAGGTTATACAGAAGACTGAAGAGTATAACCTGCCCCTCTGTTTAGCGTTTGTGGATTATGAAAAAGCCTTCGATGCGATCGAAACCTGGGCGGTATTACAATTTCTACAGAGGTGCCAAGTAGACTTCCGCTATATCGAAGTGCTGAAGTGTTTGTACGAGAACGCCACTATGCCAGTCCGACTCCAGGACCGGAACTCGAAGCCTATTCCGCTGCAGCGGGGAGTTAGGCAGGGAGATGTTATTTCTCCTAAACTGTTCGCGCTGCACTGGAGGATGTTTTCAAGAATCTGGACTGGAGAATGCTAGGCATCAACATAAATGATTTTGTTCATTCCTTGCCCCGGGGCCCAACAATTAAGAACTGCCTCAAACTCGAAAATCGATTCACCAGATGAGACCAAGTTAATTTTCAGTTAATTTTTTTCTTGCACCAGTTGTGCCCTACCTGTAATTACCGGTGCCCTATCTTAAATTCAACTGTGGCTACGGCCCTGCTTCTTTTATATAAGTATATAAAATAAAATATAAATATAATATAATATATATAGAAGATAGATAATCTATAGTTGTATAAAAAAACTGCCAATTGTTCAATTGTTTATTTACCCTGTACGAAGACTTGTTAATTTACTGGGTCCTGTAACAGAGATTCCTAGTTCAAGGACCCAAAAACTTGTACACTGTGTAACATATTTCTTTGGATAAATAAATATTTCTTTTTGTTCAGTGATGTAGCCACATGTTGATAAGTGAGCACTTTATTCTATAAGATGTTTTAGAATAGGCACCGCTAAACTTAGCTGGTGGAGGCGATGGCTGAGATACGCGTCATACTCGTGAACGGGTGCTGTTTGTGGGATGCGGTCTGTTCATGTTTCAGTGGAATTGACATGATGAGAGATTTTGCTTTATTCTCATTTGATTCTATTTTTAGACTGATGCTCAGAGATCTTATACATACATCTCTGAGAATATTTATTTATTAGATTTTATTATTTTCATGTTGTCGCTTAGAGATATATCTCCCAATATTTTATTATGTTATTATGAGTGTCCTTTTTTACTTTTTATCTTGAAGCTTAGAGACCTTATACATCTCTAACAAATCTGGATTGTTATTAGTTTCTTAGTCTTATTTGACACATGTAATATTTAATTAATGATATTTTGAGTATCATATTATTTTTAATTGATATTGATAGATTTAGATTTGGAAAAGTACCTTTGAGGCCTATTTGCAGAATAAATGTATTGATTGATTAACTGGCACTAGTCACCGCAACAGTGTGTATCAAGTTATCAACATTCACGCGTGAGCACAACTTGCTGCCAAGTAGTATTTCGCGCTCCTGTCCCACTCAAATTGTGTGAATTAGAAAAAGAAGGATAGTTTTTTTCCCTATGCGCGTACGATGTTGTAAAATGTGCAGACACCGTATTTTTTGTACAATTTTTATTGAACAGCAGTACCTCGGAATAGTGTGTTTAGCTTAAAATTCAACATGTTATTTTGTATGAGTAAGCTGCGTACCTAGTGTAAAACTTCGTAGTCCACCAGAAACCTTAATTCGCCTTCATAAGAGCCATGGGACATTTTTAATAAGTTATATGCAGCCATATCTTTCAACTGTACTGTATCTACATGTGAAAAGACTACCGCTTTATTTATTTATCCTATGGCAATTATTTCGAACCGTGAGATCTTCGAGAAGACAGTACGGTTGCCAGTTTTGTTGCACTTTTAGCACCATCCAGTGGTCACTATAGGGTTGCGATGGGTACTCTCTACGGACTCTTTGTCAAGTGAGTGGGCAACTTGACTGTTAAGCTTTCAAGCCGCCCGACGGCTCAACTTGGCTTAACGACTGCTGCCATGGACAGCAACCGGAATCAAACAATCCAAACCTAACCGCTTATGTCAAATGTCTCTATGTGTCATTACTAAAAACAGGTTCTAAACTCTGACCCACATTGTTACTCTCAGCAACCAAGACAGGATTGCAGGATTGGATTTACTTATTGGAATACAAAAATAATTGCAGGTTACTTAAAGCCGAATCCTAGGTTCGGTGTAATTCCGAAGTTATCGATCGCGGTGTTGGTCGGGTACTTCGCTGGAAAACTCTCTTATCAAGAAGCATGTGCCGAAAAATTGATGGCTCTTCCAGGCAGCTACATCGGGCAACTTCTCCGAGAAAAAAGGGATGGAAGGGCAGGAGAGTAAGAATAACTGCTTGTGTGAATATATTTAATATCGGTTCAACATTTTAACCGACCTATGAAACATCAAAACCAGTTATTGAAATCCTGCAACTATTCTTTCATAACAATTAGGTACCCTTGAATGTATTAATTGGCTTTAATTTCAGGAGCACTAACATGCAAAGCACACCTGGCATGTTCGGCGCCGGTCCCAGCGACATCTACTCGGACGCGGGCCCCGGCAGCTCGCTGAACCTCGACACTGACCGCCCGGTATTCAGCGGCGACGATTCCTATCGCCCCGATAACGAAGGTCAGAATTGGTTAACCCTGCACAGTCACCATCACTCATATCGTATTTCATGTCTGACTATAATTATACATGTATATATGTATATACTTATAGGTGCTCACTAAAATATAAACATAACCTTATTGGCTGCCTAGCTTTTACCTACCGCGGCGGTGGCGCAGGATAAAATATTAGACTGCCCATCTCGATGGTATGGCCTCTACCTTTTCTAGTGTAAAGTACTGTAGAGGTTGTTACGGTATGAGGCTGGCCGTGTAGGTCCAGAATCATAACGTATACAAATTGAATTTAAACTATGATTCGAGAATGCGTCAAACTGGCTTTCTTCTGGAAACAATGGGTTTTCCAGGGACTGATCTTCAGGACACCATCGGAAACACATGTTCTGTAAATTATTTTAAGATCATTGCTGTAAGCATATTTCAGTACAGTGAGAAATATACTAGTTTCATATGTGCTTCCAGTGTTATATTTTAGCTACGATCTCCTCCCAGTACCTCTAAACCCGTACCTCTCGAGCAGCATACCCCAGTATTAATATATATACCACGTAATATACCACATTTGGTGGAGGTGCTATTATACCACATTTGGTGGAGGTTTAAGTTTTGAAAAGAGAGGGGAGAGAGAGTCATTACATGTGACCAGGAAGTCGTGTATCCAAGAAGAGAAGAGATATTATTATAAATAATAATAAGATAAGGAGATGACCAATACGTAAGCGAGTGATTGATTAAGGTGATATTAGTGAAATACGTTGACATTGGATGCAAAAGTCCAATATATAAACATGGCAGCATCGAAATTCAATGGATTAACAAATGTAGAAGAATTTATACAGGAATTTAGTATCATCTCAAATATAAAGACGTGGAATGATGAACAGCGTAAACATGCGTTAGCTGCTTATCTAGAAGGTCCAGCCCTATCATTCTATAAAGCCGAATTTTCTTCATTTACCTCGTATGACGATGTAGTGGCTAAACTTAAAGCGGAATTTCCGGTACGAGATGATTTTGTCCAAAAATTTTATTATCGCAAACAGCAAGAGAATGAATCACCACTAGAATATTTTTATGCCCTTAGTGCTTTAGCTAGCAAAGCCAAAATCACAGACAAACCCTTCATTCAACACTACATGAAGTCGGTATTGGATAAATATAAGCCTTGGTTTGCACCCGTGATTTTCCAGACCAAGAATGATCTGAAGAATACTATATGGCAAAGCATGGAGATATACAGTGATAATACAGACACTTCCTCGGTGAACCTGCCTCTATTAGATCTGAATGTGCCCAACAGCTCACCTGCCGCTAGTTCGTTCAGTATTCCGTCGACTGAACATGTTCCTAGCCCTCAGCTAAATGTTCCACAGTCTCCGCAATCTCAATACAATACGCCAGTGACGCCAGTAACTACCTGTGTATTGTAGTGTGTGTGTTTGGAATAGGCTGAGATTCAAATACAATATGTAGATTACTATCGAAGTGTACAATGCCAATTAAGATGAAGGACATTTCTATAAGTACCACTGGTCAGGTTCCTTAATTCTTATGCAAAGCTTTAATTAACAACGGTATTTTCTTTTGCAGACAAGTTAAAAAAGGGTAAAAAACCGTGAAAATTGGTCGTTTTAGGTGGTGGTTTGCCCTCAACGGACCCGCAGAGGAAACGTCCTGCCCTCTCTTACGAAGACCTGAGGCGCAGGAACCGCGGCGAGTACATGGAAGCCAGGCAGGACCCCTACAGGTGACTTGCTGGTTTTTATAAGTAGGTACTACATTGTAACAACTAGGAGGCGATGCTAATTCTAATACGCTCTGTGTTTAGATATTTATGTTTATAGAACTTTAAAGTGGGAGCCGAGAAGATTCGATTCGCTTCTCGGCTCTCACGGAGAGCTGATGTTCAGTGATTGACTATAGGTGTTATAGCGTATGCTGTCAAATCCACTTCCATGCTAACAAAAGATTCTTATCACATTCGAATTCTTTTAAAAAAGGTTACCGTATAGGTGTCGCTATTGCACTGAAAACAATTCTTGTTAACGAAAATGTTCTTGTAACTTTCTCACAAACAAATTTAAATTTCAAGTGACAAATATATACAAACGAATTTTAACCCATTTCAAGGCACCAAACTAGAAAGTTTTACAAAAAATGTATATTAAAATATATGTTAGGTTTCAAGACAGTCACTTTTTAAGAAAATGCAATCTCATTTAAACCTTAAACCCCAGCACTAATGAAATTCTATTGACACGTAGGTATGTGATCAATGAATCTTACTATGCCTGGAAAAGGCTTAAGGCATTTTAGCGTCGATCAACTTTTTTGTTGCTCGTTACCATATGGTTGCGTCTCCTGAATCGCTCTTTAAAAGAATTGATTTTATAGTTTTAGCGTTTATAAACTACTAGCAGCGCCCTGCGGTGTTACCCGCGGATAAAAGGTAGCCTATGTCCTATTCTGATGTCTAAGCTACAATACTGGAAAGTTTCATAGAGATCCGTTCAGTAGTTTTTGAGATTAAGCGGAATGTACATATTGTACATCCATCCGCATAAGCTTTCACGTATAATATTATTAGGATTATTAGGATTTTGATGTGGGTCATGGAAGGGCACGCTAGAAGTCCATATAATAGCACTTTTTCTAAGAAACATGGTTACTGTTGTCTCCTCGCTGACGGGACAGAATAACAGGGAAAAGTTAATCGAGCTTAGATAAGGACATAAGTTTTTGTGCGCCAGTTCAGAATGTTTGTGATTTTATTCCAGGCTGGACCCCAACGCGGTGCCGCCGATTAAGCGCGGGTCGCCGGTGGTAGAGGCGCATCCCACGCCACCCAAAACCAACAACTACGGCGACGTCATGGACTAGTGCTCCACCTACCGCCAGAACAAACGCAACATAACGCATTTACAATAGTAAAGCTAATAAGCTTTGTTGATCGCCACGCCTGTGAATAGAATGCAGCGAATTGAAACCCTAGGTAGTTAAAGCACATGTACATTCTGATAAGCATATTTAGCTGTAAAAAAATCAAATCATAGTTTTGCACGTAGTTATGTAAAATGTAACATATTGCAATTTTTGGCATTTTTAATAGAGGTAACTAAAAACATGTTGAATACTTATTGTTTTATTGTAACAGTACCTAGTCTTTCCCACTGGTTCAAATGCGGTGTGCTATTATTAGGTATATTATATAATGCTGTACACTTTGAACGCCGAGAACAAAGGTGTCGCGTTTGTTGTGCTTACGGTGCCAATGACGATTACAGGTGTTATGAGGTACTTTATTAGTCACCTTCGTGCTTTACACGCAAGTAATTATTTCACATGTTAAGGAAAATGAGTAGGTATTAGGCGTTCAAAGGGTTAAAAGGTATTAACATGATCCACTCTAGCCACGTCGGCATCTCCTAGATAAAGTTTGAGTATGCACCCTAGGCGCCACTTCATCGCTGTAACATTATTTTCCTTTATAACGACAATAACAGTAAATCAAATTCAATTTAACTTTAACAATATAAAGCAGTACTAAGTAAGGTACATGTTTTAAAAAATCCAATTATTATAAAAGGACAGTTCAGTACATTAAATACAACAAGACTCATTCTAAGTTGCCCGTTGGTAGATACAGTACCGTAAGTACCTACAAATAAAACAGTAACGGTTACAGTATATACTTTATTAAAAATTGTATTTTGTTTGCATCTACCCCAACAATAATATTTCTGATAAACGTCAATTCGCATTGCAGTCTTAAAACTAATAAAATAGTAAAAATATTAACTTTCCGTTAGGAAAACAATTTATAACAATAAAATATACTAAGAAAAACAGAACCAATTAAAAATGTAATATTAACTAACTAAGCTATTGTTCCGTTTCCCCGGGCCACTTCTATGGGAGACTGCCGCCTTCGCCAGTTTCACTTCAATAATGATGCACAGCGGCTCAAACCAATCTCATTTAAATAATAGCAAACAAAATCTTTAGCGATCGGTTGACTCCTGGAAACGGTACAAAATGCAAACTACCAGATTTTTCGTGGCTTAACAACAGTCGAAACAGACTAATTAAAACCCAATAATAATATACACACAATTTCATCTAAACGATAAATTAATTTCGCTCCAGATCTTAAGTATAAAGCAGTTGCACAAAAGACAGCACTCAATCCGTCTAAAGTCAACACTAGATAAAGTTAACCGAGAGAGGACTTGAGGTGCTGGGAACAGAGGGGCTACTACTACGAATTTCGAAATCCGACTTCGTGTCGTGCCGTCCCTTACACTCATATGGTGAATAACACGCGAGTGAAATGGATGGCACGATACGAAGTTCGAACTTCGGAGTATAGGCGCACTAAACATGCTATGTACTGGGGCAAAGTAATCAAACTCTCAATAATATATTTGCGATGTTTAAAGAAGGAATAGGGCGAGATTGCCAAGTCCAGTTAGAATGTAGTTAGTAACATATTAACGTACTAACTACGTATATGATGCTGACTGCCAGAAGCGTAATTTAACCTTTCGTATGCCGTGCCCGGATCTGCCCGATGCGTGAGAAGCTTTCGTTTAAATCCCCAAGTCACTATTTTAATAACAATATTCTGACAAGGCATTCCGAAGGAAATTTAGTTTGCGTTGCAGGTACAGTCAGATAGCAGGCACAGCAGCGAAATATTTCGTAACACATCCTTACTCCTACAGTAATAAAGACCTGTTGCGATATATTATTTGAAACTTTGGCTGCTGGTAACTATATAATCATAGTACACGCGGTCTAGCAGCTGCCTCGCCGCAGCTACGCGCACTATTATTGTGGAGCGACATTACTAAGCTAGACTAGACACAAATTTGGATGCTAATTATTGTAAAACTATCAAAAATAAAATTATATAACAATAATAAAATAATAAACAATGATTAAGACAGGTTTTTAAAAATGGTTGGGAAAAAATTGCAAGTATTGTTGGAAATATTTACCAATTCCTTTTGACGCATCACAACACCTATGTAACGTAAATCCGCATTACATATCGAAACAGTGAATTAAATCAAGTAATGATAATAGAACTTCATAATTAGTTAGGTAGTTGTAATACGCGTTTTAGGGGAGCAATCAAATGAATGTATTTTTTTTTCTATCACTGATGCGTAGTAATTTATGATAATAATTCACCATGAAAACACACATGAAACTACGTACTAAATCTTTTAATTTTTAAATCTAGTATAGTGACTAAATCATTCGTTTCGATTCAGACGATATTTTTGTAAGTTGACGGAAATCGATCAAATGAATGAATTTATAACCGTAATAATTACGTGTTATAAAAAAATATGTACCTATTCCGATAAATTGCAAACGAATGAAGTGTGAAATTACCTTTATCGCGGAATTTGGAAATACAGTATCGATTTATGAACAATACAAAATTGACGTGGGTAGAATAAAAATCATATGACAAAAGTTCTTACTCTAGATTCGTATCCAGTAGCGAAATATATGGAAACATTAAAAAACAAATTGTTATAAAATCGATTTGAATAATCATTCACCATTCATTAATAGACGCTAATTAAGACAATAGATTCATCTTACCCTCATCACTACAAACGCCAATTCATAACTGTCAAAAAGGAACTGATAAATATTTCGCACAATAATTGTAACTGGCTGTCTTCCACACGGGATGTAGATGGTTGTTTTAGGTGACCGAGAAAGAGTAACTAAGCTCGTAAGTATCGAACAGAAACCTGGTAATTATAGGTAAGGTAACAAACATACAAACCGAATTGAAGTCGTTTCGATTGGTTGGTTGTATCTAGATATTGCACACAACTTGTATGCAGGTAGAACTGCACGCTATAAAACGTATTCATATTTATTTACAATTTACATACAGCTACATCACTTGTTCCCAATTTAATTTCAATACATTATTAGAGACGAAATTAATGTTAATAAACATAAAACAGAAGTTTCAGTAGAGACTCGCTATGTTACTAGTTTATCAACACCCATTTAGTAAATCCTCTTTAATGTGTTCTAGAACCATACCACTGTGGGTACTGTAAAGCTAAAGATCAGTTTTTAAATATACCCCGCGGGGGCGGGCTATATTGAACCTGAACGTGAAACACAATATGAAAGAGGTTTTTTATATGGATGTAAATTAACTAGTGTATGCAACTGTACATAATTAGGCCTTTAAAACACTAGTGTGATCTTATTATCCCATAAAATGTTTTTAATTCCTCTCATTATGTGACTGTTGCAAAAACTATGTTACTATTATAGCGTACAAGATAATCACAAAATATTGATATTGGTCTATTCTACATTGCAGTCCGCGAGATCTTAGTAGTTTATACGGAGCTCTGGGCTTGGATTGTGATCGATGGATATTTTTAATTGTACTTTATTTAGTCCCCATTTGGTTTTAACAGTACGGGGCCATAAATATGACTAGGTGTATAATAACAATATCGTCGATGATGTTCTCCCAGGGCGACACGTCACCCCTAGTCATATCTTTCTACGTCTTGACAGATCTCTGACGATCGAATATGTACTGTCGAACATACACAAAATTAAAAGTGCGCAACTGCGCAATACGTACGTATATGTTTTGAGTTAGATTATATTTCTTTTAGAGTTTTTCGCGAAATCGGCGCTTTACTCCACCTGCACTATCAGTATAACAAGAGTAGGACGCTCGTTCCGGAATGTACATGTTTATTTATTATTTACCTACTTAATATTGATAGTTTTGCCAAATCCAAGTTTCCTTTACAACATTATATAATAAGATTTCTAAGACTGCAAATTAAAAGATGCCACACAAACGAATTACAAAATATTCCTGCCAATATTTCATGATTTTGCCAATATCAATCTAATCAAAATATTGAAATAAATAACAACAATAATGCTATTTTTTTTAAACCACGGCGGTGGAAAACAAGCTTGCGGCCCGCCTGATGATAAGCGGTCACCGCAGACTATGGAAGTTTGCAACTCCGCGGGTATCTATTACGATAACAATATTATTTTGGCCATCCTGGACTATTTCTCTATCTAAGCGAAGATGTAAACATCCAAGTATAGCAAATAACCACGCTGAAAAAAGCCATTGCTTGGCCAAAGTTGGATGTAAAAATTTTAACACACCTAAGGCGGTAATAAAGAAAGTCATGATTTCCACTACTATTAATCTAGCCCTGCTTACCGGAATATTCATCTATCGTTTAACGAAATTATTATTATTAGTTTATTTAGAGCTAACCACGGCTAGTTGATACTACCGAGGAGACACACTTAACATCAATTTAAAATATATGCCCTAAGGCAATGGCGTTTTGCACACATTCAGTTGGTCGATATCGTTTGTCAGTTTGGTCAAGTCTGGCTCGGTCCTTATTCAGATTTATCAGAATAGAGCGTAATTTAATCGTAGTAATTCATTGTTAGTGTTTTATCTCTACTGATAAAATAAACCCATTTTGTAACAAATTTCATTTCATACTCATAGTTCATTTCGTTGCGTAGTTTACTCACATCAGATTCGGTTGACACCTCAGACTCGGTTGAAATTGCTCAACCAATCTCACTGGAGCGCAAACTCTTAGAGTATTCCAGTGTTCCAAACAACGCGCGTGGTCGTGTCGGAGGTTTTCCCTTGGACTTTCCCCAGGCTACTCTCCAACCGCGCACTCCTATCGCTTTATTGGGCCTGGCCTATAAAGCCACAGTCAGGTTGAAAAAAAAGTGTAGTTTGCTAGTAGAATTTATCAATGTGATAGATAGAAATGTCATCGGCACAATCTTGGTACCAATTCCACTGTAATTTGTTTGTTTGCGGTCTCAGGACGCAGCAGGCTTATGATTTTAACGAATACACGGTTATCATAAAATTCCGCTTGTTTGCTGTACTTGACAAAAACAATCGACCACTAAGGGTTGCAATTATGGCAGCGGCCACGGCAGGCCCGAAAAATTGACAGGCCCGCCGAGGCCTGCGTCGGCCTCGAGCAAGCTCATGATGACGGCCATAGCGGCCTCGCCGTTCCCATCGAGGCCGAGAGATGGCAGCGGCGGCGAGACGGAGGGCGGTGTCCCCGCCAGATCTCCCGCGGCCGAAGTAGGTGGACTCTCCCCTCCCGCTGCGCTCAGCGACACGTTGTTGCGCACTTGGTTGTAACCGCTCATTTCCACGCCGAAAATGTTGTCCACTAGGGACGGCTGTAGAATAGTGAAGATTAATACACCTGTTGCGAATTGACACTGCAGCACACGGGAATATACATATTAAAAAATAGACAAAGTAAGCAGTAGCTTACGGCGCCAATAATCTCAGACGTAGACTTGATTAACAACAGTTTTGTTGGATCTTATCTTTTCTAGACCATGGTGCCAAAGTTTGGCATTAATACACACGATTAGTAGGACAAAGGCAGAACACGAAAGTTCTGGGAATCGATTTGGAGTGCACTACACGGCGTGAAACAGACAGTACCTGTTGTGAGAAGACTGCGTCCTGGAGCACGTCGGGCGGCAGGTCGGGCGAATAGCCGGGCGGCGAGCGGCGCAGCGCCTCGGTTGCAATGGCGCTGCCGATCTTGTGCGAGTCCACCTGCGAATCTATCAGCCGCTGCATTTCCAGGTCCAGTTCTGAAAGGCCACTCTGAAAGTCACTCGCGCCTTCGTTGGTCGAAGCCCCGGCCTCAGCGACGTTCGCCTCTACGCACAACATAACAAGCAGATGAATACGACTCGGCCTGTTTATAAAGTACTTATATTTACATACAGGCGGAGATCCCACCGTAAGATAATTGCATTAGATTGTCTTAAGTGTCACTAAAGTAACCAGTTTTTGCTCAATAGTGGCACTCAGTAGAACCCCCACTTGCAGTCAATTTTCCGCATACAACCCCTCGTAAGAACGCGTCAGGTCATTAGGGTGAATACTCACCAGCGATGTGTGAAGCTGTTTTCCTATATTAGACATCTGGCACGCTTGAGAGCTAGGTATCAAATGCACGATAAAGGCCTATTTAGATAGTGCGAGTTTCTCGCCTCGACCATACGATTATCGTAGCACGAGAAAAAATATCGTATCATGTAAACCACACGTACGATATCGCACGAGAAAGAGCGATAATCGCCTCGCCTTTGATGATTGGATGTCTCCGTGTTAACAAAGTTTGAATGCGAGTTCTTGTACTATTCATTCATCGCATCATGAAGTGCATTACGAGGGGCTGTTCTGATTGTTTCCCGCCAACTTTTTTTCTTAACGGCCAGTAATTGGTATGCATAATATTTTAATTTATCATTTATTAATTGTAAGGCAATTATTTCGAACCGTGAGATCGGTTACCAGGTTTTTACTCTTTTAGCACCAACCGGAAGGGCTACTGCGAACTTCGAAATCCGAACTTCGTATCGCGCCGCCCCTTGCACTCTCGTGTTATATACTGTACCAGTGAAAGGGACGGCACGTTACAAAGTTCGGAGTAGGCCATCAGGTACCTTGTTTCCGAGTCCCCTTGTCAAGTGAGTGGGCAACTTGAGTGTATGAAGTTCTCAAGCCGCCCGAAGGCTTTTAACTTGGCTTATTGCCATAGACAGCAGCCGGGATCAACGCCTTAACGTGCCTTCCAAAGCACGGGAGCGCTCAGTTAGTAACCACTCAAACCGGTCACCCATTCCAGAGTTGACCCCGGCCGACGTTGTTTAACCTCGCATACCGCACGCGGCATACGGGGGCCGCTGGGTCACTAGCGCTTCTAATGTTAGTTCAATTTTTTTTTTAGTTTAGCAGTTTTTAGAGTTTATATGGACCAGCTACAATTAGAATAACACAAAAGACATAAATGGATGTTAAAGTACAGCGTTACTGCCGAGCTCTGAAAACGTCCCATACTAATTGAGCATGTTATGTGACGTCACATACTACGTACCCCGTACTACCCAACGGTATCAATGGAAATCCGAGTAATTTGCTGTTTTGAGCGCGAAATTGTACATTTTTGTCCTACAATCTTTTGTTCTTCAATAAAAAAAAACATTTTTTTGAAATTACCAAGTAGGTTTCATATCCGTTTAAAATATTGATAATATTTATTAATTTACTTTTTTGTGATAATTTGATGGTTTACCATTCATATAGTGATATATTCAGCCAAGAGCCAATTTTAAAATAAATTCAACTTAAATTATCTTAACATTAAATGAAATCGAGAAATCGCAAGCGAATATCTCCCCAGAATGCAGCTTCTCGTGTAAACTTTGCCCGGCGATAATCTCCGTACTAGTTGAATGACATAATCGTAGGCGAGTTTTTATTTCTCGCATAAAGTGTAAATATTTCATACGATACTCGCTGATGATTATTGCATGCGATAATATCAAACGATTTCTCGCCCAAATCGTGCGAGAAACTCGCACCATCTAAATGGGCCTTTACACATCTTCATCCGTCGCTGGTGGATGCACAACCTTTAATGTGACCATCTTGGCACTTAAAATAACAGACTAACAGATGAGAAAAATCATTAAAAAGATCTACGAAACGTATAGGATAAGAAATAGTAAGAGGGTTATTCGCCGAAGTATTCGATACACACGTGCAGAAATTTACGGTGGGATCCTGAGCCAACCGAAACTAAATTGGTTTTGGACTTACTAAATTTAAAGTAATAAATACTATTTGGCCGTAATTTAAAAGGATATAGAGTTGTTTTTAGAAGGCAACATTTCATTATTTCAATTTTCGAGGTGTGATAGGTTATATGTAACTTGTAACCCAGTAACTTCACTAGACTAGATAGACTCCACTGTGTCAATGTTACGGCCATAGTAAAATTTTTCTTTCTTTTATTTTTTTTCGGCCAAGCATTTTATAATTTTTTCTACTCCTGTACTTTTTTCGCGACTTACGCAATCATCAACTCTAATATAAATACATACTTTATTTATTGTGTAAAAAGTCTATCTAGTCAATTGCCCAAAACACAATCCTTACCCTACTTTAATGAAAAATTAAAGCAGAATTGGGTGCCACAGACTACTACAAATACTATGTTTAGTAGTCATTCTTTGGTGCACCCAAGTGACTTTTATTATTAAAATCAGTGCTGCCAACTTAACGCAACTTTGCTAAATTTTTTTTGTATTAATTAATGCATAATAATATATTATTTAGTTGCAAGTTTTATCTATTTTCGGCTATATTTATGAAAACTAAACAGTTAACATTCGATCCATATTTGAATTCAGTTTAGGTCGAATGCCAAGCCTTGCAAATTAAAAAAAAAACCATAAACAAAGTGTCATATTTTTCATTTCCCACCAAATTCCTAATTGAAAACGAAAAGATTCAAGCTGTTAAATGATTATATTACTTAAATAAAACGATTCTTGTGTGTTCATGAAGAAAATGTGTAGGTACGTTGATTCTTCTAAAAAATACACGAAGTTATATAGAAGAAGTTGCGTAGGTAAGTTGCACAATTACTAAGGGAAAATATGGCGCATGAAAAGTCTGAAAAATGCTTACTTTTTATTTGAAATGAGTCGTAGAAAAAGTATTGTATGCAACGGTGTATAACTGGTATAAAAAAGCTCGTGGTGTCTTTACTTGCGGTGTTCGCCAAGGCTCACATCGCAACCCACACCACTCGCCTTTTTATATCAACACACCAGTTACATAATATACTATAAGAAATTTTTATGACATTAAATAATAATATAATAACCTTAATTGTAAATAATAATCGAATGCAATTCAATTTAATAATAAATGGACATGTAATTCAATATAACTTAATGTAATAACCAGAGCTGGGCATTAACTCGTTAATCCGTTAATAGTTAATTAACGGAGTTAAACATCCGTGTATCGGATTAACTTTTAATTTAACTTGCAAAATTGTTAATGGACTCATTAACTTCCGCTGTCTAAATCTCCGTTAATCCGTTAACTAAGTACTTATTTTATCAAAGGAACACCGCGCCGCGAAAAACAGGTTCTGACAAGTCCGTTCGATCGGGGCGGTGTAGGCGCGAGCTATAGGCGCTGAGTTAGATAGACGATGCAAGTGGGGCGCGTCAGGCGCGTGCGCGAGTGAAATGAACTATATTGTGTTGTCAGTTCGGTGCGTCAGCGAATGAGAATACAAGGCGTATGGTGACGTGTTGTTTATTTTGATATATAAATTAATCGTTCATTATAAGAAATTCTTAAAGCCATCTTGCTTTTCTTATTAGGGTTCCGTGCCAAAATGGTAAAAAAAGAACCCTTATGATTTCACTTTATCTGTCTGTCTGTCACATGGCTATACGTAAATCTCTGAAGAACTACTTATGCTATCGATTTGAAATTTGGAACACTTATAAAAGTTATAAAGAAGGGTAACGGAGATGCTAGAATGTTTTTTTTAATATTTTTATTTTATTTTCTGTGTAGTGGGTGAATATGCCAAGTGGAGTGTCATACTCGTATGAAAGGGAATTGCACATTCTCAAACAATTTTTTTTTACGTTGAGTCATTTTCGATTTTTGTGGGAAAATCTCCGAAGTTTACCAAGGAAAAATATGCAATTATTACATCACATTGATATCAATGGCGCTATCTAGCCTTTCTTTTTTGTCATCAATAAAAAATTCTATTCTAAGCTTGTAATTTAATCACCTTTGCATGTATTTTTGTTTTATAAATTCCTACGTGATTATGCTAAGAGTACCTTCTTCCAAATAAAAAAAAAAATGAAATCGGTTCACGTTATAAATAATTATCCTTGAAAAACCATCATACATACCAAGTTATTCAGTCGCACAAAATTCGCCGATAGATGGCGCTGTACCCATGGCGTTCAATTTCTACACCGTGTTATTGAGATTTTCCTGAATTAATAGGGTTGAAACTGGTACATATCTGTGTACGGAACCCTCGGTACGCGATTCGGACTTGCATTTGGCCGTTTGTTTTTTCATTCCCTGCTTACTTTCCATAGCGCATACCCGTATACCCAGGCGCTGTTTTTACTAGGAGTTAACGATTAACGTTGACTTCCGTTAAATGGCCCGAAATGTAACGCTTTAACGTTTAACGAAGTTAACTTTTTTTTAACGGATTAGGGATTAACGAAGTTAACTATTTGGTTAACGATGCCCAGCTATGGTAATAACCCATGAACATGTAATATTTGTAATATTATAAATAAATGAGTATAGAGTATCTACATAAGCAAAGTCACAGAATATTCTTATTCAGCCCACAAATGGCTTCTGATAAGTAAACTGCAGTTTTTTTTCTGAAGTAGCGAATTTACTTAAATGGTTATTTCAGTTATTTGATTTATTCCAGCCGCTATGAAATAATAAAATGTTGGCAATGATAACGCACAGTAGTAGGAATTTTGTTTTCTGGCAAGGCCATTAGAGCTTATAGTGACACGGCACATATTAACAAACTCCAAGCTTTCACATGCACTTATAAACAGTCCGTCTCGTCTTGGTTGTCATTCACACGCTACTTCATAATCGACACTCGACCCGATCCGCCCCAAAACTTCCACCCGTCGTCACGCTCGCGTTTGTGAAGGCTTGCCATCCCTAGGCCAACATGGAAACGCCCCATTAGAGTCAATATCCACCAGAAATGTGTTACGCTGCGTTTCAATATATTTGACAGTAGCTGTCAAGCTGAATCAAATATATGAAAACACAGCACATCTCTGGTGGGTAGTCACTAGTCAGCCCTAGAATATTATATTTTTACTTTTTGGTTTGGAAAACTAGGCATTAATATTGTGTTATAGTGGCCTATCGCTTAACTAAAGTGGCGCGTGGCGTTAGAGGGGAGACGTGAAAGGGACGGAAATGGGCAGCAACACCCGCCCTGCTTCCCCGTCCGCTAATAGATAAACATTAATTTGGCCTAAGCATATCCCCCACAAACAAACAATCTAAATAGGATCAATAAAAGCATTGACCCATATCCCCTATATACGTACTTTGCTTATAAAGTTCGAAGGAGCCGAGCTCGGAATCAGGCATGAGTGCGGCTTCGGTCTCGCTGAGAATGGTGTTGTTGGCCACCAGGCATTCCACGTCCTTCGTCCAGGGGTTCCTGCAATCACGTTTAATGGGACCATGATAAAAACATAAAACGTGGATGGACATTTATAGTCATGGACTTTAATTAGTGAGCCATATTTTGTATTTTAATAGGTAAGCTATGAAGTCTCCAGTATAAAGCGAGCTGTAAATCGCTCAACAACTAAAGAGCGAAAAGATGCCGACTAAAATGAGGAGGAGGGTTTGAGGGTGAAGTCTCAGGATACAATTGGCAGCGGCTGGGGATACATGTATCCGCACCCGGAGCCTTCCTAACACGAAGACGCCTGACAAAGTCACTGACTTTCTTAACCGACACCGGTGAAACGCGTGAAGTTACGGGGAGACGCGATCTCCTGTCCACCTCGGAATCGACCCATCTAATATTGGCTTCGTCGGTGTCCAGGAGATTAGGCGAACATTGGGACTCTAAGCTACTCGCAAGGCATTCGGCGTTTTCACTATCCTCGAAAGCAGGCGATCCAAGGGGGATATAGTCCAACAGGCATCTGATTTGAGAGACCTCGCTAGTTTCCAGTAAGTCAGATGACAAGGCGCGATCTCAACCATTAGATCCCTGAATGAATTTTCCCAAGACTCGGCAATTCTCTGTTTGGACTCGTTACACAAGTCCCTCACGGTTTTCGGCAGAAGGGTGGTTGGAACAAGTCCTGATTGCACGAATTTTCCTAGTCACTAACTCTCTCAATTCCCTAAGTAGAGGGTCGGTTTTTGATATCCTCCGCCGACACCTGCCTTGAGGCTTCACTTCGAACAGTGTTGGGATAGTTGGTGAAAGAACCCCAGGTAATATGCTTACTATTTAGGTCCCCAGCCACGATGACCGAAGGAACTAGGGAGGTTGTGAATCGAGGTCAGTCTTAAGTAAATCATGTTGAGGTGAAAGGTAGGTTGACGGATCCGATACGGGGGGTGGCCCTCCATTGATATACGACAAACATACACTTCCATGTTTGTCAGGGGAGGGGGAGTGAGACTTGTACAATGTAAGTTACATTTATAGAAAATGAGCGTGCCCCCGAATGGCCCAGGGACGCGAAAGGCTCTGGTACCGGGTCTATAAAAGGTCTCCTAGACCAAGAAGATATCTACTGAGCGATCACGGAGGAAGTTACCTCATCTTTCATACCTCTCAGACCATTGGCATTATAAATACCAATGGTAAGCGAAGTAGGTTTAAGCTTTAGGGCCGTACGATCCATTCTAATAAACACCGAGACCCTGACTGCCGAACTGAGCGGCGATGTAGTTCTGTGTCGCAGCATTTAGGCAGTCAGACCGCTCGCTGCTTCTGGGGTGAGCATCTGAATTACCTGCATAAGCGCAGAGAGGGGAGCTGGAGCGGGCCGGCCCGCATGACTGGGCTGAAGGGGGTCTGCCTGAGATTGAGGTGCAAAAGGCACCGGGCGAGGACCTCTGGCCGCTGAGGGCGGCAGATTCCTAGGGGCTACTAACCCTAAGGCCGGAAGGGCAGGAAAAACTTGCGAGGTGAATTGGGGAGCAGCACGACTCCCTTTTTGCTTCTGCCCAGAGGGGCCTGAGGATTTTGGCTTTGCACCAGTATTGCGACTCTTTGGGCGGCAAGGGCATCCCCGTGGTTTGCATTATGCCCATGGGGGAGTTTGCGTTACGAACAGTTACAACGCTTGACGCCGGCCGTGTCCTTACAACCCTTTGGACGCTTGCAATCGCGAGAAGCGTGATCACCTGCGCACTTGACGCATCGGGGGGAGAGAAACAGCCACGTGCGCTGTGGCCGACCCTCTGGCAGTTGTGACACTGTGAGATGTAGTTCCTCCTGATGGGAGGTTCCACCCTAACGGTGATTTAAAGCACCTCCTGCCTGCTGGACTGCCTTACGTTGGTCTGGGCCGGTGACTATTAGCACGATGTCTTACTTGACCCTCGTCTTATGGTAGAGGCGATGAACCTCCCTGACCGCGATTACCTTACTTTTAAGATCCGCGAATATCTCATCCTCCGGGATATCCTTATGGAGTCCCCGGGTTATGGCTCTATAGCCTTTCTCTTCGGCGGACTGTCTCCGGTTGTAAGCCATTGACAGTTCAACGAAGAGATAGGTCAGAGCGCGATAGTCCTTGGATCCCTGGACCGTAACACGAAGTCCTTCCAAGGGCGGCTTCAACGTGTCGGAATTGAGCACTCGGATGCCCCGCTGTCTGGCTAAGTCCAGAGCAATTGGCCACCTTTGTGCGTCAATTAGAACGCATAAGTCCGGTTTGACGGGGTTGACTGCTGGAGTCGCAATCGAGCTGAGGACCGAAGACCCGCCGTCCGTTGCCAGAGTGGCACTACGGGATGACAGGAGTCCGAAGGACTTTCTTCGCCGGCGAATCAGCCCGGGGCGATTTCGGCCACGTACACGTTATCCCTTCCGGCTTTCGTCTACAGTTTCTCACCCTGACGTGTCCATTTCGTTTGTCTCTGTCTTCTGTCTGTTGGTTTCTGTCTGTGTCGTACAAGTTTAAAAAAGTACAATGATTTTATTAAAGTTTCAGATGGTAACACAGCCATTTTTTAATTTTATTGAGTGTAGTAGAAGTTAAGCGGAAAATAAACAGTTTTTAGCTTGATAATGGTCGATTTGGAGTGGTGTTTGAAACGATATTTCTTAATGAAAAATACATTTACAATGTATGACATTAGGTCGCAATAGTTAGTCCTGTTCTAGATAGTAACATTGAGAAACTGTCAAGATATGTGTCAATCCATACAGAAAATGGCCTAAATAGATGAGCGTTTTTCAACTGATAAGGACCCTTAAGACAGCGGGAGCGGGAGCGGGTAGAGTGGAGCGAGCGGTAACTCGTTCCTCTTGCGAGGTGAGTCGCTCCCTGGGAGAGCGAGAACGTGAGATCCTCACGCCTGAATCCGCTGCGGGACGAGCCTGAAGGGCCGGAGGGTTGGCATGGGCAGACGCGGCTGCCTTACAGATGTTTTGCCCTGTTTGGGCAGGGTGGCCTTAAGGGACTGGGGCATGGGGATCGCCTCTGCCGGCAGCGACAGCGGTCCCAAGGCGGCCTTAGGAGCCTGGATAGCCAGAGTAACTACTGTGGTGGCCGGATGGGTCTGACGATGCGAATCAAAGTTCGCGAGGGTAGGGGGTAGCATAGGAGCTGCCTGGGCCGAGTCAATTTTCTCGCCGATGAGAGCCAACTTTAGTCGGTCGTTCTCAGCGGCCAGCCGATCGATTTCAGCCTGCATAGCCCGCATGGTTTCCTCCATCATCTCGAGTCTGCTTTGCATCTCCATCCTTACTATTTTTGTCGGTCACTGCCTAACACTATGTCTATGGGGAACCGAAAGGCTAACCTAATGTCGCTGTCGAGTCTTGTCCACTTGTCCGTCGTGTCAGAGTCAACTAAGTGTCCTACACACGAGGGTAAGAATCGGACCGTCCGCAATTACTGGGTTTCGTGGTGGTATCCACCCCGCACCGCAACTTCGTTGGCACCGTTAGGATCCGTTGTAATGCAACCACTGCGAGCGTGGTCTTTCAAAAGGACAGAGACCCGGGTCTGACTTGAGAAAGTCTTAACTAACGGATAGCCACCAATTATGTCTAGCCCACAGCCCGCTCGTTGCAACAGGCTGCGACCACTACGAGCGTGGATTTCCAGAGAGGCAGCGACACGCGGGTGCTGGAGACTTAAGAAAGTCTTAACTAACACACCCGGTGCTTCCACGTGCTAATTGCGATAATCACCACGAGGGGCAGCGATAAGAGTGAGCAGGTAGTCGAAGATAAAATTCGGGTCACAACAACGATTGGGCAAGAGCGCACAGGAAGCACGACCTCACTCGACCGTTGCCGCAACCGGAATGAACCAAACACGAAGTCACTACAAATGTCATCTTCACGCTCACAATTGCTAAAAGTAGAACTGTAGATTACATTTAATTTGCTCTGCCCGTCCCCTTTACGAACACAGGCGTTTATGTATGTATGTAGAAAATCGTATTCCCCTTATGTGTGTTGCATTTACTTGAATGGTTTGAAGTGAGTCTGCACACGCGCGAACGTGCCGTCCTTGCGTTGGAAAGTGTAGGGTGGCGTGAGCAGCGGCTCGCGGGTCAGTAGCGCCGCCTTGTGCGCGCGCGCCACCGCGCGCAGCGCGCCCGCGCCCACGTACTCGTACAGGCTCGTGTCCAGCAGCTCCTGCGGCAGGAAGCCCAGCGCCAGTGTCACCCTGCCAAATGTACACGGAGGCTTTTAAGCTTGACTTTCGAGGGTAGCGGCCGATGTGACAGTCGCGCGCGGCTTACGCGCAGCGGCTGTCTGTCGTCAGCCGCGCGCGACTCTCGCATCGGCCGCCTACTACCTAGCCTCGAAAGTAGCGCCATAACAAAGTGACTACTACTGACGCGCAGCCATGCGATAGTCGCTGCGTGTCAGCCGCGCGCGACTCTCGCATCGGCCGCCTACTACCTAGCCTCGAAAGTAGCGCCATAACAAAGTGACTACTACTGACGCGCAGCCATGCGATAGTCGCTGCGTGTCAGCCGCGCGCGACACTTGCATCGGCCGCCTACTACCTAGTCTCGAAAGTAGCGCCATAACAAAGTGACTACTACTGACGCGCAGCCATGCGATAGTCGCTGCGTGTCAGCCGCGCGCGACTCTCGCATCGGCCGCCTACTACCTAGCCTCGAAAGTAGCGCCATAACAAAGTGACTACTACTGACGCGCAGCCATGCGATAGTCGCTGCGTGTCAGCCGCGCGCGACACTTGCATCGGCCGCCTACTACCTAGTCTCGAAAGTAGCGCCATAACAAAGTGACTACTACTGACGCGCAGCCATGCGATAGTCGCTGCGTGTCAGCCGCGCGCGACTCTCGCATCGGCCGCCTACTACCTTGCCTCGAAAGTAGCGCCATAACAAAGTGACTACTACTGACGCGCAGCCATGCGATAGTCGCTGCGTGTCAGCCGCGCGCGACACTTGCATCGGCCGCCTACTACCTAGTCTCGAAAGTAGCGCCATAACAAAGTGACTACTACTGACGCGCAGCCATGCGATAGTCGCTGCGTGTCAGCCGCGCGCGACTCTCGCATCGGCCGCCTACTACCTAGCCTCGAAAGTAGCGCCATAACAAAGTGACTACTACTGACGCGCAGCCATGCGATAGTCGCTGCGTGTCAGCCGCGCGCGACACTTGCATCGGCCGCCTACTACCTAGTCTCGAAAGTGACGCCATATATACATACACTCACGAGCAAAAAATCTTTTTCCTATTCGCCGTTAAAATTTGGTGTCAAATGAAAGCTCAAAATGTAACGTAACCGGAAATGTTACTTTCTTAGGCGTTTCAATTGTCATTACAAAGATAGGGCAGATTTTCCGTGAATGCGAGCAAAATTCATAGAATTTTTTTCATGAACAACCGGAAACAAATAAACGGAGTTTTCAGCTGTTACCGCCCCTAGCCCTTATGACACACTTTAACCGGTTTGTCTTTGACTTCACAAGTATCTTCAGTTACTCCTGGGATATGGCGGCCCACTCCTCTTGCACAGCGACTTTCAGCTCGTCAACAATCGTCGGGGTGATGTTTCGGCTTCGAACTTTCCTTTTTAGGTAGTCCCACATGTGATCAATCGGATTAAGGTCTGGGCTGAGAGGTGGCCAGTGCATGGTTGTGATACCGACTTCGACAAGGTATGCTCTTGCGGTATGACAAGGGGCATTATCCTGTACCAAGATAAACTCCTCGCCATAAAAACGAGAGAAACGGAGAACGTGTTCCTCAAGGATGTAGCTGATGTACCTTGCCGCCGTCAAACCACCGCCACGACCCCCACCATGGTCAGCAACAACACGTTGGCTGTGTCCCTCTTCCAGCAAAGCGATGATTTGGGCGGCTTCAGTTTCAGTTGTGTCCATTTTCCTCAACAAGTTTCAACACGTTAATGAGCGGAGATGTGAAAAGGTCAAGTTAGACTCTGATTAAAACGTCAATTCTCACAAATCAGTAAATCGTACACAACCTGAAAATTCCTGATTCGATATTCCCGATTTTTTTATTTATGTGTAAGCTGAAATACCAGTGAATATATTTCCATAAAACAGACCAATTTTCAGAAGTCTCGGTAACGAAGAAAAATGCAGTGATTCGATTTTTTTGCTCGTGAGTGTATGGTATTAGGATTTTTTTTGTTGTGGTTATGCGATAAAGAGTATTTGTTTTGTATTGTATTGTACTTACTTTTTTTAAAATGTTTATCACTGGCAACTTTAGCTTTTTTGACAAAAACAGTTCTAAATTTAAATATTATGATATGTAATGGGATTTACATATGTACTTACTTCCAGGGCAGTAAGTGCGGTTTCCTGGATACTTCTGGTAAATGTCCAGGATGAGTCACTTTCGGATACTATCTTCACAGATGTTATGAGAACATTTCATACTATTTATAAGAAAAATAATATATGTTAGCGCACACTGTCGTAGGTATAGGCCTACTCTTAACTCAGACGGCGCAAGAGGGACGAAGTCAAAGGGTAGCGGACAGGAGTTGCCCAGCCGCGGACGCCGTCCGAGTTACACGGTAGGCCAATGGTAGTCTGTACTGCTTACCTTTGATCGACAAAGACGAATTTTCCGTCAGTAGCGTGTCGAGAGATGAACTGCAAGCGGCGCGTGGGCGGAGCGGGCGCGCGCGGCGCGTCGGGCGCCGGGTCAGGCAGCGCGCGCCCCATGGCGACTAGGCACGTCAAACTGCCGTCCTCGTCGCCGTTCTCGCCCGAGCACAACTCCACGGCGGCCGCCACCTTTAGGTAACCTGCGACACATTGTACACTACCCAATACAGACGCAGGATGTTTTCGCTCCGTAATATCAGAGAGTGGACAGGGATAAATACCGTTGGACAACTGTTCATATTGGCACGTGACAAGGAGAAATTTAAAAAGTTGACTGCTAAGCTTCAATAATCGAGAGGCACATGAAGAAAAAGACTCAATACAAGGGCCTGATACACTTTGATACAGAAAGATGGCCTAATATTTTTTCTCAAAAAAAGTAGATGAATGTTTAAAAGTTTTAGTCTCATAGTGACTAAACGTAACAACAACATTATCCCAAAACACCATGTTTATGTTGAAATCAATCCGGTGTTTTGGGGAAAAAAATAGGCATTCTGGGATTTAGGCATTTTGACACTAAGTCGTATTGACATATTGCATTGGAGTAATGGGATCTATGAGTAGCTGAAATCAAAAAGAAGCCAATCGTACCTGTGCACTGAACTACACGGAACTTCTTCTCGCTGTTCTTCTTTCTGATCTTGGTGGGGTCGGCCTCCTCCTTGACGAGCGCAGGCTGTGGCGGGGGCTCGTTGTCCAGCTTGCATTTGATGCGGCACAGGAAGGAGCGCCGCGCGCCCGGGCAGAGCCGCGACGCGCCCGCTACCATGTCCGCCTTTACTGGCAACATTGCTGAATAAATAACGACACAATGTTAGCGTTTAGTGAACCAGCGCCAAAACTCCCAGTAGCTCGATTCCACTCACACTTCAGATTTGGTTTAAGCCGCTCAACCAATCTCACGGGAGCGCAAACTCTTAGTGTATTCCAAAGTGAGTTTTCAAAGTAACTTTTCTCAAAAATGGCCCGCAAAGTGAACATTACTCGCTACATATTGGACGGTAAAGTGTATAGTTTAAGGTCAGATCAAAATTAAAAAATAAAAAACATTGCAGGCCGCCTGGAATGTTACATATAAATTCCTTTATTTGTCGAGTTTCAAACTTTTTAAAAAGTGGAAACTGGCATATTAAAGACGGCACAGGTCGTATTCAGCCAATTGAACTCGTATTTTTCTGTTTGTAAACGCGACGTTTTGTATGTGTCTCAAATAGTTTGCGTTTTTCGATGGAAAAATACACATGCGATTCTGTTAAAAAAAACTAAACGGCGGGAAAGCATGAAGTGTTTGACGTTTTAAGGTTATGTTACTCAAATCTTTATCTCATCAAGTGAAATGTTCTTTTGAGTAATGCATGTCTTTAACCTGAAATCTTAATTCAAATTTTGACGACCGGTTTAGCCTAGTGGGTAGTGCACCTGCCTGTGAAGCTAACGGTCCTGGGTTCGAATCCCGGTCAGGGCAAATATTTGTGTGATGAGCATGAATATTTGTTTCTGAGTCTTGGATGTTTTCTGTGTATTTAAGTATTTATATCTATTAAATATATCGTCGTCTAGTACCCATAACACAAGCCTTCTTGAGCTTATTGTGGGGCTAGTTCGATTTGTGTAAGATTGTCCTCTAATATTTATTTATTTATTTTTGAGAAAAGCACTATATTAGCCTCGGCCGGAATGGCAATTGCAGGCTTCGTATTATAATTAAACGGACTCGCAAGCTCGTCCGTTTAAACAAATGCTCAGCCTGCAATTGACTCCTTCCCGGCCACGGCAATAATGTACTATTACTCGCTACATGCTTATTGGAAGGTAAAATATATAATTTTTCAGATAAAAAAAACGCATTGCAGGCTCGCTCCACGCGCCTGAAAGGTTATATATGTATATTCCATTAAATGTCGAGTTCTAAAGTTTTTAAAAAGGTAACGGGACTATATAAAAATAGATGTATACGACAGCCGATTCTAATAGGAAAATCGATCTAAAAATTACACTAGCGATTAAAAATAAAAGGCGGGAAACGATTAAGTTTATGACCTTTTAAGGTTATGTTTGAGAAAAGCACTATATTAGCGTCAGCGGGAATGGCAATTGCTGGCTTCGTACCCGTCGTCTACCGGTCCCTGGGGTCCCAGGGATCGTAACAAAATAATGCTATTGTTTATTTATAATAAAGTCTTGTATTGTATGATAAATGAAATCTAAATATAAATCTAATCTATTTTTTTCGCCGGGAGACGACGGCTAAATAAAACGGACTCGCCAGCTCGTCCGTGTTATAACAATACTCAACCTGCAATTGCCTCTTTCCCGGCCACGACATTAATGCACTCATACCGTACCGCACACCCTTTAGGCTGGGTTGCACCAAACCGTCTGTAATCGTAAACGGTGTTCGTTAAAATATGATTGTATGGAAAGTTTGACAAGTTTGTATGGGATGACAGCTGCCGGCGCCATATTTGACGATGACCGGCCTGTGATCGTATGTTGGTGCAACCAACCCTTAATAATTAGTAATTTATCAAAAATTCTTAATTTTGTATTTATATTTTGTAGACTTGATAATCTTGATATTCTAATAATTGTAATGGTATGTCTTTTTATCTCTCTGTATGAGCCTATAGACGCGTGAAATAAATGAATTTTATTTTTTTAATATTTTTAATCTCCCAGTGCTTGGTACTCACGACCCATCATAAATTGTGTAAGATTTGAGGCCTATTTACATGGTGCAAGAACTAGCATTCGAATTTTAGTACATTGCACCGATGTACGAGTTTCATTACAGGCCCATGCCTTTAAGTTGACGACATAGGGAAACTCAGCAACTTACTTTTCGCATCAATGAGCCGCTCCCGTGGGCCGAGGTAGGAGGACGAGAGTTGCTCCTTCACTTTGGCCACGTCTTTTGGATGCAGAATGTCAAACAAGCTTTGTCCCACTAGCTCCGACTGAAATCATCAATTTGTTTGGATTTTTTTTTATATCGAATCAATGGTTTATTATTTCGTAGTTGGCACGTCAGGTGTAATGTCTCAGTAAAAGAACATGTTTTACCGCTTAGTTTTCCTACAGTTATATAGCAAAATATTGACTACCTACATATCGAAATGTTAGTGTTTCGAACAAAATATGTATTATGGACAAAGGAAACACTTGCTTTTCATGGGTTTAAATCCCGCATGTGGCGATTAATCTTTCATTTTTTACTTAGGTTGAAAATGTTAACACTGATATCTTATAAATGTTTGGTCATCCTACAGTATTAATTTATAATTATTAATCTTACTTGATCATATTGAAGCATTTTCTTGACTGAAGCGGAGACATACAAGAGCCTGCCTCTGTCGCAGCCAACCACCAGGAGAAAGCAGTCGTGGGCAGCTTGCAGGATGAGTTGATTGAGCTCGCGTTCGGAGAGGAAGGCGGGGCGCGGGCGCGCGGTGAGGGGGCAGGCGGCCAGCGCGCCGCGCACGGACCGCAGGTGCTGCACGGCCATGCGCAACACCGTCAGCTTATCGAGCTTGCGCGCCATGGCGCCGCACATCGGGATCATCGCGCTCAGCTCCGTGATGTACGTGTTCATCTTGTCGCGGCGACGTTTCTCGATCTCAGAGTGGTTTTGTCTATTTAAATTGAGTTAAGTACACGGATTAAAAAAAATTGGCTTAATGTTTTGTTCTACAGGTATGGTGTAACATGATTCTGGCTGGGACAGAACGAGGGACTATCCTGCAAACAGGGAATCCGTTAGCCTTAATACCTGTTAATACTTTTGTCAACATTTAAATGACAACGTACTTTCAAAGTCCCAGGTTCTGTTTCGTTCTCGTAAGGCCTGCCATGTAACATTTTGGTCAGTTATACTTATAATTAAGTATTATGATTAATAGCGCCACTTGCACTAAGGCCCCTTTTACGCGTCTTCGTGGATTAAACTAGGTATCTGTACGCTACAGTAAGCACTCACTTCTTGTCAGGTTGGGTGACGTTGGAACGTGTGTCGTCGTCTTCATCGCACACGCTGCCGGCTCCACTGAAACACCAACATGATATATAGGTTACACATTTTATAATGAACCGGCCAAGCGAAAAGCTTTTCTTATCTGACATATAAAAACCATTGACTTAGAAATCATTTTCAAAACTATACGCGTGTAGCTTATATCCGTTTCGGGCCACGCGCGACATAGCCCGTAAGTCATATTAGGGTATGTGCCCGCTGCAACGTATCATCATTCGGCGGTAACCGTTCTGACAAATGCAAAACATATCATGTGTATGATTAATTTTTAACAATGCTTATTTTCAAGATTTCATTTAACCACGTTGATAGTTCTGTATATCCCTGCCAAACTACAGCTTTCTAATAGTGGAGTCTGAGTACCGAGTCGTTGTTCAAGCATTTTTTTAAATTCTGTATAAGGCAACCACTCCACTTAACTAAGAAGTACCTATCACGCTGCTATGTATTTTTGGTACCAGCACGCATTTTTTTTTATATTCCGCATTTTTGTTGTGCTACGACTAGGTAAGTATAGTCAGACTCTAATTCTATCTACTCTACATCGTGAAACTATTTATATGGGTTCCTAGTTGATCGCGCCACCCTAAAATAGTACATTTTGATGCAAGTGCGGAAGGTTTGCCATTATGCACGAGTCCCGAGTTGTGAGTGACAAGACCAGGGACGAGTGAAAATGACACTTCCGCACGTATATCAAACAACGTTTTTAATACAGTTGCGAAAAAATTACAAAAAAAAAAAGGATTAAACAAAAAGTAGGTGACTAAAAGAGACAAAACAAAATGTGTTTACTTGCCACTGTGGTTTTTACATAAAAACAATTATTTTTGATTTGATATAAATGTATTTTTTGGCGAAAAAAGACAAGCATTTATTCATCCAGCGCGGCGGTCTTACAAAATACTCTATTAATCGGAGGTCTCGCATAGTACTTGTTTCCGGTCATTGGTCTAATCAATTAGTCAACTTTTGTAAAACAGTTTTAGATTTTGTAATATTTGATAAAGTTTTAACTTTTCTAACATGCATTTTATTAATGTTTTAAATATAATAGAAGTATCTTTTTAATTACAAATGCTTTATTAAATAAATAAGTAAACTGATTGAACCTAAAACTCTTTCGTTGGATGTGTGGCTTGAACCAATAGTCAATTTAAATAAAACCAGGTGTGACCATAGCAAAAATTATCACTTCAAAGTTTACTACGGAACCCTAAAAAATTATACGGCTACATATAAAGTACCACTTTTTGAGCAACTGTATTAAACATTTTTTATTGTGTTATATTATTAACGCAGTATATACATATAACGGTTTCGTATAATGATTGAAACCTGTGAAATGGTTTCACGTCGTGTAAAAAACTTTCTCCAAATGAAACCGCTCTCTTCAATACTTTAAATATAAAACTCCCGTGAGTTTCAGACATATTGAAATATAACAAACGGGTCACAGGTAGGGGAAACGGGTTGCTGAGCACATATGTAGTATGAAAAAGGGGATATCCGAGGTTCTGTAGTTACGGAGCATTAAATGGATTCAGGCCCAGCGCTCCATATTGATTTGACAAAGTAACCGTGCTAGCGAGGGAAAAGTTCTTTTCATTACTCATACTCTGAAAGGGGGTCATTGTTCATCCAGGCACCGTGCTGAAAGTGGTACATGCCTGCTCTAAAGCAGAAAAGTATTAAAAAATATATATATGAATCGTAGTTTATATTGAACAACGCAATGGTAGTAACCTATACAGCCATAAAACGATTAATTCTTCATTTATTACAGTTTTGTTGACATTTAAATTCTTTTTGATGTTTATAATTAATATAATGTACTTTATGTGTTTATTAGTCACTTTCAAGGCGAGATGTGATTTGCGAAATAAATTAAAATATTGTTTAAGACACAGATAAAACCACCAAATACGCAAATTCAAAATGGCCGTCTTTCGCGGTCGCGCGCCATCTTGCGAATTGTGATGTACGGCTAGCACAAGTTGGCGCGCGAGCTATCTCGCCGCGAGCTAGACCATCCGTCTGTGTCGGCGTGATTTCCTTAAGTTTTATATTTTAAACTTGTGTTTATCTTTTAGTGATTAACATTAATAATTAATGTATATTATTTAATTTTTTAAATACTAATTAAAAAAATAAATTTGAGCAGTCGTTTAAAAGGGCGGATAGTTTATCTCTCGGCGACTTAGCTCACGCGCCGACTTGTGCTAGCCGTGCAGGGTGTACGTTGGTATTAAAAAAGTAAACTGGCGGGAAACCTTAAATAAAAAAGTGCAATTTTTTCTATGGAAGTTCCATTAGACTGTGTTTGTGAAATTCGAAATTGAGTTTAATATAACAAAATGAGTTCTAGCGGTTCTGAAATTGAATTAACACCTGATTTTATAAGAGAAGAGGCTCAAGCTGTCGTAGAAAACCTTTTGCCAACGATATCTAAGGAACGATATATGAAATCGTATAATGATTTCATAAAGTGGCGGGCCGAGAAAAGGGTGAAATCTCTATCGGAAAGTGTTTTCCTTACGTATTTCAGTGAACTATCAGAGAAACTTCAGCCTTCAACTTTATGGAGCATATTTTCTATGCTGAGATCGGTAATAAATACAAAACACGACGTCAATATAAAAAACTACACCAAGCTCATATCATTTTTGAAGAGGCAATCGGATGGATTTAAATGCAAAAAGTCGAAGGTTTTTACTGCAAAAGAAGTAGAAACCTTCTTAAATCAAGCCCCCGATGAAATATATTTGGCAACAAAGGTAAGAGAAAGATTACAACTATAGTTAATTTGACGTATGTACCCCACATAACGTAATCTAATTGAATTTGGGCTCGTCGTAATATTCTTGTCGTAAGGTATATTTAATGTTATCGTATTTTTTTGCAGGTTGCACTCATTTTGGGCATCAGCGGCGCCTGTAGGTGCATCGAGCTTACAAATCTCACCATAGAAATAATGGAAAAACACGGCCAATTACACTTAATAAAACTTCCAAATACCAAAACAAAGATTGACAGAACATTTGTGGTGCGTGAAGAATTCGCTCTGGTGGTGGAAAAATACCAACAACTCCGGCCCGATAATTGCAAACCAACCGATTTTTTCTGAACTACCAACGAGGTAGATGTGTGAGGCAAGTAATTGGAAGAAATAAAATTTCAGGCATACCTAAAGAAATCGCAACGTATCTAAACCTGCCAAATCCGGATTTGTATACTGGCCACTGCTTTCGGCGAACGTCCGCTACACTTTTAGCAGACTCTGGCGCCGACTTGACTATGCTGAAACGACACGGGGGGTGGAAATCGAGCGCCACTGTTGAAGGCTATATCGAGGACTCCGTCGAAAACAAGTCGAAGATATCTAACAAAATAACGGAGACTATAAATTTGCGCTCAACTTCACCTCAGCCGGGAACCTCTAAAGACAATTACGAGCAACAAGAAGAGCCAAATAATTTTACGAACGAAATAATGCCTTCTCCAACATTTACAGCCCAGCCTCCTATGAATGATATTCAAATATCACAACAAGTATCAAATATTAATATGCCTGGAAAAAATATTTCTCTAACGCTCAATAACTGTACAAACGTTAATATTAATTTCAAGTGACTTTGTTTTTTAATAAAATAATTTTGATTTCAAGTGACTGTTTTTTAATAAAATAATTTTGATTTTAACTGGCTTGTGTTTACTTTCCTCGTATTCGTAATGAAAAGTAGAGTGTTTTACTCGGGTGATAGCACCCATTTTTGCCTCGAACTATTGGCGCTCTCACTTCGTTCGAGCGCCAAAACATCTCGTCAGAAATGGGTGCCTTTCAGCCCTCGGTTAACAATCTACTATTGTGCCACGAGTGCGGAAGGCCATCGAAATTAGTCGTCACCCGAATTTTAATAGGGATTGTGGATGGTCGGTACTCGGTACCCCCCAGTTCGAAAACTGTTCTGAATACTACGTCTGTGACGAGTGTGGACGAGACTTTAGCATGTGACGTTGTGAGTGTTGTGTTACCCGACATTGAATAATAGTGACGAAAATGAGGGTGGACTCTCACCTCTCGCATCATCGCCGCCGCCAACATCGAGCAGCCGAGCGAGCCTAATCCGCCACTGCGTATCGTCTTTTTATGAACAATAGGTATTATATGAGAACAAAATATTTTAAACTCCATCTAATTGGTGTTAACATGTGTGTGTATGATAGACGAAAAATTTTAAAGCATAAAACCTGATAATATTTTATTTGTGTTTCTATAAAACGTGCAAACTTATAATGTGTGTAGAAGTTGCCACAACCAAAATGAATGTTGGACGTCGCACAAGCACGTATAGATACCTAAAGAAAGTAAGGGGCTTTGTTAGGTAACCCGCTTATATCTACATCCTTGACGTCTCCAAGTTAATCATTAATTATCGCCAAATCTTCGGCAATTTGATTAGCATGAAATATGAATACGGCACCAACTTTCAAATACCCTTAACGCATCAATTAGATGGACTAATCAAAGCAAGCCCTTACGGACTAAACTTAGATTACTCTATTAGGAAATCAAAGGTTAATATGTCTAGTCATTCGAATTATTTGCGGTTCAATAAGTAATTAGATACGAGTACATGTAATTCCTTGAATTAAGTGTTTTCACGTAAGTTTATTTGAAGTTTGAAGATTGTAAATAACACTTCACAAATTAATAGGGTTTCGTAAAAAAGTCGATTACAGAGTTTAATTAAATAGAATCCGTACAAAGAATATTTTGTTTTGCTCGACTTTTACCTGGCGTATTCAAACCTGTAACAATGACAAGTTTTAACCCTTTGAAAAGATTAAAAGGTAGATTTTTTATTCATGTTGACGGAAAGCTGGGGTCGGGAATATGGACTCGGGACGCAGATGGGCACTGGAGGGCTTCGGCCAGAATCGTCGCCAGTCGCCCGGCAACGCCTTCGCGCCCCATCCGGCAGTGCCGGCGTCGCTCGCTATAGTCGCAGCCGCTGCCGCTGCCGCTGCGCACCGCTAATTGCCCACATTGTACTCAATTATTTGCGATGACAGCGTATTCAATGCATACGTCGAAACGATACTCGTAAATTTGTTATATGTTGTTACGAATAATATCCATATCTTCTTTGTTGAGTAGGGACTATACTGTATTTATCATTAAATTAATATAAATAACTACCGCTTTAGCCTAATAGTTGGTGGTTGAGGTCCCGGGTTCGAATCCCGGTCAGGGCATTAATTTGTGTGATGAACACGAATATTTGTTCCTGAGTCTTGGATGTTTTCTATGTATGTAAGTATCTATTTATCTATATAAGTATGTATATCGTCACTTGGTACTGTAGACGTTGTTACGTTATGAGGCTGACCGCGTAGGTCCAGAATCATAACGTATATACAAATTGAATGTAAACTATGATTCGAAATGCGTCAAACTGGCATTCTTCTGGAGACAATTGGTTTTCCAGGGACTTATATTCACGACACCATCGGAATCACATGTTCTGTAAATCTTTTAAGAGATTATTGTAAGCATATTTCAGTAACAGTAAGAAATATACTAGTTTCATATGTGCTTCCAGTGTTATATTTTAGCTACGATCTCCTCCCAATACCTCTAAACCCGTACCTCTCGTGCAGCATACCCCAGTATTAATATATATATACCACGTTAGTTACCACATTTGGTTGGAGGCAAAATTGTTTTTTTTTTATTCTGTAATTGGATTTAAGCGTTGTTGAATTTGTTACCTATTTAAATATGAGTTCCGACATGACAACAGCGATGAAGAATAGTTATTTGTTCAACAAGAGAGCAAAGTAGATTTTTGCTGCAAGTGTTGATATTGAGTCCCGAGCAAGCGAAAGATTCTATAATTGAATCACGAGCGTAGCGAGTGATTCAAAATTAGAATCTTGAGCGTAGCGAGGGACTCAAAGACACGAGATGCAAATACCTCAGCGGCGAGAACATATAACTCAATGGAATAAAACGCTACATATAATAAATCAAATCATTTTTATGTAAAAAAATCAAACAACAAATACATGTGAAATAACAAACATTAACTACAATTACTCTTTCCCATAACATTCACTTTACATGACGTTAATAAAAAGCCCACTGACAACCGTTTTAGAAATGCAAGTAGTTTTGGGTACGTTTCAATATGTATATTGTGTTTCGTCTTCATCGTCGCTTGAGCATCGAATATTGCTCCACATGGTTTTCGGTTGTTTGTTATGGGATAACCTTACTTACTTATACTTATACTTTTTCCGAGATAATGGTTGCTCCTTTATCCGATCGTCATTTATTGAATATTTCGTGTCCCTTTAAATACTTCTGTCGAGACTTTTCGGGCATAAAGCACAGTTCAGACTCTTTGACGGCATCTCTCAACTCTTGAGGAGTTAAAACATCGGCTTCGTCAATTTATTCACTCATATTTAGTACAGTTTTTAGTTTAAGTTATGTTTTATATCCAAGAAAACGAAATACGAATAACATTTAAAAAGTTCAATCGCGCTAACTTTTTAAAGAATATAAAATGCGTTCTGAAACTGTAAGTATATGAATTTATATTCGTTCACCGTATGAAAAAAACTAAAGACTTATAATAATTAATGTTCGCGATCAATATCGCATTTCTTCATTGTATTTTAAAAGTAATGAAATATTAATACGATTATAATAATTACATATAATATAGGTTTAATATTTTTATACGACTTTAACACGAGTTCGAATTTTATTTTGTTTCGGAACGAGTTTTTCGTTCCCGCTTTTAAGGGGCCTACTACGAAGTTCGAAGTCGAATGACGAATCGACATAGTTTATCTCTCTCTCTTTTTTGTAACGGAGTAAAAGTGACAGAGAAAATGAAGTTGAAATGTTGCAAGTTTGTATTACACCCCATAGTTTGAAAAGATGACCTGAGACTAACCTACGATATGAAAAATTAAAAAGTTAGTTTTCTTCACGCTCGCAGCAAAATTGCATTTTGCTCACTGGTTTCAAGCAGCAAAACTGCCGTGTTCGAGCCACTGAGGTGAAATAGTTATTTGTTATACAAGGGTGCAAAGTTGTATTTTAACCGCGAGTGTAAAATTGAAACACAAGCTATTAGCTAGCGAATGGATTCTAAGGTTGAACTACGAGCTAGCGAATGGAATCCATGGTTGAACCGCGAGCGAAGCGAGTGGTTCGAAAATAGAATCCTGAGCGAAGCGAGTGGTTCAAAAATAGAACCCGAGCGTAGCGAGTGTTGCAACACACGACACGAGACGTAAAATAACTTTGCACCCGTGTGTAACACAAATCTTTTCACCTCACTAGAGCGAGGATTTTTTTTTGTCTCCTCTCGTCCTAGCGTTATTCCAGTACAGTTGCATCCTAAATATAATTGGATGCCCGGAGTCTACTACCTAATCCCGAGATTTGGCGTAGGTACAAGTTTTTTTTAACACCACAGCACAATACAAAATTATTCTTGCTGGACTGTCTGAACTGGCCTTAACATGTTATTATGTTTAAAAAAGCTACAAATAGCTCGTTCGGATTTCAAATATTCTTTGCACTCTTGTGGATAAAATACAGTTTTGCTATCTGTTTTTAATGAATAAAAAAGGGCTTTCCGAACTAGTGAGGTGAAAAATATCTTAATGCCGAAGGCCTGCTGAAAGAACTACCGGAATCTGGCTACCGCAGACTCACCCCTCGACAACCTTAAAGCTGTTCGAAGAGATGTTGCCCATTATCGCACTGTGCGTGCGACTGTTTTGTGGGGCCCACTCAGCGAGCAGGCAAGTCACCGCCTCCCTTTTTTCAATGCCGAGACTAATTGTTCGCTAGTCTCGTCCATAACCCATTATCCAGTCCACCCAACATTCACAATCAATAGCCCCATGCCCTTAAGTTCCGATCGCAAGCAAAGTGCCTGCACTCCAATAGTCTTTGCACCTGGCGGGGACCAGATATATCATTTTGTGCGTTCTGAGATGGTATCCGCCATGTGTATCCATTGCTTTTAAAAGTTTGTCTTAAAGGGGCCCCTGCGCTGTTGGCTTCGGCCCCACGCATGCCTTCCAAAGGTCCGGTCCGGGAACCCATGGTCCCGAGATATTGGAAAAGACATACAATAATAATAATAAAATCATTTATTTTCAGGAAACAAAGGCCCAGAAATAAATAATAGCCTTCTCCGCCCATAACGATACAGGCTCACAAAAGACTTCAACGGGTTCACGCTCGAGCTCACTACACTTGCAACGCAATGGTTCCTGATCACATGAAAGAGGATTTAATATATAATGGATGTAGATAATGTAGTGTATGCAACTGTACATAATTAGGCATTTCTCATTATGTAGCAGTTACATAAACTACTATTACTTTGCTTAATTTACTTAAGAGCCCTTATGAGTTAAAAACGCTCATCTAATTGGGCCATTTTCTGTTTAAATTTCACGTATCTTGACATTTTATCAGTGTTACTATCTAGAACAGGACTATTGCTACCCAATGGCATACATTTTAAATGTATTTTTTGAATCTTTCATTAAGAAATATCGTTTCAATCATCACTCCTTTCCAGGCCAAACTATTCAATTTGCAGCTTGCAGTACATAGATATTGCCTGAGTGAGTAAATTGACCAGCATTAATATCCGTTACAATAAAGCACGCATAAATATATGACACTATTGACACGTATCTATTTCCATAGCCATTAGGACGCGACAGCTAGATATTTTTGGCCGCTTTGTTATGGCAGATGAATATGAAGGCTGGTGACTTTTACGTAGTCAGCTGCAGAGATAGGTGACCACCCCTGCATAGAAGTTTGTATGCAGAGGGGTCAGAACTCTCTGCAGCTGACTGTACATATTATAATGCCCCAAATCAAGTAGACTGCACCCAAAGAATTACATATGGAAAATATACTTACTATGATGAGCTCTTGCGTTTGCGCGTAGAGCTGGGCGGGGAGGGCATGCCGGGGGCGTGCAGTCTCGACTCGCAGGTGGATATGTCGATGCAATCCGCACCGCTGCAACGCAACACATTATATACAGTGTGTAAATCAAACGAGATAATGAATAACTTATACTGAAAACTATAATGAAAATAATCACCATACAAAAAAAATCAGCCCGCAATGACGTCCACTTTAGTAGTGGCCTTCCTATGGAGCTGGTGGTCGCCGGTTCATATCCCGGTCAGGGCATTTATTTGTGTGATGAGCACGAATATGTGTTCCTGACTCTTGGGTGTTTTAATATATACTATGTATTTGAGTATCTATTTATCTATGTAAGTATAAATTATCGTCGGCTATTACTCATAGTACAAGCTTAGCTCAGCTTGGGACAAGGTCGATTTGTGTTAGATTCACGAATATTAATTAATTTATATATTTATAATATAAAAAAAAACATTTAAAAATAACGCTCGTAACAACTTATTTAAGGCTGGGTTTTATAAAGATCCGTTAGACCAAATGTCAGATCAAATTTCAGTAAGTCAGTATTTTTTTTGACATAACAAACCGACATAAGGTCTAACGCATCTTTATAAAACCGAGCCTTAATGTCATTACTTACTCTGTGAAACTTGAATGTCATTGAGTATGATGATGTACATTGCTGTGCTATCGGGCAGCCCATGCTGGATGCCACAATTAACCAACTCGATAATCGTCACCTGACTATGACAATCAACGGCGATTATCATTATTATCAAGTTTCAGTCTACAATTGTTCTTGAAATTGTAAGTGCTTTCCTTTCTGATGCACCGGCCACGGCACCGCAGTGACGAACGCGGCTGTAAAGGTGCTCACCGGTATTACTGTCACGCAAAAATGAAACGAGCGTTGTCCACTATAGACAACTAGATGAAAGTGGCTAGGAATATGTTTGGCTAACGGCACTCACAAGTGCTTATCCTTCCTCTTGCTCGGATCATGGCGCGCCTGCGAGGAATGCGGCTGGTGAGGCTGCGCCGGCAGCAGCGCGTCGGCGGCGTCCGCACACCCGCCGCCCGCGCTCGCTGTCAGCTCATACGGCGGTGCCGCGCTCGCGTTAGGCGCACTGCGAACACGAAACATAAGCTGTAAACCTTTGAAATCAGAAGAGTAGTTCCGGAAGTTGGTCCTCACTTACAAACTTAGGAAGTCATAAATTTCGCCTATTTCTTATATTAGTATCGATGTATTGATAATTAAACAAATTACATTGATACTGGTGACTGTAGGTACCTACACACGTACCATATTTCTAAACTATAGGCTTACTCGACTATTGATACTTTTAAGGCCATTGGTATCTAAGAATTTTGAATTTAAACATGAATATAACACACATGTAACACCATGGACTAATTTTTGACCAGAATAAATCAGAATCGTAGAAAATATGCAATCATCAATTACATTAATAACTATAGGAATTAAGAGTATTCATACTGATTTTGATTCGTAATACAGTGAATACAATAACTGTACTGTAAGTCATTAATTTCTGTGTGCCACGTAAAACCAACTTCGCTTTTCACATTGACCGCGCACCTACAGATGTTCGCTCAATCCCCAAGGAATAGTCCAGTATCCAGGCGACGCACTTGTTGCGCTCGTCGATGTAATGGTGTCACTTGCAGATTAAATAAGGACGCGTTGGCATGGCGCTGGCACGCACACAACCTTGGCATTGCCTGCATTACATTCCGAGGGATCTACGTAAAACATACCTAGCCGTTGTGTATAGTGCTGTGCGGAGAACGGGGGCGGTAAATGAAACTCAGTAAAAATAAACCGGACAAGTGCGACTCGGACTCGCCCACCGAGGTTTCTGTACAAATTCTGTACCTATAGGTACGTGATCAATACCTCTAAAGACTACATATATTTTATAAGATGCAATTACAAATGTAAAGTTTTTAGATTTTCCCCTGTGCTTGTAGTTTAAGACGATATTAGTTGCCAAATTTCAGAGTCCTAGGCCAACGGAAAGTACCTAACCTACCCTATAAATTTAGATTCCCTTCGCAGTGTCGAAATATACGTTTTTTGCGGCATTTTTGTTATTTTCGAAGATCGATTTTGCCACAGTTTCAGGGGACTGTAAACCTGAGTATACGGTTTTCTCCACGGGTTCCCGAGATAAAGGGTCTTGACAGACAGACGGACAACAAAGTTATCCATAAGGGTCCCGTTTTTTTTTTTGAGGTACGGAACCCTAAAAATGCGAATCTTAAACTAAACAGAAACGTTAACTTCACATATAATATCGATTAAGAATACAGATATTATGAGTACTACATTACACATAGATATTCAATTGTTATTTTGACTGATTTTCATGTTACACAAGCAAAAATTAGGATAACTAAAGTGGTTTTCAATAGAAATGGCAAAAACTGTAAACAAACCAATTTACCTTCATTAGGGTAATTCCGGGGTAGTTGGCCATAAGGTCGAGATGGCCCATCAAAATATTTCATAGAAGATTTGACAAGACGTTGCTAGTTACTGTTCGGTTAGCTTCGCGTCGCAGGTGGGAGCTATGGTACGAGGAAAATTTTAGTGAAATAAAATCGAAAAGTAAGGAAAATACTTATGAAGTGTTTATATTTTCTAAGGAGTTCTTGTTTTACGTGGATGTGAAGTTTGATTTGATTTATAATAATAATTTTGTATTTATTGCTAAACATATTAGCAACGCATTGTTCTATCCTCAAAATCAAGCGGGTCGTGCTTTCACTTTTTTTTATTTTAGGTGTGGTCATCTCTCCCACAAAAAAAGGAGAGATAGCCAGTTGAAGTCCGTTTATAAGAAAAGCTACTTGAAAGTAGCGCCGATGTCCCATTAATAGTATTATCGAGTAAAAATCAGAAAATAATGACAAACGAAAAGGATATGCGGCGGATATGGCGAAAATTACTACTATTAAACACTTTCATTTGACTCTTCTTTGAAATACTGGCTTTAGTGCACAGTGTGGCAATTTTGGTCTCAAGAAAATTACATTGAACTTGTAGACATATGTTCCAAATGTGGTCTAGAGATACAAAACGCTTTAATAAATAGGAAATCAGACCAAATGACTATGCTACAGCTAGAATTAACCTATGGCCATCTTTCCTCTATCGACTTGGCCATCACACCCAGATCTCCAGGGAGAGATTGCCAATTGTGAATTTTCGAAAACAATTATTTTAAGGTTGATCTAATTGGTCACTTTCTAAAGGATCACTTTTTTGTTCAAAATGTCAAAATTTAATGTTGAAAGTTTAATTACAAATACAGATATTTATAATCATGTGTAAGATTATTTTTTTACGGCGTTCAAAAAAAACTATGGCCAACTACTCCGGACTTACCCTACTTGGTAGTTCGTAATCACGCACTTCTAAAGGACGAACAGTCTTCTCAACAATTAATACGCATAAACCTTGTAACTACATTCATTTTTAGGATTCCACCCCGCTGTCCGTCAGCCTGTCTGTCTATCTCTCCGTCTGTCTGTCATCAGGCTGAATCTCATGAACCATGATAGTTAGACAGTTGAAATTTTCACAGATGATGTGTTTCTGTTGCCGCTATAACAACAAATACTAAAAAACAGAATAAAATAAATATTTAGGGAGCTCCCATACAACAAAAGTGTTTTTTTTGCAGTTTTTATAGATAATAATGGTACGGAACCCTTCATGCGCGGGTCTGACTCGCACTTGACCGGTGTTAGTTAAAATATCTGTTAATTATTCACTTTTAGTTAAAAATATCTGTTTATTATTCACTTTTACTTAAAATATCTGTTAATTGTTCACTATTAGTTAAAATATCTGTTAATTAGTCAAACGCTAGCCAAGATTTTTGTGGGGTGATTAAATGATGAATGGCTTAAAATCTATATTTATTTTCGTTATCGTCGGACCCGGTCATGCCCTAGCGGAGCCCGGCCTCGATTATGAAATTCTATTGCACAAAATATGAAAAAGAATGTGTGACTGGTATCTACATTGACGTGGTAAATTTATTTATTAACTAACGCCTGCTACGCTACGCTACTCAATATATACGTACACTGATGTTAAAGCCGCCACTATAAGAGTTCCATAGGTACACTATTTGTAAACAAGTACAAAATTACCTGTTTCTTTATGTCAAACTCGAGATCGACACACACTGGACACTAACCAGCTCAAGCAGCTATTTAAAACCTATGTCGGGCTCTGCTGCTCAAGGTGATACTTGTGATGATTCCTTATAATTACTACTTGGTATTATGGTAGTGCCATACTCACAGATGCAGAATAGTTATTTTTTGGTGCGAGTGCTGATTTCCGAACAAGCGAAAGATTCAATCAGAATCTTGAGCGTAGGGAGGGAATCAATAGCACGAGATGCAAATAACTTTGCTCGCGTGTGACACATACAACTTTTCACTAATTCAGCATTCATCAAGGCACTCCTCATTTTATTAACTCCTCAGCACAACGTTCAGGCGCACGACGCGAAATTAGGCCTGGCAGACGTACATTTCAGTATGTCACGCGCGCGCCAGCCCGCGTGTACTTACACTAAAAACTAGACGCACTGTTGTTTAAATACAGCCTTCATCCCTGATAAATAATAGTTTCTAGTTATTTTCAACAATAATTAATATCTGTAGTGCAAGACGGAAGAAAATAACAATTGAAAACAAATTAATCCCGCAGTTTTTTAAAGGGGCGTTCTGAATCTGCACTCGTGATATAGATTTACTAAAATAAAGAATTTAAAAGTATCATTATTAATTGACGTGATAAATTTTCTGTATTTTCTTCAACAATTGTTATGTTTCAAAATATTTAATATTAAAAATACTATTTTATTTTAAAGAACCGTTGCCAACAACATTATGATAATTTTAACTTTTAGGATAATTTATGAGTTTTCGAACACCCTCATATTTAGCGCGTTTTGGGGGTCTACTATAAAAATTTAATGTCAAACTTTGAATCGACCTATATGTACCTATATATATGCCAGACACTCTTTTTTCGTAACAAACTGAAAGGGACAGAGCGAATGAAGTCCAAATATTTCGAATTTGTAATAGACCCCGAAGTGTCAAATGGCAGTTAGTGCAGTACAAAATTAAAAGTTACTTTGTCTCACGGAGTAAGCAAATAGTCATTTTGCCCACTGATTTTTCGCCGCATAATGGGCTTGTTCAAGCTGCTGAGGTGAAAATATATTTATTTTTGGCCTTGCAAAGGCGTCATACGATACATCTCTCTTCAGGCGATTGTGCTGCGGAACTAAATGTTTCAATAGGATATCCAGGCTCTCCCACGCCCCCTCACGTGTTTATGTTCACATTTAGCGTAAACACGGGGGAGGGCGTTCAGTTTAAGTGGTTACTTTTTCTTTACTGCCAATATTTCTACCTAACTTAAAACAATAAGTATGCATGTAACAGCTGTAATGGCCCTTTTGGGTATTTACGGCCCTTGTTACGAGTCCGACATGCAATTGGCCGGATTTTTTAATGGGCAGGTATCTATGTTTTGTTAATGTGATGAGAATCTTTGTTGACTGAGTGAAACGAAAGTCTCAGCTCCAGCTTCGACAAAAAGGCTTTCGTATGTCCGGATTTCCAGATTTCCGGTTGTTCTCCTCTACAGCTCGCATTTCTCAACCGATTCTCGTGAAATTTTGTAAGCAGGTTCGATAATTATGTATATATTTTTTTGTCCCGTCAATTTTTAGAAATTATCCAAATCCTTTTTATTTTAATGAAGGCGTTTTTTGGTTTGCTCTCCTCTACAGGTCGCATTACTCAACCGATTCCCGTGAAATTTTGTGAGCAGGTTCGATAATTATAATTATATTGAATCTTTTTGTAGAGACGCTTTTTGATAATTGATAATTTTCAAAATAAAATATTCGCCAGGTCTACAGCTCACAGAGCCACTAGTATGTACTCGAATCAAATCTTCTTGCTTACTTACATATACTCGTTCTTATCAACTCCCTTACCATCCTTAATACTCAATATATTCCATATTATCACATCAGACGATGTATGCTTATACATATATATCGATATGAAACGATGCTATGTAACGGAGTTGTACCTAGTTCAAGTGCAGGGTTACTGCGCTACTATTGCGCAACCGCGCTAGGTAATCGTGGTCATGCGCTGACGAGGCTCGCCAGACCGACCTATAATACCTTTTAACCACAACAAAACTCACACTACTCAGATCTAATGCTATGTATTGCAAAATAATCGTTTTAGGCATAATAATGAAGATGCAAAATTACAAAAGAGCAATGACCGCTGGCTTGAAATTCCTGAAACGAGCTGTTTTACCCGACTGGAGGAGAATTCATTGTGTAAATCTACATCGGATAGAAATAACATAACCATTGACCACGGGCACAAAGTCTTGCAGTAGTGGCAGGTTAGAAAGAAATACATGAACGCAATGCATATGAGTGGCCACTGGTAAGTATGAAAGACCTTATAATTTCTATAGGTTATTTGCGTTCACGCTTTGCCATATCGTGCGCACGCGGAAGCGACACGACCTTGAATCCACCCCGCCCGCAGCCCTTCCGCGGCACGTGACCCCCGCCCCGCCCCGCAGATGTCGTTACAAACAAATGCAGCGAGTGCACATTACAAACAAGCTCTTGTGGAATCAAATCAAACGAGTTGCCTGTACTTAGGTCTCATTGTTGCAGGCTATCAGAAACTATTATGTACATCTGTTATCAGCTAAGACCTACTTGAACGAGCATTTTGTACGTATAGTTGTAGTAAACTACCTACGAATTCCTAATATTCCTACTAATACTAATATTATAAATGCGAAAGTTATAATGTTTGTTACCCAGTGACCGGAGCCGAAGGGCTGGCTCGTTCCTTGGCCAGCGGATCAGCATAGCCATCCAAATGGGGAACGCTGCCAGCCTTATGGGCACCCTTTCATAGGCCTCCGATCTTGGAGACCTTTTTAATATAATTTTAGCTTTTATGTTTCAATTATTATGTGGTTTAAATATAATTGTTTCAATTAAAATATATTAAAATAAACAGAGAGCGGAAGTTTACGCGAACGAAGTCACGGGCAAACCCAAGTTTCTATATAATGCTCCTCGCAATGCCTAATTGCCTATATAAACCAATATGTATATTCACTTGTGAAACTGAAACGATCGCGTTTTGTATGAAAATCGAACACGCAATGCGAAGTGCCAAGTCTTCATCCGCCCAAATTTAAAACTACTATACACCCTTTTTCCCCAAAATACTTCAAAATCCAGATTGTGTCTTACTACACCGTAAGGAGTAAGGAAATTTTCAGCAAAATAAAACCGCCCACTAACCGCGTGTATTCCAGATGCGCATGTTTTTGTTTAATTTCTATATTTTTTTTCAGTAGCTAGAAATTAGAAGAAACAATGTATACCGAAAGGTTAAAATAAGCTGTAATTTCATTTAGTTGTAACTTAGTAGTACTTTTTTTCGCGACTTACGCAATCATGAACTCTAATATGAATATATCCTTTAATTCTTCTGTAAAAAGTCTATCCAGTCTATTGCCCAAAAACACACTCCTTACCCTACTTTAATGAAAAATTAAAGCAGAGTTGGGTGCCACAGACTACTACAAATACTATGTTTAGTAGTAATTCTATGGTGCACTCAAGTGAAACTTTTATGATTAAAATCAGTGCTGCCGACTTAACGCAAATGCTATAATTTATATGTATTAGATAATGCATAATATACTATTTACTAATATAAATACACACATTTATCATCTTTTATGTATATTATTGTTTAACAAGTTTTATCTATTTTCGAACATATTTATGAAAACGAAACAGTTAAGATTCGATCCGGATTTGAATTCAGTTTAGGTCGGATGCCAAGTATAGCAAATAAAAAAAAAAAACAAACCATAAACATAGTGTATATTTTTGATTTTTCACCAAATGCCTAATTGAAAACGAAAACATTCAAACTGATAAATGATTATATTACTTAAATCAAACGATTTTTTTGCGTTCATGAAGAAAATGTGTAGGTACGTTGATTCTTTTAAAAATCCACGAAGAAGTTATATAGCATTACTGAAGAAATTGCGTAGGTAAGTTGCACAATTACTAAGGGAAAATATGGGGCATGAAAAGTCTGAAAAATAGGTGGTTACTTTTTATTTGAAATGAGTCGTAGAAAAAATATTGTATGCAACGGTTTACAACTGGTATAAAAAGGCCCGTGGTGTCTTTACTTGCGATGTTCGCCAAGTCTCACATCGCAACCCACACCACTCGCCTTTTTATACCCTTCTTTTACACCAGTTGCATAATATACTAATTTATAATAGTTTAGAAACAGAGTAGAATTTAATACCAAAGTCGTGATAAGAGCTTTCAGCTAAATTTAAGTCAACAAAATATCACCACGTTATTATCTAATAGGACAATGTACGTACCGTACGTATCTACGCACGGTACGTACCTAGTCCTATTTCCAAAAATAACTACCTACTTTGAATAGAATATTAATTATGTTTTTTTCGATTTTAACTTAGTTACGATCTCCCTCGATTCGCTTAGTTATTATACCATCCTTAATTATTTATGTAAGATTACTATTGCTAGGTAAACCTTGCAAGGTAATTTACTTGTGCTCGTTCGGTTCGGAGCACCAGACCCATTAGTCATTATTGAATGAATCAGCGCAGAAATGTACCTTACTCTAGTTAGCCCATAACAGATTGTTTCAATAATATTAAATAAAGTAAAATTATGTAACTATCACAAGTAGCTAATTATCACGAGACCCCTGAGGCTCCGATTTAGCGAGTGTTATTGACAATATAATTTTAATACAGTTGCTCAAATAGTGGTACTTTATGTAGCTGTATATCATGATAAACGCTAAGTTGGATGTCTCGCACTAGTGCTTTTTACTTTTCAGTAATGAACTAATGACATAGGCGGTATAGCGCTTGTACTACATAAAAGTAGCAGCCGTATTCCACATTTTATTAATTTAAATAGCTTGACCATCAACTAATCAGGATTCAACCATACTTCATGCAACAAACCAAAGCCCGCCAGCGAAAGTAAATTGCTAAAACCCGTAGGTACTTTCATCTGGGACACAATTCTGGAGCGTACCTATTTTTGACATATTGAAATCACGGTTACCTAATGTTGGCATACAAATCATGAGGAAATGCTAGTGTCGATTGTACTGAAATTAATATGAAATTCTTAGTTGAAAATATGAGCCCTGGCTCCTACTTTTTCTCGGCAATAGTCAATGTCACGACAATGACATTTCTCTGTAAGCTATTTCTGGAGTAAGATGGTCGCTGCGCTCCATTGATAGGTATCGATCCAGAAATGTACAGCGAACTGTCATTCTACAGTTGGTTATGGTAGAATCAGTGAATAAAGGGGCTGCCATATTATTAGATAATATTATGAAATACCCATCATCGGGCAGCCGCACATCATTCACAGTTTTGTCAAGGGTAAAGTGGGTATGAGTTTGTAGTCAGCAAGCTGAGGTAGCCCGGGGCGCCTCGTGGTATCAATATTACTATAGTACCTAAAATAAAGCTACTTTGTCATCACAGCAAAGCTAAGCTGGTGATAATAATTCAAGTAGGTACCACCAAGCTACGCAGATTTGATTAGTCAAATTCTGTAAAACCAGGTTAGATGGAAGACCAGCCCAAATCCGTGGTCGGGGTGTCAGAGGACAACGGGGCGATGAGCGGGCGTTCATAAATCGATCTCTATCAATCTTTGAATTATATGACGTACTCGTAAGCTTCTGAGGCCTAAGTCTGTGCATGGGTAGCGTTAAATAGTGAAACACACATATTATTTTAGTTAATACGTTACGTAACAAACAACAGGGTTGGCTGGGCGGCGCTGCCGGGGGAGTGGTCCCCGGTGGGCGGGGAGTGTAAGACAACGCCCATTATAATATCGAACTTCTAGTGAAAATTATTTATGTCCATTGTAATATTTCAGTTTAATTTATGTTCAGTAAATGTGTTTGAATTTCAATATCTGGAAATGAGTATTTCACGAAGCTACAATGACATGACATAAAAAGTAGAGAAAACTTTGTTTGCGCACATTATTTCTTATTTATTTATTTTTATTTTGAAACAAACGGTCATAAATCTTACAAGGCAATTAGCTATACAATAACAATATAAAAAGAGTTACAGTTCCTTATATTAATAACTAATTACATGTATCTAAATGACTAGGACTGTTAATAATACCTAGAATATTTTGTAAAATTTTTGATAAGTGTAACAAAACAAAAACTAACAAAACCGTAAGAAAATCTTGAAATATTTACATACTTAAGTATCTATTCGAGCATTTCACACTCTTTTAACAAGGCATATATCAGTTTCGTAAATGCTGTTAACGAACTGCAAAACAAATCTGCAACCATACACTTTTCATTATAAAGCTTTCATGCGCGTTTAATGTATGAATTTTGAGCGTGTCTCGTTCTGCTATTTGGAATACTGAACAATGCTTTACTGCGGAACTACGGTATGATCTGCGATGTACACGGAAGCTTATAAGTATTGTAGAACATTTCACGGGCATCTAACAGATTATTGAGAATTTTTAATATGAAAAGTGAATCGGCACATACTTACAGATTTACCTGAATGAGCAAGTAGGTACAAATTAAATTCAAAATCCCTTGTTTGCTATACTCTAGAAATTTCACTATAAAACTAAATCCATCAAATAAATCGCAAGTACCAAGGTGATTTATTAAACATAACCGTCTAAATGTTATGTATCCAGGAAGAAAATTTCATTCATAAATCGTGATAATACCTTTATAATATATATAATGAGTAATATCATTAACGCACAATCGTAGATAGAAATTGCAACAAACTTGTCATTTCAGTAGTTACGACTAAATGACTCTCGCCTCATACAATACAAACATGGCCTATAAACATTATACCTATATAAGTTCACGGGAGGAACTACGTTCCTATTGTTTTTCTAATATAAATACATACTTTATTTACTCTGTTAAAAGTCTATCTAGTCTATTGCCCAAAAACACACTCCTTACCCAACTTTAATGAAAAATTAAAGCAGAGTTGGGTGCCACAGACTACTACAAATACTATGTGTAGTAGTCATTTTTTGGTGCGTTCAAGTTCAAGTGAAACTTTTATGATTAAAATCAGTGCTGCCAACTTCGTAACTTTGCTACAATTTTTATATATTAATTAATGCATAATATATTATTTACTAATATAAATACATTACATTTATTAACACATACATTTATTAACTTTTTTGTGTTGTTTAACAAGTTTTATCTATTTTCGGATATATTTATGAAAACGAAACAGTTAAGATTCGATCCGGATTTGAATTCAGTTTAGGTCGGATGCCAAGTCTAGCAAATTAAAAAAAAACCATAAACAAAGTGTCATATTTTTGATTTCCCACCAAATTCCTAATTGAAAACGAAAACATTCAAGCTGATAAATGATTATATATTAATTAAATCAAACGATTTTTATTTGTATTCATGTTTGCTTGTTTATTGATTCTTTTAAAAATCCACGAAGAAATTATATAGCATTACTGAAGAAATTGCGTAGGTAAGTTGCACAATTACTAAGGGAAAAAATGGAGCATGAAAAGTATGATAAATACTTACTTTTTATTTGAAATGAGTCGTAGAAAAAGTATTGTATGCAACGGTGAATAACTGGTATAAAAAGGCTCGTGGTGTCTTTACTTGCGATGTTCACCAAGGCTCCCATCGCAACCCACACCACTCACCTTTTTATACCCTTCTTATACACCAGTAGCATAATATACTTATTTGTGTATTTATACTTGTCCTTAATAAAGTATCCTTAGTCCTTATAAAAGTCCTTATATATGTATCTATGTTTTATATCTCTTGTCTTTACATAGGTAGAAAACCATCAAATAACCACATTAGGTTATAAATTTTAACATGTTCAAATACACAATATTCCAATATACAATATTTCAATATTGGTGTTTCATATCCCGGTATTGGAATATCGTAAAAATTGGTCCGTGTTTCGGGCAATGTAATATTATCATAGAGCCATAGCTAGTCCTGTAACATTTTTGGCCCGTTAAATTGGTTGCAATTAACAGTTGATGACTGTAAAAAGAATATTAAGCGCCGTAATAATAGTTATTTACAATACCAGTCCGAAAAGTAAATAATTCCGAACGAGTGGCGGTAAACAAAATGACGAGCGTTTAGTGAGTGTTTTTGTCCGACACGAGCTGGGAATTACGTTTCCAAACATGTATCGTACAACGTCTTATAAATTCTGCGAGGAAACCAAAAAAAAAGTAGGACTAGTTAAAACAAGTTTGGATTAAAACAAACATGGCTTTTATTGCGAGGCGGCGAGGACCGAGCCGCATATTAGTACTTTTAAGGCAAACGTTTTGCTCAAACAGCCAAAAAGTGACATAAATTTTAATACGATTCTTGCAATAAATTAAAAATAAGACTATCTTATTGTCTGAATAAAAAATTAAATAATTTAAAGTAATATTTCGTTATATATAATCTAATATCATTTCTACACATCGAACCTCTTCGTTAAAATTACAATGTACAATGTACCGCTGCTGGCTGCTGCAGACCGATATGCAGAAAAAAGAAATTTCAGGGATCGAAATAGACTTAACGAAGTTAAGGTACGGTTCCCGCGCGGTTCCTTATTTACATGAAAATGTTCCGAGGCGTTCAGACATAACCACGCGGTACTTTCATATAAATAAGGAACCGCGCGGGAATCACACCGCACGATTCCCGCAAGTCTGAACCGGGCCTAAGTGTAATCAGATTTCGTTTTCAATGTTTTCTGTAAAATTATTATTAAATTATTTAGTAGTATTGTTTTTATTCAAATAAATATAAAAACTGTGTCACGTTAGTTACTAAAATATTACAACATAATTAAAATTTTTAAAAAAATCCTTGTAATTTTATTTGTCATAAAATCTTAGTTTGGACATAAAATTCATTCCCGCACACGTGCGGGAAAGTAGTTTTTTAATCTTAAAAATACTTTTCGGCACGCGTGCGGAAAATCGGCAATTTCTATGCAGCCCTCCAGAAAGCATATGCATTATAAAAGTTTTTAAAACATTTAAAATTTCGAATTTTGTCGGGTTCTTCTGTCAAGGCTTCAAACTGCCATATGACAATATAATTGGGCATTGTGTAAAATATAAAAGGTGAAGGTTTCCATGCGATTATAGTGCGCAAGGTAGCTACGTAAGTACCTGCGAGTCGGAGCAGTAAGGCTTCACTAGTAGCGTATCGGTACCCACGTCATTAGTTGGTTGCTACAACTAATACAATAACACTAATTAATTTACCAATTTACGAACCCTGTGTTAACCCTAACAGGTAAGTCCCAACTGTTCCAAGTTTGAATTGGATAGAAGCCTTCCTTATACAATCGCCGCTTACATTTCATTTAGATTTATTTTGGCGAAGTTAACGAAACGAATGAGACCTATGAGTGCACAATCTCGGTACACGGTCTGAGATCTCAAAATACCGAGATTAATTTGTAATGTGAACTTGTGACACATACAACTTTGCACCTCAGCAGTGAGAAACGAAAGTGAAACCATAATATTTTTTTACCTTTTTGGTACGGAACCCTAAAAATCCACACATTAAAAATATTTAATCAAACTGGGTTTGAAGAGGAAAATATGAAAAAGTGGTTGTAAGGACTATAATTTTATGTGATAATAGCAGAAAACATTAATACGGAGTCGCCGGGGCCTGCCGCCGTCGCATCGCCGCCGAGCAGAGTCCTAACAGCACGATGGGTTTGCCTTCGCCGATATGTCGCCAAACGATCAAAATTGACAGAACTCTCAATAAAATTGAGGAGAGAAGCCGGTTTGGCCGTCAACTATTTATGTATAACTTGAAATTATTCAGTTTGCCGAGTTGCATCAAAATAATTCGTTCAAAAAGCTATTTTACTATTCGGATAATAAGGTTCAATATCCAATAACATTTTAATAGAAATTCGCCCAACAAGGCTCCGGTTGGTCATACATGATGGCATCCGTTCATCCATTTATAAGACATTATCACGTCAAGAATTGCGATAATGTACATTTGGTTATTTGACATACTTTTTTGTCTTATGAACCATATTTTAAGGTTTCTATCATGCCGAATTGTAAAAGTACCAGAAAAACTATTTTTAATGTTTGTTCATCGATATGACACGCCAGTAATTTATCCTCATGTAGTTATAAAAAAACATTAAAAATCACGTCAAGCGCCTTGGCCATGTGGTCAGGTCACTAAAACTAGTGGCCCTGTGAGCTGTAGACCTCGTGAGTGAGTTTTTTTATCATTTCCAAAATCTGACATTATAAAAAAGATCAATTATGGATATCGAACCTGCTAACAAAATTTCACGAGAAGCGGTTGAAAAATGCGACCTGTGGAGGACAACAAACCGAAATTCGGGCGCAGAAACTTACAAAATCTTTGAAATAAAAATTGTTATTGAAAATTTCCAAAAACTGGCACGACAAAAAAATTCTATATAATTACCGGACCTGCTCACAAAATTTCACGAGAATCGGTTGAGAAATGCGACCTGTAGAGGAGAACAAACCGAAATTCGCAGAAAGTTACAAAATTTATATAATTAAACATTAATAAAAAAATATTTTTGGAATATTCCAAAAACCGTCTCAACAAAAAAAAATTATACAACTATCGACCCTGCTCACGAAATTTCACGAAAATCAGTTGAGAATTTATGACCTGTAGACGAGAACAAACGGAAATCCGGACATACGAAAGCATTTTTGTCGAAGCTGAAGCAGAGACCTTCGTTTCACTCGGTCAATGAGGTGCGCAGGTTGATTTCCTAGATAAATTTGTGTTTTAATTAAATATCATAAAACTGTTTTTAAAGAAAGTAGCTGTAAAAATTCCACTATTGTTTTAAATCTATTATCATGTCTTAAGCGTGTCACACACTAAGCAGATACGATAAGATATCTGTATCTGAACGCATATCTGTCAATATCACTCCCTATACAATTCAATGAGCTAACACACACAGCGCAGATAACTTATATTTTATAGTGAAGTATCTGTGAGCACCGACATATATCGAAAGATGGCAAAGATATTATCTGCGTATATAAATTGATCTGCGTATTATATCTGCCGATATAAATATGGTATAGTATTTTATCTGCAGATAGATACAGGTTGATGTGAGACGGAGCCGTCCGCCCGCGCCCCGACCCGCCCCGCTGCACGCGCCCCGTCCCGCCCGCGCCCCTTTCCGCCCAGATGCCCGCTGTGTTCGGTGCGCTGCTGGCTCATTCGTTGTTTACCTTTGGATGACGTGCGTACTGCGTATGATGCAGAGATAAACACGAAAACATCCTGTATAAACAATCCGCACCAAAAAACAAGCCTACTCAGTTTGAAGGATTTAGGCTGAATGTATCGTCTCGTATATTGTCGTATCTGCGTAGTGTGTGATAGTTTCAGATCATTAAGTTATTATACGCAGATAAAATATTATCGTATCTGCGTAGTGTGTGACACGCTTTACTCGAGTTAGAGTTTGATATACTACTAATCCTACTATCCTACTAATATTATAAATGCGAAAGTTACGATGTTTGGATGTTTAAATGTTGAATACTCAATCACGCAAAAACGGCTGAACAGATGATGATTAAACGTATACGAGTTTATAGCCTGGATTAACATTTATAGAATATTTTTTATCCCAAAAATCACCCATCCAAGGGATGAAATAGGAAGTGAAAGTTTACGCGGACGAAGTCGCGGAAAAAGCTAGTACTTTATATACGAACGGAAAGAAGATCCAATATTCCCTTGTTATCATGGTGTGATATGATCGAGCTAAGTTTTAAATATCGAGTTTTGAACCGTAAAAAATGTATAGAACGATTCTGAAATTATGTACAACATCAAAAAAGTGAGTATTAGATTACCATTGAGTGAAAAATAGTACATTTCGAATAACGTGGCCTTAATTAGTTAATTTTATTTAGGCAGAATTTAGTGTAAGTACTAAGTTTTACCAATATAATTTTAATGCGTAATGACGAATTATCTTCACATAATGAAAACAACCAATTAAAGGCGAATTTACGGCTTATTTATTATTTCATCAATATTTCATCATATGAAGCCATACCCACGGAGACTCAATAGAAAAAGTTTTTAACGAACAAATTCGTCTACGATTCTTCGCTTATCTAGAAAATATATAATTATTATTGTATTGAGGCATGATTTTTCAAATTTTATTGAGAAAAACGTATCTCTCTGTAAGGATAACTTGTCGGGTATATAGTATTGCAAAACAGATCACAACCAATTAAAAATATATTTCCTTTGTCCTGGCTCCTGCATTTCAAAAAATAAACGGGGATATTTGATGGACAGCGGTAATTAATAGGTATCTCTAACGAGTTTTACAATAAAGTTATCCAGTTAGCGATATAACTTATTCAAGAAGTATCAGGTAGTAACTACAAAAAAACAATTTAGAGGTGGAATACAAAGACGAACATTATGTATAGGTTAATAAAGGCGATATTATAAAATTAGTTAATTTCAAATGTAGAATAAGGTTTATTTGTAAACTCTCTGCCTACATATTATTACGAGTAGAATAGTTACCTTAATTATGCATTAATAAATTTAGAACACTGTCTGAAAAAAAAAAACAAAATAACGAAGTGATGGATTATTCCAATTTCAAGTACCTATGACGAAAATCGTTAGCAAGATATTCGTAAAGATAATGTCAAGTAAATCAAAAGTCTGGAAAGTGACAGAAGTTTCTCTGTACTTATTTGCAGGTCGTAGTGTAGTACATGTTCCAGAAGGTAAGTTAGTGCTTGATCATCTTAGCGTCTATAAACAGATCGGCACTAGTTACCAGGAGCTTTTATTTTTTCTATAAAAGATAAGGGCTGCATCTAATATCCAAACTGTTTAAGTATCTGGCGTTCCTTGGTTATACATTTAGCGTCGTTGTACACTTATTGTGGCCCAGCGGCGCTGCGGTATATGCGAAGTTAAGCAGCGTCGGCCGGGGTCAACTCGTGGACGGGCGGATGGCTTTACGGGTACACTTGTCAAGTTTGCATTCGTTTTAGCAATGCGAAATTTGCTGACTGGCGTGAGTCCGGTTCCTTTGATTGAGTCGTATCGGCATCAAGCCAAGCTACATGCCCATATGTAGTTGGATATATAGTGATTGCAGTACTAAAACACCACACTTGTAAATTAGGTGAGTACCCTCTATTAGTTACTATCCTTTAGTTTAAGAGCGCTTTAATAAAATGTAACAGGTCCACTAGCGCCACTCGTAAATAATTGTGATTGTTTAAATTTAACGATAGATATCTAAAAAAGGGGGCCGCTACGTACTGTATTTTGTATTTAAATGCGTTTTGAATCTATCAAACTAGTTATTACGTTGCTGGATTCGTCAATCTATGCGTCCAAAGTTAAAACGGCCGTTTTATTTTTGAGCTCATAGAGAGACCAATCTAGCAACGTAAAAATTAGTTTGATGAATTAAAAAAGTACTTAAATACAAACTACAGTACGTAGCGGCCCCCTTTTTTCGTTATATATCATTAAATTTAAATAAATACAATTATTTACAAGTGGCGCTAGTGGACCTGTTACATTTTATTAAAGCGCTCTTAAGTCTAATTCACGATATATTCTTCATACGGATTATTTAAAGTTAATGATATTGCAATTGCGACAATAATTATTGACAGATGATTCCTTGATCAGACACAGCTTACCCGGCTCCCAAGCTCTTAATGAGGTAAACTTACATCTCACACGATCGCACATGCACTACCTATGAATACACTCGAGAGCAAGTTTCGGGCCACTAGCATATACCTCAATATCTTGAAAACGAATAAAGCTATCGTATTTATTTAAGGAAAACCAACATCAGCTAAATTTATATGTTTGCAGCTTGCAGCTAATTAGAAATACAAAGCCAATTTCAGGATCTCCAGTATTGCTATAAAATAATGACATATATGTAACACACAGCGTTACAACAACGCATACGTATAGAATTTAACTCGGAACCTTGATCGTTGAATAAATACAAATACATGTTTACTGCGGGGACGTCCACCGCGCGATCGCGAGTCGCGACAACACTGACACATATAGTCCCTATGCGTCCCGGTAGCGCCGCACACCGAGTAGAGCCAGTCCGACCCAGGTCGGGCCTAGTTGAGTTTCTTACTGGACTCTTTTCAGCTAGGCTAGGTTTAGTGAACCAGCGACAAAACTCCCAGTAGCTCGACTCCACTCACACCTCCGATTCGGTTGAAACCGCTCAACCAATCTCACTGGAGCGCAAACTCTTAAGAGTATTCCAGTGTTCCAAACCACACGCGTGGTCGTGCCGGAGGTTTACCCCTGGATTTTCCCCAGGCTACTCTCCCACCGCGCACTCCTATCGCTTTATTGGGCCCGGCCTATAAAGCCACAGTCAGGTTCCAAAAAAAAATGTTTACTTACTAAGAAAAATACAGAATAAGATGAATTAAAATAGGGGAACTAAATTTCGCTTCACGGAAGGAATCGTGAAATATATCAATATCAAGCTCTTTTGTACCATTCTTCAGATTTCGACTTGCGCGGTTCAGAAAATTATTTTGTCTACCTGTATTTGGACGATGTACGCTTCAAAGAAATAGAAGGAAAATGCCTTTTGGATAGGGAAGGATTAACAAATGAGAGTTCATGCAGCAGTTCGGGCCAATCTATGGCGGCAGTAGTGATTACTAGCAGAAAATTAATATCGGCTATTTCACGACTCTTATATAACGGGACCAGGTGGTGTTCCTTGCAAATACTCTGGTAATTGGTGGAATTGTAGGGACTCTTCAATTTGTAACAAAAGTATTTAACAAATTTTATCTGTATACGCTCGATCCCGTCTATTGTATAGATATTATAACAAGGATTCCAAATCTGAGACGCATATTCGAGTTTACACCGAACCAACGAGCAGAAAATAACCTTTTTAATACAGTTGCTCAAAAAGTGGTGAGTGTATGTAGCTGTATATCGTGCGCAAGGTTGGATTTCTCGCACTAGTGCTTTTTACATTTCCATTTTGTTAAAATTTATTGTTGGTCCAAGCCATATATCCAACCAAAGAGTTCTAGGTTCAATCAGTTTACTTATTTATTTAATAAAGCATGAGGCATTAAAACTTTATTTCTATTATATCTAAAACATTAAAATTTTATTTTTAACAAGTTAAAAGGGTTATCAGGTAAAAAAAAATATAAAACTGTTTTCAAAAAGTGGCCTGATTGAGTAGAGCAATGACCCAAAATGAGTATTATGCGAGACCTCCGATTAATAGAATGTTATGCAAGACCGCCGCGTTGGATGAATGAACGCCGAACCGCCGTAAACCGAATTTTTCATGCCCGCGTCTTCCATTCATAATTTCACAAATTAATTTTATAATGACGTATTGTTTTAAAAATATTTTTGTGATATGTGCGATTTATACGACTGTTAAATAAAATGTTGGTAAAGTAAACTAGGCCAGATGTAGACCAGGTACGTGCGAAGCCCACAATGACACATTTTGTTTTGTCTCTCAAGCTCACTGTTTATTTAGTTTTGGTTTTTTTTTGATATTTTTTGCCAACTGTGTTAAAAAACGTCGTTTGATGTATATCAAACGCGCGCGTACGTGCGGAAGTGTTATTTTCACTCGTCCCGTCTTGTCCCTCGCCTCACGGCTCGAGCCAAGACACCTCGGGACTTGTACAAATTAACAAACCTTCCGCACTTGCATCAAAATGTACTATTCATGTTTTTGGCTGAGTAAAATTAACAGAACTGCGCATTATAAAACCTAGCATTTTTAAGGCACTATCTACAATATCATCCATATGGGTACCAAATAAAAGTTTGGTTTCATGGGCTATTCCCCGATATATCATAGACTTGACCATGTTCAGATATTTTATTTTAGTAACATTAAATTGTTTATAAGGTTCCATTTGTTTATTTTAGCTAGGTGAATTTGTTTTTGAAATATTACGATTTAGGTATGGTAGTGATGATGTTGACTAACAAAAATTTACTTGTTGGTCCAAGCCATATCCAAGCCTATTACAAACAGTCGTCATTCTAAAAGGTTAGGTATGTAATGAAAAGCGTAGTATTTAAAAACTTACTATTGCAACGGATGCGTCGCGAAATCGGTATTCCTCAAGTACCGGCGTGGTATATTTGGTCTGGATAGTGCAGCCGACGGCACAGAATAATTCATAACACAATAGAGTCACGGACTTTGAAATAATAATGCGTGCTGCACTTAGATGCATTGTGAATACAGCGGAAAGCGCATGCGGAGGCCGAGAGTTCACTATTGGCGACCACTCGCCAGTGCCACAGCCACAGTGCGCGCGTGTCAATTGAAAACGCGCTGACACTAATGTAATGTATATCACTTGTGGCTTGTAGGGCGGAATATATTGCTAAGTTTGCCTAATCAGGAATGTTTACGCACGTGATCGATAATTCAGTTTCTTATGTCAAAGAACATATACAACCGCACAGCATACTTCCTGAATCCAGATAATGACACGAAATGGTTACGGGTCCGAAGCAAACAATAGTGATGATTATCATAACCTCACATAATAGTTCATACTTCGTGTCGAATGATCGGTTCACAGAAATAATAATATCTGGGGAAGCTGTTCAGAAAAAGATAAAATATTCAGGAGACAAAAGAGATGCATTAGATCAATATACGGACTGAAACAAACGGATTCATGTCGGCCACTTTTTGTAAATCTGAAATTGTTAACATTCCCGTGCCTATACATAAAAAAGTCTGCCTATTTGTTAAAGCTAATAGCCAATTGTTTAAAGACAAGCAGCCTAGATCAAGGCTTCAAGCTAAATATGGGCAAGACAAAGTGTGTCCCAAACATAAATCGGAACCCTATATAAAAAGAATTTCGCAGCCATGGGAGTCAAGATTTATAATCACCTCCCATATGAACTGAAGATGTTACCGCTGAAATCATTTAAAACGAAACTGTTCTCTTGGTTAACAAATAAGTGCTTTTATAGTTTATGTGAATATTTTTTGAAATCTGACAGTTAAATTGCTGTAATAGGTAATAATTAATTAATATTGTATACCTCAGGCAGGTAGAAAATGGAGACTCTGTAAAAATTACTAACCACCTATGTAACCCATTTTCATGCAATAAATACATTTTTACTTTACTTTACTTTAATCTTAAACAAGTGAACTTAGCCCCAAACTATACAAAGCTTGTAGTATAGGTACTAAGTGATGATATACATTACTTATATAGATAAATAGATACTTATATACATAGAAAACATCCAAGAATCAGGAACAAATATTCGTGTTCATCACATAAATAAATGCCCTGACCGGGATTCGGACCCGGGGCCTTCAGCTTCGAATGCAGGGTCACTACCAACTAGGCTACAGCGGTCATCATAAGATTAATTAATTAAGTATCTAACTGATGCACACGCAAATTTTAAAAACTATAAAAACCAGACAGCAGGTAACCCTAACACAGGATCCACAGAAAGACCTTTTGTACCTTGCTTTGTCAATAAATATATCAAAATAGGGATTGCACTGCCCAATTGCTTGACGCAGAGATATTTTATAATTTATAATAAACTAGCGACCCGCCCCGGCTTCGCACGGGTGCACTATTTAATGGATGTTATTGTACATATAAACCTTCCTCTTCAATCACTCTATCTATTAAAAAAACCGCATCAAAATCCGTTGCGTAGTTTTAAAGATTTAAGCATACAGGGATATAGGGATATAGGGACAGAGAAAGCGACTTTGTTTTATACTATGTAGTGATACCCATAATTATTATTATAAAAAATGAGATACGACGCTAAAAAATCGCAGGGACACCCGACATCAATGAACGATATGCCACATTTTCACTTCCACAGATAGGCACGTTTTCCTTCTTAAATTATTGACAATGTGGTTCGATAAATCCTCTGTAACCTGCATGCGAGGAAATCATGATCATGAATCACGATAACGTCTTAATCCCTTTTTCTCCACAAGTAAAAAAATTAGGAATTATTATGGATAGGACTTTATCTTGGGTACCTCAAGTCAACGAGGTCAGCAGGAAGATGATTTCGGCAGTAGCTTCTCTGGGAAGGCTACGTAATTTCCTGCCCATTGCCACTAAAATTGCACTACTCCTCCCCATCTTGGATTATGCTGATGTTTCCTATATTGACCCCAAAGAGTTGCAATTTCAGGGACGAGCTTTCTACTATTTCTAGCGCGTGCCGGACCTTTAGTATTCGTAGCAGACTTACGGCTTAGTATTTCCATGTATCCCAATTAGATTTTCACTCTAGCAAACCAATACGCAGTTTTGTCAAATTCTCCATACCTAACCAATGTGTCCAAGGTTTGCACCTTTTTGGACTCTTGAGTTAATATTTCACTAACTTTATACCAATTAAATAGCATTATAAAATATTTACACGTTTATTTATTATATTCGATCTTGACTGACACACTTGACAACATAGCTTGACATTCAACAACTGAGAGCTGCGCAAGATAAGTTCCGCACGAACATAACGCATAACGCATTAAGTGCTAAATTATAAAAAGTTGTATCTTTACCCTAATCGTATACTGGGATACGACTTTTTAAAGTAGCACAGCAGATTACTTTTGATTTTATACCCCATAAATTATCATATGCCGGGCTTATATATGAAAATCGATTCTAAAGGAGTAAACTCCAAAAACTCTGATGCCTCGTGATTAGTCGAGATTTTCCATACGGAGCCAAAGCCGATCATGGACACTGATGATTTTCTTTTGGTACTTAATGGGGCATCGGCCCTATGGTGATTATTATCACAATACGAGACTGTGGATTTTAGATTTGTTCTGGCTTAGTTACAATTTTCATCAATATCCACGTGATACGAGTGTATCGCGTGATAATAATCACCGTGTAACCTACACCAATGACGTTGTTTCAGCGTCAAATTTGTGTTATAGAAAAAGTATTGTACACAATAGTTACATAATTAGCACTGAAATCTCGTAATTTCATTAGGCCATTCATCTAAACGCGTTACTCGACTTCTATAGCTGTCATTATGTAACGATTATATAAAATATTATTTCGATTCTGAGTACAGTTGTATAATAAAACATGTCACTGTACTCGTACTATACTTTTACATGTTCAAAAAAAGTACGTCTCGACATTTGGAAATAAAAAAACGTGACTAAATTGTGAAATCTTTGAGAAATATTTTAATTTTGTCTTATGTTCGATACGGATAAATGATATGCTTCAAAATTTGAAGGCTTAATATACTGGATGGAATATATAGTGCCGAAATTACCACTTACCGTTGTGATATGATAACGGTAAGTGGTAATTTGGGCACTACATTACATTTTTACCTAGGGTTCCATACGCGAAGGGTTCAAACGGAGGCCTATTGCTGTCACAAAATCTGTCTGTCTGTTGTCTGTCACACAGGTTTTACACCCAAACAGTTGGAGCTACTGACTACAATTTTTCAGAGTATAAACATTTTGCTGCAAGCAAAAATGTTTTTAAATGTTTTAAGGGGGGCCCCCATAGAGCTAAAGGGGGACGCCAAGATTTTTTTTTAGCCTACCCTATCGAGTGGGTTGTCCAACACAAAATAACACTATACACACAGAATAACAATTATTTATGTTATCAAAGGCTACGTGCCTACAGAAAACAAAATAATATACTCACATAAGTTATCGAAAAATTGCTTGTGTTACTTTTAATTTCTTCAAGAAATAAAATATGAAAAACATAGAGGTGTTATTCATTAACGAACCGTGCATCGAGATAATATTTAGTGGTGAATGAAAATTAACTTCTAATGTTCCAACGAACGAGTTAAATTCAATATTAATTGGTTTTTAGTGTAAATAGATTAAAAAAACTTCTGCGAGCTCGTTATTTACCATGGAACAGTGCATGGAGAATGAAGATAACATAAGTGAATGAAATGACCGGATAGATAAGTTGCAGGAAGGAATCAGCTGACTCACAGAGGTAGCTCATATTGATAGATGGGTTGTTGCAGGTCATGCAGCTGCAGGTAGAAATCGTGCACCCGCGGGAAATCGTGGGTATCGGACATGCCGCGAGAGCCGCCCGCAGCGCACGACCGCTCGGCGCGGCGAGTCCGCCCAACTAAATTAACTAAATACCTCGCCGTGACTACAGACTCACTTAGCGCCTTCACCCTGCCCTTCATACTCTACCCCTAGTATGTTTTTTTATCAAACTAATGTTCTAATCAGCAAGTAGGCAAATAGATACTTAAAAACAACTTTGAAAATTGGTTTCAGTCAATACTTAAATTACCTGAAAGATGAAAAGTGAAGATACAAGGTTGTATTGTCATTTTTTTAGTCATGATAGGTCACTGTCGGGCTAAGGTCTGTATATTTGTTAGTTTATTATCAGCATAAATATTTTCATTGATTTACATAATTTTCTTGGAATATATTTATTCCATGCCTTGTCACGTGTGAAATATTTTTTTTGACGGAGAAGTGTGTGATTTTATATTATAAATCCACAAACATGTCAAATTAACTTTATCTCACGTTTGTGTAAAATATTGGAGTATGGATACACTTATTTATAATAACCTTAGCCATATCCATAAATTTGGCCTCGACTGTCCGAATCATGAGGAGCCCACTCGAGGACTCGGAAGTTCGTTATGTTCTTCGGGTTTTTGACAGCTTTTCAATACCTATGGGAAAAACTGAGTACCTAGAATTGTCAACGTATAAATACGTTACATAGCCGTTTTCGTCCGCGACCGTGACGGAGTCCCCCATGTCGATTGAAAATAAAATTAACATAGTTAATGACTTTCAGACCTGCAACATGTTATATCATTTACTGAACACAAAAAATATATAAGAATACTTAAAAACAATCCTGTAATGAGTAATCATTACAGGATCGTAAGATTACGTCAACAACTTGATTCATTCTTTACATTAAAAAAGGTACATATTTTCCTTGCACAAAGGAATTAATTACCATAGTGTGGAAGAATAAAGTTAACTGTTTACTTATTTTTCTTATGAAGTCCATCTTTAACTTGTCTGCAATAGTTATTGCAGTAAAAATATTTTTGAATAAGCTTCTAAATTTCTTTCGAATTAAAATAAGAAATATATTCATCGAGGTAAACATCCTATCTCCAATATTACAGGTACTACTCTCCCTTCATATCCCATAGCCTTGGGACATCCTGTATAAATCAGTCTATATCCTCTTGCAATACCTTGTTTTTTTTAAAGTATTAGTAAGAATGACAGAGAACGACATACGAGGATTTTTTATCAGGCACGTTCTGCGGTAAAGGTATCATCAAATAATCTCAATGAATATTAAAACCGTCATTTCATGCTTACACTATATAATTTATATATTGTTATTCATAAATAAGAAAATATGTCTAAATTTATATTTACCTATACATATATATTTTTAAATAATAAGGCATTAATTATTTTTTAAATTACTTTTATTATCATTTATCTAAAAGTTGTATAATAAAAAACCCACAGTGGCAAAGATTGTAAGATGTAATTTGTCTCAGTCACATATTCTGATCTGTCTTACAAATAATGCGAATTCAATGTGTGTGTGTGTGTGTGTTGACGTCCACTGCTGCTGACCTAATTTCTAATCTTAAAAAAAAAACAAGTTGAAGTGAACATGCGGAGGTAAAAATTAGAGTAGGTACATTTCAGTAGAGGTAACGCAAAGTCGTCCTCTTATAAAAAAAATCACGAATACGGCACAAATATGTACTTAGTTTTACGAATTCTGTGTGCATTTGAGACATTAGAATTAGGATTGTTCATATTTTTTCAAAAGTGCTAATTCGAAATCCATTTCGAGATATAAGGTTTTCAAACCATTTCAGGCAATTGCTTCCGCAAAATAATCAAGGATTAGAGATATTTCAATACATATACGTGTGATCTTTGTTTGACTTTTCCTCAAATCCCCTTTGGCTGGATATGTAAAATCTACGGTCATTAAAATAGTTTTGATCTGTGGTGTTTAACCGTCACTGTGACTTCCTTCACTGATGTAAATTAATGTTATACGGGTGTTTTCGATTTGTATAGTCGTCAAAATCACTTAAAATATGGAAAAATATATGAAATGTTTTATTTCTACGTGTAAAAAATGATTCAAAGATAGCTCTAAACTACTAGTTAAAATCCGGGAAGTAAACGCGGTGTCGTGAAGTCGATGTGGAGTATTTCCAGTGCTATACACAATACTACTGCGAGGATCACTGAGACGTGAGTACAAACAATAAGATTCATAAGACGACACAGTTTATTCGTTATTTTGGCTCTTGAATGTAAATAGTATCTTATCGGGAGACAATTACATAAACTATCTAAATTTTGTTGAACAGTGTTCTCACATTAAGATATATTCTCTATAGTATATTGCGTATGACTGACTATGAGATAAAAACAGGTATACCATTTTTATTTTTTAGGAACAAGCTGCAGTTCAGGATATTGTTACAATGGTGGACAAATTCACAAACAAGAGGTTTGAGGCAAGCAAGCTCGGTTCTACAACAGTTCTCAAAGTACATTCATTGGAACACGGATATTCAACATCAGTGTCTTCTCCATCTTTGTCTAGTTTTACACCAGAATCAGATTAAAAATGCCGCAGAAAAGAATTCGACTGAAGAAAACTGAACATAGAATTTTTACGAAACCAAAAATGTATTTAGGGTTACCTAAACAATACAGTAGTGATTCAGTAGTTTACTTAAAAACAAGTTAATGGTGTATCATTATAAGCTGAATAAAGGCTCTCTATGTAGTTATTCCACAAATAATTCTGAATGAGAAGTCACACCTTTTTAACTATAATACTTTATTTGAGAAACAGTGATGTAAGCTCTATGAAGAACACAGAAAATATTTTTATACAGTAGCTGAATAATTGATAAATTGTGAAACCTAATGTGATTTGAAGATGAAATAAAAGTGGTTACTCAAAACAAGCTTTTTAATACTAATTAACTACACCATTATACAGCTTCCATCTGTGTTAGTTAACTATAAACTATGGAAGGATCTTTAGGCACCAGTTTTGGTTTATTTTACTTTTGGGAATGTCTTTGCTTGAGTCAGGTTCGGCACGTGCATTGGACAGTGTCAGCTTCTTCCAGAACTTTCAGTTGAGGTTGATGAGGGTTTGGCACACTATTTTACCTACCAGAAGAGAAGCAACAGTGTTTGCATCCGCCTGAAAAAAAGTTTTATTAAAAAATGGAAGTAAGTAAACTATATTGAGCCTCGGAGATTAACAAAACATGGGAACTGTAGGAAGTAAGCATGGAACGAATGAGACTCAACACCCAAATCAGGCATTCAGATTTGTGTCTCTTTTTATATGTATATAGCGAACATTATCAAAAACGATATAAACCATACACAACTTTCAAGTGAGTGACCCTATATTTATGACAAGGACAAACATTATGTTGGCAACAAACTAAATTGTTAGGAGGGCCGTCTGTGTAGCCAAGACCAACATGACAGTAGGTATACAAAAGCAAACACCAATAGAAAGAGAGATAGTATACCCCGAGCATCTTTCTGGATGCAACTGTACTCGAATAATGCTAAGAGCATTCAAGAGATGTATTGATGCAGCATTCAAGCAATGATTTAAGAATTACGAATGTGTAATTTATAATGTTACTTACGTTAGTATTTTTGCTCCCCTGATTTTCCATTAAAGCTCCATTGTCCAATTTAGGAAGAGAAACCTTCCTCTTCGACTTTTAACTAATTTGTCGATCATATTTGAAAATATTCCTTTAAAGTAGACGGATGATAGGAACCTACGCCAAATCTTAGGACTAGGTAGCGAACCCCGGGCTGTTACTGGGATAACGCTTGGAGGATGATGTTGTTTTAGGAACACACGAAAGAATAGAAAAAACAGACGGATGTATCGCCTTTAGCGAAAACGGGCAGAGGTAGACGAGTTAGGTTACGGCAAACGGTGGGAACAGTGTTGCCAGGGCCCTTGGGACAAAAATTACGTTTCTTTTCTTGAAAGTTACATTTTTGATGCAAACGTTACATTTTTTATATTTTTCATAATTACTTGTCAAAACGTTCGATTCTAAGAAATGAGTAGCCTAAGATTCTAAGAAACGTACAGCTACAATTCGGCGAGTTCGGCGACAGAATAACGTCATCGTCAGGTTGATGGGTGGTATCTCAAATGTCATATACAGAGACAGAGTCGTCATGTCATAGACAGAGTCGTACCATGTAGGTTCTTTTGTCACCTTTTCTGTATCTGTAAGTCTATAAATTGACTCGCTTGGTTCCGGTTAGATACGATTGCCCTTTCTTTTTAAATACAGTTTCATTATTCTCAAAATTTACGAATATTTCAGTTACAACAGAAGTTACTTACATGTTACGCGAGTCGGTCAAAAGTTACGAAAAACGTAAGAAATGTAACCATCTGGCAACACTGGGTGGGAATGGAATTTATGGAATGGGTGATTACATTGACAGATGACAATTACTAACCATCGATGATTGACATTGACAACTTTTTTGGGTCTCTATTGTGCTTATGCTTTATCGATTCAGCCACGGAACGTAACTTACGCGAGGTAGTATCTTATATTTTTAATATTTTTTTAAAAATAAACTAAGCCCTTAATTGCTAAAATATTCAAATTAGTTTCTTAAAATACTCTATATTTTCTAAAAAAAAATTAAAAATGGGGGGTTAAAAATAATGAACAATGCTAATTCAAAGCTACATATATGAATATCTAAAAACTAGTATTTATTCAGAACTAACTTCAACAATTCATGAAAGCTATTGATTTTATTATGATACTATGAATCTTTATAAAACAATTTTAGTCACATTGAAGTCTAAACCAGGTCGGGATATAATAAGAACTCATGCCGATTTGTTTTAAAATTTAAATCTTTAGCCAACGTAGTCTGTACGCATATACTTAAGAGTGAAATCGATTTGAACAATGCGTTGTTGATTGAATGCATTGTTGGTTAAAATGAATTTAAAAAAAAATAATATATATTTCGATTTTATTGAAGTTACAAAACAGTTATTGAAAGACTTCTATTGGCGGTTCTTGATGAAGGTCTATCCCGCGCGACTGTTCACAACTAGTTTAGCGAGTTCAAACGTCATAGCACCAATGTCACTGATGATCATGGGGGACGTCCGTTTACCCGTACCGTTTTGATCTAAACACAAAGCTAAATCTCAGTTCAAATTGGTAAATAGTGGCTGTGGGGGTTCCAAAAAGTATTTCTAGTGTAAATATTGTCCCGATAGACGTCTCTGCCAACAGTCTAATAGCGAAGAGTCTCGACCAACACCTCATAGATGGCTGAGTCAAGGGTCAGGTACAGAAGGCGGTACTTCTGGACACGGCGCGGATAGTCAGAAGGTTCCTCTCTCTGTCGTCCTAACCACCGGTAGCTTAGGCCCCGCGGCACCGTAGGTTAGGTTTTTATAATGTTTTTATTTTTGTAAGTGTATGTTTATATTTAACTTTTCATAGAAATATTATAAAACCTAACTTAAGGACAAAAATAAATAAAGATTATAATAATAATAATATTTACAAGCCAACATCAATATAATAACACCCTTAAAATATGACGTATGTGATTATGTATCTGTTAAGGTTAAAAAGATATGACCAATTTTTGGTCTGGACGTTCAGGAGTCTATTAATTAGTCCTAATATTAGGACAATGGGTCTTCCTCAGAAGTACCCTATTTGAAACTAGGCCGTAGGAGGATAATTTAACCGAAGCTCAAAAACGCCATCGTGTTAGTACTGAGAAAAGATGCATAGAATTGGCGAAGGTAACTCGAATACTGTTTTCGACATAATTATGTGTGACAAAGGATGGATATACTGTTACGATCCCGAAGCTAAAACACAGTCAGCTCAGTGGGTGGTTTCTCTCGAGGAGTTGCCTACTCAAGTACAGATAGGGAGAAGAGGGAGAAAAAATTACGTCTTTTTTCCGAAGGACATTTCTATTTATTTACTAATATTAAATAGAAACTTCGAGAGTAGCATTTTATGGGTCGCCGAAGAAGCAGTAGTTGCATGATAAACGCCATAGAAGCAAGCCCTAAGGGTAAATGTTTTTCTCAGGGGCTCCATCGAATGCAGCGATGTATTTTTGATGTAAACGGACATTATTATATCAAACAAAATAACAATAAATGTGGCCTTCGTATGTCACAGCTGATACCGATGAACCGTTACACATAAAAAAGTGATGTGTAATCAGGAAAAAAAAGGGGCCACTCCATTCCATACATGTAACCGGGGGATGAAAAATAATTAAATGCAAATAGGCGTGTGGGGTATCTATCTAATCTATGCATGACATAGAGGTTTCTAATAAACTTTTCCATTTAAGTTCCGTTGGAGGGATATTAGCTGTCAAAGTCGTAAAGAGTGTTATTTTGTGTTTTTGATGCTATAGACTGCGTGGCAGAAAATTATTGTACCTCACCTACAATGTGTGAGCGCATGCTTGCATCCTATTAGTTGTCAAACATTAGTTTCGTTACACAGAAAACCTTCACGCCATTACTATTAATTATTCAGTGTTACCTTGGAGTTTCTGGATTTCAATTCACGATAAATTGGGTCTAACACTATCGTTTCAGTTTTCGGTACTTGATACCACCTTACTGAAATTCTTTTGATGAAACGTTCTGTATTTAGATCCACAATTGGGTTCGCTGGGTGGCGCTATTGGTCAGGACAAGGTCTCTCAGGTCCGCTAGTTTCTTATATTGAGCAGGTTCCATAATTAGGTGGTATACCTACACAATTTTTCTCAATTTAGTGTTTGGGATATTTTCAAAATGGTGGAGCCATTGGGGTTGCAAATTTTAAAAACAATTTTTTTTTCAACGATTTCGTAAGTTTCTGCTAGCGGATTTCGGTTTATTCTCCTCTACATTCTCGTGAAATTTTGTGAGCAGGTTCGGTAAGTATACCGATTTTTTTTGTCGTTATAGTTTTTGGAAATTTTGAAAAACAATTTTTTTAATGACTTCCTATATATTTGCGACGGATTTAAAGAAAGAAAGAAAGAAAGAAAGAAAGCATTTATTCACTGCACCAAAAGACACACAGTTACAAATATAATATACTCAGTACATGAACATACAGTTAAAAAGTGCGTCTTCGCGGCAGTGAATCGGTCGCTGTCTCAGCATTATGCCGAGGTGTCAGACACCTGCAGCGCTGGTTTTCAGACAGCACCGTACGTGATTCACGGAACGCAACACAACATACTATACATATAGGAAAGGTATACATATAATGAATAAAATCAAAGGTGTTATATATATGAATGAGACTACCACAAAACAGGGTAAACGGGTGTGAACATGAGGAGGAATTTACTCAACAGTGGGGGGATATAGACCGAAATGAAAAAAAAAAAAAAAAAAAACAAGGAACAGCTTCAAAACAATTAAAATCAATTAAAAACACATGAAAAAAAGGCGACGCAGTTGGAATAAGTGCTGGTTGGTTTAGGAATAGGATTTTTGGAGCGTCAACAGATAGCCCTTAAGCATGCGCTTAAAGGTATACTTGCTAGACGCCCCTTGGATAGGTGGAGGGAGATCATTCCAGCACTTGGACGCCGCAAACCTGAAACTTCCTCGAAACGCTGCGGTATGATGCTTAGTCACCAAAATCATTGCCTTACACCTGCGCGCACTTTTGGGCCACGCAAGTTTACTCAGCAAATATGCTGGGACCCCAGACCGTACTATACCAAAAAGAAGAGTGGCGAGGTGCAGGCGTCTGCGTGCAGGCATGTTCAGCAGACCAGCGGCGTTCAAGTAGGGAGTGATATGGGAGCGGGGAGGGACTCGGAAGCAGAAACGAGTGCATGCGTTTTGCACTCGTTGTATGAGTTTTTTTGTACGACCAGTAATGCAACCACCATACACGATATCACAGTAGTTTAATCTAGACAATACCAGCGATTCACAAAGGTTGATACGCAAATCAACACTTAAGTAATCGCGAATATTGTGTAGAACTTTAAGGCGGTAGAAACAGTTACTCACAACTTTAAGATTTCAGTATGTGTTCTCCTCTACAGGTCGCATTTCACAACCGATTCTCGTGAAATTTTGTTAGCATGAGCACGTTCGATAATTACACACATAGAAAACTTTTTTGCGAGCCAGTTTTTGGATAATTTTCAAGAAAAAAAAAATAGTCGCGAGGTCTACAGCTCACAGAGCCACTATATGTACATTGTGATATGGAACTTCAAATATGTGACATTTATGAATTGACGTTTGTAATGATGAGGCTAAGACGTATCGTCTGTCAAATCAAGCGATTATTAACGAGTGGTTGATGGAATCGATTATCTAGCCTAATATTTTCTTTATCAAATATTGTATCAGTGTCCACAAACCAACAATTATCATTTATCATACTATTTATTCACATCGTATTTCATTTTATTTTATTATTGATATTTGGTTTTGGTTATCAATTTAACGGTTATATAATCGATCGAAGAGGCGGGAATTAAAAAGTCGGTTTAACTTTTAATTGATAGACTTTTTTCAACAAGCCATGGTTGTCAGCATTCAGCCAAAACCAAAACTATTTTGCGAGACATTTTGTACGATGGTAGTTTAATTACATTTAAACATGAAAAAACGGTTATATTTATTTTTATAATTAATTTATATTAGATTTGTTGGTAAATAAATGTATGTTTTGGCGAAAAAAAACAAGCATTCATTCATCCGGCGCGGAGGTCCTGCGCGTAATACTCGTTTCCGGTCATTGGTCTACTCAATCAGATAACTTTTGATAACCGTTTTAGATTTTTTAGTATATGATAACCCTTTAACCTGTTTAATACGCAATTTTAATGTTTTAAATATAATAGAAGTATAGTTTTAATACTAAATGCTTTATTAAATAATTGAGTAAACTGATTGAACCTAAAACTCTTCTGTTGAATGTTTGGATAGGGCCAAAAGTAAATTTAAAAAAATTGGAAAAGTAAAAAGCACTAGTACGCGAAATCTAACTTTGCGCTCGATATACAGCTACATAAAGTACACTTTTTGAGCAACTGTATTAAAAAGTATTGTTTTTAGGTACTTGAGAAGCCCTAATTATATTACGTGATTTTATTTATAATGTCGATGGATCATGCATGTTTACGTTCTATAGGTGTTGAGATGTGTCAAATATTTGAAGTTACAAATCACAAAGTACAGTTAATATTAAATACACGATACGGTCATGAACAGTGCAGTCTCAGGTACTTACACTATTCCTAGTACATAGTTACAGTAAATCTTGTATACATAATGCATGCAGTAGTACAGCAGCGAGATAGCAATAATCTGCGTCATCGGTCGTCTTACACGTGCCGACTCCGCTATCGCCGATTAGAACATACTAACGTCATATTATGCAACGGAAAATGCACTAACTCGGCTTGAAATGCTAACTTCATACGAGTCAGGTATGAGACCTGTTATCGCAATATAGAGTCCACAGTCTTCATCATATATATATAAGGTTTTACCTACATTTCTAATTATGATGTAACTGGCGACTGTTTTGGGAGGCAGGGAGATGTCGCGAATATAAAATAAAAGGTAAAGTGATACATAACATTTGTCTACACTCAAGAATAGTTTTATAATAGTAATATAATGGAACTACAACTCCAATATTTTCTTCTACTGAGGGAGATTGCGTTTTAATAAATTATGCATTTCTTCTCGCTGGCGGTAGGTAGGTACAGGAAAACTAGACTGTTGTTATTGCATAAGTAACTTCAATTAGCCGGACGGTGTAGTTGACTTAAAGAGAGTGAAGCACTAGGAACCGGTACTAAACTAATGTATACCAAAATTGGCATGGGACCAAATACGTAAAGCAACATTGTTACTTTTGCCCTTAGGTCAAACTTTGTTCCTGTAACTTGAAAGTACCACAGAAAATAAAAAAAAATAGTATGTAGATATATTGAATACAGATTTAAAAAGTCAGAAACCTACACATAACTTAATACTATTTTAGGGTTCGGTACCTTGAAAGGAAAAAAACGGGCCCCTTATAGGATTTTTTAAATGTATTAGTATGTTCATAGACCGCTATATAGTTATATGTATAGTCAAATTGTAACTCCAGCTAATTACGACTTTATACCAGTATTTCATGCGATTCCTTATATGGCAGATATAATTTATGACCTTATCGACATGGGTCGAGGTTCAAATTTAAACAAATATATTTTTACGTTATGCAACAAGGCAGTATAGACTCCTCCATAAATCGAGCTAAAGGAATCATATAACAGAATATGTGTGATGAAATAAATTTCTGGATACCCATGTACGATACCAAATGTTTTCAAGAGTTCTTCGCTAAATTAGGCACCGTAGGTTTTTAGCGTGGTCATTTAGATGAAAATTTTAAGTACAAAAAAAATATTCAAACTATTTTATACAAATAACTAATGGATTATACCTTATGGATGACGATCTCGGTTAAAATAATAACAACAAAGCTACGAAAGTAGCCGTGTACAGCTAATCAAATACACCTCAGCATCGTTAGATAATGGGAAATAAATACTTTTTCTACGACGCCTTCGTGTCGTGATTAGATAGTTACCCCCGACACGGGAGCCACCTGAGGAGCGACCGGGCGGCAATCAACTTTGGAACCCGACACCGATACCTGACTCCAGTCACTCTGCCTAACATAAATAGCTACAAACTTACATCACGGAATTACAGTATAATTGCATAAATACCATTTTCCGAAACATGCTCGGAAATAGTCGTGAGTTTCTTTGAGAAACGAACACGTGAAGTGCCTACTTTTTATCCTCCGCATTTTAAGTCAATATCCATCTCGGCCTAGGAGATATATTCTATCATTATATTAATAATACTGTTAATTCGACTATTTCGACGATCGCTGCGGCAATCTTGTTTTACATACCCATAATTAAACCGGAACGACCAAGGACAATGCATAAGGATAATTTTATTACTTTCAGCCAAAGAAAACCGCCCACAAACCATGCGATGTTTTTGCTTTTCATTACCTATGATTAAAAGAAAAATAAATACAAAAATTAAAGTACCTAAGTTGTAATTTCGTTTATTTTTGCATTAACTTTACTAACTCCTTTTTATTATTTAAAAGACGATTTTGAGTGTATATAGACATGCAAAATTCAATGCCACCTTTGAAAGTCGTAGAAAGTGTAAATATCACCGCATTATTAGCCACCAATTTTTTTGAAAACATTTGTGTTACTTCGGTGAATCATAGCTATACTGTTGTAGTGTTGATTACTTTTGATGAGGACTACTGAAAACAGGCTAAACTTTGAATGTAGCTCAGTACGTGTATATTCGAAGTTTTGGTTGTTCATAAAACCTCGATTATACACACAACTTCCGCAAAGCTTATCGCCTATTTCAATAACCCGACTGCCTACCGGATGAAAGCGGTTGTGCTGGGTTAATATTCACTGTTTAGTTCGCCGGGGGCATGCGTAGATATATGTAAGTCGTATACAATAATCACTATTAAGACATCCGTTTTACTTCTATGTACATATGTATATTTATAATCAGACGAAAGTGAAACTCATATTTCCTATAATATATTCTTCAGAATACTTATATTGTTAAAGACGCTCAAATGGATTGAACGAACCTGCCGTTGACAGTTTTATTCCGATTTCCTCTCGCCCCAACGTGCACTATTTAGGTTGTTTAATTACATTGTTTTGTGTCAGTTGTTCATGTAAGGCAATTGTAAATGTTCCATTGCAGCGTGCTATGCGCTTAATGGGTTTTTGAAAATGTGGCCAGACATACATTTAAGTTATAGTCGAGCAAGTTTATTGAATATTCCATTTCATCTTGTGGGGTCTTCCGCTGAACAGATTAGACATCTCAATTTTAGACAGTAATACTAATTATTTGCATCAGTTCGTGATAGTGGGTACCTACAGTCAGCATCATTTAGTTATTAGCAGATGAAGCAGCCAAAAACATCGCTACTGTATGTCTTTAGTATCTTTTTCTTCTCCTATAGGGTCGCTATCGCTAGGCCAGTTACGCGGCCTGCGTCAGCTTGCGGCATCCGAAGAACGAAGTTTTTTCAATTAAAGATACATATTTATGTTTTTTTCTACTCCTGTACTTTTTTTGCGACTTAAGCAATCATGAACTCTAATATAAATACATACTTTATTTATTCTGTAAAAAGTCTATCTAGTCTATTGCCCAAAAACATGTCCTTACCCTATTTTAATGAAAAATTAAAGCAGAGTTGGGTGCCACAGACTATTACAAATACTTTGTTTAGTAGTCATTCTTTGGTGCGTTCAGGTGAAATTTTCATGATTAAAATCAGTGCTGCCAATTTAACGCAACTTTGCTACAATTTTTATGTATTAAGTAATGCATAATATATTATTTACTGATATAAATACATATATTTATCATATTTTTTTTGTTGTTTAACAAGTTTTATCTATTTTCGGATATATTTATGAAAACGAAACAGTTAAGATTCGATCTGGATTTGAATTCAGTTTAGATCGGATGCCAAGTCTAGCAAATTAAAAAAAAACAAACCATAAACAAATTGTCATAAGTTTGATTTCCCACCAAATTCCTAATTGAAAACGAAAACATTCAAGCTGATAAATTATTATATTACTTAAATCAAACGATTTTTTTGTGTTCATGAAGAAAATGTGTAGGTTATTTGTTTGTTTATTGATTCTTTTAAAAATTCACGAAGAAGTTATATAGCATTACTGAAGATATTGTGTAGGAAGTTGCACAATTACTAAGGGAAAAAATGGCGCATGAAAAGTATTATAAATGAGTCGTAGAAAAAGTATTGTATGCAACTGTGTATAACTGGTATAAAAAGGCTCGTGGTGTCTTTACTTGCGATGTTCGCCAAGTCTCACATCGCAACCCACACCACTCGCCTTTTCTTATACACCAGTTGCATAATATACTATTTTCTACTCGTCGACTTCAATGTTTGAATTACGATATAGTAGACAAAACTAAAATCACATACATTTCTCTATTGGTTCCCTTCAAGTGAACTCTTATGAAATAGACCAATCAAGTATCGCCTTTTACTGCACTTATGAAATTGGCCAATCACGTGTCACCATTACAGTACTCTTATGAAATTGACAAATCACGTGACGCCGCGGACATAGAACAAAAGACCAACGAGCGCGCGACCCATGTGCCTAATGTTCATTGCCGCAGGACTAGTTTGTTTGATAGTTTCGGTTTGTTTAATTAATTTCCGTTGACTCGTAGAAAAAGTAGTGTATGCAATAGTTATATAATTAGCTTTTTAAGTCTCGAACCTTAATTAGACCACTCGGCAAGCCTCGTGGTCTAAACGCGGTTCTCGACTAAAAAAGCATACATTATATAACGATTGCATAAACTGCTATTACATGCCCTAAAGAAAGAGTGACTCGTATGCGTTTTAATTAGTAGCTCTTGAATGGGAATATATTAAAAAAAACCGGTCAAGTGCGAATCGGACTCGCGCACCGAGGGTTCCGAATACAGACGTGTCCCGGTTCCGACCCTATTAAATCAGGAATATCTCAACAACATGGTGTACAAAGTAAACGCCATGAGTACAGCGCCATCTATCGGCGAGTTTTGTTATAAATTTGAGCGACTGAATAACTTTGTATGTATGGTGGTTTTTCAAAGATAATTATTTATCACGTGAACCGATTTCAATTTCTTTTTCTTTATTTGAAATAAGGTATTTTCAGCATAATCTTGTAGAAATTTATAAAACAAAAATACATGCAAAGGTAATTAAATTACGAACATAGTATAGAAATGTTTTTTGACGATAGAAAAAACAAAAACTAGATAGAGCTATAGTTCTATTTTTTCTGTAAAATATACATTGATATAAATGTTATGTTATCATTTCATTCTTACTCATTGGCAAACTTCGGAGATAAGAGGGGACCGATATTTTTACATTTTCCCTCATAAAACAAAAATGACACAACGTAAAAAAAAAATGTTTCATAATGTGCAACCCAAGCCCTTTCATATGATACCCCACTCGACATATTCAGTAGACTTTCATATTTTGAACCACCTATTATCGATCATTTTTCACAGAAAACAAAAAAATATTTAAAAAAAGTCATGTTCTATGTATCTAGGTTAGCCTTCTTTATATTATAACTATTCCAAATTTTAAAATGATAGCATAAGTAGTTCTTGAGATATTTAGCGATGTGACAGACAGACAGACAAAGTGAAACCATAAGGGTTCCTTTGTTACCATTTTAGTAAGGAACTCTAAAAAGTAAGAAAATATCCTTTCAGTTCATCAAATCATCCAAGTGGCCGCAAACAGACCGTAAACCAACCTACCGACCCTATTTTTTTCACGACTTAAGCAGTTAAGAAGTCCCTATATCCCTAAATACTAATATGCTTAAATCTTTAAAACTACGCAACGGATTTTGATGCGGTTTTTTTTTATAGATAGAGTGATTGAAGAGGAAGGTTTATATGTATAATAACATCCATTAAATAGTGCACCCGTGCGAAGCCGGGGCGGGTCGCTAGTTCTAATATAAATACATAAATTATTTAGCCTGTGAAAAGTCTATCTAGTCTATTGCCCAACACACTCCTTACCCTACTTTAATGAAAAAGTAGAGTTGGGTGCCACAGACTACCACCAATTATACTATGATTAGCAGTCATTTTACGGTGCGTTCAAGTAAAACTTTTAAATTTAAAATCAGTTCTGCTAACTTAACGCAACTTCGTCACAAATTTTACATAATAATGAATGCCTATGATACTATTTACTAATACAAATAATTAAATCCATCATCTTTTTTGTGTTATTTGACAAGTTTTATCTATTTTCGGAAATATTTATGAAAACAAACAGTTGAGATTAGATCCGGATACGAATTCAGTGTAGGTCGGAGCCCAGCCCAGCTAGCAAATAAAAACAAACAAACCTAAACAAAGTGTCAATTTTTTGATTTCCCACCATATTTCTAATTGAAAAGGAAGACATTCAAGCTGATAAACGTTTATATTATTTACATAAAATAATTTTATTCGTATTCGTGAAGAAAATAGGTAGGTAGGTCGATTCTTTTTAAAATCCACGAGGAAAGTTACGTACAGCATTCATGAATAAATTGCGTAATAGGTAAGTTGCACAATTATGTACTAGCGGAAAATATGGGGCATGAAAAATCAGAAAAATACTTACTTTTTATTTGTAATGAGTCGTAGAAAAAGCATTGTATGCAACGGTGTATAACTGGTCTGAAAGGGCTCGTGGTGTCTTTACTTGCCTTTTTATATCCTTCTTATACGTCAGTCCCATAATATACTATTATTTATTATACAGTCCTTTCTATCACAAATACACACTATATCAATAATATTCTCCTTCATGACCCTACCTTGCACATATTCTCGCAGTCGGAGCCGAAATTCCTGGCTACATCAGCCAATCGGTATCTGGAGTCCAGCAACACTCCTACCGCAATACCTCAATACAGTAATAAATGTGTCTACTGTATGTATCCAAACTTGTTTTATACTTTATATTTTCTGCTAAAATGTATAAAAAATATTATAAGGTGATAAATGTTAATTCTGACTGTCGGCCTTCGTTTAGGAGCTAATTTACTTGTCCCCCACCGCTGTCCCTGCGGCCTCTCCTGCCAAAGAAGCGCCGGTCGCCTATCCCGCCACGCCAGCCTGAACGACATCATCCGTCGGGCCTTTGTCAGCGTGAGCGTGCCGTGCGTGGCGTGACGCGACGACAGCAAGAGGTCCGATGGAATGACTCTCATTCCCTGGCAAATGGGACGGCCGCTCATTTGGGATGCCACTTGGGATACCTTAGCGCCGTCTCATTTAACCTTCACTTCAATAAGGGCTGGCGGGGCGGCGACGGCGGCTGAGGCACTTAAGCGCCGCAAATATGCTGATCACATATTTGCGGCTTTCGCAGTGGAGACTTTAGGGCCGTGGAGTCAAGATGCCCATTCTCTTAAAAAAGAGACTTTTGGAAACAACACGTGACCATAGGGCTGGCTCATTCCTCGGACAAAGAATAGGCATCGCCATTCAACGGGGGAATGCAGCCAGCCTTATGGGCACCGTTCCGCAGGGATCAGATTTGGGGGACCTAACGTAGCCTTACCTAGGTTAGGCTAGATACGTTTTAATTAAATTTAATTTTATTTATTTTTATTAGTTCTATGTTTTTAATTACAGTATATTGTGTCAATAAAAAAAAATTCTAATAACAAAAAAAAATGTTAATTTGAATTAGAACTTAATTTAATTTGTTACTGTAAACTTATTAAATATATCTTTCATGTTTGGCAATATGCTGTAAATGTAAGTTGGTTGAAAATTAATAAATAAAAAAAATGTAGGAATGTACGAGTTACAATGAGTTACGAAATATTTGGCTTTAAACTTGTAGCTATTAAATGAGTAAAACATAAGAGAATTAAACTTGAGAGTAAAAACACGAGAAGACTTTGCATTCATTTCCATACAAAGTAAATAAACTTACTTGTTTTTTAGAAATAAAAAAAATAAAAAAATAAAAAAAGTTTATTGCCACATTTAAGTTTTACATAAAAATAAAAATAATAATAATGGAAGACTTAAACATAACTTAATAAAAAAACTAGCAATACAAAAAATAAAAAACAATTCGTGGTAAATGGGCAATGGGTACCCGTCTCAGCCATTTGCTGGATATGTAGGTGTAATACCCAGCGCTGATTTTCAGACGAGTCCTTTTCTACCGGTCGGTCGTTACAATATTGCGACCGGCGCGGCTGTGTGCGCGCGCGTGCGTGCGTGCGTGCGTGCGTGCGTGCGTGCGTGCGTGCGTGTGTGTGTGTGTGTGTGTGTGTGCGCGCGCGCGTGTTTGTGTGTGTGTGTGTGTGTGTGTGTGCTTGCGTGCGTGGGTGTGTGCGAAATGCTTCGTGAAATAAGGTATAGGTATGTACATATAAATTATAGCTTGGTTAAAGTAAACTAATAAATAAACAGATAGTTAATTTAACATTATTATTATTTAAGTAGGTATACTAAGTATTATTTAGGGATGATTCCTTTTTGTAATTTGAGTAAATGTTCTTTCACCAGTTTTTTAAACTTCAGCAAAGGCATAGGATTTCGTAATGGTGGTGGAAGATCATTCCATATCTTCGTTGCTGCATACTTGAATCCTCCCTTAAAGAACTTAGTACTATGTTTAGGGACTATTAGCTCAAGAAAATTAGATTCAAATGTATGGAAAATTTGGCAAAATTAATGGAGAACTTTTATCTATCAGGATATGTAGGTTATAGGACAAAGTTCAATGTTATCTACTCCCCCCCCCTCCGGGGCGAGCGTCACCCCCCCCCACCCGTGAAAGTGTCCCGGAGCGCGGTATTTTCCATTTTAAAAGAAAACCGTACACGATACATAAAAAGTGTACAGGAACGAAATAATCCTTGATAAATTAGCTATAAACCTCTACTACATACAAAAGCGATATCACTCATAGTTTCAGCGCAATCTGCCACCAAATACGAACGTTTTCAAAAAATTATCGATATTTTTTGCTGTAAGTTTAGTTTTCTCAAAAACTTCACACATTACCGCCAAAATATGTATGACTAAAGTAAAGAATAGAATATGCTCTTTATAAAAAGGTATAATTCATTTCTAAGCACTTTCATTTACCGTTGCTGTGCTAGTAGTATGAACTATATCGTGTGACATATCAAATGAAAGGGTACATTATGAGGATATCAAATATATTTTTTTCATAATTTTAAGATAAACATTTTTGAAATTATTTAAGAATATAGGCGAAAATTGACCATTTCTCCGCCCCCCTCTTATCTCCTAAAGTACTGGCCATAAAAATATATAAAAAATACAGAAAATAGTCCTATACCTACAGATTACAGGAAAACATATAAGAAGAATATGGTATTTTAGTACCACCGTTGAACTAGTATGAATATTTATATTTCGCTGTATGGCCGAATGAATTAAATTTAAAAAATAGCACAGCAACGGTAAATGAAAGTGCTTAGAAATGAATTATACCTTTTTATAAAGAACATATTCTATTCTTTACTTTAGTCATACATATTTTGGCGGTAATGTGTGAAGTTTTTGAGAAAACTAAACTTACAACAAAAAATATCGATAATTTTTTGAAAACGTTCGTATTTGGTGGCCGATTGCGCTGAAACTATGAGTGATATCGCTTTTGTATATAGTAGAGGTTTATAGCTAATTTATCAAGGATTATTTCGTTCCTGTACACTTTTTATGTATCGTGTACGGTTTTCTTTTAAAATGGAAAATACCGCGCTCCGGGACACTTTCACGGGTGGGGGGGGGGGTGACGCTCGCCCCGGAGGGGGGAGAGTAGATAAAATTGAACTTTGTCCTATAACCTACATATCCTGATAGATAAAAGTTCTCCATTAATTTTGCCAAATTTTCAGCTAATTTCATTGAACTATATTAAGGTGTATTGTCTATGACTTCTCATTTGCCTATTTGCATCATTTGACCACTTTAGTTTTTGATAAAGGTAAGCTGGTTTCTCAAATTCGATAATTTTACGTAGAGTGAAGGATAAATGCAGGTTTCTTCTATTAGTCATATTTAAGGTGTTTCTGCTATTTAGATATGGAGTTATATGTGCTCTTTTTGGGATATCATAACAGAAACGAAAACAAGCATTCTGTACTCTCTGTATGGCTTTTTTCGTTCTGGCTAGCAGCCTCGGACCGTAGACAATATCTGTGTAATTAAATGGTGATAGTATCAGGGCTTCTACAAGTATTTCCCTAACTTTCTCCGATAGGTATTTCCTAAAACTATAAAGCGTTTTGAGACGGTAGAATGCATTGCGAATCTTAATGTTCACGTGGTGCTCAAATCTTAGTTCGCCATCCATAAGGAGCCCCAGATTTTTCGCAAGGGGAACCTGTGGCACGGACTCCGACGCCACATGTACTTCAGGTTTTAGGTATATAATTGTTTGCCTCTGTCACTTATTCCCAACTACCATAAACTGCGACTTGGACGGGTTTAGTACTAGATTATTTTTTTGGGACCAATCCGCTATTATATTCAGGTCGTTGTTTATTTCACTTAGTGCTTCATTCATATCCTGGGGTTTAAAAGAGTGGTAGACTTGTGTGTCGTCCGCATACAGATGCACATCACAGTGTTTGAGCTTGGTCACAAGGTCGGCAGTATATAAAATAAATAACAAAGGGCTCAAAATGGATCCCTGTGGTGTTCCTTTGTTAACGTTACGGATCTGTGAGGTTGCCATCTCACCTTGCTCTAGCTGCATTTCAACGAACTGTTGTCTGCCTGGAAGGAACGACCGAAACCAGTTCCGCGATGGTTGGGCGACTCCATAATATGCCATTTTTGCGAGAAGCAGGGACGGATTAATACAGTCGAATGCACGAGAGAAATCTAATAAGACGATAATCGAACCTTTTCCTTCGTCTACTGCCGATATTAAATCGTCTGTGACTTTTGCTAAGGCTGTCGCAGTACCGTGCTTGCTACGGAAACCGGACTGTTGTTTCGGTAATATTTCATTTACGTCCAGGTATTTGCTGAGTTGTTCGCACACTACTTTTTCTATAAGTTTAGAAAGGACTGGAAGTATGCTGATTGGTCTTAAATCCTTATATTCGTCAATCTTGTTATTTTTAGGGATGGGCCTTATTTTAGCTAATTTCCAGTCTTCCGGGAAAATACCTGTCTCAATGGATGTGTTTATAATATGTGTAATTATCGGTAGAGTGGTGTTAACAGTGAGGCCTAACGTTTTAGGGTTCCGTGCCTACCCGAATGGTTCAGACGGAGCCCTAGCCTATTGATGACACTCACTCGTCCGTCTATTTGTCCGTCGTCTGTCACACAGGTTTTACAGCGAAACGGTTAGAGCTAGTCTTCTAATTTTCACCGTACATATAAGCATCTTGTTGACCCAAAGCAATGCAAGCAAAATGTCAAAAAAATGATTCAATTTTTTTAAGTGCATGAAAAAAAAGCGAGCTGCTACATCGAGTGGGGCATCGTCGTTGAGAGCTCGTTGAGTAAATAACCTACTGCTTATTTTTTAAACTTTTTACTTATCATTGACCTATGAACTTGAAATTCGGTGATATTGTTTATTATTACGTGTATTTTATTACAAAATACCGATATATTGATAGGTTAGGTTATTTTCTTTGAAATTCCGTCATTTTTCCTATGAAAACCAGCGTAATTTTGCGGTGTGTACGGAAATCTAAATGTGCGAAGTCTGACACACACTTGGCGTGGTTTTTAGCTCGTGCTTACAGCTACTTAGCTACTACTAAAATATATATATACACTACACTAACTGTTCTAAAGGTGGTGTGAATAATTTAACGGATATCAATGTGAGCATTTAATATAAAGATGTTACATTGTTTCAGAAATCGTCATCCTCGTACTCGTTGTATACCTACTATATCGTTCAGTAATTTATCTCTCATCAAAAAATTACAAATTACTGAAAATTAATAGCTACATAAATGGAACTGAACCGGACAGAGAAAATTAGATCTAAGTACCTATACGAATCTAAATACACATAGGTATATTGTACATTAGTTAAAGTAACTCTTTCTGCACAGAAAAAAAAACATTTATTTAATCAATGCAAATATCATTGATCCAAGACAATGTTGTCTTCCATATAAGGATCACAATATTTTCTCAAATGTAAAATAGGATATTGTTAATATTGTTGTATGCACCTGAAAGAATATATTGTTAGTAGAAAATTCATTGTATGTTTTTGTTTAAGATGTGTTGTATTATTGACCGGTAACGTTTCTTGAACTTCCTTTAATATTTTAAAACAATTAAATCAACAATACTATGTTACGTATCCAATAAAGCAAATCGATTAGCATAAGATTGTACTGGATGATCAACCCAATCATATATATTCTTGAATCTAGAATTCTCCTTTTAAAAATAGACTAATTAGTTCAATGAAAGGGCATAATTTCTACTGACAATTTGAAATACTTGAAACAACAACATTATAATACTAGTCTAACAATAATTCTATTAATAATGTAAAATACTTGAAGTATAATAATATTGTTGTTTAATGATTCAAGAATATATGTTTTTAATCTAACAATATCTGTTAATTCAGTCGATGATAGACGATTGTTTAGTTGAAAACATTTTTAGAGTTACCTGAAGCATATAAATGCCTTAATGTAAATTAATTTAGATACTTGATTCAATAAATAACTTCGACAATTTAATTTTTTACAGTGACTTAAACCTGAAACTGTTAATTGAAGTAATTAATACATTCTTACTCCAAGAATATATTTGGTAAAACTCCGTAACAATATTCAATTTCTTTATTTGAGAAATGTTTTTTTTTTCTGTGTGATAGGTGCGTTTCACGCTTAAACCGCTGCACTGAACCGATTTAATATGAAATTTGAAATAGAGATAGCTTGAGACCCTGGTAGGGAGATGGTATTCTTATCTCAGAAATCATTTCTTAAGTTTCTACAAAAGTGCAATAGAAGGCTTCCTACACTGTCATAAAATGGAAGTCTAATAGCATATTTACTATTAGATTTCTTCAGGGCTTCAACCATAGTATTAACCCCGGATAAGTCGATTAATGAGTAGATGCGGACAAAGTAACGGGCAAAAGTTATACTTTACAACACTATTGCTGAGAATTCGGTCTAGGTGTCACTCCTGGGAAAACTCATTTTCTCCGAGAAAAACAAGACTACTTTAATATGAGCTGTATCATATTACTGTATACAAAATAGATATGATATGACAGACGCGGATATTGTTCGCTTGTTTGCCCCAGACAGGTGCATGGAACAGGTCAGAGTGGGCCAGCGCGACTGCCATAGACAGGCGCCGCGGGGTGCAGGCTGCCGCCCTACGCGAGCCGTTTCACAAGATCGCGTTTCTCGCATTCAACCTCCATCTCGATTCATATCCTGTGTTTGTATATTTTTATGATCGGTTGATAGGTTTATTTTTAGTACGAACATTGGCAGTTTTTTCGACATGCATAATGCTTCGTACATTACCAACAATTATATACCCATATTTTTTATAATGTATATAAGCCATATATTGATTATACTTTATATATTGTAATTAAATATTATCTCAGTGCATGTGGTAAGAGGACCTTTATTTATAATTAAAAAAAGTCAAAATTCTTTTATTGTAATTTTAGCCATACTACAATGCAACAAATGAAATACTATTGACTTTTTCATCAAAAATTGGCGTTGTCAATTACCTAGATCTACCTATAACCTCTACTCGATATATATTGTACAATTTGTAATCGAATTTAAACTTTGTCCTTTTGTCTATTATATGTAGTAATCAATACATTTATTTGCTCTTATAAGCAGTTCATGTGGTAACGTGATATGTATACCTAGTGAAAATGTGCATGCATGCATGGCGAAAAACGACGCTAAATGGACGTGTAGTTTTTTTGACATGACAATGACTTTATAATAAAAGAAACGTTCCGCAAAATTGTTTGCGCGGTTTGATTGGGCGCTCCATGTAGTGCCGTTAAATTATGGACGGAAGCTTGTGGCTGTCCTTCGAACTGGATTTTACCAATAACTTTCAAAAAAATTGTGCCATTAGATTTCTTTACCATTCGTGTTTTAACGGGTTTAAAGGTTTGATATTTACATTGTGTCACATTCTATATATATCGGACCTATACATACATAGCTAACATGAAATGTCGAATAACATAGTAAAAGAATCTTGGAGGGTAGTAAACGAGCAAACAAATCGTAGACCTATTAGGTAAGACAAGTATAATTGAAGAACTGGTAGATAATAATGGATACAACTCAAAAGACCCTTCAAAAATGGCACACATATTCAATAATTTTTATACGACCATAGCACAAAAAATTACGTGTAACACACGAGTGGACCTAGAACAATCCCTAACTTATCTAAGTGCAGTTACGAGTCCAAATGATAAGATAAAATTTGAATATATAACATTAAAAGAATTACATATGACCATTAACAAATTAAAGAATAAGACCTCCAAAGATATTCAATCCATGGACACAAGGATATTGAAAATTATAAAATATAATGATAGTATTACGGAATTATTTTTAACTGTGCTAAATAGCTGCACCGAAGAAGGAATATTCCCGGAAATACTGAAAACTGGAAGAGTTGTACCTACCTATTTTTAAGAAGGGGCAAGCCAATGATCCTGGTAATTACAGACCCGTATGCATCTTACCCGTTTTTTCAAAAGTGCTGGAAGCTGTCCTAAAAACCCAAATCGTAGATTTCTTTGAACGGAATAACCTCTTCTCGCATAACCAATACGGGTTTCGAAAAGGGAAATCGACTGCCATGGCCATTAGAAGGGTCGTGGATTTTGCTTTGGAGTCTATGGACGGGTCGCAGAAATGCTCAAGCATGTTCTGTGACTTGTCCAAGGCCTTTGATTGCATACGCCATGACCTTCTCATACTTAAACTGCGCCACTACGGATTTGACAGTAAAGCCCTAAAAATGATGATCAGTTACATGCAGAATCGGATGCAAGTAGTTGAAGTCAACAACACTGTCTCATCGCCACGGGAAACAAAAATAGGTGTACCGCAGGGATCGATACTGGGCCCGGTATTGTTTCTCATTTATGTTAACGACTTATCATCTAGTATACCAGAATGGGCACAGATAACCCAATTTGCAGATGACACACATATAGGAGTTAAACATAAGGACATGCCCACTGTAGAGGTAAAGTTAAAACAAACTGTTGATATATTACAAAAATGGTTCGAATGTAATGGCATTGTTCTAAATAAGGAGAAAAGTATATTTGTAAATTACAAAACGGCCTCACGAAAATCCGATGGAACATTAAACACCAATATAAATTATACAAACAACACATATTTCCTAGGCTATGAACTTGACCACAAACTTACACATAGCGGGCATGTACAGAAGCTATGTGCAAAATTAGCAACAGCAAATTACGCCTTGCTGAAATTAAGGCCCTTGGTAAATTTCAAAACCATAAAAACTGTCTACTATGCCTATGTCCAGAGTCTACTAACTTACGCAATTACCATCTGGGGAAATGCCGCTGAAATATCACGAATACTGATTCTTCAAAAACGCTCGATTAGAATCATTTACGGTATCAACCGACGCACATCGATCGACGATCATCATACTTTGAGAAGTTGGAAGTTATGACTGTTATCTCACTATTTATATACAACTCTGTCCTAGAGGTTCATGAAAAGGCAAGTACTCTTCTTAAACGCTCTGATTGCCACAGCTACAATACCAGAAACAAGAGCAAACTGATGCTTCCAACACTTAGATTAAGAAAATGTCAAAAGCAGAGTATTTTTATAAAGATTAAATTTTATAATAAGTTACCTATCCATATTACAAACTTGCCATTCAAATGTTTTAAACGCACTTGTAAAACATTTTTCCAAAAACATGCGTTTTATTCCATTAATGAATATTTGACACTTAAAACCATAAAAATATAAATTGGGACTAGATACTATTTAGTATGTCATATTTTAGAATTAAGATCAAAATTAAGATCTTGTTTTATATACACATGACTAAATTATTATTGTATTTACTGACATACCATGTAATGATCATGTTACAATATGGCGAATAAATGAAATATGAAATATGTTGTTTAGGAGGGTACCTGACGTGGCTAAAGCGCGTCATGATTCGCGCTTCCCGCGGCTGCGCCTCCGTGGGCTATCTGCGAACAAACGACATATTCAAACCTCGTCTATTGCCTCCGACAACGCAGGATACTGCCCCAACAGAAATCTACTCACAACTGGTGAGTCGAAACTATTTAGAACGTAAATGACCTTGTCCGAAAGCAGTAGATTAATTACAGGGTAGTAAGCAGGGGATTACTCACGAAAGTATATTAGAAGCTTTTAATGACTTGAGTTTGTAATCCCCTTACTGCTTGTGATACACACAATGTTATTCATCACAATTGCGAGGCAATACCAAGCACTACAGTAGTGACTATTATAAATGTATAACTCGGCAATAATATGTTCAATAGATCGTCAACGTTTTCAATAAACAATACAACCACCCGCGTGGTCGTGGAGATTTTCTCCTGGATTTTCCCCAGGCTACTGTCCTTGTATAAAAAATAGTTTACGTTAGCAGTGGTACTGCTTAATACGAAGGAACGGTTGATGAACTTGGAACTGGGTAGCGATTGCACCTATAGCTCAGTTGGCTAGAGCGACTGGCCGCGAGTGCCGGGAGGTCGCAGGTTGGAATCCTGCTCGGTGCCTACATTTTTAAATTTTTCCTTCATTCTAAATATTTAATAGCGTTTAGAAACCCGAAAGGCCAAATCCCATACAGCCAGTTTAAAAAGAACCTGGAATATAAAATTCAGAGAAATAACTGTAAAATACACCTACTGAGACCGGGTTTTATAAAGATCCGTTAGACCAAATGTCAGATCAAATTTCAGTAACTGAGTACATTTTTTGACATAACAAACCGACATAAGGTCTAACGGATTTTTATAAAACCGAGCCTAACCTCGTGGCGCCCACGCGCCTTTTGATAAACCAAAATAAGCATGGCGGCTCCAGCCCAGCACTTTTTTCAACTAACCTTCAATTACTGCCCACGCGCCTTTCAGAAGGCCATATTAATAAACTCTGTAAATCTAGTAATTGAGGCCCAGAGTGGCCTTTGTAAAGATCAAAAGGTAGACAAATAATTGAATTTAAAAACACATGCTAATATAATCATAATTATACCCTGAAAGTTTCACTTCAAACATACACAAATTCACAAATACAAATTTCAACTCAAAATCTTGGGCGGATATGACTGTAACTATTATGTCCTATAAGAAGGACAGTCGGGTCATAGTTAAAGAGGAGCCAAAAAATCTTTGGGCGCCACGAGGTTAAAACAGTTTTAAAATAGAAAAATAATACAGTTAATATAGTGTAAAAAAATTAATTACTGTTTGTAGAAGTTTCCAAGAAAAAAAAGCCATTTCTGTTTCATTTAAAACCCGCTTCGAATGTAATGAAATACCTACCGGTTTATTTTAAAACAAAACCTATCACACCCTTTGGAATACTACAAAGCCATTACTCGCGCAAGTCGCGCATCAGGATTAATATTGTCCATTGTCCATCAGTACGCCTGAGTGTAAGTAAAATAAGACCCTTTACGAGCAAGTGTGATGAAAAACATAATAACAATAGTGGTATAAAGCTGGTAAAGTTAAAGCCCCGCCAAATTCAGCGCGGTAGCGAGGCAGGCGCAGTTTCAGCTCGGGCCCGCGCTGATCTGAATGCACGGCACGTTATGAGCTTAGGCACACACTTACGGACCCGGACGACGTAATCATAGCGTCCATCGAAAGATGGAACGCTGCACTTACGGCGTCCAACTCTGACACGACGCGTACACTTAGGCATTCCCGCCGGCGGGGACGTCCACCGCGCGATCGCGACAACACTGACACTTATAGTCCCTATTCGTCCCGGTACCGCCGCACACCGGGTAGAGCCAGTCCGACCCAGGTCGGGCCTAGCTGAGTTTCTTGCTGGACTCTTCTCAGCTAGGCTAGGTTTAGTGAACCAGTGACAAAACTCCCAGTAGCTCGATTCCACTCACACCTCAGATTCGGTTGAAACCGCTCAACCAATCTCACTGGAGCGCAAATTCTTAGAGTATTCCAGTGTTCCAAACCACACGCGTGGTCGTGCCGGAGGTTTTCCCCTGGATTTTCCTCAGGGTACTCTCCAACCGCGCACTCCTATCGGTTTATTGGGCCCGGCCTATAAAGCCACAGTCAGGTTAAAAAAAAACGTTATGAGCAATGTCACACCGGCGCGCGCTCGATCTACGCGGTAGGTAGCTTGGCCGGTGTGGCCAGTGCATTCAGATCAGCGCGGGTCCGCCCTCAAACTGCGCCCGCCCCGCTATGACGCTCAATGTGGCCTGTATGATCTTGCGATAGTTGCTTTCACGTAACAATTGTGACGTAGCTATTTTACACTTTATAATTATTCATGTCTACTTTTTAAATACCTGTTTCATTTTCCATTGCAATGTTAACAAGCTGAGCTATATATGATGTTAGAACTATAGTAACATTTATAGTAAAACAATAATAAGAATACTTATTCACTAGTAAATAGCAGTAATTACTATCCTCATAGACATGAAAAGCGACTGCCTAATATCAAAGTTCTAAAAAATACTACTAAAAGTCAAGTGTGTTTACGTCATGGAAATTGATAGCAACATAAATGGGGAACGCGGTCAATCATTACACATGTGCATGTGGAATCATAGAGTGCTCGGATAAATCGAGATTTTTCTTGCCGGATGATTAATTCAAGGATCCAACCTGATGCACTGTTGTCGTCGAGATCACGGCCCGCATACACCCGTCAACGTTCACGTTTTGTTTATGAATTTTAACGTTACTTTTCGTGGATGCTGTTAAATATGCGCATATTTTTAACAATTCATTTGAACTCATTTATTTTTGGTCATTTATCGTTGGTTCTGTACCTCAGAACTACTAAAAAGAAAAGTAACTAAAGTATGTTGAATTCGCCAACTGACTTGCAGTTTGGAGAAGCTACAAGGATTTGCATCGAAAACGTGCCTATTGGAAATAAATAAATAAAAATATGTATATAAGAAGGAAAAACTTTGCTTGTCGCGCCACTGGGAGTGCAGGTTCCGTAGTTGCGTGGTATTTACCCATTGTCTCATTATGCGGACTATAAAAAAGGCTTTTAGTTGGAAACTTTTGGTAACGAAAACAACCCTTTGAGAAACGTAACACGGAAAATGTTTGCTCAGTAAAAGAGTTGGCACTTTTCCGCGCTGATCTGACACTATACTTTTTCCTAACTAAAACGCCTGGCAATATTATATTCGATTTACGTACATAATTAGCACAATCAAACAAACAGAATTTAATGCATAATTACACCAAATCCAGAGTTAGAGCTTTATAAATTGCACACCTTCAATTGCTTTTACAACCCTTTTGCTGTCCAAGCACTCTCACCCCCACCGCTGAACAACTGCCAGGTGCCCGGGTCAATTAATAATAATAGTATGGCACACTAACTAAACAGATTTCGTGTTTCTATAAATTACAAATACATTTCCGCAGCTAGGTCTCAGACCATACATTTTACTTGGTTTGATATTATAGTTATGTCAAACTGATAGTGTTAGTAAAAAATTGCATTCAACCTTTACATGTAGGGGAGATCACCTTAAAGTTTTTAAAGATTTGTATACTCGTGGCATACAGCTTTTTAATAATATGTAGTACCTAAGGCTCAATGATCTAAGCCGCGGATGGACTATAAGCGTTCCTTGTTTACTTCGGAACCCTTATAGGATCACTTCGTTGTCCGTCTGTCTCTTGACTTGACCTGAGACCCTTTTGCTCTCAGGAAAACGTGGAGGTATCAAGTTGAAATTAATATCACATCCTCAGATAACGTATAGCTGAGTATGTGTATAATATAAGAAGTCTATGCAATCAAAAGAAACGGCCTCGCGTTATGGGTGGGGAATATTAAAATCTTACTACGAGGGGATTATTTTTCATCTTGTCAGCTTCAAGACGAGTAAAAGATTGTAAGTAGTTTCGCCGTTTGATAACATAATGGTGGGAGCCCGTACATCGGGAAGATGGAAGAACGGGAGAAGGATTAAATCGTTGCAAATATTAAATAATTAACGTATTAAATTTCCATCTTGTTGGAGAACCAACCTGTGTAGGTATACTTGTATACGAATAGGTAGTAACGTTTAAGTAAGTTTATAGCGAATAGCGAATTACACGTTGAGTGCTTTTCTAGTTGAACACACTTTCTTGCCGAACCGGTTATGTCAATCGGATCGACATTATTATCGGAAAATTTTACCAGTTCCTTTTTGACACATCACAACATCCATATAACGTAAATCCGTATTACACATGGAAACGATGAATAAAATCAAATATTGATATTAGAGCTTCATGAGTAGTTAGGAAGTTGTAATACGCGTTTTAGAGGGGCAATCAAATGAATGTATATTTTTCTATCGCTGATGCGTAGTAATTTTTGATAATAATTCACCATGAAAACAGTTACGTACTATATCATTTATTTTTAAATATAGTGTAGTGACTAAATCAATCGTTTCGATTCAGGTGATATTTCCGTAAGTTGATGGAAATCGATCATTATAACCGTAATATTTTATGTTACTTATAAAAAAAATAAGAATTCCTATAAATTGCAAAGTGTGAAATTACCTTTATCGCGGAATTTGGAATTACAGTATCGATTTCTGAACGATACAAAATTGACGTATACAGAATAAAAATCATATGACAAAAGTTCTTACTCTAGATTCGTATCCAGTAATAAAATATATGGAAACATTCAATAACAAATTGTAATAAAATCGATTTGAATAATCATACACCATTCATTAATAATCGCTAATTAAGACAATCGATTCATCTTACCTTATCACTATAAACGCTAATTCATAGCTGTCAAAAAGGTACTGGTTAAAAATTCCGACAATAGTAAAAGGGGATGATCACGGAGCGTTTCAACCGTCCCTTCCAGTACGTTACCAAATATTCATGAACTATTGTTAATACAGTTGACCTGTAAACACGTCGTTGTTAATGCCATTAAGTTTTTTATGCTTGTCATCTATATATATATATATATATATAAATGCCTTTTCCTTCGTATATATGAAGGCGGTTGAAACGCACCTTGGCCTTACCCAAAAATTAAAACCGACTCCAAAAAGAAAAAGAACCTAAAAAAAATATGATGCCATCCAAATAACTTGCCTTAAGTTGACGAAATGGCACAGCCTACAAAAATTACAAGCCTCATATTGAGCTATTAGAAGTTAGGCAATTATTTTTTACTTTTTTGTGTTTTCTTTTTTGGACTAGGTTTTTTTAAATTTATTTATTTCATACTTTTTAGTGAATCACTCACCAGAGTGCATTTCATAAGGATTCCAATAAGCTCAAACGGCTAAGCTACACCGTTTTATTACGATGTTCCGTTGCCTACATTCGGGCTTCAATTACCAGATCAGGTTGATGGTAACATTACATCAGGACTATTTAAATGAGTTCTATGACGAACTCATCGCTTCAGTATCTTGATCGAAATATCTTAATGCCACGCATGAAACACTAGGAGGTTTGGATGACCACCCGTGGTCTTCTTCATCAGTTCCTGTTCACCAAATGCTACTTTCTGAGTGCAAATGCTCAATTACCGAAAATACTAAAATTGCTGTTTCCTTTGAATTTTTGAGGCGGTGCCTCAATTCCTCATGGAGCCCATCATCAAACTAGATTCTGATAACAACGGGACCAACCTTGAACCGTGTCCTTTCAAACAACGATTTTTTTTATTTTTCATCAAAAAAAGAACATACCTTACCTACAACCGAATTGAGAACCTCCTCTTTTTTTGGAGTCGGTTAAAAATATGACTACAGATGGAGCGCAAAATGATTTTTATTCGTACTTTATCGTGCTCTCTCAATTAGCTTCACTACCCATCTTACAGCCGTAGGGGTAAGTCGCATCAGCAGACCAATATATCGTCACTACTTTTAAAAAATCTCGTATCTGATTTTTTTCCTTTTTTACGTTTATTTTCGCATTAAACTAATAAAAATACACCTCGTATGATGCACAAACTCCAACGACGATAAATCGTCATTATAGTAAGTATTCGTTAGTTAAAAAAAATCGTATCTAAACAAATTATAGTCACTACTTTGAAAAAAACTCGTATCTGATTTATTATACTTTTTCCTTTCTTTCCTTTTTTATTTGGGTACCTACTTACTTATTTGGTACTGGTTAAATAATTTTCAAGTATTTAAAACATAATAGTGACTTGTCAAGTTGTCATATAAAATAGGCAGCAATCATTGAAGAAAATGTCTTCAAGTAAGATGTCTCGTAATCTTTATGGTATTGCTTATACATTTCTTCGGAAAAACAGAGAACTTCATGTGCCTTCTTTGACTAAAAAGTACAATGTAAAATATTTACACTGGAGTTTTTTCAAAAACTACGCCACACTTAAGCACTACACATCTATAAGACCTGGAAAGAGAGCAGGTGACTCATGTGTGGTAGATTTGAGGGCTTTAAAATATACACCTCACAGTCCGATTGAGTTTAAACTTCGCTTTGATGACATCTAGACTGTTCTACCTCAAAGATTCCATGATATTTCCGAAGAACAAGCGATTCCTCAGCTATATTCTGGACCGGTCCCCATTAAAAAACGAAAATATGATGATTTGCAATCTCTAAAACCGATTTTGCCAAAAGACTTTCATGCATTTTACGATAGTTTCTTGCATGTATAGTAGAGAAAAAATAATTCGACCCGATCTTTTTTTACATAGGCACGTTGTTATTTAAGTCAGTCTATTGTTACTCGAAGAGAGTTTACTTAGTTAATTTAATAAACACAAAAACATACATTTTGTTTCATTTTGTAGCATAAAATTCAAAGCAAAATTATCGTAACTTAACAACTTTCAGTCAATACTAAAACAAAAATCTTGTATCTTACGAATAACTGTAAATTTTATAAAAAAATGTTTGAGTGAGTTATTGGAATATTTGTGAAATTAATGACTGGCTATCAAAGTATCTCATGAAACTAACAAGAACTTTTTTGATCGCAATAATTTACAGAATGTTTATTGTTCCTCCTAGAAACTTGATGATTTTCAGATACGAGTTTTTTTAAAAGTAGTGACGATATATAGAGTGGATAACACGCAATTCAAATATTCGCTATAGTTTTGATTATATTTACAGTTTACTTATAAAAAGGTTGTATTACCATGCCGAATCCTCAAAAACGGTTAAAAATCCAGTCCAAGGAATCTATATATATATATATATATATATATATATATATATATATATATATACATCCAGGAACTCACCACAAAACTCTATTTAAATGGTACACCCAAGAAATCCAAATATCGACATATTTGTTAATATTATCAGAACCTGAAAATTTTCTTCGCTATATCAAAAATTGCAATTTTTGCCCGTAAATACCTACATTTATTAACCGAGTGTTAACGAAGGTCTATGTTTTAAGATTGGACGAAAATTCTTTCGTATGTCCGGCTGGCCGCGATTTGTCCGTTTGTTCTCCTCTACAGGTCGCATTTCTCAACCGATTTTCGTGAAACTTTGTGAGCAGGTTCGATAATACGATAATTAATTTCTTTTCGAGACACTTCTTGGAAAATCCAAAAAAAAAATTTTTCGTTCAAGGCTCTCGAGGTCTACAGCTCACATAGCCACTAGTGTATGACCGAGTTTAACGAAGATTTATGTTTTAGATTAGACGAAAATGCTTTAGATTAGTATGTCCGGCTGTCCAGCTGTACGGCGGTTGTCCAGCTGTCCAGAGGCTGTCCGGTTGTTCTCCTCTACAAGTCCCATTTCTCAACCGGTTCTCGAGCAATTTTGTGAGCATCTTCGACAATTATATAGATTTTTTTGTGTCAAGAGTTTTTGAAAATTTTTCAAAATGGCGGAGTTATGCAAAAAAGACAGACTCGCAAGGTCTACAGCTCACAGTTCCACTAGTGTACCTAGTTATAAGTTTAGTTATCTGATTGTTGCGAAACCCTTCAAGGAGAGTTTATGCATTTATAGGAGAAGGAATGAGTAGAGCTATTAGATTAATGTATACGGACGTCAGATATCGTACAGTACGAAAAGTATGGGTCAAACCGACATCCGTATATGATTCGTGCTGCTTTGAAGCTATATACGGACGTCAGTTGACGATATATGCTATTCATGCCGTATCATATTCGACTTCTCATTATTTTTCCAGTGTTTTTTTAAATACTACGACGGTGGCAAACAAGCCTTCTGCCTGATGGTAAACAGAAACCGTAGCCTATGGACACCTGTGATTCCAGAAGAACAAGCGCGTTGCCGACCCTTTATTAATTTGAGTACTCGTTGTGTTGACAGCTAAAGACTAATGCCGGTCCCTTACTCTCAACACAACGCATCCTCTGGTGATCTGGTCACCTTACTCACCACCAGGGACACAACACCACATACCTACAAAGCAAGTAGTGGTGTTATTATAGTTGTAGTCTTTTATAACGACTGTGAGATGAAAGTACTTCCCCAGTGGGGCGGGACATGACGTTCCGATGTGCCCTACTTCTCGAAAAGTAGTGCTATACATTCTCGTATACGGACGCCAAATATCGTACAGTATGAAAAGTATGAGTCTAACCGACATCCGTATATGTTTCGCGCAGCTTTGAAACTATATACGGACGTCAGTTGACGGTATATATTATTCATGCCGACCCATTTTCGACGTCCGAGTATTTTTCTAAAGTAATGCCATAGATTCATGTATACGGACGTCAAATATCTTACAGTATGAAAAGTATGCATCAAACCGACATCCGTATATGTGTCGCCTACCTTCGAAGCTATATACGGACGTCAGTTGACAGTATATACTATTCATGCCGCCCCATATTAGACTTCCGAGTATTTTTCTAAAGCAGTGCTATACATTCATCGACCGAGTGTAACGTTCGGTATATGTTTTAGATTGGACGAAAATGCTTTCGTATGTCCGGTTGTGTGTCCGCTTGCTCTCCTGTACAGGTCGCATTTCTCAACCGATTTACGTGAAATTTTGGAGGAGTTTCGATTATTACATAGAATTTTTTCTTCGTGCCACGTTTTAGAAAATCCAAATATATATATATTATTTTGCCTTGCAAGGCTCACGAGGTCTACAGCCTACAGCTAACAGAGCCACTAGTGTATACGGTCGTCAAATATCGCTTATTATGAAAAGTATAAGTCAAACCGACATCCGTATTTGTATCGCGCGGCATTGAAACTACATAGGGACATCAGTTCTATAGACGAAGTTCGTGTATTTTTCTAAAGATGTGAAATGTACGGGTTGAATTTATTCACATTCTACAGTAATACCTAAGCAATGAATTTTCAGACCGACTTATTGCAGTTCGATAGGTCTCTTGGAAAAAGTCCGCGCTACCTCGAGGTCATTTGTAGGGTTACGTACCTAAAAAGTAATTAAATAATATTTAAAACAATACATTTAAAAAGTTTTATTTAAAAGAAAAAATAACTAAAAAGTAAAAACAATAAAAGAGCTGGCAGCTACCTCGCACAAAAAATTTGGCTTACTAGTCAGCGAGGAAATGCTGCCAGCGTCTTCGGCACAATGCCGGATGGGCCATTTTTAAATTTAGTTTAGTTTTTAATTATGTTTTTATTTTGTAGCCTTATAAAAATATGTACTTGTACAGTATTTTATTTTCATGTATTTGATTAAATAAATATTGAAAAAAATATTTAAGCCTGTAATCATTTATAGGCTGTTAGTAGAAAGATCCGTCCTATTAACGTGGGTATTTTATTCGGAGTGTATGGCAGATCGTCTGCTAAAAGACTAAGGTGGGTAGGTAGGATCACTTGCAACACATTTTGGGCCAATTAACACTGTTCCTGCTCACGGTATTTTCTTTTATTTTCTTTTTTAAATTTATCTCAGTATTTTTCTCTTTTATTTAAATGTGTGTTGCTACTGACCCTACAAACCCACCCTAGTCTTTTGGCAGACGATCTGCCAAACAGCTTGTATATCATTTCAAATTGTAATATTATCTTATAACAGCTGATGTAAAGTAACATATATATTAGATAGTGCCTAAGCTTTTATAATATTTATATGACAAATTGAAATGATACATAGCATACCCCCGTTACTAGAAAGCATATTTCTACTAACAGCTTATAAATATTTTTTTGTAATATTTAGTTTTTTTTTAAATAGAAGTTTTTGTAAAAATATTTTGTTATATACTATTTTATTTTATACTTTTTACTCTTGATCCTTGGGACTTTATAAGGTAATTTATTTGTCAAGGCACTTCGGATACCAGTAAGTAGAAGACGTCAATTAGCTATATATGTCATTCACTACGCACCATTTTTGACGTTCATGTTTTATTCTACAGTAGTGCCAGAGATTCATGTATACGGACGTCAAATATCGTGCAGTATGAAATGTCTGCTTCAATCCGACATCCGTATAATATGTACCGCGCAGCATTGGAAATGTATACGGACGTCAGTTGACGGTATATACTATTCATGCTGCACCATATTCGACGTACGATTAATTTTCTAAAGTACCCATAGCTTTGGAAATGTATATGGATGTCAGGTAGCTGTGTATATTATTCATTACGCCCCATATTTAACGTGCATGTTTTATTTTACGGTAGTGCCATAGATTCATATATACGGACGGCAAATATCGTGCAGTATGAAAAGTATGTGTCAAACCGACATCAGTATTTGTATCACGCAGCTTTGAAGCTATATACGGACGTCAGTTGACGGTATATATTATTCATGCCGCACCATATTCGACGTCCGATTATTTTTACAGCGTAAAAGTTTACTTGGACTACACTTACTACGGATGTTGACACCAAACAAGAAAATCAATAAGTTAGAATTTTCTCGAAAAAGGATCAAATTCTTAATCAAATAGCGTAAAAAGTAATTCAAAAGAACAAATAATTACATAATTATGTCTTCAAACTTTTAAGAGGGGGCATAGTCTGTCCCGTTTCCGAAAAACGCACCTTTGTATTGGAACGATCGTCATTTGCTATATCGCTCGTGGTCAATGACGTCATTAATCTGATGCGCTTTCTCTCTATAATCAACGACATTAAAACGGTTGTAGCTTCGTTATTTTTTGAGATATTTGAATAGGAATTTCACCATTTGGCATATTTTTTTGCCTTATCTTTTGGAATAGTCTTATGGAGTAGTAAAATTTTGAGTCAATATCAATATTAGTCATGAAATTATCGATGTTTCGTCCCTAAAATTTAAAATTTGTTAATTAATCTGTTGCTGAATTTATTGTATTATTTCAAATTATTCCTGATTTACATTTTCACTTTTTTTTACTCTCGGACGCTCGAATATCGATTTTAAACGTAATCGGACTTTAAATGAACAAGATCAATATGGCCGTCACTTTTTGTAAATCTGATGTCAGATTCATTCTAACTGGCTTCTCGGATGCTCAAATATCGATTTTGAATGTAATCGTATCTTAAATAAACATAATCAAGATGACCGCTACTTTTAGACAATCTGACATCAGATTCATTCTAGTTAGACCAGTTGGCCTCTCTGATGCTCAGATATCGATTTTGAACGTGATCGTATCTTAAATAAACAAAATCAAGATGGCCGCCACTTTTTAAAAATCTGATGTCAGATTCGTTCTAAGTGGTCTCTCTGACGCTCAGGTATCGATTTTAAACGTAATCGGATTGTAAGTTAACAAACTGAGATAGTCGCCTCTTTTTAAAAATCCTACGTCAGATTCTTTCCAAGTAACCTCTCGGAGGGTCAAATATCGATTTTGAATATAATAGCACCTTAAATAAACAATATTAATATGGCCGCCACTTTTCAAAAATATGACGTCAGTTTCGTTGTAACGGGCCTCGCGGAAGCTCAGATATCGATTTTGAACATAATCGGATTGTAAATACAGAAAATCAGATAGTCGTCTCTTTTTAAAAATCTGACGTCAGATTCTTTCTCAGTGACCTCTCTGATCGGTTTTGAAAGTAATCGGACCTTAAATAAATAATATCATGATGGCCGCTACTTTTAAAAAATCTGACGTCAGAATCGTTCTAACTGGCCTCTCGGACGCTCAGATATCGATTTTGAACGTGATACGACCTTAAATAAACAAAATCAAGATGGCCGGCACTTTTTAGAAATCTGACGTAAAATTCTTTCTAACTGGCCTCTCGGACGCTCAGATATCAATTTTGAAAGTAATCGGAATCGGATAAGGTCGGTGCCGTCTTTTGTTTTCGGGGCGCGCTGGTGGCGGACGAGCGCCCCGGACCACGTCGCCGTGCGGAATTCACGAAATTAGACTTTAAGGATATAACAATAAAACCCAGAAGATATACACTTTGGCATTGTCGAGCAGGTGGTATGATAACCTACTTATCACCGGGACTAAGGAAACGGTTTCTAACACCATTTTTATACGGACGTCAGTTGACAGTATGTACTATTCATACCGCACCATATTCGACGTCCCAATATTTTTCTAAACTAGGTCTAATAAGTTCATGTATACAGACGTCAAATATCGTGCAGTATGAAAAGTATGCGTCAATCCGACATCCGTATATGTATCGCGCAGCTTTGGAAATGTATACGGACGTCAGTTGACAGTATATAATATTCATGCCGCACCATATTCGACGTCCGATTATTATTCTAAAGTAGTGCCATAGATTCATGTATACGGACGTCAAATATCGTGCAGTATGAAATGTCTGCTTCAATCCGACATCCGTATAATATGTATCGCGCAGCATTGGAAATGTATATGGACGTCAGATAGCGGTGTATATTATTCATTACGTCCCATATTTGACGTCCATGTTTTATTTTACGGTGGTGCCATAGATTCATATATACGGACGGCAAATATCGTGCAGTATGAAAAGTATGTGTCAAACCGACATCCGTATTTGTATCGCGCAGCTTTGAAGCTATATACGGAGGTCAGTTGACGGTATATATTATTCATGCCGCACAATATTCGACGTCCGATTATTTTAACTGCGTAAAAGTTTACTTGGACTACACTTTATACGGATGTTGATACCAAACAAGAAAATCAATTAGTTGGAATTTTCTCGAAAAAGGATCCAATTCTTAATCAAATAGCGAAAAAAGTAATTCAAAAGAACAAATAATTACATAATTATGTCTTCAAACTTTTAAGAGGGGGCATAGTCTGTCCCTTTTCCGAAAAACGCACCTTTGTATTGGAACGATCATCATTTCCTGTATCGCTCGTGGTCAATGACGTCATTAATCTGATGCGCTTTCCCTCTCTAATCAGCGACATTAAAACGGTTGTAGCTTTGTTATTTTTTGAGATATGTAAATGGGAATTTCAACATTCGGCATATTTTTTTGCCTTATCTTTCGGAATAGTCTTCTGGAGTAGTAAAATTTTGAGTCAATATCAATATTAGTCATGTAATTACCGCTCTTTCGTCCCTAAAATTAAAAAAATTGTTAATTTACTTGTTGCTGAATTTATTGTATTATTTCAAATTATTAATGATTTACATTTTCACTTTTTTTGCTCTCGGACGCTTGGATATCGATTTTAAACGTAATCGGACTTTAAATGAACAAAATCAAGATGACCGCTACTTTTAGAAAATCTGACATCAGATTCATTCTAACTGGCCTCTCTGACGCTCAGAAATCGATTTTGAACGTAATCGGGCTGTAAGTTAACTCTTTTTAAAAATCCTACGTCAGATTCTTTCCAAGTAACCTCTCGGACGGTCAAATATCGATTTTGAATATATAGCACCTTAAATAAACAATATTAAGATGGCCGCCACTTTTCAAAGGTATGACGTCAGTTTCGTTCTAACGGGCCTCTCGGAAGCTCAGATATCGATTTTGAACGTAATCGGACTGTAAATAAAGAAAATCAGAGTCGTCTCTTTTTAAAAATTTGACGTCAGATTCTTTCCAAGTGACCTCTCTGATCGGTTTTGAAAGCAATTGGACCTTAAATACAAAATATCATGATGGCCGCCACTTTTTAAAAATCTGACGTCAGATTCGTTCTAACTGGCCTCTCGGATGCTCAGATATCGATTTTGAACGTGATAGGACCTTAAATAAACAAAATCAAGATGGTCGTAACTTTTTAGAAATCTGACGTGAAATTCTTTCTAACTGGCCTCTCGGACGCTCAGATATCAATTTTGAAAGTAATCGGAATCGGATAAGGTCGGTGCCGTCTCTTGTTTTCGGGGCGCGCTGGCGGCGGGCGAGCGCCCCGGACCGCGTCGCCGTGCGGACTTCACGAAATTAGACTTTAAGGATATAACAATAAGACCCATTAGATATACACTTTGGCATTGTCGAGCAGGTGGTATGATAACCTACTTATCACCGAGACTAAGGAAAGGGTTTCTAACACCATTTTTATACGGACGTCAGGTGACAGTATATACTATTCATAACGCACCATATTCGACGTCCCATTATTTTTCTAAAGTAGTGCTATAGGTTCATGTATACAGACGTCAAATATCGTGCAGTATGAAAAGTATGCGTCAATCCGACATCCATATATGTATCGCGCAGCTTTGGAAATGTATACGGACGTCAGTTGACAGTATATACTATTCATGCCGCACCATATTCGGGGTCCGATTATTATTCTAAAGTAGTGCCATAGATTCATGTATACGGACGTCAAATTTAGTGGCAGTATGAAAAGCATGCATCAAACCGACATCTGTATATGCATAAAGTAATAAATAACCCTAAAGTTAGTAATTAATTTATTTTTCTAATTCCTTATCCATATCCAATAAGAAAGCTACGACCAAAAATATCCTAATTTATTTTTTCCAGACCATTTTGCATGGTAAATTACCCAATTTAAACAGGTACTAAAATAAAAAGAAAACAAGTTAATAAAGTTCGTCTTATTTTTAAGTAGTTTCAAAGAAGTACTAGGTGATTTAACTCACCATTTTACTCACAAACCATTTTTTTAACTGATTTTAGACATGTGGTATACCGTTAGAATAGCCATGAAATGGAGAAGTTTTTATGATATTGGAAGATCTGAGGAGTTCCAGCTTTTTTTTGTGCCATGTAGTTGAGCTTGAAAATTTTATTTTCTGTCCTTTACACTATGTCGGCTCATAACTTTTTTAAATAAAAAAAATAATAAGTTTTCTGTAGGATACTCATAAATTAGAGATTAAAAATATACAGAAGTTTTTGGGCTATCAGCTTAAAAAAAAAAACAAAAAACCTGATTGGTAAATTTTCGGTAAACGCCGAGACATAATTTAAAAAAATCATAAACAAAATACCGTGGGTAGAACGAGTGTAAATTGGAACTAAATGTATTGCTACTGACCCTACCAACCCAACCTAGTCTTTTGGCAGACGATTTGCCAAACAGCTTGTATATCATTTCAAATTGTAATATTATCTTATAAAAGCTGATGTAAAGTAACATATATATTAGATAGTGCCTACGCTTTTATAATATTTATATGATAAATTGAAATGATATATAGCATAGCAGACCCACGTTACTAGAATGCATATTTCTACTAACAGCTTATAAATATTTTTTTGTAATAATTAGTTTCTTTTTTAAATAGAAGCTTTTGTAAACATATTTTACGACTACGTAAGGTAATTTGTTTGTCAAGGCACTTCGGATACCAGTAAGTAGAAGAATAGACGTCAATTAGCCATATATGTCATTCACTACGCACCATTTTTGACGTTCATGTTTTATTTTACAGTAGTGCCATAGATTCATGTATACGGACGTTAAATATCGTGCAGTATGAAAAGTCTGCTTCAATCCGACATCCGTATAATACATATGTATCGCGCAGCATTGGAAATGTATACGGACGTCAATTGACGATATATACTATTCATGCCTCACCATATTCGACGTCCGATTAATTTTCTAAAGTAGTGCTATAGGTTCATGTATACAGACGTCAAATATGGTGCAGTATGAAAAGTATTCGTCAATCCGACATCCGTATATGTATCGCGCAGCTTTCGAAATGCATACGGACGTCAGTTAGCTGTATATATTATTGATTACGTTTCATGTTTTCCATGTGTTGTTGTTTACCTCCATATTTTATTCTACAGCATGGCATGAGCCATTTTCTATAAACGTAACTTACATTGCATAAGTCTCACTAGGGAATTGAGAAAGTTAGTGACTAGGAAAAATCGTGAAATCAGGACTTACTCCTGTAGCCTTATCCTTAGTGACGAGTCCAAACAGAGAATTGCCGAATTTCGGGAGATCTCGTTCAGGAATCTGATGGATAAGATCAGATTCCCGTTGGACCATACCCCCCTTGGATCGGCCGGAACACCCTACCCCTACTTTCGAGGATAGTGAGTAAGCCGAATGCCTTGCGAGTAGCTTAGAGTCCCAATGTTCGCCTGGTCTCCTACACACCGACGAAGCCCATATTAGATGGGTCGATTCCAAAGTGAACAGGAGCTCGCGTCTCCCCGTAACTTAACCCATTTTACTGGTGTCGGTTAAGGAAGTCAGTGACCTTGTCAGGCGTCTTCGTGTTAGGAAGGTCCGGGTGCGGATGGTGTATCCAATCGTATCCTGAGACTTCTCCCTGAAACCCTCATTTTGGTAGGTATCTTCAATGCCACGTTAACCAATGCTCATTTTCCAGCCGCGTAGAAAGGTGCAACAGTCATAGGGATTGCGAAGCCCGGAAAGCCCCAGACCTCGCCTGTCTCTTATAGGCCGATCAGCTTACTTAGCTCTCTAGGAAAGCTATATAAGCGGATCTTTCTCACTAGGATTCTACTCTAATCTTTCTCACTAGATTTACAGCTGAGAATAACGGCATCATCGACGAGCACTTCGGCTTTAGATCCGCACACTCGTGCATCCAACAGATGCACTGTGTCACGGAGCACGTGCTGTACGCTTTCAGGCGATTCCAGGGGCTCAGGACCGGTTCGATCTTTCTCGAGGTATCAAAGGCTTCGACAAGGTCTGGCATTACGTGATGATATACAAGTTATATTAGCTCGGTATGCCTGACAGACTCGTACTCAACCTACGATATTTTCTCAGGCATCGAAGCTTTTGATACAGACTATAGGGAACGTACTAGGACCCACACCCCACCCGGGCCGCTTCAGGTCATTCAGAATCGTTTTCTCCGTAGGGCGACTGGTGCCCCGTGGTGCCAGTCGAACCACAGTCTGCACCACGATATGGGTATTGGCACCATGTATGGTTTCTTTAAGCAGACAGCCAGATGTTATTTTGACAACGCTCCTCATCATAGAAATCCTTTATTGAGGAAGGCTGTCGACTATGTTCCCATCTCTCCTCCCTTCTGTCGTAACTCGACGATCACTGATTAGGAGCCGCACGGTCCGGCATCCTAGGCACACACTCACGGGCCCGGACGACGTAATCGCAGCATCCGTCGAAAGATGGAACGCTCCGCTTACGGCGTCCAACTCAGACACGACGCGTACACTCAGGCATTCCCGCCGACGGGGACGTCCACCGCGCGATCGCGAAAACACAGACACATACAGTCCCTATTCGTCCCGGCACTACCGCCCGCGCGGTTGTGTTTAAGGTTTTCCCCTGAATTTTCCCTAGGCCACTCTCCAATCGCGCACTCCTATCGCTTTATTGGGCCCGCCTATAAATCCACAGTCAGGTTTTAAAAAAAGTGTCATAGATTCCATATATACGGACGTCAAATATAGTGCAGTTTGAAAAGTATGCGTCAAACCGACGTCCGTATATGTATCGCTCAGCTTTGAAAATGTATACGGACGTCAGTTAGCTTTCTCTATTACTAGCGACGCAGCCCGGCTTCGCATCGGGGATCCAGTTTTTTAATGTTGGAATGTATGTCATTTTCATAATCGGCACCCCGAGGAATCACAAAGATATCAGCCATATTGATTTTTAAGTATTCATATGGATTTTTAAGAAAAATAATTGTTCGCCATCTTGGATTTGCAAATGCATGTCATTTTCGTTATCGGCACCGCGAGGAACCTCGAAGATGACACCAATACCGATTTTTAAGTAAGACAAATGTCCGACACCTTGGATTTGAAAATGGATGTCATTTCTCTAATCGAAACTCCGAGGAACCTCGAAGATGACACCCATATCGATTTTTTAAGAAAAATGAATGTTCGCCATCTTTGATTTGAAAATGCTTGTCATTTTCGTAATCGGCATCCCGAGAAACCTCGAAAATAACACCAGTATTGATTTTTCCACACAAATTTTGGAACCCTCTTTTCACCCCTTAAGGGGAGCAATTTCGAAAAACGCTTAAATGTTTTGTTGTATTTTAGCAGAATCTATATACGAAGTTTTAAATTTCTCACTTCAGAAAAGACTTGCTCCCCGTACAAACTTGGAACCCCCTTTTCATCCCTTTAGGGGACCAATTTCGAAAAACGCTGAAAGATTTTGTTTTCTTTAAACAGAGTCTATTCACGAAGTTTTTAATATCGCACTTAAAAAAAGATTTGCTCCCCGTACAAACTTTGAAATCCCTTTTCACCCCTTTAGTGGATCAATTTAGAAAAACGCTGAAATACTTCATTAATATATTTAAACAAAGTCTATATACAAAGTTTCATATCTCTCACTTCAATAAGTATGTGTTTTCATACAAATTTTGGTCCCCCGTTTCGCGCCTTTAGAGGGTGAATTTTGAAAAATCCTTTCTTATTGCACCTCTAGACCTTATAGGGAACCTACGTGCCAAATTTGGGATCTCTATAGCCAGGGGTTTGGGCTGTGCGTTGATATATCAGTCAGTTAGTCAGTTTCTTCTTTTATATATTTAGATTTATTACGCCCCTATTTGACGTCCACGTTTTAATCTACAGTAGTGCCTAGTAACGTAGGTAATATAGATATATCATTTCTAATTGTAATATAATCTTATAAAATTTTAAGGCACTGAAGTAAGCGTCTCAGGCTTTTATAATCTTTATATAACAATTTGAAATTATACGCATTATTTAACGCATATTTCTACGAACAGCCTATACATATTTTTTAATTTTAGTTTTTTTTTAAATATAAAAGCTTGTTCTGTAAATTTATTTTTTATTTCCTATTTTTTTACACTTAGGTATTTAAATTACAAACAACAACATACGTTTTAAAAACAAATGTCCGTGCGCCAACTACTATTATATATTTGTATATGTTTTGGTTGCAATATTGCGCCCGATCTAATGCCGCGTAAATGAGCTGGCAACGTCGCATTGGGGACGCCAAATACGCGGTGTCATCATCAGAAGATAATCGAAGTATACGTCTGCCGTATATCCGCGCAACAGCAGCGCCACACGTCGACTGAGTTTTTGCCGTGAACTTTTCAGAATACAATTGCAAGCGTCTGGCCGATTTTTTGACTTCCATCGATTTTTGGTGTACAGGTAGCCAAGGCCAAAAGGACTTACGTGGCATAGGTAAAAAAAGTGGCGTCCGGTATACGGACGCATTATGCCGGTGGACGCCAGTTTAAATGTAATTTCGCCTTCAGCGGACGGCAGATTGATTGCGGGATATATATATATATATATATATATATATATATATATATATATATATATTACGCGAGGCCGATTTTTGTACACCCATCAGATCTAGTTATGGTCCGATTTTAATAAATGTATGTCATAAGATTCCTCTCATGCTGGAGAGTTGCATAAAACTCTTATTTTTCCATATTTTTAAAGTGTGCGCCGACCACGTGACTTTGGACGCGTGACGTCAAGCGACGTGGCTCCTGTTTTGAATTGACATAAAACAGTAAAAAAATAAACAATAACACAATAACTGAACTCAAACCCGTAGTAAGTTCTTCAGTATGACAAAATATACGGTTTGAGTCGGCGACATATATCCACAACCCCAAGAAAATTAACAAAATACAAAATAAACGATCTTTTTACAATGTTAACATGAATGACAGACGTTTTGTATCGTTATTTAATTCAACGTCAATATTTAATTTCTTTTTCTTCTATGCCAGTATTAAATTGTCATAACCTTAATACTTCAATAAAAATAATAATTATACAAACTCTTCGCATATTCAAAAATTTGTGAGAAAACCACTTTGGGTTTAAGCCATTCATTGTCGTGGACGTCCATCTGTGTTATAGTCTCATGGCATCTTTAGTGCCTTGCGCGCCGATAGGAGTACACAACACAATTCCTATTGGCAATTTAGCCTTTAGAAGACTTTTCTATCCTCGGAATGGCAAATCGTCCAGCGGACTCCCCTTCCGGGTGGAGGCCAATGGTATTGCTGGACGAGACCGGGAATATGTTGGAAAGAATCCTCGCTTCCCGGATCGCGAAGCAATTAGAAAATGCGGGCCCCAATATCATGGAGTCCCTCCTTACCTGAAGCGCATCGTGGTCCACGATTCGTGGAGCGCGTACTGTGAAGAAAGGGGAGTTCTCACGATGTTCTTCGGATAGCCAGTAGAAAAATATTATGACGGGAATAGTTGAGGGCCACAGGTTCCGGGGTAGACTACCCGCTAGATAGAGCACCCAAATCACTGGTGCCCCGCAACTATATCTGCACGAGGCCATCCATAAGGTGATAGCTGATTGGTGATAGGAGCCTATGGAGGAGTCTGGTCAGTAATAATTGAACATCACGAGTATGTCCTCAGCGTGGAGGGAACGACTGATGATGACGATGTGCCACATCCACGCTGTCCGGATAACTTAGCTAGCAGTCTACTTTAGGCTTGGCTTTGATCCGGTATAATGTGACACTAAAAAGGTACTGTCGATTTTTAAGACCCCTTTTTCAAATATTTTTGGTGTTCTAAAAGAGGCACAAATTACTTAAATCTATCTATAGCTATAGTTGTTCCTTTTCTGAATAATTACCGGAATTTCCGTATTTTAGCGGCGTCGGGACGCCGCTACGGGACTCTCGTTATATTTAATATATACCTGTACTTCATATCAGAAAATAGCTATAACTCAGAGTATTTTGGTTATCATTTAGTAACCTTGTCACTTTAACGTCGTGTTTGAAATGTCATACGAAATTGTCAAACGATTAAAAGCGACAAGCTACAGAAATCACCACTTATTTATGACGGTGACTGTACCTAGAAGTATACTAACGGGCCTAGTATGAAAGCCTTCATGTCGTTTGCATCCCTCTCACACGCGGGTTATTTACTTAGGTGCCATAGGGATGCCAATGACATAAAATTTTTCATACTAGCCCCATAAGTAGATGCTGTTTTTAAGTTTTTTTTTTACTACAACGCCGGCGGCAAGCTGGCTTACGGTCCACCTGATGGTAAGCGGCCAGCGCAGCCTATAGACGCCCGCAACTCCAATGGAGTCACGTACGCGTTGACGACCCTTTATAAAATTTGAGGATGCACTGTGTTGATAACAGAAGGGACAAGTTTAGGTTTCTTTTTTTTTAACCTGACTGTGGCTTTATAGGCCGCGCCCAATAAAGCGATAGGAGTGCGCGGTTGGAGAGTAGCCTGGGAAAAATCCAGGTGAAAACCTCCGGCACGACCACGCGTGTGGTTTGGAACACTGGAATACTCTAAGAATTTGCGCTCCAGTGAGATTGGTTGAGCGGTTTCAACCGAATCTGAGGTGTGAGCGATACAATTCGAATCGAGCTACTGGGAATTTTATCACTGGTTCACTAAACCTAGCCTAGCTGAGAAGAGTCCAGCAAGAAACTCAGCTAGGCCCGACCTGGGTCGGACTGACTCTACCCGGTGTGCGGCGGTACCGGGACGAATAGGGACTATATGTGTCACTGTGTCACGATCGCGCGGTGGACGTCCCCGCCGGCGGGAATGCCTAAGTGTACGCGTCGTATCAGAGTTGGACGCCGTAAGCGCAGCGCTCCATCTTTCGACAAATTTAGGTCCCTCGCTCTCAAAATAGTGCATCCTCGGGAGGTCTCGCAACCTTGCTCACCTCCAGGAACACAACACTACATACTTGTATAGTAGATAATGTTATTATGACTGTGGTCTTCTGCAAGGCAGAGGTACTTCCCCAGTCGGCCTGCTCCAAATTCGAGCAAGATGACATTTTACTGTGCCCTACCTCTCTTAAAAGTAGGCAGGTATTGAGTTTTATTCGTGTAAATATTTCCCAATAAGATTTACTTTGTTGTACTTTATGTTTTATAGTGAAGATAATGTTTCGTTTACTAATGACAATAAAACTGAGTATTTTCAAAGTTATTGAAGGTGGTTGTAACACCTCTATATTATACAGTAGCATTTTTCACTTTGACTTTTGACACTAAACAATAAAGTTCCATAATAATGGATATGAAAACGTTACTTATTTAATACAATCATTGATTGACAGTTCGGATGCCATCGTGTTCCGATTGAGATCCGAGTTTTCCCGAAGGAAAATCATTTTGTAATACATCTGTATGTAGTTTCTTTTTATCTGACTGTGGCTTTATAGTTCGGGCCCAATAAAGTGATAAGAGTGCGCGGTTGGAGAGCGGCCTGGGGAAAATCCAGAGGAAACCTCCGACCACGAGCACGCGGGCGGTTAACTATGTAACCCGTGATAAGATGTCCGCAGATAACAAATAAGTTCATTGCTACATGAAATAAATAAACTAATAATAAAGCGTTATCAGTTAAGTAAAACGTATCTATCATCAGTAGCGGACTAGTGGATGGAAACGGTAGCCCAAACACGGCGGGTTTATCTAGGTTTCGGAGTTGCTATGGCCATAGCTTCAGCTCAATCGGATCAGCAAGTGGCTGAAAAAAGGATTGCATATTTTGGGGACAACTTACATATTTAATGAAAAAGTTGGTCGGGTTTTCTCTGATATGATTAACACGGGTTTACAGAAGAAATTTCCAAATTAATTCGACTTTTATCTTCCCAAACCAAAACCCCACTTACTGAAAAACTAGTCAAGGAGAGTGCTTTTCGTCCGATATAAACGCGATCATAGCCGGAAGTGATCATTAGTTGACCAAGTTTATAGGCCGTTAATATACGCGAGAACATTTATTCCATCCCATAATCCCGTTGGCCGGTGCAGCGCCGATCGGCTAAAGTTCGTTAGCGGACGATTAAGCTCGTTAACCGTAGATATGTGACAATTCATGGAAATTTTAAAGCATTGCCTTTGCCAAATATCAGACTGAGGCTTAGTCTGTGTAACCCGTCGCTCTTCATCCTAATGCTTTATTAAATATTTCCAACAAAACGGTACTTCGATCGAAAGTATTAGGTGATTTAAAAATTTAAAAAAATTTAATTGTTGTCATGTGAACAGCAAATATATATATTTTGCCTAACGATATGCCTAGTGAGCATAGGAAATGGACCTGGATGAGCCCGGATGGTGCAACGAGAAATGAGATAGACTTTATCATGTCGACGAAAAAGCATATATTTAATGATGTCTCTGTGATCAACGCGGTCAAGACGGGCAGTGATCACCGTATGGTACGAGGCACATTAAATATTCAGTTCAAGCTAGAGAGAAGTCGATTGATAAAGTCTACGCTCCGCCCGGCACCAGCCCAACTACAAAACCCCGAGAGCTTTCAACTCGAATTGCAGAACCGTTTCGAATGCCTAGGGAGCGACGTGGACGAAAACAACGATGGGTTTGTGGAAGCTGTCCATACGGTCGGGTCCAAGTTCTTCAAGACCCGTCGTAAAAAGGTCCAGAAGATCTCTGACTTCACTCTGAAACTCATGGATGTAAGACGTGAGATGATCCTGCAGTCTCCAGATGATGCATCTCGCTTTCGGCGGCTCAACAGACAGATCTCGAAGTGCCTGAGGCGCGATTTACGCCGATTTAACACTAACTGTGTTGAAGAGGCTATTGAGCGCAACAGAGGCTCTAAGGTTTTCGCTAGAGATCTGTCTGTTGGTCAGAGCCAGATGACTAAGCTGAAGACCGACGATGGCAGGATCATTTCTTCCAAACCTGAGCTTCTGCGTGAAGTTGAAAGGTTCTATGGGCAGCTATACACAACCACACGAAGACCCGTCGTTGATCTAGCCAAAGACCCTAGAGCTAGATTAACCCGACATTATACCGAAGATATCCCGGACGTCAGCCTGTATGAGATTAGTATGGCTCTCAAACAGTTGAAGAACGGCAAAGCCCCGGGTGACGACGGAATTACAGCCGAAATCCTGAAGGCGGGCGGTAAACCTGTCCTCAGAGCCCTTCAGACGCTGTTTAATTCTGTAATTCACGAGGGGAAAACGCCGCAAGCATGGAACAGAAGTGTGGTGGTGCTTTTCCTCAAAAAAGGCGATAACACTTTGCTGAAGAATTATAGACCCATCTCACTTCTGAGCCATGTTTACAAGCTGTTTTCGAGAGTCATCACGAACCGTCTCGCGCGCAGGTTTGACGACTTCCAGCCTCCCGAACAAGCCGGATTCCGAAAAGGCTACAGTACCGTAGACCACATACATGCCTTGCGGCAGGTTATACAGAAGACCGAAGAGTATAACTTGCCACTTTGTTTAGCATTTGTGGACTACGAGAAAGCCTTCGATTCGATCGAGACTTGGGCTGTACTGCAGTCTCTCCAGAGGTGCCAAGTTGACTACCGGTATATCGAAGTCCTGAAGTGCCTGTACGAAAACGCCACCATGTCCGTCCGACTACAGGACCAGGAAACAAAGCCTGTTCCACTGCAGCGGGGAGTCAGACAAGGAGATGTGATCTCTCCGAAGCTCTTCACCGCTGCACTGGAGGATGCTTTCAAATTTCTGGACTGGGAAGGACGAGGCATCAACGTAAATGGCGAGTACATCACTCACCTTCGATTTGCTGACGACATTGTAGTCATGGCTGAGACCATGGAGGACCTCAGTACAATGCTCGTTGATCTCAGCAGAGTTTCCGATCGAGTTGGTCTGAAAATGAACATGGACAAGACGAAGGTCATGTCTAATGCCCATGTCGTACCAACTCCCGTAATAATCGGCGGCTCGGCGCTCGAAGTTGTTGACGAGTACGTATACCTGGGACAAACAGTCCAGTTAGGTAGGTCCAACTTCGAGAAAGAGATCACTCGTCGAATCCGACTCGGCTGGGCAGCGTTCGGGAAGCTTCGCAGTGTATTCTCGTCCAGTTTACCGCAGTGCCTCAAGTCAAAAGTCTTTGACCAGTGTGTGTTGCCAGTGATGACATATGGATCCGAGACATGGGCGCTAACGATGGGCCTCATAAGAAAGCTCAAGGTCACCCAAAGAGCAATGGAAAGAGCTATGCTCGGGGTTTCTCTGCGTGATAGAATTAGGAATGAAGCTATCCGTAGCAGAACTGGGGTCACCGACATAGCCTTCAAAATTGCGAGACTTAAGTGGCAGTGGGCAGGGCACATTGCTCGCAGGACTGACGGTCGATGGGGCCAGAAACTGCTTGAGTGGCGTCCACGCACCGGAAGACGAGCTGTCGGTAGGCCTCCGACAAGGTGGAGTGATGACCTGGTGAAGGTCGCGGGAATCCGGTGGAAACGAACGGCACAGGACCGGTCTAAATGGCGAGCCTTGGGGGAGGCCTATGTTCAGCAGTGGACGTCTTTCGGCTGAAATGATGATGATGATGATGATGATGAACGATAAATATAAATTGCGTTAGCGTCACAAAGTATGAATTTAAATTCCTATGCGTGATAAATATGTTGAAATTCAAGGTTAGCCTGTTTTGTTGAAATAGATTTAAGTTGAACATATTGTTATCGTCATAGCCGAGAGAAAAGAACGACTCTTTCCTTCTAGCCACGTTTTCTACTAGGTAGATAAAGGTGCAGTATATATATTGATCGAGTTAACGACAAATTAAAACGCGCCTTTCAGTTCGGCTTTTCTTTTTTAGGGTTCCGTACCAAAATGGTAAAAAAAGAACTCTTTTGATTTCACTTTGTCTGCCTGTCTGTCACATCGCTAAATATCTCAAGAACTACTTATGCTATCGATTTGAAACAGTTATAAAGAAGGGTAACCTAGATGCATATATTTTTTTTGTTAATTGTCTATGAAAAATGACAGATAATAAATAGGTTGAAAATCAAGTGTAGTGAATATGTCAAGTGGGGTGTCATATGAAAGGGCTTGAGCTGCAGATTCTGAAACAATTTTTTTTTACGTTCGATTTATGAGGAAAAATGTAAAAAAATACCGTCCTTCCTCTCCCCCCATTATCTCCAAAGTTTACCAAGGAACACATACCATTAGATATTAACCTATATTTTACAGGAAAGATATAACTATAGCTTTATCTAGTTTTTCTTTTCTATTTTTTTTTCATCAAAAAACATTTCTATACTAAGTTTGTAATTTAATCACCTTTGCATGATTTTTTGTTTTATAAATTCCTTACGCGATTATGCTGAAAGTATACCTTCATTCATATAAAAAAAATTGAAATCGTATCACGTGAAAAAGCATTATACCGTAAACCGGGGTTACTTTCAAATAGAGGGGCGACTTTAAAAATTCAATTTTTATGCTATATTTTATGTTCTTATTTAGTTAACTTTGAGTCAAGTTATACCTTCGTTAATTTCCTAACTATTTACTTTACTGAATCAAACTAGAAATACTTAGTGATGAATATATAAGTGTTTTATACGTATCAAAGTAGCCCCGTTTTATCTTAAAGTCACCCCAGTTTACGGTACTTAAAAAACTACCATACATACTGTTATTCAATCGCTCAAATTTTTAACAGAATTCGCCGATAGATGGCGCTGTACCCATGGCGTTCCATTTCTAAACCATGTTATTGAGATTTTCTTGAATTAATAGAGTTGGAACCGGTACACATCTGTGTACGAAACCCTCGGTGCGCGAGTCGGACTAGCACTTGACCGGTTTTTTTTATCATCAATATAAGTTTATATTATAATTTACTTTCCGTGTAGTTTCGTTTTAAACATTCTTACGCGATTATGCTGAAAGTACCTTCTTTCAAACAAAGAAAAAAAATTGAAATCGGTACACGCGATAAAGAATTTTCCTGTAACACCACCATACATACATACTAAGTTATTCAGTCGCTCAAATTTGTAACAAAATTCGCCGATAGATGGCGCTGTACCCATGGCGTTCAATTTCTATACCATGTTGTTGAGATTTTCCTGAATTAATAGGGTTGGAACCGTTATACATCTGTTTACGGAACCCTCGGTACACGAGTCGGACTCGCACTTGACCGGTTTTTTTAATGTATATTCAGCGACAAATCTTCACGACGTTGTCCGATTTTGATAACAATTGTTTTGTTCGAAAGCAGTATAAATTTGATGAAGTTCTGATGATATAGAGAGAACTGCAGCTCATGACATAGATACCTACTTCACAAACTCCGATGAGTTTCGTCAACGAAACTAATAATGTTGATTATGGAATAGCAAAGATAATCATGGAATTCCTGAGCAGGGACCGGACCCGCTTACCCTAACCCGTTCAAAAACCCGGGTTTTTATAATGCTGATTATTAAAAACCCTTTCATTACGATAAGCTTTTCATTGGCTTACCGGTTAACAAACTAATCCTTACGTTAGAATTAATTCGGGTTTCCGCTTACCCGTATCAAAAACCCAAGAAGCGGTAAGCGTTTGAAGCGCTGATTGGATACGAGCAAGCTATTTTCGCTTTTACGTAACCTACGTATGATCTATTATCACAGTGCCCAATGCGAAACTTAGCGGCATGCGCGCGCGCGCGTTCCCTTCGCACGGCGGTATTTGTCAAAGGCTTTGTGATTCGCCGACGTATAATTGCTAATTTAATGGAAATTAGACGTTAAGTTAATAACATAGACTTCATAACAGATTTATGAGCAGCGTCGGGGCGGGCGTTGGGGTAATTTCGGCAAGTTGCTGTTTACCTATTTATTCGTCACTTTCTTTTTCTTTATCGCTGACTGTGCGCATCTCTCGTATAAAAACCGGCCAAGTGCGTGTCGGAGCACGCACCATGAAGGGTTCCGTACCAACACCTACTAGTCCACATTTAAAATCACTATCCAATACATTGAATCTAAAAAAGTCGTATCTTCATAGGGAACTCACGGAACCTATGACCTTTTGTTTGGGCAAGGCAGTTTTTAAGCGAAGACTCAAAAACCGTTAAATCTATATTGTTTAAACCCAAACTCGTTGAAAGTATTTACTTCATGCGCACCATCCCAATATTTTTCAGAATTTTAAACTTTATAGTTTGGAAATTAGAGGGACACTTTCTGACTGACAGCTAATATCTCACCAACAGTTGACTGAAATAGACAAGTTTTTTAGAAACCTCTATATCATTATAAAGGCCTATCCATCGATAGCCCACACGCCTACGTGCGTTTAATTTTTTTTTTCATCCACCGGTTACATGTATGGAGTGCCCCCCCTAATTTAATATTTTTTGTAACTTCACATCACTTTTGTGTAGCGGTTCATATAATACACCTTTCTACCAAATTTCATAATTGTAGTGCTTATAGTCTCCGAGTAAATCGGCTGTGACATACGGACAGACGGGCGGGCAGACATGACGAATATATAAGGGTTCCGTTTTTGCCATTTTGGCTGCGGGACCCGAAAAAGTACATTATTTTAATAAATGTTCATATCCAATAATTGTTACACTTAGCCGTGTAGTGTTCTATAATAAATAATTCACGTAAAGTTGATGCTTACAAGAAGTAATAGGTATGCCTCAGTCAAAATGGGACGCTGCTCATCGACACTTCAAATATGAACAGGCCTCCAATAAAAAGTACATGCCTGCTCTGCAAAAACAAGCTAAAAGTAAGCACTACAGAAACCAATGTACTGTCTAGAGTACTTCGATTAAATAGTCACTTTATACGTTACCGTACCTAAATTACAAGGGTGTGGTCTGCTACACTGCACATGACTGCGAGGGTCTGATGGTGGAATCGAAAGGTGCAAGTGGAACTCTTCAGTGATTACCGGTAACCCCCTCGAGTTTGGGCTCATTTTAAATGTCTCGGTAAGCCCGCTACACTGCACATGACTCCGAGGGTCTGATGGTTGAATCGAAGGTGCGAGTGGAACTCTTCAGTGATTACCGGTAACCCCCTCGAGTTTGGGCTCATTTTAAATGTCTTGGTAAGCCTGCGACACTGCACATGACTGCGAGGGTCTGATGGTGGAATCGGAAGGTGCGATTGGAACTCTTCAGTGATTACCGGTAACCCCCTCGAGTTTGGGCTCATTTTAAATGTCTCAGTAAGCCCGCTACACTGCACATGACTGCGAGGGTCTGATGGTGGAATCGAAAGGTGCGAGTGGAATTCTTCAGTGATTACCAGTAACCCCCTCGAGTTTGGGCTCATTTTTAATGTCTCAGTAAGCCCGCTACACTGCACATGACTGCGAGGGTCTGATGGTGGAATCGGAAGGTGCGAGTGGACCTCTTCAGTGATTACCAGTAACCCCCGCAAGTTTGGGCTCATTTTAAATGTCTCGGTAAGCCCGCTACATTGCACATGACTGCGAGGGTCTGATGGTGGAATCGAAAGGTGCGAGTGGAATTCTTCAGTGATTACCAGTAACCCCCTCGAGTTTGGGCTCATTTTTAATGTCTCAGTAAGCCCGCTACACTGCACATGACTGCGAGGGTCTGATGGTGGAATCGGAAGGTGCGAGTGGACCTCTTCAGTGATTACCAGTAACCCCCTCGAGTTTGGGCTCATTTTAAATGTCTCGGTAAGCCCGGTATACAGTACATGATTGCGAGGGTCTGATGGTGGAATACCGGTATAATACTGGTATTTAAAGGTACCCTTCGTTTCGGTTCCAGAGAACCGGTATAGATAAAATACCGGTTCTTTATAAAGGCTCCTACACGTGTATGCGATGTTGTGGTTTCGTGCGAGTGCGCGCCGCAACGGTGGCACGGCACCGACAAAGAGTGCGGGCGACGTAAGGCTCACGCGGCGTCGCCGCTTCCCACGCCACACAGCTGAGCCGAGCCGAGCCGGCGGCACGCGAAAAGTGATTAAGTTCCGCGAGTAGCTAAGTCATGATATCCTGTTTATGAGCTGGTGATGGAAGGTAGAACTTCTTAACTGTTAGGAACTGAAGGATATTTTTAAAAATATTATAGACCCTATCGGTCTATATTGCATTGCAAGTACTCAGTATAACAAAACAAACAAGCCCAATCTCGACTACCTTAGCATTTTCCGTTAGGCAGTTCCAGTGCCTCTCTTCCGGCTGCATCATCAGACCCTCGAAACCAGGTGTAGTGGTAAGTACACAAGACGTCAAAACGAACAAGCCCAAACTCGACTACCTTAGCACCTTTCGTTAGGCAGTTCCAGTGCCTCTCTTCCGGCTGCATCATCAGACCCTCGACATCAGGTGTAGTTGTAAGTACTCAAGACAACAAAACAAAGAAGCCCAATCTCGACTACCTTAGCATTTTCCGTTAGGCAGTTCCAGTGCCTCTCTTCTGGCTGCGTTATCAGACCCTCGAAACCAGGTGTAGTGGTAAGTACACAAGACATCAAAACGAACAAGCCCAAACTCGACTACCTTAGCACCTTTCGTTAGGCAGTTCCAGTGCCTCTCTTCCGGCTGCATCATCAGACCCTCGACATCAGGTGTAGTTGTAAGTACTCAAGACAACAAAACAAACAAGCCCAATCTCGACTACCTTAGCATTTTCCGTTAGGCGGTTCCAGTGCCTCTCTTCTGGCTGCGTCATCAGACCCTCGAAACCAGGTGTAGTGGTAAGTACTCAAGAAAACAAAACGAACAAGCCCAAACTCGACTGCCTTAGCACTTTTCGATAGGCAGTTCCAGTGCCTCTCTTCCGGCTGCATCATCAGACCCTCGAAACCAGGTGTAGTGGTAAGTACTCAAGAAAACAAAATGAACAAGCACAAACTCGACTGCCTTAGCACTTTTCGATAGGCAGTTCCAGTGCCTCTCTTCCGGCTGCATCATCAGACCCTCGAAACCAGGTGTTGTGGTAAGTACATAAGACATAAAAAAGAACATGCCCCAATCCGACACAATCGGTACGTTAAAAAAATTGGATGAGTATTAGTTGCTACGTCGAAGAAATTAAAAACGTGTCTTGTTTGAACCCGTGCCCGCCCGAACGAAAGCAAAGCCAAATGAAAAGTACAAACATTAAGTACGGCCGGCCACGCACCGCGTGTCACATGAAGCGACGATGGCCTTGGGCCAAGGACAAGGGAGAGGGAATAAGGGTATCCCTAAGCCGAAAGGTAAGCGGTTAGTACACGAAAAACCTAAACCAAATAAGTTGAGGTAAGCGGTAACCTCTTGTTACGATTAGGTTAACCCGAATAATACGGGTTATCATTATTATCGGGTAAGCCGATGAACGGGTAACCCGAACGATTGGGTTATCATATGAAAGGGTTATCCTTTCGAACGGGTTAAGCGAATGAACGGGTTTTCCGGTCCCTGTTCCTGAGCAATCGCTGGAACTCTTCAAGTATTATCGGCCCATATAACTCAAAAGAAAATAGGAGCCACAATTTAGTATTTTTATCGTTACTTGAAAATGATATTAAACAGTTATATATATATATATAACTGTTTAATATCATTTTCAAGTAAATATAGCTATTAGACTTAAACAACAACATGAAAGGGGTTAGATATAGTGGGTTATTTAGTGTCGTATTTGTATGGAGCACGTTGCAGATTTTTAACAAAGGACGCCACTTGGCACAGTTGTACCTAATGGTCATCTGAGCAGATTTAGCCCTGTACCCACGAAATTCGTCCATGGTGGTGGGGGCTGGAGGGGGGTGAAAACCCCATCTACCGCGCTGCACTCTGAGCTCGATTTCTTCATGAGTTTAGTGAGTAGGTCATGTTTGGTATCGTTTTCGTATAATTCAATGATGAGGAATTCATTTCTGTACAAAACTTGAAAAAAATTATATGAAATTCTACAAAATCTTGCCTTACAATTAAACCGCGAGGTATAATGCACTATATAAAAATGAATTAATATAGAATGTAGAGACATAAACTATATTAACAGATTTAACTTTTAAATGTGTTAAAAATACAATACAATACAAATACTCTTTATTGCATACCTCACACAAATGAATCAGTAGGTAGAGGTAGACAACAATATAGAAATGAATAATTAATGAAAAATTATTTCTATTTAGCGGCGGAGCTGCGTACTGGTGAGAAGCTATAGGGTTCTTCGTTTTACTGTTTGCTAATGACTTTAATTAGTGTGAGTGTGTTTAAGTAATGCTTTAATGACTAAATCTAGAAGTAATATTTCATAATATTCTCAAGTTCTCAACATTAAAACAGATTGAGACTTAGTTCAATTGGTTTGCACAATTTTACTTGGAAACCATACTTTAGGTTACACTTTTTAAGGGATCTACTGCATGGGGATAATTACTGAAAATAAGGAATATATTACTGAAAATTAAAGCCAAAGTACTTAAAGTAAAATATGTTTAAAAAATTGGGTCATTAAGAAGCTGGCAGCGTTTTCTAGCTGAATCGCTATGCTGATGCGTTGAGCGAGGAATCTGCCAGTATTATTATCCCTTGTAATCCACCAGCATTTTGGATAGATCCTTGAATAGTTGACGGGCACTAGGATGGGCCAAGGGTCTCGACACCGAACAGTATAAAAATGTAACCAGTGCCGAGGTCCCTATGCTTGCTTGGTGCGAGGTGCTTTTTAAGCTTTTCCGCCGTTTCGGCCTCCACGGCAGAGTGATTGCTAGTCCCGTGGAGGTGAGAAGGAGCCAGAGTGACTGTACAGCTTGCGCCTCACAGGTACTAACGCCATTCCCACCTTCCAGGGGATGAGGGACATGCCGTCCGGCCACTTGCCATCGATTCTAGCGATGCCAATTGGTTCAAGAAGAGATGGCACGTTGACTAGAGAGCGGCGGATGATGTAATTCAGAGCGGCCTATTTGGAAAAGCGGCCAACGGTTTCTGTCAATATCTTGCCATGGCTATCACCCGTGATGTCCCTGTGGGTCAATCAAACTGCCGCTAGGATACACCGGTGTGGAATACAGATAGGGAGCCCGAGTCGTAAACAATTCGCGATTCGGAGGGATTCAGACTCCAATAAGGTGCCAGTGTTTGGCGATGGGTAGGCGTTAGGCCATTCACCAGACTACTTGGTGCCAGAGGCCAATAGCCTGACTCGTTTTGCTCCTATGCTGTGGCTCAGAAGAAAATTAAAAGAAATCTTTGACACATCGTCGTCGTAGCTCCTCTGGCAGAATGGATGGTACCTAAATTATTACCCGTGCAAGCAGACTATCAAGTGTTTCTGATCTCCAAGCCAGTAATCTCAGTTTGAGGGGAGATCCCGTAGGATTTCGCTTATTATTAATTGAGCTGTGGACAGGCACGCCTTTTCTAGGTGTATTTAATACAGTTTCTTTTTTTGTCAGTAAAGGGAAGAAAAGCGCGTTTCATTCTTCCGATAAAGGCCAAAGCAGGAAATTTAAAGGATTTGCCGTTTTTTGACAAATTTGGTATTATTGCTTTATATTACACGTGAAGTTGAGATGATCTTCGGCATTTAAAGTTATTTAATTATTCACTAAATGTCTAACTATTGTCTTTATTTTAGATCAACTTTTTGCACTGATATCAACATACGGTTTCCAGGTAAAATTGTAGGGATACCAATATAACCGCATATACAAAAATTCGGAATTATGGTTATATCAATCTGTTTTAATATTAAGAATATCATAAAATATTACTTCTTCATTAAGAAGCACCTAATCAGTTTCATTATCTAACAATAAAATTAAGAATTCTATAGAATCTTACCAGTACGGAGCTAAATATATTTTTTTTAACACATTTCAAGGTTCAATCTGTCAATAAATATAGTTCTATGTATAAAACATAAAACATTCTACATAAAATGGGCTATTAACTCATATTTGTATAGATATATTTTTTTGATTTTTTTTCAGGTTTTGTGCAGAACTGTTTTTTTCTGCGAACGAAAATTATGCGAGTGAAAATTATGTTCCAAAAATTAATTCCTCGTCCTTGAGTTATACAAAAACGATACCAAACATGACTTATTTTCTAAACTCATGTAGAAATAAAATAGCTTCTCGCCAATACGTAGCTCCGCCGCTACATGATTTTTTTTTTACACATTTGCAGGTTAAATCTGTCAATACAGTTTATGCTTATACATTTCACATAAAATGGGCTACTTTTCATATTTTTTTTATAGTGCATTACCTCACGGTTTAATTCTAGTGCAAGATTTTGTATAATTATTAAAAAAAAAAATTCAAGTTTTGTGCAGAACTCTGTTTTTATCTACGGACGAGTAAAAATTTTGTTTCAGAAATGAGTTCCTCATCCTTGAATTATACGAAAACGATATCAAACATGATCTACTCACTAAACTTATGAAGAAATCGAGCTCAGAATGCAGCGCGGTAGATGGGGGTTTCACCCCCCTCCGGCCCCCACCACCATGGACGAATTTCGTGGGTACAGAGCTAAATCTACTCAGATGACCATTAGGTACAACTGTGCCAAGTGCCGTCCTTTGTTGAAAATCTGCAAGGTTGATAACACTAATACTAACCAGCTAATACTGAAAAATGCGAGACATAATTACCTTAACTAGCCACTGTTTATCAATTACTTTATGTCTATTAAAAATAAAACAGACACATATTTCTGTTTTATTGTGGTCCTTATTTTGTTTTGAGCAGTATACATATACATAGCAATTGGTATGATATATAGGTAGTAATAGTAACCTACACAATTACACATTTGCTCTCGGAAAACAGTTTGTGTGGTAAAGTTGTGGAAATAGGGATCAAAATTTTCTTGTAAGCATGTCAATGCACGAAATTTAAGTCGGTTTCTTTTGGTAAGTATGAATACACATTACGGGTATTGTGAGTAAAAATGTTGGTATTATCGATATCGTAAGATATTAAAAGACTAGGTTTAAAAATAGCCTCTTTTCCGAGTTATAAGTAGTAGTATAATTGATTTTAATGTAATTTACTTTTTGCTAATTAACGTTAAGCATAGTTAAATACATATTTTTATACCAATATACCTCTTATGGCTCGAATACAATAAATCTTATCTAACGGTTTCTAATATATAACAAGGGTGCGCAACTGCGCATAACAAAGTTTCAAGAGTACTGTTCCGGTTTGTCTAGTATTTGCCCGTATACTACACGTATGGTCAACTAATAAAAGTAAAATGTGCATAGTAAAGTACTCTCATAAATTCCAATATAAGTACTAAATAGGTATTTTATTAGACGTAAATAAATATCTTTTAACATTGATGCGTTATTTGATATTGATATAATGAAGTTAAATAAGTAAATACAATACCGACGCCATGTTGTATCTTGTAACACCAACATATATTTAATGCTCTGCTATGTATGTATATATAACTAACGCTAAAATATTCGGTGAAGGATAATATCGTTCATTTATTTCATTTACTGCACACGTATTTTTTTTTATACATGATACTCTGTCAATTGAGGACCGATTTACAAAATAATTTATTTATTTGAAAATGTATATTCCTGGGGTGTCCCCACTGTTACGAAGTCAGAATCTAATAATGGGATCCCAGGGAAATATAGGGCAACCCTCAAATTTTAAGGCATGTATTATGTGTTAGGATACTCGTAGTTCTACAAATTAAGGAATTTTATAAGACTGAACTAAAATATCACGATATTTTATTACGCGTATTAGTACAGCATACTATCATAACACCTCTATTAAGTTGATCACTAAAATTAATTTAGTCTTAAAATTATTTAATTTTCGTAATTCCTCTTAATGCACCAAATTCTCAGGAACCTGCAATATCCCTCAAACAAAATCTATTGAAAAGTGCAATGTTAGTCTTTTACTACTAAATTGAAACATAATAAAGTATTACTGGTTTTTTTTTCTTACCTATTATTATCTTATTGTCCCAAAAATATTATAAAATCCTTTTCCAGAATTTATCCCAACAGTTTAATCTCAGGATCCTGTTCAATGTAGACTCCGTTTTCAATATCTTATTCGTCGAGCGACATTGTCGTTCAGCTGAGCTAGGTGTACCTAAGAGAGGCAAAAAATACCACCTATCTTATTGCACTGCACCTAGCGTGTTCTCGTGAAAGTCGCGCCGTAATCAGTCAAGTTCGCAGAATCCTGGTAAGATATTTACTTACGCAATAAATAAAATTATATGGTATATTTAGCATTTTGACATGTAAGTTACTTACACGAAGGCTTAGTTCTGCTTAATTATGATTAAATGTTATAAATTGTTATTCTTTTGGTATAACTTAAAAAATCTCATAACCTGGTCTCAGGATCCTGTCAAATTGAGATGAAGGATACTGAGAATTACTCGGGATATAAATAATTTGATTTCGGTTAATTTTCTTATTTTTCCCCATATTCCTGGTCACACTCTGGTAACCATCGGGAAACTGAGAGTGTGTGGATTCCTGCTAATTAATGTCCATGAAATGGCCATAAATCAAATATTATAAAATATATTGACTGTTCCACTTCTCATAAGCTAAAAGACGTATTCTTGTCAATAGACTAAATTTCGCAGCAAAAATGTAAAAAAAAAGTCGGGCCAAAATCAGACTGACTTTATCCCAAGTTTGTAGAACATCCCGTTACATACTATTCAAGTATTTGCGTCTGGTAGTCCTCTTCTCATGTTGATGAACTGATAATGGAGAATACAACTCCTTAACGGTTAGGAGTTGGAGAACTTGGAGGATAACTCTTTAAATATCGGAGGTATGGAAGTCGTTTATACTCCCATATAAACTTTCGTCCCCATTTGGCGCCTCTCGCATATGAGCGGATGATTTCGGGGATAGAAACTCAATCTCAATGCCAAGTTTCATTTAAATCCATTCAGAGGTTTAAGCGTGCAGAGGTATAATACATTAGTATGTATAGTTTCATTATTTCAGGTAATTCAGGTTATCTGATGATGGAAGGTACGACTTCTTAATGGTTGGGAGTCAGAGGATATTTATTTAAATATCATATGCACATACAGAGGGAGCACTCGTGGCCCAGCGGCGCCCGCACCGCGTACCGCGCAACGTCAGCCTAGGTAAATTTTTTGGATGGGTGACCGCGTTGAGTGGTTATTAACTGAGCGCTCCCGAGCTTTGGAAGGTATGTTAAGCCCGGCTGCAATCGATGATAGCAGTAGTTAAAACAAGTTAGAGGTCTTCGGTCAGCTTGAGAACTTGTAACAGTCAAGTTGCTCACTCACTTTACTAGCCTAATTCCAATAAGGTCTAGTTTCCCTTGGGGTAGGAAGGTCACATGGCAAACGCTTCCATAAAAGTGATACAGGAACAGTGTTCCCCGGGCATCCTTGAAGGATGCAACTGTCCTGGGATAACACTAGGAGGATCATATGCACATACAGACTTTTAGATATATTCTCTCAAGTTATTCAGGTTAGCTGACGATGGATTGAATTCTTCAACTGAACTTTCCCAAAGTAGGAATTTACACTAAAAATTAAAAATAAACAAATTAATCAATATAATGTTGATTTGTCAATGTCAGAGTTTGTGTAGCACATGAGATGTATCTGGGGGCACGGTAGTGCCCCGGCCAAGACGAGTCAAGCGAAGCGCAAGAGCCCTACATACCTTTTCTCGAAGCACTTCGTCGTTTTTTGAACACTCATAACTTGGGTTTGGATTATACCAGATAAAAAAAAATCCTTGGAATGGATGTCAGTAGTGGACTTATTAAACATATAAAGATTCAAGTGCATACTTCTTATACTTTATGATGAGATGTTATTGATATCTAAAAAAGCCAATTTTGTCACTAACTTATGGTCATCAAAATTCTTAGAAATTACTTCCTGAAGTCCTAGAAAGCTTAAATTTAGTATGTAAGCTAGTATTAGTACACAAACAACAAAAAAAATCTAAAACTTAGAACTTTTACACCCCAACCCCTAAAACTAGGGAATGGAAGTTTCTATGAAACTTCCTCAAATTTTGATGCTAGAAGTCTGAAAATGGATATAGGGACTCCTTATTATAAATAATAAAATACGTATTTCAGGATTTTTATTTAGAGGATGTAAGTTTGAATGGGTTTTCCCATACTTACACTGTCAAAAAGTCTTTTTGCATGCAACAAAAGTCTTTTTGACAGTGCAAGCCAATTGGTCTTGTCTTGGCAACATTTTACATGAAAATGTTTTTGGTGAGATTTTTATTCGTTTAATGTTTAAATAAACGAATTTACGGAAAAAACAATAATTTAAAAATCTTTAAAAGTACAAATATTTTATTCTTCTACGAAATTTACAAATTTTTTGAACTTCAAATTGGAGATTCAAAGGTAATATATCCACACGCAGTGTGTGAATAAAGTGTTTACTTATTACTTTTACAGTTGCCAGAAGGCAGCCTGATTGTATTCCAGCCATTACAAGCCTTTGGTATGTGACTTAAAAAAGTAAAGAATTCAACAACATCTGTACGTTTGGCGCCTTTTGCAACAATAGGTATGAAAAAAAACAAGTAGATGGACTAATTAATTAATTTAATTATTACAAGGGATGGTATTTTATTACTATTCATTATTTGACATAACTTGCAATGTCATATTGTGTTCATAAAAATATTAATTATTGACATCTGATGGTGATGGCTTGATGAGCGCTTAGCTCTCAATGTATCATTCCCTCTGTAGAAAAAGCCATTCTATGGGATGGGATTTAATTATGTAAAAAAATTCATACTTATATTAAAACTTGTTCATCTAGAAAGGCAGCCTCTGTAAAAGATGATTTTCTAACCCTCCAAGTTATCACCAAATTCATTGCTTTGTTTTGAGCGATTTCCTCTAGACTTATCCTCTTGGCTCTGGATTCTGGATTCAGCGCTACACCGGCCAGTGTAATTGTGACATGCATAATTCAAACAAATAATGCATGTCAACAAACAAAGTTAATGGAAGTTCTATGTAATGGAAGTCATTAATTAATGGATTAACTACTTCAACCTCATGCAACAAAAGTTAGTCAAAAATAAATAATGTTTCATGAAAGTCAGCTTAACACTACAGAAGCAAAAATACTCCCTTGAGGACAAGAGTTAAGACAGCTCATACCTCTATAAACTGCTTCAGTGTTAATACAGACCGCCGAAAGACAAACAATGTAGTTAACTTTGTTTAAAACCTGACCCAGGTGGTATCACCATTACAGATCTTACATATATATTGAATATTTTATGGGTATTTGTGAATTATACAATATCATACAAGAATGAATCTATAAAAGGACCATTTAAGGTTTCCAGGAAACGGTTGAATTCATTGGCTTATTTTCAGCTATTCAAGTTAGCCATTGTAAGAACATGCAGATACAGGTGTCAAAAATGAAGTAATTTAGTCATTACAGTAAAAAAAAGGTAAATACAGAAGTACAAATAACTTCAATAAGGCACCAGGTAAGAGTAACACATACCAATCAGAAATCCTTCCATACAAATACTTACTGACTATTAAGGATATCGTCCATTCTGTTTGAAGAAGCATGGAAGCTTCACGAACTAATTAGATTTATATTTTAGAAACTTGGCTTCACTTTTGCGATGGTAGCAAAGTTCAACAACAACGTATAAAACAGTACGTAGGAGAACTAATAAATGTAAATGGCATCGAAATATTTCGAAAGAGGTTTACAATTAAAACGTGTATCAAGATTATTATACTCAAAAATGATAAAAACACTTAGCACGCACTTTCCACTAGAGCAAACCAACCACATCTACTAGAAATTTAGTCTAATTCAACATGAATTTAACAGACAAACTATGGTCAAACGTCAACGTCAAACAAAACATTATGAGATAATAGGGGCCGTTCGGATTCCACGAAATACACATTGCTGCCCGATAGCAGCAAATATAACGTAGTTGTTATATTCTCTTTGGCAGCAAGTAGGCAGCAAGGTCAGAACAGGAGCCATCTAGCTATGGAGCCGGTGTTATTGATTACCGTTTTTATTTCTCTTGAGGTCTTAATAATGCGACGGTTGCATTACAATTCTATAAAAAAAAGTAAAAGCTTGTCTCATATGTAAAGGGAAAGCAGTTGTACGTTTTACTTGAATATTCGGAACGCTCCCTTATATACAGATGTCCCATAAACCGAAAAATCCTCGAACAGTTGATGTAGCTTGAATAAGTATCTAATTAGGGTTCCGTACTGAAAAAGGTAAAAAAGGAACCCTTGTTGTGGTTTCACTTTGTCTGTCTGTCATATCGCTAAGTATAAAATAATACTTATGCTGACATGTAATTTTGACATTATCAATATAAGGAAAACTACTTGCTATCGATTTCAAGTTTGGATTTATTGCTGTGTACCTATAAGGTATAATATTCTACTAAAGTAACGTCTACTTCATAAATACAATAAAAATGATCAATATACTATGACGATAAACTAGACCTAAAAATAAAACTAAATTAACATTTATCTAAATTAAAACGAAAGTAAGATATATCTAAAAAACTGGGCCCCCGTTGTATGGTACCGAACACAGAAGATGCTGACGGCATTTCCTCGCTGTATCTAATGCGTTGTACGAGGAAGTTGCCAGCTCTTCGGTCACCAGTTGAAAGGGAAGTGGCAGTGGGGAAGGAGAGCAGGCCAAGGGTCTCGAAGGCAAAAGGCATAAAAATGTATTATGGACCGAGACCCCTGTATTTGTGGCCCTTTAGATTGTCAGCCGCCTTAGCCGCCGCCTCATACCGAATGTTGGTACCACTGAGGCGGCAAGGAGCAAGTGTATACACGCAAGTTGCCTCCCTCACAAGAACCTTTTCCAACCTCCACGGAACCAATGACATCCCGTCAAGATCCCTTGCGGTCTCTTGCCATCATCCCTTGCTATACTAGATGGCTCGAATAGGGCTGGCACGTTGACTGAAGTAAGACATAGGCGGATGATATCATTCAATGCAGCATGTGGAAAAAAAATCCTGTGGTGTCCCAGTTCGTCGGCTTCACTGTCGCAGGAGCACCTGTGTGGAGTGCAGATGCCTACCCGGAGGGAGGTTGCTAGGCAGATGGTGTATATTCACCGGTAGGAAATGTAGCCATTCACCGGATTCCTTAGCACCTGACGCCAGCAACCTAGCCCGCTCCAGTCCAGTGCTATTGCTTAGTCAGGAATTATAATTTCCCGGGCGAGCAATAGGCATGTTGACTACTACATATGATTGTTCCAAAAGAAACAAGACAAAAAAATATGCCAAATGGTGAAAATCCTATTCAAATCCTAAAATCCTTCACGGTACACGCTGCCAAATTATGGAACTCGTTGCCCCCGTCACTCAGGAAGTGTCAATCTGTGGCCTCGCTGAAGGGGAAGTTGAAGGAATTGTGGTGTCGAGTAATATATAACTGGATATTTTATTTTATTTTGACATTTGCTTATTACATATATGTGCGTATCTATTTATATTTACTTATATTCGGTATTTATATATTTATATACATTTTTTTTTCGTTTATATATATATATATATATATATATATATATCTATATATTATTGTGATGTTATTAAGATAATTTATTGTGTTCAAATTGTACATGTTTCTCGGTTTGCCTATTAATCTTATTCTCAACTCAATTGCTCAGGGATAAGCTCGCCTTTGTACATATATGTCAACTGTTCTTGTAATTTATGTTATGTTTTACTCATGTACAATAAAGAATTTTACATACATACATACATACAAATATCTCAAAAAATAATGAAGCTAAAATCATTTTAATGTTGCTGATTAGAGAGAGAAAGCACCACATATCAGTGACGTCATTGACCACGAGCGCCATAGTAAAAACGATCGTTCAAATACAAAGGTGTGTTTTGCGGAAAAAGGACAGAGTATGACCCCTCTTAAAACTTTAAAGACTTAAAAATTATGTAAATATTTATTCTTTTGAGGTACTTTTTTCGCCATTTGATTAACAAATAGTTCCTTTTTCAGGAAAAATCGAACTTAATGATTTTCTTTATTCATGTGGACACCCCTATTTAACAGACATTTTTCAGCAATTGAACAGACATCACTAGTAATTTTACAGGCTTTGTATGGGCTTTGTAGTCGGTGAGTTCAGTGTTGGTAGAGTAGCCTTATTACATAGAAAGGGAGTAAATAATATTCTACTTAGTTTTAATAGTTTTTATTGTAATGCATATTTGGCATTTAGATTGACCTATACCTATTATAACAATTACTCAAGTAAAGTTAAGACAAAATATTTTGGCTTTCAAATGTAATTATAATTAATATTTGTAGACAGTTTTTTATTTTATTTGGCAATATTATTAAATTACCATAATGTGACCCTGGCTATGAAATTCACTTACTAATTAATTGTAGGATCTGACGAGATCATTATTTTATTGAGTTAGCGTATCGCCGGTCAGTTTCCTTACTCGTCAGTTAACTGATTCACCAGTTTACTCATTCGACAGTTTCTTAATTCGACAGTTTCCTTGTTTGTCAGTTTCATTAAGATGTCAGTTTCTCTATTAAGTCAGTTTCCCCATTCGCAAACATCTTTATTCGTCAGTAAGTTTAGGTTGTCAGTTTTGTTATTTCGTCATTTTCCCAATCAGTTAGCGTATCGCCGGTCAGGTAATAAATTATTTTAATAATTTCATTTCATTTATCATTACCCTGACTACGAAGCTGGAGGTCTCGGGTTCGATCCCCGGTTAGGGCATAATATTTGTGTGATGAGCACAGATATTTGTTCATGGGTCTTGGATGTTTTTAAGTATTTATTTATCTATATAAGTATGTATATCGTCGCTTAGTACCCATAGTACAAGCTTTGCTTAGTTTGGGACTAGGTCGATTTGTGTGCCAATGTCCCCAAATATTTAAATATTTATTTATTAGTCGCTTTCGACCTAGCGAAACAGTCTAATGAGCAAACTGACGAATCGGGAAAATGCCTAACTAGCGAAATTGTCGACCTAGCGAAACAGTCTAATGAGCAAACTGACGAATCAGGAAAATGCCTAACTAGCGAAATTGTCAACCTAGCGACACTGTCGAATGAGTAAACTGGTGAATCAGTTAACTGACGAGTAAGGAAACTGACCGGCGATACGCTAACTCATTTTATTTATCTGTTCTCAAACTCAAGTTTTTAATAGTAGTTTATGCAACTGCTACATAATGAGAGGCACTAAAACACGAGTGTAGTTTTATGAAACTAGCCAAAGGCGAATTTCATAATAAGATCCCACGAGTGTTTTAATGCCTAATTATGTGCAGTTGCATACACTACACATATTAAACCCTCTTTCATGTGGGCGCGTTGAGCCGGCGTGCGCAATATTTATCGAGACATCCCGCCCGGCGCGCGGCTGTGCGGTAATAGGCGGAGATGGCCATAACGATTCAATTTATGATGCCGTAATGGCAATCTCCGCCCCTACCCTTCCTGAGCACATAAAAGAGGATTTAGTATATGGGTGTAGCTAAAATAGTAAAATACAAAATATTGAATAAAACAAATGTAAATTTGAATTAGCGATGTAGGTGTCAAATTTCCTTGCACATTTTGAGTGGATCATACCTCGAAGGACTCGTCTCACAACTTATACCCTCAGGCAGCCCTGGACACAGACTTCTGCAGTAATGTGTGCCCGACCCAGGTTGACCCTAGCTGAATTTCTGGACGAGACTCTTCTCAGCTAGGCTAGAAGGCCTACCGCGAACAGCAAACGAATTTTTCCCTGTCTGTCGCACTTGCACGTTCGTACGTAACTGCGACAGAAACGGAAAACTTCGTTTGCGGTTCGCGGTAGGCCCTCAGGTTTAGTGAACTAGCGAGAAAACTCCGAGTAGCTCGATTCTACTCACACCTGAGGTCCATTCTCACTGGAGCGCAAACTCTTACCCCCATCCATAAGCGTCAATCAAACCTCTTTAAGTTAAATAGCCGCTAAAATTCGTTGGTCCTTATCTGTCACTTTAACTTTAATGTTTGTGAGAAAGGGACAGAACACATTTTGGTTAGCAGAGGTTTTAGCTTTATGAATAAGGAGGTTAGAGTATTCCATCCAGTGTTTAAACCGCCCGCGTGGTTTGTCGGACGTTTCCTCTGGATATTCGCCAGGCTACTCGTCAACCGCGTATTCCTATCGTTTTATTGGGCCCGGCCTATAAAGCCACAATCAGGTTACAAAAAAAAGTAATGTGTGCAGTTAGTTCCAGTGCTGACACGTCGACTGCGGGATGACGGTTTCACCGGTAAACGGTTCCTATATCTTATTTCATATAAAAATAAGATTAAAGCGATTCAAGAAAGAACTAAACATAAAGAATAAGTAACTAGTGTTGTGATAGAAAAGTAATTAGTGATCGAAATAAGTACAATTCTCGTTACCCTCAGGATTCCACGTTAGGATTAACATTGCGCGCGGGATTTTATTCTGGAATCCTTTCGTTGACTGGATTAAATCAGTCAACCTCGCTTCAACCATTTTGCTCCCTAGTAATACAATCAACTATTAATATCCTAGATAAACGAAGAAACTACCAACGTCCGTGAAAATTCTCTCTAAATGTTACTCGTATCGGGAACAAGGTATAGTGATAACTTACAGATGTTGATGCTGGCAAAATGACATGTAGGATCTGGTTCTTTAGGCCATATTATTGTTATTTTTATTTTATATTATTCTTAGGTTTACATTAATATTATTTTGTGCGCATACGTAAGATGCACTTAACTATAAGTACTGCAGTTTTCGGTTAGGTACTAATAAAACATACACCAACAGTTACATTCAAAATTTAGACGCCTATAATTAAATTATAACGCATGAATTTATCATTGCCGGCCTTTATCCTTTCGGGAATCCGTGTCACCGATCATCCATTACATCAATGTCTTCAGCAGAGCGAGATGAATGCAAGACTTTAAGTGCGCAGGTACGCACCTACAAGCAGCGGTCGTATTGGCGTATCATGTCGTATCTTTTGGTAAAAATCTTTAAAAAAAAACTTGATAGCCTATTTACGAGATTGCTTATAGTAACAGTTCCGTGAAAATGCTAAGCGTATGGCGGGTTCTGTACATAATTGTTATTACATATGTACGTGAGTACGTCACAGATAAACATTTTCTTATTATTAGCGTATTCGTAGTCTTACATTAGAGTGGTGGTATAATTAACGCGAGCACAGTAAATATATTAGTTAAAGTTTATGCGGCCATGTATAGTGACCGGGTAGTATGTGGGGCATTCCACGTGAAGCGGACAGGTAAAAAAAATAGACGTTTCTGATTTTAGTTATTTTTAAGTGTGTTATACTCATGTGTCCTGGATCCAGATACGCAATATTTATACCGTGTAATATATAGTTATTGAGCTATAGGACAGTGAAATTTTGACTACCCAGCCGGTATGCGCTACTTGAAGTGTCTGTACCAAGTGTTTTTAGGGAAAACAAAGCAGCGAAATCTATACTCCAATTAGTTAGATACCAAACTGCACTTTTAGATTAAAAAAAAAAAACAATTTTTTTTTGGTTAATAAATGTTTTTAATTTTTTTAAACCAAAATTTCTCAAAGTTGGAGCAGTTTAATATTTATGATTTTTTTTCACAAAATAGGTAATAGTGTACAGATAATACCTGCAAAGTTTCATTATGGGCCTGGAAGTGGTTTAGGAGTATAACATTTTTTTTTACCTGTCCGCTTCACGTGGAATGCCCCATGTATGAAATAACTGCCATCAGAGCAGTGACGGTCGCAAAATAATTAGGACGACGGGTTGATCCAGAAGGACAAAGTTGTTTTCGCTGATGTATGCAAAGCGTCTATGATATAAAATGTTCTCTATAAAGTAGTAAAAAATCTACAGGATTGCAGTTTAGAAATCCCGTTTGAGAAATCTAAATGCCATCAGCATATCTCGAAGTTCGTTTTGTGGTTGAATAAAACTTGGTGCTCCTGAATTGAATCAATTTTAAAACATTGACTACATTTATTTAGATTATTACATCAGTATTCCATAAAACAAACATGAGCCGATTCACGTATAATTTCCCCGTCCTTTACAACTGATGACTGACCGACTCAACTCCAGAATATCTACATTTTAAATTTTAATAGATATACAAACTGTTTATTTCTAATCCAGCGCGGGAATGCTGCCTGCGTGATAGGAGCCATATAAAGGGGCCTCAAGTTTGATTCTTATTTCTTCAACAATTTTGTTCTAAATCTGTAAAATCTGCCACGTCAGGATACAAGAGGTTAAACAATGTGTCCACTTACCAGACAAGTAGTGCAAAGTATAAGTATTTTACATCATACAGATAGTATCAACCAAAAACTATAACTTAATACAAACTTTTATCGTGCTACAAAATCACTGCGAATATTTCTGATATAAAATATTACTCTTAGTATGTTACAGAAAGAAAAGCAGCAATGTGAAACTTTTCTTTACGACATTCGAAATAAATATCACTAGATTTACATTCACAATAATAGTCTAACACCTAGTTGCAATTTTCGTCACGTTTCTTACACGATGTAGGTACATACACTATGATTATAGATAAGTGTATGTACGTAAATATACACACATGTCTAAGGTACATGTACATTATTACATTATTTATATATGTGATATTATAACGTACTATTATTATGAACGCACCCTCCTGTTTCTTGAGCTTAATTTGGCAAAACAGGTAATATCACTTTGGATGTAATTAATTAATTATAATGGTTGTCTAACGCCACATATAGAGTTCGCGACCAGCAAAACCAGTAAATAAGTAATTTATTCTATATATATACCGTAATTTTAATCAATTCCTTCAATTTAACAATATTAAAGCACTAAATTTAAGCGAATTTATCATAAATCTCAATAAATACCTTCCCGAAATAATATTTCTTTTTTATTATAACATGCTTGAAATTAACTAAGTAACTAGTCCTAAGACGTATGATTTTTAAAAATAGATTTAGAAACATTATTTCATCAAACATATAGTGTGATGAATTCTAGCTGTAGCCAAAAAAAACTGATATCCAGTTATGACGTGATAACTTCTTATAAATCGATGAACGGAAGCTAACATGAAAAAGTGTGACTGAATGTATGACTAAATAAAAAATAAATTTTCGCTTAACAAAGCTCAGGCTTGTTAAGCGAATTTCTATAAGAATGTTATTGGATTTTGAATTATTGTTTAAACGGTAAAATAGCTTTTTGATCGCATTACTTTGGTGCATCTCAGCCAACAGAATGATTTCAAGTTACAGCTAAACAGTAGACGGTCAAACCGGTTTTCTCTCCTCAAAGGGTAATTCATGAATGCTTTCTTATAACGTTATCACGTAAAATTATCGTTCCTAAACCGACTTTACAGACAACCAATTCTTTTATTTCATTGAATTGGATTAGACATTATAAAACTGATTACTACAACGATATCCTATTTCAATGAACATAACAAATGATACCTTACGTCTACGGGGTTAACGTCTTAGTAGGCACAGACATTGTTTGTTACTGGTTCGTGAATATGGGGTTTTTATTAACACTTATTAGCCGTTGCTAAGTATATAACAATGGTTGGAATGTGGGTAATGGTCCTGATCATCGCTGATCACATTTCACATTTTTTAATGCATTTTACAATGGACTGGAAGGAAAACCCGGCCAAGTGCGTGTAGGACCACGCACAATGAAGGGTTCCGTACCTTACTACTAGTCCACATTTATAACAATTATCCTCTACTGTGAAATTCGCACTTTCATTGCTAAGAATTCCCATAGCGAGTTCTCAATAACTTTGTTCACATGCCGTACGGCTCCCGAGGCGAATTCATTATTATACTAGTTTACAATGAACGTGTCAAAAAGTTCGTATAAATTACAAAAAAATAATAATTGAGATCTGCACTCCATACAACCGGTGGATGAAGAAAAAGTGTGTGTCAGCTCCGACGCACGACTGGAGTTTACTCTTTACGAACGATTATAAAATATATTAGTAAAGATTAGTAAATAATTATACAGATTAGTGAATGAGGATATAAATGAACTCGTTTTTAGGGTGCCGTAGGAACCCTTATAGTTTCGCCATGTCCGTCCGCCCGTCCCCCGCTTTTCTCAGTAACCGTTGCGCACGAACATAACGCATAACGGGCTAAATTATAAAAAGTCGTATCTTTACCCTGATCGTATACTGAGATACGACTTTTTAAATTAGCACATCAGATTACTTTTGATTTTATTATATCCCATAAATTTTCATACCCCGGGCTTATATATGAAAATCGATTCTTAAGGAGTAAACTCCAATAAACTCCAAAAAATTCATCGCACATAGTCGTGTGGGCTATCCATGGATAGGCCTTTAAAAATGATATGGAGGTTTCTAAAAAACTTTAAGTCAACCTTTGGTAAGGTATGTATTATCGTCAGTCATAAAAAGTGTCCCCCCCCCCCCCACCCCTTTAATGAACCAACCTATGAAGTTAGAAATTTTGACAAGCATTAATAAATACTTTCAACGATTTTTCGCTTGAATAAGATAGGTTTTACGCTTTTTGAGTTTTCGCTGAAAAACTGTCTTGCCCAAACAAAAGGTCGTAAGTGCCGTGAGTTTGTGAAGATAAGAACTTTAAATAGATTCAATTTATTGGACATTAGTTTTAAATGTGAACAACACGCACTTGGTCGGTTTATTAAATCTATATGAGTATAAAATCTTTAAAATAGCTAATTTATAGATTGGTGTTTTGCGAATATTTTAGAGCTTTTATTAGTAATGTAAAAAAACAATTCATTTCTGCCTCTGTTTAATAGCCTATGCTATGTCTATGTTTCTACTTGCGAAGAAACTATCTGCAAATATATTCACTTAATTTATTTTTTCTGAGAAACTTCTTCATTTCTAAAGACGTCACGTTTAAACTTAAGCATTTTGTAACGTTTGTTTTCTCTGTAAGTAGCAGCTAAATCCCCCCTACTCACCCCCTAAAAACATGTTTTTGCGTTTTGGTTTAAAAGTGTTCCGTTTTTGTCATATTGACAATGGAGCCTTAAAAATGATCCGTAACATTGTTGCAATTAACAAATGCGATATATTATAATTCGGCATATAAATACGATCGCAGGAAACGCTTTTTATCATATTTTATCGAATACATTTCATTATTATTCTGACCAGTACCAAGAAAAAATTATGAAATTCGAAAAAATATTTCTATTATATTAAAATATAAATATGTGTACATAGCTTCATATTACATTTGAGAAACATATTATAATATGTACTGTTACAATGATTGGGAGATATCCCACCATAAAAGATTTAAAGGTTAGAGGATTTTAACCCCATAAAATAAAATTAAGTTAGTACGAGGTACATCACTTACGTAAATAACCTAAACATGTAACAACTATTACATAATTATATTTTAATTAATAGTGAGTATAGAGATTAAATATAAGGTTTGGCCCTTTAAATATATAACGTAGACCAAAACAGAACCAGGAGTCGTAACAATACTTCAATAAGAAGTCAATAAAGAATAAAATTCTACCATAACATGAAATGCCTGTCTCCCTCGCAATATACAGAGCGGCGCTTGAGGGAGGCAGCCGCTCTTCTACCGATGTCTTCTACCCATAAAGATTGTTTCAGATTTTGAAAACACATTTTGAACGGAATAATATTTAAATAACTATATGTCCTACGATCTGAATCGATCAATCTAATAAGGCATCAACCATGCGAAGAGGAAAACAGTTCAGTTGTGACAATGACGGTGGAACCAACGCGTTTACTTCTTGACGCTTGATCCTCCCTTGTTCCAGCGGTTGTCTGTCGTTGACTGTAGCGGTATCTAGACACAACACAGAAATTGATCATTAATATTTTTTATCTTCTCGTATATGTTACAGTGGATTTTCCCCAGGCTACTCTCCAACCGCACACTGACGCTTTATAGGGCCCGGCCTATAAAGCTACAGTCAGGTTAAAAAAAGGAAGTTCTTGTGTATAATACTGCAAATAAACAACTATTATAATTTTTTTCTTACATAGCTAAGAGAGTGGAGGTTAGAAATTTATGCAAAATGTTATACAATAGTAAATATTATACGCAATGTTATAATAATAAATATCTCTGGACAATCTTACACAAATCAACCTAGTCCCAAACTAAGCAAAGCTTGTACTATGGGTACCAAGTGACGATATACATACTTATATAAATAAATAGATACTTAATTACATAGAAAACATCCAAGACTCAGGAACAAATATTCGTGTTCATCACACAAATACATGCCCTGACCGGGATTCGAACCCGGGACCTCTAGCTTCGAAGGCAGCGTCACTACCAACTAGGCTAAAGCGGTCGTCAATATATTATCGCAATAACGTCACAACAAAGGGTGGTAAGTAAGTGGAACACTATTCCACAGTGGCGTTGGCGACCCTTTGTTGATCTGAGAATACATTGTGTTGACATCTAATCAAATATAAAACACCACCAATGTAGCGCAAAAAAGATATGGAAAATGAGACGTCATCTCGTCGCCTCTGGGACATGTGTCGCCTATTAATAAATGAGCAGTTCCGATGAGACTTAAAAAGAGAAGTATATATATGTAATATAGATATATGCATAAACTTTTACAGTGGCTCTCTGGTCTTCCATCCGGCCAGCTTGCGCGCGCATGAGTAGCGCGAAGAAGTCGTCGTCGGGCACAGTCTTCGGGCGCTCCTCGGGCTTGGGCGGCGGCAACTCGGAGCGCTGGTCCTCCAATCGGGACCCCTGTACCAGTATTAAGTGTTACGTATGTATTAGGATCTTTTGGGACATGTACGTGTACCTGTTATTGTGCACAATAAAGCGCTTACATGCATACATCAGAGATGTAAAGAATATTCGCAATATTAAAAATATATCTTTTTAGGCATTTTATATTTAGGTTTTTTACACAACGAAACCAGAATAGCGATAGAAGCTAAAGATAGGCAGTAAATAATGGAGGAATATTTGAAAGAACTAGTATTCGCGAATATGAGCGACAGATATTCGCATTCGCTTTCGTGTTCGCGAAAGTTCAACGGCCAACAAAATACTAAAACGGGACCCCCGTTTTACATTTAGGGTACGGAACCCTAAAAAGCAATATTGGTAACATCTCTAGTACGCATGAACGGCTCAAGTATCGTGATATTTCTTCTGACTTACACGACCTATCTTACCACTCTACGAATGGGGTGGTGCATGACGACCTGAATATTGCTTTGGGTTACTTATGACCGGTTGCATCAACTTACGATTACATACCTATCATCAACAATATTTTTCATTAAATTATATCTCGAATACAAACCTGGACGCGAGCGAGCATGTCCAGGAAATCATCCTCGGGCTTGGTGCTGGTGGTCTGCTGAGGCCGCAGGCCCGGCAAGGAAGCTCCTTTGTTCTCCATGCTCAGCTTCTTGGGCACCGGGCGCAGCTCGGCGCGCTGCGAGTCCATCCGCTCCGACTGTTTATCCGTTATCATATCCAGCATGGCCTCAGTAGGCCTGAAATGAAAACCCAAAATGTTAAATATCAAGGACTACGGTTAACGCGTATTTAGATGGTGCGAGTTTCTCGCCTCGACCATACGATTATCGTAGCACGAGAATAAATATCGTATCATGTAAACCACACGTTCGATATCGCACGAGAAAGACCGATAATCGCCTCGCCTTTGATGATTGGATGTCTCCTTGTAAACAAAGCTTGAATGAGAGAATCGTATTTCGAATTCTTGTACTATTCATCGCCATCTCTTTTCTTTTTTTCTTTTGAACCTGACTGCGGCTTTATAGGCCGGCCCCAATAAAGCGATAGGAGTACGTGATTGGAGAGTGGCCTGGGGAAAACCTCCGACACGACCACACGGGCGGTTTAAAACACTGGAATACTTTAAGAGTTTGCGCTCCAGTGAGATTGGTTGAGCGGATTCAACCAAATCTGAGGTGTGAGTGGAATCGAGCTACTGTGAGTTTTGTCGCTGGTTCACTAAACCTAGCCTAGCTGAGAAGAGTCCAGCAAGAAACTCAGGTAGGCCCGACCTGGGTCGGACTGACTCTATCCGATATGCGGCGGTACCGGGACGAATAGGGACTATATGTGTCTGTGTTGTCGCGATCGGGCGGTGGACGTCCCTACCGGCGGGAATGCCTAAGTATACGCGTCGTGTCTGAGTTGGACGCCGTAAGCGCAGCGTTCCATCTTTCGATGGACGCTGTGATTACGTCATCGCCATCATAACATGATATGCGAGGGGCTATTGTGATTGTTTCCTGACAACTTTTTTTCTTAAAGGCAACGTCACGAGAATTGGGAACAGGCATCATTTTTTCATTTATTTATTTATTGCATGGCAATTATTTCGAACAGTGAGATCTTCGAGGAGACAGTACCTACGGTTGCCAATTTCTTGCACTTTTAGTACCACTCAGGGGTCACGTGTAGGGTAGCGGTGGGTACTACCTACGGACATGATGCAACTTCGACCCCTCTTGTCAAGTGAGTGGGCAACTTGACTGTTCTCAAGCAGCCCGAATGCCTCTAACTTGGCTTAACGATTGCTGTCATAGACATCAGCAATTGTTGTTGATCAACGCCTTAACGTGCCTTTCAAAGCACGGGAGCGCTCAGTTAGTAACCACTCAAAGCGGTCACCCATCCAAGAGTTAACCCCAGCTGACGTTGCTTAACCTTGCATACCTCACACGGCACGCGGGCTCTGCTGGGTCACTAGCGCTCCTAATGATTGTACTACATCTTTTTCATGATGACATCCGAACCAGTTTTTAGAGAGGAACAAATGTTTAAATGGAACAACTACAATTAAATAACGCAGAAATGTCATACGAGAACGAATTTAGACTAGTCGAGAAATCGTAAGCAATATCTCCCCAGAATGCAGCTCCTCGTGTAAACTATTTCGCCTGGCGATAATCTCCGTACGCGTATCGAATGACATAATCGTAGGCGATTTTTTATTTTATAGCATGAAGTGTAAACATTTTTGTACGATACTCGCCTGCCGATTATTGCATGCGATAATATTATACGATTTCTCGCCTCAAATCGTGAGAGAAACTCGCACCATCTAAATGGGCCTTAAGGTAACACTTTCATACAGTATTGCGTTTTTGCGCAGAAACATACTGTATATTATGTTTTCAAAAATACATATGAAATGTTCTTATAACATCTGTGAAAATAGTATCCGAAAGTGACTCATTTTGGACAATTAGGTACTAGAAGTCTCCAGGAAAACGCAATACTGTCTAGTGCTGTAAGTATGTAAGTCCCGTTGCATACCATAATATTTAAATTCAGAACGATTTTGTAACAAAGAGAAGCTAAAGATGATGTTGGCAGTAAGGGACGTTTAAAACGTACCATAGAGGTTGATGTGTCCGCATTGCACTTGTATTGCACGATGTAAAATTGATGAAAATACCGTTCAATCATGTTTCTATGTTGATACTAATTAGGAATTAATATGATTAGATGGAATAAAGTAAGATATTCATATTAAACATAAAATTAATAGGAAACGTATGTATTTATTCTATTGGGGTTGTGGCACAATATGAGTATCTTAAACAACATCAAGATTGAAGGATTGACTTCATTGAAATAAAGCATACGATATAAAACTGCTAAATATGAGTTCTGTTGAACCAGATTGCGATAAATTGAGATTCATTAAAGAATAACACGTAAAGAAACGTATTCAACCTTGATAAAAAGTACGTACTTCAATAATTCCTCACATTCATGACTCTCCATGTTTTGCAGGTTTGTGTCACGAAACAATGGTGTAATATAACGAGTAGGCGATTGCCCGGTCATGTGCATGGTAGCACACTCGTGTGTCGGGCACCGTGTTGACTTGGCGCGTCTAGCGCTCCACTTTAACGCAAGGTTATGCTCTTGTGTTATAACGTAAAGATATCTTATTTATCTAAAATTGTTGAGGATTACTGATAAGCGCGCGACGCTGTATTTAACATACTTGTACCTACCCATAATGTACCTGGTTAAGTTGTACCATCGCCAACACAGTTAACTGACCATTCGTGCACTTTATGTGTATTGTGGTTAGGGTCACGAATGGTCAGTTAACCGTGTTGGCGTTTGTACAGGTTTTACGCACACGCAGAAAAAGGTAGCTTATTACTTTTTCGACTCGTACTTTTATCTCTTATTTACATAGTTGCTAACTAGCATACAAAGACACCGATATGCCGATAACGTCGGTGAAAACTATACAGGGAGCATGCATTATTTTATTGATCTAATATATTTTCTAGATTTAAGGATTGCGTAAAGATGCCAAACACGAGAAAGTTAATAATCCACACAAATTTTAATGGAAACAAATCAACAACAATTTCAAATTTCGCGCGTAAAGGCTCACTGGCTTGCCCTGACGTAAAGAACTGCAGCAGTCGTCAAATGAAACTTATCATGTGGCGCATGAATATTATTTGCATTACAGAAATAACACATTGTTATTTAACCATTATTATCGCTTGATAGAGCTATAGTTCTATTCTTCCTGTACAATATATATTGATATATTTTCAGTTTTATATTTATCATAATAAATACTTTTCCATTTTAAGTATACTTTTTTAGGATATTTTTTAATGTTTTCAACTGAAGTGACAAACTGGTGTGACGTCACTGCGCGATTTGAATTGCGTTCCAATGTACGTAACTTTTAATTCAAATATTTCACAAAATCATAATCATTTCAGAATAAATCTTCCAGTAATAAACTTGTAATGGCTATCATTATTAGGTTACTATTATAACTACTCGATGTAATTAATCTTAACGTAGGTTCCCCATTCTATGATCCATAAACGCATTGTTTTCGTCGATTTTGTCTACGACGTCCACGTCCACGGCACAATTTACCGTCACGACAAAAACAGTGGGAAATTGTGACCGTGGACGTCCACGACATGCCGTTGGCTCGCTGTCTTCCCCACGATATTTTCACAACAAATGCGCGTGTTGTGCGTAAAGATACGAAATTGTAGCTGTGTGTGTGTGTGTGCTGTTAATGTCAACGTTTGCCTCATTTTCAGTTAAAACTCCATTGGCTTGTATAACGCAAGTATTCAATATTTTAGTATACTTTAAAATGGCATTTATGTATGATGTGGGATAAAAAAAAATTCGCTGTCACGGTAAAATTTGCAAACTATAAAAGCGCCATGCCGTGGACTTTTACGATATATCGTGGACGGTAACGGAAATATCGTGAAGTAGTAAAGTATAAAAGCAATATTATTTACTACTATAAATAAATACATCCATCGTCTTTTCCTTTTACGATAAACTTGTTACGTGTAATCTATTTTTTTTTCAGGTCATATTCGATCCGGATTCTGATTCAGTTTGCTGCAACAAATTAAAAAAAAAAACAAACCGTAAACAAGTAGTGTCACGTTTTTGATTTCCCACTAAAATTTCAATAGAAAACGTAAACATTTAAGCCAATTAACTGTTAGATTACATGCATAAACGGATTTTATTTTTGTTGGTGAAGTGTAGAATGTACGTTTATTCTTTTAAAAATTGACGACGAAGAAAAGAATTCATCATTCATTCAGACTGAAAATCAGCGCTGAGTTTGCAAGCTCCAGCATATGCTGAGCCTGGTACCCATTGCCGCAGTCATAGTTTTTAAAAGTAATTTGTATTTCTTTTTATGTGCTGTTTTTTTTTTATAATGTTTAATGTTTCTTTTTTCTTTCACTTTTTTTTATGTATCCGCTTTTGTATTGTACTTTTCTCTGTTTTTACGTGGCAATAAAGATTTATTATTATTATTATTAATTCAAGAAAATAACCCGAAGAAATTGCGTAAGTTCCACAATGGAAAATATGAGGCATGAAAGTATAAAAAATATTTACTTAAAGAAACGGTGTATAGCTGTCTATGCTCGCATTGCAATAGGGATGGTTACACCAAATAAGAAAATTAATAAGTTTGAATTTTCCAATTTCAATTTGGACCAAATTCTTAATCAAATGGCGAAAAAAGTAACTAAAAAGAATAAATAATTACATAATTATAAGTCTTCAAAGTTTTAAGAGGGGGCACACTGTCCCTTTTCCGCAAAACGCACCTTTGTATTGGAACGATTTTGCTATGACGCTCGTGGTCAATGACGTCACTGATATGTGGTGCTTCCTCTCTCTAATCAGCAACATTAAAATGATTCTAGCTTCATTATTTTTTGAGATATTTGAATAGGATTTTTTTAACCATTTTTTTGCCTTGTTTCTTTTGGAATAGCCAAATCTTAGGTTTAAATCTTCATTTACTCATAAGAATTTTACAATTCACTTACATGAGTAACTAAACTATGCAATGTAATATACTAACTTGGCGAGTAGATGCTTTTCGCTTCTTAAGTTAGTACAAAGTATCTTTATGTATATAATACTTAATTTTGAGTGCATAAAAATACATTTACTTAAAAACTATGTGGGTAAACATATAAAACGCGCGCGCGCCCAGCAACATATACAAAGTGCTCGTGCGCTCTGCTAGTGCGGCGATAACAACAAAGTTGCACTGACAAAGAATACAGTTACAGTAAGGGCACTATGATATTATATTACGTCAACAACCCTATTCACGCCACTCACGTTTCAAGACCCTTCTCATACAATATCTGTATAAAATCCTGTTATAAATATAGGATTTGATCTATGTGTGCGTCAACGCATTGAACGACTGTTGATTTCGAGATTAGACGATCTCTACAACAGGTTTCCGATCGTTGATGTCTACTCTGATTGGTATCAACAACTGCACCAGGAAAACCGGTCGTGCATACGCTTCAAGACGATAACATTTGTCATGATAATACCTAAGTGCTAGTCCGATAATAACGACAAAGCTGTCATGATACTCTAGACATTTTTATATGTATAAGCCAATCAAATAGATAAAGTACTTATTTCGTCGTATTCGTATCACGCGTTGTGCGTCTATCATTCTACTACGACTGACAAAGAAATGGCTGCCTAAAAAGAAAGTATTTTTTTATTGTCTGAACGGGTGCTTTCTTTTTCTATGAACCTCATATGAATATCCTAACTAAGACATGCGCCAGGAAAGCAACATGGGCAAGATTCACGTTAAAGGGTTTCGACATTCAACAATGTCCTCTACAACTTTGCCAAGTATCCGACCAAGAAAAGAATCTGGTTTCACGTCAATATAATAAAACTAAAAACATGCGTCAAAAAACTATTCATTCCTCATATTCTGAAAGTAGATCATATTTGACCTAAGATGCGGGTTGAAAGTAAGGCTGGACGACATGCCTCACTGAGTTGAAAACAACAAATTGAGCAATGCCGGAACCTGTACAGCCACCTCCGTAAAAATTTATTGATTTCAAACTGTGTTAATAATTATTAAGTTATATTTTAAATTATGGTCATAAAAACTTGTAAGCAGGTTTTGTTATTTGAAATTAAATACAAATATTTTAAGCGCGTCATGAACTCATTAAAAATAACAAATTGTCAGAAACTTAATCAGACACCACTCGCCTTTTTATACCTATTATATCGTCGGTTGACAACCAAAACTCACTATGTAACAAATACCTACTTAAAATAAAGCTCGTATCTCAGCATCGTTTCAGTACTGAGATATGAGGTTTCGAAGAGTAGTGACAGATTTGATAGTAAGTTTTGGTTGCCAACCGACGATATACAGTTGCATACAATACTTTTTCTACGAATAATTTCAAATAAAAAGTATTTTTCAGCATTTCATGCGCTATATTTTTCCTTAGGGTCGGTTGCACCAACATACGATCAAAGGCCGGTCATCGTCAAATATGGCGCCGGCAGCTGTCAGCCCATAGAAACTTTTCAAACTTTCCGTAAGATTTTGACGAACACCGCTGACGATTACAGACGGTTTGGTGCAACCCACCCTTAGTAATTGTGTAACTTACCTACGCAATTCCTTCAGGAATTCTGTAACTTTCCTCGTGTATTTTTAAAGAATGAACCTACCTACATATTTTCTTTATAAACAGAAATAAAATCGTTTTATTTAAGTAATAGAATCGTTTATAAGCTTAAATATTTTCGTTATCAATTAGAAATTTGGTGAGAAATCAAAATTATGACAGCTTTTTATGACTTTTTTTAATTTGCTAGACTTGACATCCAACCTAAACTGAATTCGAATCCGGATCGAATCTGAACTGTTTCTTTTTCATAATTCATACCTCCGAAAATAGATAAATTTCAGCCTCGAACTATCTTGTCCGAAATGGGTATCTTTCAACCCTTGGTTAGCAATTTACTATTTCTCGACGAGGCAAAAGGATACGTACCCGTTATTTGGATTGCCGCTGCTAGCAGACCTCTGAAGCTTGTTACTGACGCTCTTAGTCTTGGGCCTGTTTTCCTTATTGCCGTTTAGCGTGGCTCTTTGCTCGTCCATGCGCTCCGACTGACATCTCGACAGCAACTCGAAGAAAGACTCCACAGGGTTATCTTCGGACTCTGTTCGCACCACTTCTGGCTTCTTGTCCTTCGCTTCCTCCTCGTTCTTTTTGCCATCGGGAGTTATCTAATAACAAGGTGACAATGGTTTTAAAAATGCATAAAACTTCGTTATCGCATAAAGTTGATTGTCATATTTTCACATCGCATAACATGAATAGCATACTGCTGTTTAGAATAAATGGCATATCCTAATGCGTCATTTGGGCATATGATTTTTTAGCCGTATATCAAACGTATATTTCCTAATAGTCAATGATTATAATCTCAAGTAGCGTAATATACATAATGTCGAATTAATGTTTTTACTATTGTTAAATAGCCTAACATCGAAGTTACTACAATTCGTTTGTACTAATTGGGTGCTCTCGTTATGGCTAAAATAAAATTGATCTAACTTATTGCAATACCTTTAGTTGGCAAACCAATCATTATCACAATTAGATTTGGCAACTTTTCATGAAACCTAAATAATTATTACCAAATAATGTTTCATCAAATTCTTATTTGGCAAAAAAAGCCTAGAAAGATCTTTTAGGGCAAAATTGACACTAAAGTGGATAAATTAGAAGATTGAGACTCTCGCCTACATACACTATATGAGTGAAAGGGACGGCACGATATGAAGTTCGGATTTCGAAGTTCGTGGTTGCCCCTCAGGTGCCAACTAGATTTTTAGAAACGGTTCGAAACAATTTTCGATAGCTCAGTCAATTCGACCGCTGTCAATAGTTTGACAGCGCGTGGCCCCTAGATAAGTGTGTATGACTGCCTGCCCTAAATCCCCAAGCCGTGTCGTGTCCGTACCCTTATTGGGTAGGTATTTGAAACTTGTGTTGTGCCTTCGGTGACAATTTGATCTCGCAAGGATTATTTATATTTAACGCGTTACACGTACGGGTATCAGGGACAGTTGCTCCATGCTTTGCCGGCGTACGCGTAGTGCGTTGAAAGGTGTGCGAGGCGCGCAATTATCGTCCGGGATGACCGGCGGCGGGGACTCCGTTTCCGCCGGAAGCCCCAACACTTTACGAAGATCGCTTATGTTCATTTGCGCCGTTGCCATTCCGAGGACGTCACCAAGCTATGAAATTAAAAAAATATATCAGCCGATACAATTATTTAATAAATAACATCGCTTTCACGCTCGATCTGACGAGGCCTTGTTACTAATTGTATGCTGGTAATGCCATACCTCTTTAGAGATGTTATAGTGCTCGTTGGCGTAGTAAAGAGCCTTTTCATGGTTGCCTAGAGCGGCGTGAGCGTTGCCGAGGGACCAGCAGGCTCGGCCCTCACCCACGCGATCCTGCAGCTTCCTCGCAGCGGCGAGGTGCCGCGCGTGGTACTCTTCGGCTATGCGGTACTCCCGCAGGAGCGTGTACGTGTTGCCAAGGGAATAGCACGCTTGGGCCTCCACGGCTGCGTCCCCTAGCTCTTCGGCCAAGGCCAACGTACGCCTGTGAAAACATTGCTTATTTATTACGGCGTGTTCTTGTATAAACAAATAAACTTCATTCCCATTTTAATATCAATATTTAACCTATAGAGGATAGCCCGAATCACTCTTAGTTGATATTTTGACCGATCTTTTATTTTATATTTGTCTGGCAGTGAAAGCGCTTGTAGAAGTTATAGATAAACGGGGAATAAGGATCTGGGCTGACTCGGTATGAATTTCGTTCCCCAAACAAAGTAAGTAAACCTATTACAAATCCGATTAAGATTTAGTAATATTTCTCCTGATTGGACATCCAGTATCACGTTTGTAGAGTCGCCAACTAGTCGCTATCTTCTACATAGCATGAACGCGTTTATGTATGAGATATAGCATTCGTCCCTTACTAGGTTGTACCTAAGGTTGAGAGAAAGGGACGAATGATATGTGCGCTACATAAACGCGATCATGCTAGCTATGCTACAAAATAGTGCGCACTTATATATCGGACCCGTTTTACGAAATAGACATATTTATGCTACATACAGGTGTTAAATTAACATAAATAAAATGAAACCATTCGCCAGCAAATAAATAGAAATCTAATAAAAACAGACGCAAGAAAGTTCGCTTGGTTAAAATACAACAAAATCAAGTTACATCATCGCAGAAGCAGCTTACTAAAATATTGCTGCAGTTATTTAACCAATAAAGGCCCACACGAGGCGTGTATAGTCGTTTAGAGAGTTCCTATGATTTACTCCTAGTCTTCATCATCAGATCAAAATCACCAAACTTGCCACAATAATGTTAAATGTCATCTAAATCGGATACCAAGTAGTGGTTGAAAGTAGCCGTTTCTCTTTTAAAATAAGAACGGAAAAAAATATCGTGTACTTTAAAGAAGCAAACATTATTCAACAGACTTGTTATCAACACTCATCAGGTCCCTGTGTAAAAAGAATGCAACTTACGCAACCAAATAATAACGTTCGCCATGTGCTGTTTACATTAAATTTCGCAAATTACCTTAAAAGTGCATTGTACAAAATACATTCCTATTAAATCTTGAATGATCATTGTATACTTTTCACTAAATATATTGTCATTACGTATTCGCTGATCCTTTGTAAACGGTTTTTATATTGTAAATAGGAATGTTGACACCAAATAAGAAAATCAATAAGTTCGAATTTTCTCGAAAAAGGATCAAATTCAATAAATGGCGACAAAAGTAACTGAAAAGAATAAATAATTACATAATTATAAGTCTTCAACGTTTTAAGAGGGGGCATACTCTTGTCTGGTTTTCCGCAAAACTATCGCGCTTTTTCCAATATACAGACCACCTAGTAGGGTCTATCATATACGTACTAAATAATAATTTATTAACGAATGTCAAATGTACTGTAATCCCCCTTCACTTAAAATATTTTCAGAGAGAGCAGCTGAGAATACCCCGAAAACACTATTTGTGTGCCAACGTTTGAGAATTTCTATTCCTCAAAGATGCCTTAGCTCTGGAATTAACTCATCAATCTCACTTTCACATGTACGTTTTCAGTGACATATGTTGCTACTTAACGGAATCTCGACGAAATCCGCGGAACACCTCCTTATTTTTGAGGATATCAACAGGTCATCTGTGTTTAACATCAGTTACACATCACCGAATTTGTACTTTGCGTTATATGTAATTTGCGTTATGAGGTTCCCCACAGATTCCATAATCACAATTATGTTATTACCTTGGTGGTCCAGTACCTCTAGTATAAGTTTTTTCGAAACAAAACACAAATAAATGAACGCGTTTGCGTTTAGTCTATATCTGTATGGCAAAAAATAGTTACCACCTAAGTGTTTCCCTTGAATTTTTGAGGAGTTCCCTCCTGGTAGATCCCATCATCAGAAGTAGATTCTGCTAACAACAGGACCAACCTGGCAGCTTATTATTTCAAACAAAGATTTTTTTTTCCAAATCGGTTCTGTTCCGAGGTAACAAACGCATAAAAAAATAAAAAGAACATACAACCGAATTGAGAACCTCCTTCTTTTTTGAAGGTGGTTAAAAAAATAGGCGATTAACATTTTTAGATCTATAAGGCCGTTTTAATATAGTGTATCAGCAAGTGTGTTGTGAGTTACGTCAAAACCATTTTAAGTACTTACTTGTAATGTTCAGCAGCATTCTGAAATTCTCCAAGGAATATATGTGAATTGCCAAGGTTGCTGTTAGCCCGGCGTTCTGCCGCTCGGTCGCCAAATTCTTGTGCGATTTGGAGCCGTTCGGTATGGTAACGGATTGCTCTCGCGAAGTCTCCTAGCAGGTAGCACGTATTGCCGAGGTTGCCGCAAGCTCGGCCCATCGCTTGCCTGTCGCCGAGACTTCTCATGAGCTCGAGATTCTCCCTGAAAATGATATAAGTACAGAATAAAATTTGCCGCGTCCTCTACTTCTATAAGTAATATATTTTTAAGGGTTTGATTACTTATACAACTTACTCATAATATGAAACAGCCTGCATAAGGCAGTCTCTAACTTCCTGCGGGAAATGGCCAGGATCGTTTTGCCCGGCGCGTCCCAGTTGCTTGCCTTGCGCGTGGTATACATTGCCCAGGTTATAAAGCGCACGACCTTCGCTAAGGCGATCACCAAGAGAACGAGATATCTCCAAGTGTCGTTTGCAGAATTGGATGGCTTCAGAGAATTTCCCCATCACTTTCAATGTGTTTCCTAGATTGCCTGATGCCTTGGCTTCACCAAGTTTATCATTCATTGTCCTGTAAATTAAACGAAATGACCTTACTAAACATAATTCGAGCGCTCGTGGCCCAGCGGCGCGGCGCCCGCGTACCGCGTGCGGTATGCGAGGTTAAGCAACGTCGGCCGAGGGCAGGTCTAGGATGGGTGATTGCTTTGAGTTGTTATTAACTGAGCGCTCTCGTGCTTTCGAAGGCACGTTGAACCGTTGATCCCGGCTTCTGTCTATGATAGCAGTCGTTAAGCCAAGTTAGAGGCCTTCGTGCGGCTTGAGAACTTCTAACAGTCAAGTTGCTCAACCACTTGATAAGCCTAATTCCAATAAAGTCTGATTTCCCCTCGGGTTGGAAGATCAGATGGCAGTCGCTTCCGTAAAAACTATGCCCAATCTTGGGATTGGGTAGCGGACCCTGGGCATCCTTCAGGAATCAGGATGCAACTGTACCGGGATAACGCAACGCTAGGAGGATGATAAACCTTTCTAAACGCAATTCTCACCCCTCACCATATTTGGGATGGCCATTATTCAGAAGCGTGGAAGTTTTTAAGTATGTAATGTCCGCGTCACTTGCATGCTGAACCTGCAGGAAGCAGTTACAAAGTTGTTGGACGAGTTGAAAATGTTTTCTTCTTCTTTAAAGTAGATTTTCTTTTGTCTGCGTAGAACTCAGTCATCGCGTTACAATTTACGTTCTATTCTTTTATGACAGGCGCTTACCTTTTTATCACTCTTCCATACAAATTTCCACCCCCTTTAGAGTTGATTACCGGGATAAAAAGTATCCTATGTCCTATCCCGGGATTCTATCCCCATATCAAATTTCATTCAGGGTGTCCACTCTAAATCCCAAAAAGTTCCCTGACCATATCATTAAAATTCCCTGACCACAAGAACTACAAGAAGACGTTTGTTTGACTACTTTTTTTTCTTTTTGGACTCGCGACGTAACCATTTAGTGATTTCAACAATGAACTTACTTAATATGGATTAGGCCAATCTAATTAGATGCATAAAAAGCGTTTTGATTGATCATAAATGCATGTAATCCTAGTTTGCCCAATACCAGGACTAAGAAGTGTTCATTAAATAATGGGAATGACATATAAACTCTTTAAGGAAATAAAAAAGTACTGGAAGGCATAGCCCATTTAATTGTTTTGATAAATTAAAAATAATAATTTGACATTGGTTTGTTTTTTTTAAATAGAACAAATTAGTTTCGTTGTGTCGGGACCAAATGGAAAAACTGGTGAAACTAGAAGTTCACTACAGAGCAGGTTAATTTAGATTTGCATGAAACATTACAGGGGTTCACGCTCCTTCTTATTCCACGGTTGCACGGTGGTGTGCAAAGAGGAAGTTCTAGCACCAATGACGACCCAAGCTCAGGGCGGCCGAACACAGCAGCAACCAAACAAATGATCAAAAAAATTCAGAAAATAACTTTAACGGACCGTCGTGTTACTTTTTCGTTATATATGTAGCTCAAGAAGTGAAAATTACGTTAAGGAGTGTCCAAAATATTATACATGACCATTTGACGAAACGTAGCTTCATCATTACGACCCAGAAACTAAGCAACAGTCTATGAGCTTGGAAGAGGCCATCATCTCCGACTCTGAGAAAATTTAAGGCAAATAGCCGAGGGGTAGTTATGTTTGAATACCTCGATCATGGAGTTTCAATTACGACGAATTTATATGCAGAACAAATAAAAAAATTGCGTGATGTTATACGCGAGGAACGTCGAGGCAAACTTTCCAAAGGTGTTTGGTTTTGCCAAGACAACGCCCCCGCACGTAAGTCAAGAGTTGCGATGGCTGCCATTAAAGATTCTGGCTTTTAATTGATTGAGCATCCGCCATATTCAGTAGACCTCGCTCCTAGCAAGTTTTATTTATTTACACGGTTAAAGGAGCACAGTACAGGACTTTTTAAGGAGTAAAGAAGATTTTTTTAAAAAGGGGAATTTTAATAAATAATAAAAGGTGACTATTTTGAAAAATAAAGTAAAATAAGTTAAAAGGCATTAGCGTACTTATCATCCTCGTAGTCCTGGGATTGAGCAAACCTCCCTAGGTGTACATATTTTTTAAAGAATATTATAGACCCAGCATAATTAAAAGAAACTGTAAAATTGATCACCCTGAAAAAGATAGACAATAGGTATTTAAAATGTTACATTTTTTAACTGATTCTTTCATTGGCAAGAAAATTAATTTATTCATTGGAAACTTTCAAATATTCAAAATAAAATGGCGCATAGCTTACTAACTAAAAGACTTCGTAATATAGTAATTGTGATCTAAAATGTCCCAATTATAACCAAATAAAATTACATCGTTGTGGTTGCACTTGTACTAGGGTTGCTGTTAATAGTTATTACTGTCGGTGCGGGTGCATTAGAATTTTTTTAATAGTGATAAGCAAGTTGCTTCTTTTTGGTTTCAAGCATTTTTATTTTTGTTTTTTGGCATGTGATACTAGGGCTTGCTTGACTATATTACTAAGAATCATGTATCATTTGATCTTCATCAACCTAATCTACAAATTCTTAGTCAATCTGGGGCCAGCGGCAGTTTATTAAATGACACTTTTTTGCACTCATTTTGACATTTTTAATCACTTCGTCACACTAATAGTATAATGTACCATCGCCAACACAGTTGACTGACCGTACTTGCCGTTAGCTCATTGTATTAAGGGACACGAATGGTCAGTTAACTGCTTAAGCGATTGTACCTAATATCGGAAATGATCATGATCAAACACTTCTACAAGTTTACTTAAAAGGGAGAAATCTAATCATGTCATAATAAAAACATAATTAAAGCTCCAAAAGCTGAAAGCAAATTGCTTCCATAGATTCAATCATTATCAATCACTTTGGAAAGTAAAAATTTTGTTTCACCTACGATTTTTTCAGAATAAATTTTTTTTTGAGCTTCCCTGGCTTTCCATGACCACCTTAAGCTTCCCTGACTTTTCCCTGACTTCCCTGACTTTCCAGAAAGTCGACACCCTGTTCATCTAAATCGGTTCAGCGGTTTAAACGTGAATAGGTAACAGACAGAAGACTGACATACTTTCACTTTGGGTGAGGACCAAATATTTAGATATTAGTTAAGGCATTTAATTCGTCTACAATTTAATGGATTCCATTGTGACGCGGAAATTTGTCCCACAATTTATATGTGTAGTGTTAAGTGGGGTTCGTGTCACAATGGAAGCAATTTAATTGTAGATTGTAGTCTAATAATAAGCCTTTACTATGGTACAAGAATTTGGTCCACACCCATTTATAATATTAGTTTGGATATACACTTTAAAACAATTTACTACTTGGCAGATTGAGCCTTGTTAGGCGTTTTCCCGGAATAACGCCTACATTGCTAGATCTATTGTTCACCCCCGAAAAACCACACATAGCAAATCTAAATTATTACAGCCAGCAGTCGGTGCCCGAATATTGTTGAAATTTTAAAATTTTACCTTGCCAATGTCAAATCATGCTTATGGTATTGCATCGCTTTGTTATAATCGCCAAGATAGAAGTAGGCATTTCCGAGTTGGCTATATATGGCGCTGAGCGTGCGCAGGTCGTCGGTTCCGGCCTGGATCGCCGCCTGAAAGAAGGCCACGCCCGCGCGGCAGTCCCCTGCCTTGCACAGCCGTTCCCCTTCCAGCGCCAGCTCCAGGCACATTGAACCCCCATCGCAGCTCTGGAACATTTGTTCAAACATTCCAATATAAACAGGCCTTACATTCTCTCTCATGATATACAAATAGGATATTTTCACCAGAGCAGATCTGATGGTAAGTCAGTTAAACTAGATTTTTACAGCTTGCTACAGATAAATAAATAAATTATTTTCATTTTTTTATGTTAATCTACTGAGGCCGGGTTTTATAAAGATCTGTTAGACTACATGTCAGGTCAAATTTCAGTAAGTTAGTACATTTTTTGACATAACAAACCGACATAAGGTCTAACGGATCTTTATAAAACCAAGCCTGAATGGTCTTGTTTGAAAATAATAATCTACAGACACTGTCATGCTACGTCTGTAGATTATTATTTAAAAAAATAGCGAAACCTAATATGAGCAATAATCATAGTGGAGACCAAATGCTCATTGAAATATTCTTCTCCTTTTGGGCAGGTGATAGATTCAAAGCTCTTGATAGATACATGCTAAAGAAGCTCTTTAATACTATCATTAATAAGAAAGCTGCTCTGTAACGCCGATGCTCACATACTTTACATAATACGCCTATTACAGTAATACATTAACATCTAACTCTCTTTCACTTTAGGCGGTTTAATTAATGTAGATACTAAACAAAAAGAAAGCATACTTGTTTAGAGTTTCCAATATGTATTCTATACATTATTTTTACATTACATTAGCTTTCCTAGCCTGGCCTAGCGAAAAGGTTTTTTTACTATACCTGGACAGTGAAAGTGGAATTTTATTAATTTAATTTAGTAGGGGTATTATTTTTAGTGTCTGACTTTTATTTTCAATGTATTATACATTGAAAATAATAAACACGAGCCATTGGAAGTTGACTGTCAACATAAAATTTAGTCATTTCTAATAATGGATGAATAAAATATACAGTGTGGAAAGATAAGTCCGGCCCTGGAGGGAAACTACCTTCCTCATTATCACACATCCTAAGCTGGCTCATTTTACTTAAATGAGACGTTCCTTTATTTTTAAAAAGAAACAACTGCATTCAAAGATTTTCTTAAACTTGCTTGCATCGCCCGGGACTCGAACCAACTAAAATGAAAAAAACAAACTTCCTATTTTATTAAAGTAGAGAAATGCATACTGTGGTGCTAATTAACCAGATCCTGAGTAAGTAGGATCTATAAGTAGGATATAAATGCTAGTGCAATTAAATCCCCATAGAAACAACTGACAATAGAATCAGTATAATAAAGCACTGCTTGCCTGCTTAGTGCACTGAGGGCTGAATTTCGCGGATACAAGCGCTAATAGGTCACTGCTTCCGTATTAGGTCCCCCAAGCTATGACTCACAAAAGACTGCTCTAAACCGACGGGAACACGATCTCATACAAAACGAAACCAATTCCCAGTTAGAACTGTAGAACATTAAGTTCTAAATGACGATACATTGTTACGTTAGCATTACAATAATAAGTTATTGCTTACTTGAGCATCTGTCGACAGGTTTTCGGCGCTGGCACTTACAGACATTCTTCGGTTTATAATAAGTCACAAACGGAAGCAAACTAAAAAAAATATGAATAAACGTGTTAATTTATTAACATATTTAGTATTTATCGTGTTTCTTACTACCAGGGCGTGTGCGAAATATGAACACTGGGCGAACGTTAACAAACTTCTGGCACACACTTGCATTAAGAAATTAACTACCTACAACGAACGACACAACACAACAGCAACCACACACACAAATAAACTATGAATCTCATCTGCAATCGTTCGTATGGCGTCAGAGCGTGTTCAGACTATCCGATCTGATATCGGTGTAGGATCCGATACCGATAAAAATGTATGGAAAACCGTTTAGTGTTCACACTATTCGATTCGATATCAGTGTAGGATCCGATAGACGAGCGATATAGGTGGTGTTTGTTTGTGTGCTGCACAAGTCACAGATATCAGAGTAGAGAGCGCTATTAAGTTGAACGCTTTCTATACTTCCGATCTATTCTCACTAACTTACTTCTCAGTAAAGTAAGAAGGAGATAGTTACCACGCTATCTGACACGTCTTTTTGTCAATGTCCCCGCTTTTTATCACTTCAGTTAGTGCAGCGAAAGATTATTTTCTACAAAATGTCGACATCGATATTTAATGTTTATATATCGCTAAACTTATAACATAAACTATTATGTACTGTAGAGGTTGTTACGGTATGAGGCTGGCCGTGTATGACCAGAATTATAACGTATACAAATTGAATTTAAACTAAGATTCGAGAATGCGTCAAACTGGCATTCTTCTGGAAACAATTGGTTTTCCAGGGACTGGTCTTCATGACACCATCGGAATCACATGTTCTGTAAATCTTTTAAGAGATTATTGTAAGCATATTTCAGTAACAGTAAGAAATATACTAGTTTCATATGTGCTTCCAGTGTTATATTTTAGCTACGATCTCCTCCCAATACCTCTAAACCCGTACCTCTCGTGCAGCATACCCCAGTATTAATATATATACCACGTTGGTTACCACAGTACCATGAGAATAATCTGCATTTAAAATTCCAATATTCCCTACAAATTTAATTTATAATTACTCTAGTATGTAGGCAATTATTCTAAATAATTTATGTGGAACGAGAAGATAACCATAGGCAAATGTAACAAAAAAAGAACGACAAATCAAATAAGTAGTGGAGACAATTTAGAAATAGGTAATGAAATACCGAACATTCGTATTCGTATATGTACATGTTAAAAGGAATGGCTATTGACCCCTGAATAAAACAGTTTTATGTAAATGGTCACGAAGCTTTTCCCCTTTGATGTTTTCTTGTTTATTGATGTTTGGTCAGCGACGTCAGCGTCCAATATTATTTCTCCGAACTGCATCAATCCATAATTGATTTAAATTATTTTCCGAAAGTATGAATTTACAATGAACTATGTAAATAGTTATTTAATGTAATGTAATAATACATACTTCGTCTAAATGCCTACATAAATAATTCATGTCGATAAGATATCGATCTATTTTTTTCACTAAAGTACGACACTAGCCCGGTGTGACACATTTGTATTTTTAACAAAAAATAACTCAAAATCAACTTAAAAATACTCAAAACGTACTTATTTTATTGTATCCAGCATCTGTTGTTTTATTTGAGACTATTATAATGCATATAGTACTTGATATTTTTTAAATAATAACAAAAAAATTCTTACCAAGGAAAAATTGTATTTTTATTTCAAAGTGCTCCAGCAGTATGGCACTACGCATCACATTCTGTTAGTTATAAATATTGTATCCACTTACACAAAACTTAAATATTTCTTGGATAATAATATTTTTATGCCAATTTGACAGTTCGGTGCGTTGTCTTTCAAATGGGGAACAGTTCAGTGACGACTGAAAAAGATCGTACTATCTGTCCTACTCTAACTCATTTTGATGTGCCATAAGGATTACAAGTGATAACTACATGAAAAATCTTTTGACTTAACACTGCCAGTCTGCTTCATTTTGATGTCTGTGGTACAAGTATACGTTTTTTGTAATGTGCGTGATCGTTGAGCCGGGGTGGCCAGTTAGTTATACATGTCACACTACGTTTCACGCGGGTATTGATGAATAATGAATATTGAAGGAAGATCCAAACAAATTTTTAATAACACGATAATATTGGCACCCTACTAATGTCATAATAATCACCATGTAACCGGTCCCATTATAACCACTACAGCCGAGGCTGGTGATATCGGTCCGTTATTATCGGACTATGTGAACAGCAATATGGGTGTAGGATCTTACATCCTACATAGATATCGGATCGGATAGTCTGGACACGGCCTAACGTAACGGCTGCATTTACACGTTCGGTAAAAAAGTTATGACATTATTATTTTCTAATAATAGGTTTTACCAAAATCGCTCTTTAGTTTAACGTTACTTACGTAAGTACTTGAAACTACTTAAAAGTTATATAATAGTTGAACAAAATATTTAAATGTCATTTTGCGTTCCTAGGTACTACCATCTAGTGGCAAATTTAAAAACACAATTTAGTAAGTGGTAAGTTGAAACGTTTATTACGCTTGTAACCCACGCATAGGCGCGAATATTCAAGAACTTAGTGTAGAATAAGAAAATAATATTGAATTCATTGAGCAACATGATGTTAAGGGGCTCCACGCGCTATTTATCGATTTTTGACGAGTTTTGAGTTGATACTGCTCCGTCAAAACTATAGATATATTTATGGCACAAACGGTTGTCGGTTCTTGAGTCCCTTTATCTACATTTGCAAGAGTCAAATTTGGGAAAAATAGCGTGTAAAATCTTTATTCAAGTAAAACAAAATACTCGCTCCAGTTCTTATAATTCTGATAAGACCTGAAAACGGGCCGATCAGCGTCCTGCAAGCATCCTTTGCGGAACGCATTCTCTAAGGTGCTGGAAATGGGACGTCTTTTTTGCAGCCTTGCATAACAAATATTGATTCTCTTAATTTTTTTGAGTGTTTATCACTAAGTAGTGCTTTTTATTTTTCCATTTTTTTTTTAATATTTTCTAATAAATCCTACCGAAGAGTCTTAAGTTCAATCAGTTTACTTATAATTATAATCATAACAATAATTTATCCAAACAAACAAAATTTTTGCTACAAGAGTTAGGTACCAGGTGTACGCTTGTATTGTAGGGAACCAGTTTAAAGTTAATGCATTAGTAGTTATGAAGTTAGTTACATTAAAATGAGAAGGTTAAAAGGTTAAAACTACTTATTCTAAAGAACCAAACAGTACACAGTTTTGTATTTAAACTACCTTATCTAAAATTGCTTCAGTCTTAGAACTAACAATATAACTTTACAAAAGGATTAGCACAAAGGTTTATACTTTAAATTTGCTTCAGTCTCAGCATAATTTAAAGAAAGAAGATATTTAAAGATAAGTTTTGTTGCTTCATTCACAGGGCATCTCTTTAAATTGCAATGTTTGAGCATGACATTGTGTTCTAATGTGATTCCTAAAATGTTTCCTATGATTGGAAACACCCTTGAAACAGGTAAATGATAAACACGTTTTTTGAGTAGCGTATCATAAACAAGTAATTTTTTAAGAGATTTGTGAATAAGTAACAAGAGAAATAACTGACGCACCCTTAAAACATGTGTTTCAGCATATAGAGTCGCAGTTGGACGACGAAAAGGCCTGTGAATATGACTTATTACTATTATTATAGTCCAGGTACGCGCAAAGTCCACAGCCCACAATGGCAAGTACACATTTTGTTTTAACTCTTCTAGTTACCTACAGTTTATTTATTTATATATGTTTCTTTAATATTTTTACGCAACTGTATTAAACGGCTCGGACCAAGACAACTCGGGACTCGTGTAAAATATATATACCATATATACCGTAAAATACCTTCAGCCCTAGCATCAAAATGTATAATTAGGTAGACATCAATCAATATGGTGATGGCCAAACTAAAATCTGTTATTAGAGATCAGTGTATCGCTAGCTCAATATTATAAGTAGGATTCTATTTTACATTTTCAGGCTGGTCAAAATGAGATTTAGTGTCACTATGACAATGTTCAAATTTCAATTGGTTGAAAGTCAAACAAAGTACCCTGTAATATTGAGCCAGCGATACGTTGAAGTCTGGTTTTAAATAGGTAAGTAATTCTCGAATTTCAACATGACTGCTATGACTATAAGTGCTCGAAGTAACTAGGATCGCTACGCCAGTTAAGCGGCCTGCGTCAGTCTGCGGCCTTCTGAAGAACGAAGTTTTTTCAATTACATGCTCTAAAGAAATAGTGAGTCGTATGCGTTTTAATTAATAGCTATTGAATGGGAATATATTAAAAAAGTAAGAACATATCCTTTCAGTTCACCATCTCATACAAGTGGTCGCAAACTGGCGCATCAAATTAACAAGCCGTAAACCCACCTTCCGACTCTACTTACTAGTTATATTTTCAGCACAACATTAGCAACCCGACTTGAATGTTTGGTCACCCCTGGTAGGTTACTCAGAATTACCTGAGTTCAGACTTCCAATGGTCAGTCATGTGTTGCAAATTCCAGGGCAGATCTGGTACTTAATCACAACGTATACCAAGAACTTACCCTATGCTAACTAGTATAACTTTGAACTGGATTCTGCATATTCGTTACGAATCTCTCTCTTCCTCATACCTACTATTGAGGTATTTGACGAATAATGAGATAGCAGAGTAAATTACTTAAATGGTGAGATGACTCGACATTGTGAATCGCATAACAGTACACGGCAGAGTTGAGTATAAAGCCTGTTACGGTTACCGAGCGGTAGCGGGGGCGTGGTGATCGGATTGACGGCTCCTGCGCGGGTATAAATTTGCATAGCTAACGAGGACCCCCGCTCCTATCCCCTGCAACCTGCCCTCCGCAGCTCTGACCGACGGAATTTGCTGGATTCTCTTTGTTATTAGATATATACCTACTTTCACATTCCTACCCCTAGATTTTCGTTGTAGGTATTGTTATCCCGATATTCCAGATAGCGAGTACGAGTAGGTACCTCAGTTTGCAATGGTAGTTGTACTGTGATGGTAGTTCGAGTTTTCGCAGCGCCTTATTTGCCTATATAATGTAGGTAAGTTATTCCAAAAACATTTGTACCTAACGCACTTGTCAGATACCTAAATTCATATTTATGTCATGTATCGATATAGATTTATAATAGGTAGATTTAGGTACCTACAATAGACAGTGTCAGGCGATAGTGGGCACTTCGATAACGTCAATCAACACAATTTTGTATGGATGGATTTGCAGATTACGCTAAAATTTAATTTCGTTGTTTTTTTTACATATTAATATTGTATTGCTAATTACCTGCGTCAGTTTCGATTCGGCTCAAATAAGCCTTATTGAGTGAGGTATTAGCATATAATTACTTCCAATAATCTCAAAGTGTAATAGGTATTGCAAGTTACTTTAATTAAAGTTTATTCAGCATATTTGTAGGCGCTTTTATACTGTCACTCAACAGTATGTACCTGTCGTGCCCCATCTGGGGGCACGGTAGAGCCACCACCAAGACGAGCCGAGCGAAGCGCAAGGGCACTACCTACCCTTTCTCGAAGCGCTTCGTCATTTTTTGGAGCCTTATTATTTGGGTTTGGATTATACCAGATAAACAAAATTCTTGGGATATGATGTTAACAGTGGACTTATTAAACATATAAATATTCAATTACATACTAAATACTAAAAACCCCGAATTCGTCACTCAGTTCACTCACCGACCATCATCAAAATTCTTAGGGTACTTCCTGAAGTCCTAGAAAGCTGAAATTTGGTATGTAAGCTAGTAACAGCATTAGTACACAAACAAAAAAAAATTGCCTAGAATTGTAACTTTTTAGCCCCCAACCACTTTAACTAGGGGATGGAATTTTGTATGAGACTTCCGCAAATATTGATGCTATGCATGTGCTACCGTCACATGGGCGTAAGGTGAAAAATTTATTGACCGTACATTACTTTTCTATTATACAGTTAAATAGTTCTTGTAGTAACGAAACGGTCAAGCCACATATTTTGACTAAGGTGTAAAGTTTGTCAAAGTTTAGGGCGTGTAGAGTAAGAAGCTTGGATCTACATGAGATCGGCTAACTTTTTGACAGTGCGAGCGAAGTGCCTTCGTCTTGGCAACATTTTACATGAAAATGTTTTGTAGGATATACTCTTAGTATAGGTACTTAGAAGGCGGAGTGACTTGCAAGCGGCGGTGGTCTTCACAACAATTGCCGGCCATAGTTAGTACCCTACATGTGGCTGCGCTGCGATTAAGAGAACAGGGTATTTACTCGTAGTTACTGCTACTTTCCCTTTTTATTAATTTTATGATGGACGAAAAAAAATAGGCTTATGCTCGTAGTAATATGTGATATTTAATGTAAATTAGTAAGTTATTTATTTTATATACCTACGTAGGTACTGTTGGGGTTGTTACGGCATGAGAATGACCGTGTAGATTCAGAATCATAACGTATACCTACAAATCGTATTTTCAAATACGATTCGAGAATGCGTCAAAGCGGCATTTTTCTGGAAACAACTGGTTTTCCAGGGACTTGACTCCACCACTCCCACGGAGACACATGTTCTGTAAATCATTTAAGATATAATTGAATGTGGACATATAATAGATTCATATGTGCTTCCAGTTTTATATTTCAGCTACGATCTCCTCCTTGTTCCTCTAAACCCCTGCCCGTACCTCTTTAGCAGTATACCACAGTACCTAACGGGATCAATAAAATTTCTCATCATGTGGAAGTTTCTTTTTACTGCTACTGCTTACTTAATTTAGCATTTAGCACCTATAGACGCCTATTCATTTATGTGCGCAGTGTAAATTCAATTGAGTCCTAATTGCGGCCTGCCAAGTTTCAAAACATTCATCTCATATTCAAGATATAAAACTTCATACTTGTTATGGTCCAATATAACTCCGCTCTCTGACACTAAAGTACCCTGGAGTGCATGTTCATCTCATCGCTGACGACATGAAAGGCTAGGTATCACTGGCTAGTCAGAGTGATATATGGAGAGGATATGAGTCGGTATGACGCGCGCTTTGATGCCACGTCAATTATGTTAGGGCCGATCTGTCGGGCCAGACCAGACGTAGCCGAGTTTAGTTCACGGACATTGGTCAAACGTATGCCGTCGTCTCCCAGCGAAAAAAATGTACTTACTCCGGAAATTATGATCATAACGTAAAATCATGTCGTGTCTTATATAAATACAAGTAGGTAAAACAACTTCAAACGGGCTAATATGTTACAGTTCCCATTGGGTACTCCATTATCACTATAGCGACTCTGTGAGCTCTACAGCTCACTCGGAAGTGTTTTTTGTTTTAAATATTCAAAATCTGACTCGACATAATTTCTAAATAATTATCGAACCCGCTCACAAATTTTCACCAGAATCGGTAGAGAAATGTAAACAAACCGAAACCCGCCTGCAAACTCATACGAAATCATAGAAAAAAAAAAGTGTTTGAATATGTCCAAAAACAGACTACATAAAAAATATATAGAATTACCTAACTGCTCTCAAAATTTCACGAGAATCGGTTGAGAAATGCGATCTGTAGAGGAGATCAATCGGAAATCTGGAAATCCGTATATCTGGACATACGAAAGCATTTTCGTCGAAGCTGAACCAGAGTAGACACCTTCGTTTATATTAATATTATAAATGGATTAAGAACAGTGCTCATATTTAACCATTAGAGTCTGATGCAGCCCTGTCTCTCGCGTCCCTCCTAGGTAGGTATTAGTGATGAATGTCATAAAGATGCGACGACGATAACTGACACAACCGTATTCATCTGTTCACGTCTGCCTATCTCCATATGATCTAAATCTTGGTGCGACAATATAGCTTGCGTAACCTAAGCTGATTATACGTAGTTAACAATTAGGTGGGCTGTAATTTAGTCGGGCACGCGCCAGAGAGCGCGCAGTCCGGCGGCCGCTGCCGGCGCGGAGAATAGGCGCACGTGCCAGCAATCACCCGATATGTCACAATATTGCAGAGCTTCCTTCCTGAACCAGCTCAGCGCCTGTTTTTGAATGCATTAGACACGCCTCGTTAGATTCAAGAGTGAGAATAAAAAGTTCCATTTAATGAATTGTTTCTAAAAAGTATCACTTAGCGCCAGTTATTTGATTTGCCAATTTTAAGGAGAAATTTAGAGCTGAAGTGAAATGGAATAAGCGGCAATTCTAGTTTTATGTGACACACAAAACCGTGTGTTTTATGTAAGTTATGAGACAGGATGAGGAGGACTCTAGCTTGATAGATGAAAAGTACCTAGCTGAAAAAAAACCGGTCAAGTGCGAGTCGGACTCGCACACCGAGGGTTCCGTATACAGATGTGTACCGGTACCAACCCTATTAAATCAGGAAAATCTCAACAACATGGTGTGGAAATTGGGCGCCATGGGTACAGCGCCATCTATCGGCGACTTTTGTTATAAATTTAAGCGACTGAATAACTTTGTACGTAAGGTAGTTTTTCAAGGATAATTCTTTATTACGTAAACTTTCAGCATAATATCGTAGGAATTTATAAAACAAAAACACATGGAAAGGTGATTAAATTACAAACTTAGTATAGAAATGTTTTTTGACGATAAAAACTAGATAGAGCTACAGTTATATTTTTCCCACTCGATATATTAACTAGACTTTCAAATTTTTAACCACCATTATCTGTCATTTTTCACAGAAAATATATTTTTTTTTTTAATAAAATCACATTCAATTCATCTGGGTTACCCTTCTTTATAACTATTCCAAATTTCAAATCGATAGCATAAGTAGTTCTTGAGATATGTAGCGATGTGACAGACATACAGACAAAGTGAAACCATAAGGGTTCCTTTTTTACCATTTTGGTACTGAACCCTAAAAAAACGAAGAAGGGGTTAGTAAACACTTCCACTTGCCGTCTCTAAGATTTTCTAAAGTATATGGGGACCCAGAATTAATCCTAGCTTTTATAAACTCTTTCTTGTAAGCAAAGCCATTCTGTGCAACAAATGCTCCTAAAATAATGTAAGGTATTTAATTTACTTAGTTCATTTATATTATCAGACATTAAATGTATATTGCATAATGGTACTTAACTAGTCGTAGAGTCTCGCCAGCGAGTCGTGGCGTTGTTTTTTTAAAATGTATTATGGGAACAATTATGCCTAACAAATAAGCTGTTAGTTGTAAAGTACCTACCACGTGCTATGTATTTCGTGTCACCAGATTGTGATTTTTTAAAATCTGGTTCTTGTTGTGCCAAGACTCGCTAGTCAGACTCTAAGGTAAACTATTCAGACAACGAATAAATGCAGACCGAATGGTATTTACATAATGCAGTTAGGTATTTAATTCGCGTAAATCGAGTAAATATAAGCGTACAATGTAATAGTGTAAGTTATGATCAGTTAGGCCTTTGGGTACGGCGGGTCGACCCGGCGGGGGATCATTATGTCCGGCCACAGCCGCTAATTCCCGCCTGTGAGCCACCCGCCCGCCACTCTCATCCACTTGTTATTATAATAACACGTTGCACGCGTCACTTGCTGTCTACCCACCCCTCGCGGGCAAAGTTAACAAGCACCAGATTTAGATGTGGTCTCATATAAAACCTAGAGTTTGAACGCCATTGGTGAAAGAAAGGTTTATCACTTAGTACAAGTCTACATAATTATATGGTAGCTACTATCGCAGATGTACAGTCAAAGGCATATACGTTCGTTCCCGTTCCGTTAATGAGTTGGCGTGTAAATTTCACTGCCGTACATGAAGAAGGGCGTATAAAGGGATAAAAAACTATATACCCAGCCTCGTGACTGTAGATATTTCAGTTCCTCCAAAGGCCTCCTTTCGACCTCCTCGTACTCTTGCTGGGTGTATATCTGCTTCTCTTCATTCGTCTTTCAGCCTGGAAGCAAATAATAGCTTAATATTAATTCGGTATTGCTTATAGATATTTTCTATTTTGACTGTACCTAAATACACATAATTATAAAATTTAAGTATCTAAGACTTATCCCACTGATATTGTTTAATTGACATCTAAAAGATGCTGAGTAGATTTACGCATGTTACTTCCAGAAATTTCCGACTGCCCCGCTTGGCACTGGCGTGAAGGGAGCGCCGCCAACGACACCGTGTGTTACTACGCGGTGATTACACAGTCTTAATTCAATAATAGAGCTGTTCAGCCCCTCGCCCCTTGCTGTGAAGCATCGACTAACAAAATTTATCCCCTGATTGCGCCGTTTGTGTGGTAGCTGTGTTGTACGAACCACTGTTTCCTCTCTAGCCTCTAGCTCCTAGATATACATATACTTACGTTTAAGAAATGTTTGTTCATTTTTGTCTGAGCGTCCCCCTACTAGGCAAAGGTTCCTTTCATTTCACTACTGCCTACTTTATTTGCGCTTCTCTATGCTGATGAAGGTGTATAAAGATAACCCGCTATATTCATCTAGATCTGCTCCGTCTGCGTCGCACATACTCTAGGACTACTTGATTTTATCCCCTGATTCTGAATTTGAAATTGGTCCTCTATCTGTCTGGTAGTTTTTACATCTACATCAGCTATCCGATGCACGTATGTTTGAAACGCGGCATGTTGGGATCGACGAGATTTATCTACTACTTATGCGATTGGAACCGCATAAAATAACCAAACCAACCAATCCCACTGGAGCGCAAACTCGTGTGGTCGTGCAGGATGTTTCCCGTGGATTTTCCCCAGGCCACTCTCCGGCCGCGCATTCCTATCGTTTTATTGGGAGCGGCCTAATATAAAGCCAGTCAGGTTCAAAAAATAAATAAATTTAGAATTCTTTATTTACTTATTTTTATCCTATTCTAAAACTATCTGGCGTGATTTTCGCAAAATACTACACTGAACATTTATTCTGCTTCTCTTAGGTTAATTAGCTGTATATAAATTATTTGGAAATGGATCCACTGAAAATCAGCGTCGTGGCACTTCATCCTCCGATACAATGCTGAGAGCCTTTTTGCACCCCTAACACCCTAACTTACCCCAAATAACCGTAGACGTTACACCTAGATCTAGAACGTAGTGGTTATATTCTCTTTGCCTAGATCTACGATTACTGTACATTATGTTGTGGTTTCAAATAAATAAAAGCCATTCATTCATTCAACTAAATTTGCAGACAATTTCACTAATCATCATCATCATTTTCACCCTATAATCGCCCAGTGCTAAGGAGCATAGGCCTAGCACGCCACTTATAATCACTCGCTACCTACCGGCTAATTTTATAATTGTCACTGTCAGCTACTGGTGATGCCTTCTTTCGGTCACGGTCAACAGTTTTCACTGATAAGCTATGGCTGGAGTTCCTTTGGACGTATGATCAACAAAACATATTTCAGCGTTTTTCGAAACTGCAAGTTTGTACGGGGAGCAAATTTTTTTTAAGTGAGAGATTTGAAACTTCGTAAATAGACTCTCTGTTTAAATATAACAAAACGTATTACAGCGATTTTCGAAATTGCTCCCCTAAAGGGGTGAAAAGGGGGTTCCAAGTTTCTACGGGGAACAAATCTTTACTTTTCTTAAAAATCGATATGGGTGTCGTCTGCGAGGTTCCTCGGGGTGCCGATTACGAAAATGACATGAATTTGCAAATCCAAGATGGCGGACAGTTATTTTTCTTAATAATCGATACGGGTGTCATCTCCGAGGTTCCTCGGGGTGGCGATTACGAAAATGACATGCATTTGCAAATCAAAGATGGCGGACAATTATTTTTCTTAAAAATCGATATGGGTGTCATCTTCGAGGTTCCTCGGGCTCCCGATTACGAAAATGACATCTATTTTCAAATCCAAGATGGTGAACATTTATTTCTCTTAAAATCAATATGGGTGTAATCTTCGAGATTCCTCGGGGTGCCGATTACGAAATGACATCCATTTTCAAATCCAAGATGGCGGGCATATATTTCTCTTAAAAATCAATATGGGTGTCATCTTCGAGGTTCCTCGGGGTGCCGATTACGAAAATGACATCCGTTTACAAATACAAGATGGCGGACACTCATTTTCTTAAAAATCGATATGGGTGTCATCTTTGTGGTTTCTCGGGGTGCCGATTACGAAAATGACATCCAGTTTCAAATCCAAGATGGCGGACATTATTTTTTTCTTTTGAGTAATTTTTCACAAAAGATTACTAGCATCAAACAACTGACAGAAACAAATAAACCTCATTTATATCTTTGTTACCATCTAAAATCTACGCGGACGAAGTCGCGGGCGGCCGCTAGTTAATATATATTTGTACAAAGGCGAACTTATCCGTTTAAGGGATCTCTTCCGGCTAACCTTTATTGTTATTGACTGATGACCTTCATTAGCCGTTGTCCCGTGTGTGAGGAGAATCCGCGTGTCTACTATCGATTCGATCGATGTATCGACTAACCTGCATGATGCGCCTTTACTCGTCGCATCTACGGGGACCATTCAAATGCCGCATGTAAGTTGAGAAGTCGACCGATCCCACCTCCCCCCCCCCTCTATGTTGTTTTGTTTACAATCTGTTTCTAGTTTGGCCATGCTGATAAGTGATGATTGGTACCAGTGTTTTTAACATCGTAATAAAAGTACAGACATACCAGTTAGATAGATAACACGTACTGTTACCCGTTATCCGGTGTAGCTCTATTTCTAACTTAAACTGTATGGGAACGGCTGTAAAAATGTAAATAAAAGGTATCCGTAAGTGGGATGGCACGGCCCCCGCCTCCGCGGTCAGCGTAGCGCACGCGCCGCCACGCTTCGTTACCAATAAGCATGATTTAGCTCGATCGCGATCTGACACGGCGGTAAAGGCGATTTATCCGCCGGACGACTGCGAGCGCGACGGCGGCTCACCGCGAGAACCCGCGCAGTGATTTACAATGACATTTCGATTTAAAGAAACGCAAGTATTTCGGTATTTTACGAAGCGGGGAGATAGTGCTGCTGTTCAACTGATTTTGTTAAGTCATTTGTTTCTAAGGCAGTAAAAGCATGCTACTTATATATTATAATTAGGGAATGCGATACCGGGATACCGGGATCCCGCACGAAGAATGCGGGATCAATCCCGCACCACAATTTTGCGGGATCCCGCGCGGGAATGCGGGATTGAAGAGACTGAAGTAGTTTTACTATTGGGGACACTTGCCAAGTTGCCACGCTCATAATTTCTAGTCACAAGAACGTTTTTCATACATGTTAATTAATATTAAAATGATTATAAAAATATTCTACCTAACAATTCGTTGGATAAGAGCTAGAAGTGAAGTGAATGTTGTGAACTTTGTTGTCAGTCAGAAAGCAAATTTATTTAAATATAAAAACCATATTTTCGGTACCTCCTAATAAAAAATCAAATAATACTTTACCACTTCTTAAGATTAGTTTAGATTCATCGAGATTTGCCCACAAGTCCATTTCCGGAGAGAGTTGTGTCTCATTCTCTCGTGGAATTAAGACATAAACGTCGCTCTTATTACAAGGGAGCGTGTGGTTTATAAGAATAACATAACCGGATATAAAATTATAACTATTTGTGATATTATTTCTGAACGCTGCGGGATTGAGAATCTACAATCCCGCGAATACCGGGATCGAAACCTAATTCCTAGATAATCGTAGATTTTTAAACACAAAATCAAAATCGTGTCACAACTACAACTATGGCTAACCCGCGCTCATGAGATAAAAGTACTGTACGAGCTGGCGTTCGAACCCACGACCTTCATATTGAAAATGGATTGCCTTACCGCTGGACTCATCTGATGTTATTAAAGAGGATATAGTTTTACTCGATTCAAACCTAATATGTGGGTATAAAGATAATAAGTACGAGGAACATCATTGTCTAAAAAAACAAGGTCTGACCATCCAGAGCGCGACGTTACATTACGTCACTGCCGACGACACACTTACACTTACGTCCGCATACTTTTTTACCGCAAAAACTGGAATAAGCTAAGAGTTTGCGCTCCAGTGAGATTCGCGAGCGGCTTCAACCAAATCTGAGGTGTGAGTGGAATCGAGCTACTGGGACTTTTGTCGCTGGTTCACTAAACCTAGCCTGCTGAGAAGAGTCCAGCAAGAAACTCGGCTAGGTCCGACCTGTGTCGGTCTGATTCTACGCGATATGCGGCGGTACCGGGACGAATAGGGACTTTATGTGTCTGTGTTGTCGCGAGCGCACGTTGGTCGTCCCTGTCGGCGGGAATGTCTAAGTGTACGCGCCGTGTCTGAGTTGGACGCCGTGAGCGCAGCGTTCTATCCTTCACTGGACTCTATGATTATCTCGTCCGGGTCCGTAAGTGTGTGCTTAGGACGCTGGACTGTGCAGCCCCTAATCAGTGATCGCCGAGTTACGACAGAGGGAGGGAGGGATGGGAACGTAATCGACAGCCTCCCTAACTAACGGATTCCTATGATACGCTCCCCGGGTTTTCAAAATAACGTCTTGCAGTCTTGCTTAAAGAAACCATACATGGTACTAATCCCCATGTCGTGGTGCAGATTGAAATTGAGTACTACGGAGTACCAGTTGTCCTACGAAGAAATCGATTCTGAATGACCTGAAGCGGCTTGAGCGATGTAAATAGGCACGTGAGCAAAAACTACACTTGCACTAAGACATGATTGGACGAACACAAGTTTTGTCAAGTGTTATTAGCTTATTTCTAAGTGACTATTTACTCTTGTTAATCACCATCAGCCCAAGCCTTCCTAGTACGAACAACGCACGGTTGCGTACCCTACTGATGTGACTACGGAAAGTCAGTTTTCTATCGAGGGTCACTCCAAGATAACGACTTCGTTGGCCCAGGGAATGGGCCGGTCAAACATCTGGATCGGAGCCACCCGCTTTCCGTGCTAACGTGCTCAGACGGGTCAAAAACTATCGCAGTGCTTTTTTCCGGATTGATACGCCAAAGATTAAACCAACGACCTAGGTCAGTGATTGCCTCTTGGAGGTATCGCCGGATAAAAGTGTACTTTTTGTCGATATAATACTGGCACTATTTTATTTTCTATTCCTGGCAACATTTTATCTGTGAGTTTACTTCGCCTAGTTGTGAACATGACCTTAATAGTATTTGTCATAAATGCACTTCCTGTCACACTTGCAATGCCAAGTAACGACTTTTTTTAAAATTTTCGAGTATTCAAAGGCTTGATAGCTATTTTGCTTCTTTCTAAACACGATTTATTTTACTACAATAATAGACACGAACTGAGCAATTCCCGGCGGGAAATTACACAGTTCTGCCACCATGCCTAGTCCCCGAGGGGAATTTCCATAGTTGAGGAAAAGGAAAAGAAAAGGTTGAAACTGTGACACTATAAGTCACGTAAAGTTGGAAACCGTGACCGTATATAGGTATACTTCACGTTCGAATTTCATAATCACGTTTTATGCTAGAGGATAAAATTAGTTTTGAGCGATAAAGTGGGCCTGTCCAAGCTGGTGAAGTGAAAAACAATTACATATGTGTCAGTGCATCTAGAAAGATACCTTGTCACGACATTTAGTTACCGAATTACATGAGTTTTTGTGGAAGCTGGTGAAAAAGTGCCAAAATGGGTTTGTGTTATAATTGGGTCATTTACATCCTAAGGAACACGTGTATAAAAGAATATCAGTAAAATTATGTTTTTTTAGTATATTTCTTCGACTATAAGTTTAGTAGTCAGGGTACCTTGTCACGCCATGTCTTGAAAGCCTTTAAATTTTGAATAATTTTGTCATATTTCCATCGCGGGTAGTCAAATACCTCTTTCTAAGATAGGGTATAGGATCGGTCAATAGCAAAATGATTTTTTGAACCAAAAAAAATACTTAATGTTTTTTATAACCTTCAATATCGTGTGTCGTGACGCGACCATGCTGAGGATAGATTGAGGGAAAATACCGATTAGGTTAGGCCCACAACCACACCAAGGTCGTCCGTCTCACGAGGTGTTTCTGTATTAATAACAATTTGTTGATCTCGAATTTAGTCAATGAAAAATTGAGCTGTGAGTTTAGTTGTTTGACGTATATAATTAGTATTATAATATTGACTGAAAGACTGATAAATCATAAATTAGGTTCAGTTATGTACACAATTGAGTTATTAATTTTTCTAGTTTTACTCCATTTATGTAAGATAGTGGACTAGTAGGTGTTGGTACAGAACGCTTCATTGTGCGTGATCCGACCCGCACTATATTGTATTTACAATATTTTTTCTTGCATGATAGGATAAAGTTTTTGCCATATTTGAGGAAAGTAATATACGATATATTTTCTTTTTGTTTACATCGGTGACAGTCGATGATTTTCAGTCTGTTGTCGCAGGGGGGTCAAAGTTGCACCACGTCCGTAGGGAGTACCCGCCGTTTCGCCACACGTGATATGTGACCCCTGGGTGGTGCTAAACGGTGCAACAAAACTGGCAACCTTACTCCTCCAGAAGATATCATCGTTAGATATAATGCCATACGATTAAAAAAGTCTGTTTTCAAAGAGTACCTACTCCTTACCAGTAAAATAAATTAGTACCACTGAAAATCCGCAACATGGCGAAGGCCAAATAAAATCTTTTCAGGCTTAATTTAAATAACTAGTTATTTAGCTTTCTAGAAAGGGTTTTCAATTTAATTTTGCATTATGACAAAGATATTGTATCTCCAAAAATAGCCGTCTCGGGGCCAAAACCAGGGCACAACTTAAAGGATTTTAATAACTGGCTCGGCAGTAAATCAAAATTTGATTATGAGAATATGGCAAAAACTGGCCACGTCTCAGCCGTGCCGAGCGGTCGTAACTCAGCCCGCCGAGCGTTGATAACAGCTTAAAATGTTGTCGAATGTGTAGAAAAAAACCTGCTTTCATTATAAAAACGTAATTTATTTGTTACACAACTACTAAATATCTAAGTAATACAATGAAGTGGTTTAATGCGCTCTGACGCTGCTGCCGCGCGGAAAAAACACGCTCATTCAGAAACGATGTGTGTAGGCTTGCCTGCACGGCGTACCGACACCAACCAAAGTGTCGCGGAAAGTATATCATTCTAATATAATATCAAGCACCTGTCCATTTAATGGCTCTCCACGGCAAAGCATATCGAACGCATGTAATCCCCAAGGTAATATTCATAGCTGGGCACCGTTAACCAAATAGTTAACTTCGTTAATCGCTAATCCGTTAAAAAAAAGTTAACTTCGTTAAACGTTATGTTATGTTTTACTCATGTACCTACAATAAAGAATTTTACATACATACATACATACGTTAAAGCGTTACATTTCGGGTCATTTAACGGAAGTTAACGTTAATCGTTAACTCCTGGTAAAAACAGCACCTGGGTGTGCGGGTATGCGCTATGGAAAGTAGGCAGGGACTGAAAAAAATAACCTGTGAAGGGCAAGTCCGAATCGCGCACCGAGGGTTCCGTACACAGATATGTACCAGTTCCAACTGTATTAATTCAGGAAAATCTCGACAACACGGTGTAGAAATTGAACGCCATGGGTACAGCGCCATCTATCGGCGAATTTTGTTACAAATTTGAGCGACTGAATAACTTAGTATGTATGATGATTTTTCAAGGATAATTCTTTATCATGTGAACCGATTTCATTTTTTTTCTTTATTTGAAAGAAGGTACTTACAGCATAATCGCGTTCGAATTTATACAACAAAAATACATGCAAAGGTGATTAAATTACAAGCTTAGAATAGAAATGGCTTTAAGATAAAAAAGAAAAACTAGATACAAATATAGTTATAATTTTCCTGTCAAATATACATTGATATCAATGTTATGTTTCTATTTCATATTTTTTCCTTGGAAAACTTCAGAGATAAGGGGGAAGCATTTTTTTTTACATTTTCCCTCAGAAATCAAAAATGACAACGTTAGAAAAATAGTTACAGAATGTGCAACTATGCATATTCACCCACTAGACAGAAAATAAAAAAAAAACATGTTTTAGCATTTAAGTTACCCTTCTTTATAACTGTTCCAAATTTCATATCGATAGCATAAGTAGTTCTCCCGATCGAACGCACATATCAGAACATGTTTTTCGCAGCGCGGTATTCCTTTGATAAAATAAGTACTTAGTTAACGGAATAATGGAGCTTTGGAACATTTAGCGGAAGTTAATGAGTCCGTTAACAATTTTGCAAGTTAACTTAAAAGTTAATCCGATACACGAAAGGTTAACTTCGTTAATTAACGATTAACGGATTAGCAAGTTAATGCCCAGCTCTGGTAATATTGTAATACCAGACAGAAAACAGGATGCATAGAAAGTTAGGGTGATGCTTTACATAATGTTCAAATACGGATATAGCTCTAAGTATATAGGATTGTAGGTACTTATGCAACAGGCTGACATACAGCATTTTCTCTAATACAGGTAACAGTCTCAGTCTCATTGTATACTTTTGTAGTGTTAACTAAACATTTTTTTTATTTTTTTTATGCAAGAATATATAGTACAACAATTTTATTGAACTTTGAAAAGTACAACAATAGTGACTAATTGTGATTATTTTAATTTAACGATAGATATCTAAAAAGCTGCTATGTGCTGTAGTTTTGTATTTAAGTACTTTTTGAATACATGACTAGTTTTTACGCTGCCAGATTCATCGATCTATGAATTCAAAAATAAAACGGCCTGTTTAAGGTGGGTACGGAGTAGATCTTGAGTACAGGTGTCTATGGGCGGTATCCTGATCCATAACTCGGATCATTCCATCCTTTCCAGGTATTGTGCGGGTAATTCGGCCCAGTCTCCATTGCAGTGGCGGCAAGAAGATGTTCCTTAATGAGCACAAGTTCGCCGACTTGAGGAGGAGGGGAGAGCCATTTGGAGCGGGTTTGAAGGGTATGGAGGTAGGATCTGGTCCAAAGAGTCCAACAGCTCTGAAAAAAAGCTTGAACTTGAGCTGGAAATTTGTCTGTTCTTAAACGGCCGTGTGTAATGGCCAATAATAAGATACGAAGAGTCGGATGAAAGTGGGCAGAGAGGTCTGGAATTAAGCTTATATTTGTGTCAGGAGTGTCGAGAATCCCTCAAAAGTAAGGTGTTGTTTATAGCGTTTTGGTTTTTAATATAAAACACAATGGGGTGTCAAACCGCTTTCTAGTAAAAAAACCAGCTGTTACAGCAGCCGGGATCAACGGCTTAACGTGCCTTCCAAAGCATGGGAACGCTCGGTCAGTAAGCACTCAAATCATGGGAACGCTCGTCAGTAAGAAATCAAAGTAAGCGGTTATCCAGCACATGGTACGCGGGCGCCGCTGGGCCACGAACGCTCCCTAGTTTTTTCCGTGTATTATATTATAGTTGTTTAATTAATGGATCTGTATCAATATTCATGCGTTGCTGTCGGTACCGTTGGAACAGATAGCAATAAATATGGAGCTCCATATATCTGTCGGCGATGGCGAGCGACGTTATTTACGACGCCGGGCGAATAAATCGAGCCGTGTGTAAACACGCTTTGGGCTAACGCTGACAAGCCTGCAAATTATTTCGGAGATGCGGACAGCTTCCTGGCCACCTTCCCCTGAATTGCACTCCAGCCAGTCAAGTATCTAACTAAATCTCAAATCCAAGTATGAAATATGGGTCTGCACTTGTACGATTACTTATTCTGTGGATCTGTGACCTCGCGTGTACAACCATCGAGTGAAACTGTTCTGATTGCCTTAAGGACCGATTCAGCTCATGAGAAGCCGTCTCTTACTGGTCTAATTGGGTGGACATTGAGATGATTGCTTCTATATGTATATCTTCTATAGAAGTCCTCACAAATCCATTTGCATCCAGTTTGGTTTTGGTAGATACTAGTCTCTGTTTCGAAATTTAAGTTTACTAACGTCAATTTGCTACGCAGGATTTTTTTTTCTCAATTTGCTAATGATGCAAGCCCACAATTTACACTACAAAGAATATGTCAAAGGATTAGAGAAATACATTTACAGTTGAATGAATGACAATTGTTCGTCTGGTCGGGGTTCGATTCCCGCTCATCAGCCGGTGCCGGTGGCGCCTCATTACGCTCCGCGTTATTCAAATTTATTCAGTTTGCCGTACCAAGGGGCCGCCGTTATGTTTCAAAATTTGTTCATTGAATTTTCGCCCACACATATTATACATTACTTATGTTAGGTAAACGTCCCGGTGCTCGACACCTTAGTGCCCAATAGTTGACACCTATTAATCATCTGTCATCATGACATAAGATTGGAAGTCTGATTAATTGGATCAGTAACGAGCTTGTGCTCGTACGTATACCTTCTAGAATATTTACTTTACTTATATTACATGAAAAAAGGCGTAATTAATATACTTATACCTAGAGTAGAAAAGTGCAATTCGAGAAAAGCTTTGAATTCCTCACAATTGATGCCGTTTCTGTGCCGATCTCTGGTTACTGTCTACATATACGGTGATAGGGAAGTATTCTAAGGAATACTGATTTTATAAAAGGAAGAAACACAGGAATAAATACATATATTTAATTTTAAAACGTAATTCAAGTAACTATATGTGAGGAAACTTTTTCCACAAGGCCAGGTGAATTGCAAACTTATGTCAATGTCATAAAGACTGGAGAATACTTAATTTCCCCGGTTTAAAAGTTCTTAAATATTAATCGAACTAATGTTTTCTTAGTTCATGACATAATTTTTCATTCAACACAAATATCTAAATTTAGTTTTTTTATAATGCCATTATCTACTATACAAGTATGTACCTAGTGTTGTGTTCCTGGAGGTGAGCAAGGTTGCCAGAGCTCCCGAGGAGCACTGTGTTGAGAGCGAGGGACCTAAATTTGTCCCTTCTGTTGTCAACACAGTGCATCCTCAAATTTTATAAAGGATCGGCAACGCGTACGTGACTCCTTTGGAGTTGCGGGCGTCTATAGGCTGCGGTGGCCGCTTACTATTAGGTGGACCGTAAGCTTGTTTGCCACCGGCGTTGTATAAAAAATAAAGTATTGTTATGATGATTATAGGGTCGCTAGGCCAGTTATGCGGCCTGCGTCAGTTTGCGGCCTTCTGAAGAACCAAGTTTATTCATGTAAAGATATTTACATTTTACCTGCCCTAAAGAAATTGTTGTATGCGTTTTAATTAGTAGCCATTGAAAGGAAATACATAAAAAAGAAGAAAATATTCTTTCAGTTCATCAACTCATCCAAGTGGCCGCAAACTGGCGCATCAAATTAACAGGCCGACCCACCTATCGACCATAATTATGTTTATTATGTATACATTCGATAGCATACTCATAATCCGATATTTACTGCACTCCGTCACAATAATATCGAATCCACGTAGGTACATAGACCTACTATATTACAGATTAAGTAATAGTACTTTACAGAAGACCCACCGTTTAACAAAACCCCCCTTTAGGTATGCCAAATGTGCCTAAACGTGGTCGTTCTCTTTCTATCGCACGCACTTCTACTTACTACATCACTTTCTATCGCACCCGACGGGTGCCGTCCACAATGGCTATATGCACTTGTAGCGGCGCGACGCAATCACGGAGTGGGCCCCCTCTTGTCTATATATTGGAAATTTTTACCAGTTCCTTTTTGACAGTTATGAATGACGTTAGTAGTGATATGGATAGTATTTATTTAATGTCCCAATATATTTAATTATGGATACGAATCTAGAGTAGGAACTTTTGTCTTATGATTATAATTCTACGTTAATTTTGTATCGTTCAGAAATCGATACCTATCGTATTTCCAAATTCCGCGATTTAGGTAATTTCACACTTCACTCATATACAATTTATTGGAATACGTATTTTTTTTATAACACATAATTTATTACTGTTTTAAAGTCATTCATTTGATCGCTTTCCATTAACTTACGGAAATATTATCAAAACGAATGATTTAGTCATTACACTAGATTTGATTGTACACAACTCATCTAAAACTTCTAAATATTTCTAGCAACTCATGAAGCTTTGATATTATTACTTGATTTTATTCATTGTTTCGATGTGTGATTGCACATTTACATTATATGGGTGTCGATGTGTCAAAAAGAAACTGGTAAAAATTTCCGATAAAAGCTAGTAAGGTAGGTAGATTCCTTTAAAAACCCAGAAGGAAAATTACAGCATTCGTGAAGAAATTGCGTAGGTAAGTGGCACGATTACTAAGGGAAAATATGGCGCTATATCTGAAAAATAGTTACATTTTATTTGAAATGAGTCACAGAAAAAGTATTGTATGCAACGGTGTCTAACTTGGTCTAACAAGGCTCGTGGTGTCTTTATTTGCGATGTTCGCCAAAGCTCACTTGGTAACCCACACCACTCGCCTATTAGACCCTTTTTATACGAGTACACTAGTTGCATAAAATACTATTTTGCTCTCTTGAAAAGTTGCATTTTGGCGTATACGCCTTTTGAGCTTAAAGGTACCGATATTCTTTATTTATTTAATCTTCATTGCGCAATAAGAAATCTTAAAGTAAAAAAGGCGTACTATCAATCAATTTATCAAATTCAAACAATAAAGTGACTCTAATTATACATACAACATATCCAAATGAGAAAGAAATCGGATCAAACAGTTTGGCATTAAAACAAATCGTTTGCCTTTTAATGTCATTTTCACAAAAACTTAGGGTCTAAATTTAGTTAAAGCAATACACCTCCATATATTAAGGTTAATAATCCGTTAGAAGAAAATATTTTTTTCGCTAAAGGCAGTTTGACCATGATTAAAAGTTACTATACCCGTTCTTTTTCACGTGAACCGATTTCAATATTTTTTAATTGGAATAAGGTAATTTCAGCATTAATCTCGTAAGAGTTTGCAAAAGAAAAATATTTGCGAAGGTGATTTAATTACGAACTTGGAATGGAAATGTTTTTTGAGATATATTTATATTTTTCCTATAATATTTATACTTATATTAACGTTATGTAATAATTTCAGTTTTTTTTTCTTGGTAAAAGTCGGAGATTACCACCTATCTCCGACTTTTGTTGTTTTTTTTATATTTTCCTTTATAAATCGAAATTTGCCCACCGTGAAGAAAGATAAACTGTTTCTGAATGTGCAACTAAAACCCTTTCATATGATACCCCACTTGATATAGTCACTATATAAAAAAAAACTTATTCTTGAGATATTTATCGGATGTGACAGACAGTCAGAGTGAGTTCCGTTTTTACCTTTTTGGTACGGACCTTAAAAATATCTACACAGAGGTTTATTTGGGTAACTTGGGATTAATAATAATAGGTTGTGAGACCAGACGAGTGTGCCGACCTCTTTACAGAGTGAGTTCGTTATGCGTCTTGTGCTGGTAACGAAGTGTTTGCAGCCCACGGGGCCAGGTAATCTAATCTGGCCCCTCGGCCGTCCCGCCTCGCCCTTTCTCTTCGGGATGTTGCGATACTGAAACATTTTTCCCGCTATTTATTCCAGTATCAGAGACTTTGGAGACGTGACTGGCATAGTAAATGACGGTAGACTGATCGAAGGTTTGCTTCTGTTTATTTTGAGATAAAATCCGCGTTCTAAGTTAGCATAACAGATTCCGAAGTGCTTTCCTAATATTAGGTATGGTATGTATAGATATTTACCAGCTCAATCTTATTTGTGTTGAGTAATTATAATTTCCTTTTGAATATCTCATAGTTGCCTTGCATACCTATGTCTCAGTGTGCTTTTCACATCAATGGCCGGAATTAATAACTTTGTATTTCAGTTCAAGTCCAATGGGTATAATGCAAGATTAAATACAATTATTCAGAAAGTATGTCACATATATAGTTCCGTTCTGCTGACAATATTAAATCCCTTATTTTTTGGGCAGTCATGTAAAAATCAATAAAAATAGTAGGTAAGTGAGTTTAAATCAATGGCCCGTATTTGCTACGTAAGGCCTGTGTATTTCGGATCAAAGTAACTTGTGTCTACAGCAAGGCGCAAGGGTAGCGGGGTGTAGGTAGTATTTTCTATGATGGGAGTGAGACAAGGTTCATTTTAAAGGGCCGTGGTGTTAAATCCGCGTTGGTAAATATGGGTATTCAGACTCATTGAGGCGGCGCGCGCCGGCCGCCGCGCCGCTCTCACGAAACCCATTCGCACGCTCGCCATTCATTATCGACGCAATGATTTTTGTGATTTCCTACAATGAGTGTATATAAATTTACTAATTTATAAATCGCATACGCGTGTCTTCAGTTATAACTTGCCCTTTATTATTTTTATCGGTGTGGGTTAAATTGAGATATAGCCATACGTATTACACACATATATGTCATATACAGCTCTACCAATACAAATTGTTCATATTTCCTATGTGATAACTGATAAGTAGGTATGCCAAGCTAAATGGATTGACAGAAGGAGTGAAACATTCTGTTTTTGTACTTACACTGTTACTGCATATTCCAATCCTATTCGCCGAGCCCCAGGGCTGCGGCCTCTTGGGACGCCGTATCAGGGACAATAAACACGACAATTGGTGTAAACTGTTCCATACACTAACAAGTCTCAAGGGAGCGACCAAGTAAGAGCAATCGGTTATTATTGCAATATGTACCTACATACAATTCCAATTAAATCTTACTTAAGGTTAATAAAATTAAAAGGGCGGCTAAGTAAACAAAACTACAAGTTGTTAAAAGTAAAGATTAATCTTTTCTTTCTCTAGCTCATACCTACCTACTTAATTATTGGTACAACACTTCAACATTAAAGAGGTGATAAATTTAACATGGGTAGGTACCCATGTTAAATTTATCACCTCTTTCGCACAGCAAGCAAGCGTAGGTACGCTTCAGTGATAAGATAAGTACAGGAGTAAGTAAGTACCTACTTTTAAATATTTCAAAAATAAGACAAAAATGATTGCTAAAATGTAGAAAAAAAACACTACATTTTTTTCTTTAACTAAAGCAAAGTAGGTATTTAATGTTTTTTTATCAACCTTATAACATTACCGTATATTTTGTTTTACTGCAAACAATACTCATAATAAAAATTCAGTTCGAGAGAAATAGGGGTGTATTATGAGCGCGGGCGCGGTAATCGCATTGCACGGGCGGCCACGCGAGCGCTGCCCGCGTAATCTCGTTGTCCTAATAGTCTTAAGACGCACAAAGGGCTGATCAAACGCTGCAATTTGACGCACCAAATGTCGATGCCGTTCTTTTTAATCAGTTTTATTGCTGCACTAGAATACGGGGAAATAAAGGAAACATAATAATATTTATACTTGTACCTTTAATAAGTCTAAAAAATTATTTGAATAAAAAAATCTTAGGCAATCGATAATCGGCCGCTGTACGTAAAAAAATGTTAGGTCCTAATAATGAACCTGGCACTCCAAATTCCCCAAATTTTACTGTTATGTTATTCGTCAACCCTCAATATTTATTGTTGTACTTGTTCTATGACTAGTTAAAATAAAATCATTGCAAATAATTAAGGCTAAAAGTGAATCTAATACTAATAAATTCACAATTGTTACTATGTGTTCTGTTACCATATAAGTAAGTTTAAATAAAGAATGTGAAAAATAGTACTATAAACAAAAAAAAAAAAAAGATGCCGTAAACTTTTATAGGTGCTTCAATCTGATAAAGTATATATGAAACGTAAAATTTGTAATTAACTGTTGTATTTTACTGTTAATTACCCTGTATCTAAATGTGTTATTGTGAAATAAAGATCATTTGAAAACAAACTGTTATGTTATGTAACTTTGCAGTAGCATCTAATGCATCGTTCTAAATCAACAATTCCTTTAGCTTCTAGAAGGAGAAGATTCCTATTAAATAAATTCCAGTGAATTTCAACAGTAGCCAAGGTCACGTTAACCCATACTAGCGTAAAAGTGGGAGTCTTTGCCCACGCATAAAATAAAATAAATGTTCCGCACAAAATGTACAGAATAAAAACAACAATTCGCATCTATCTCCCTCGTACTTCGCAGAAATAATATTTCTGAAAAAATATAACACTTCCAACTGACACCCAGTTATAACGAAAGTTAATAGTTAGAAGGTGCCTTTGTTGTAAGCAAACCACTGAAGTTTCTTTCACGTTCGGGTGATATCACGGCTATGACTGTCCGTCTCTCCATTTCTTAAAAGAACACATCCATGCCAGTTTTATGTATATAAGAAGCCATGTCGTCGAAAATCGTGAAGGAGACGACTTTTCGTAAATTTGCCTCCGTACCTATAACTTTGATCGGCTGAATCGCTTAAGCTTGAAAGCATAGTTTAGCAACAATAATTTAACTTTGTCATGTAATATGGAACCAAAATGTTTAAGAGATATAGGCGAATAAATGAAGAAATACTGGACGTCATTTAGCAATGAACGAACTGAATCTTTAGCCGTAGCTTACGCTTGACGTTATGTCGTTTTGAGTCAATAATCAGAATTCACGCAGCGTCTCTCAAATCAACGGACGCGGACAAATCCCGCGCTGATTGTTAATTCGCTCCCCCGGCGATACACCCCTTCTTGATACAGCGGTACCTACACTATAGACACACAAACATTGATAAAGCTGCAAAACAGTAGCAATTGTTAATTGAATTAATTTCGGAAGTTTTGGTTTGGTTTTTTTAGACACCTCTAACTGAACTTTTATAATGTTTAAAAGCGTTTAATTGGACAAATGTGGTACCTAAGTTGAACCATCGAAACATTATGTATCTTGCTATTACTGTTAAGTACTTCTGTTATGAATAGTTTAATGACCCTATTCACATATCTGACAGAAAAATATTCAATGATTACTCATTGTCCGTCTCTTGTTGTGGGGTAGATAAGTATCGAGAAAATAGGGTTCAAACAATCCTTTCAGCAGGTGATTCTCATTATAAAAGCAATGCGAATAACTATTGTAATAACCATCTATTTAGCTTTTCTGATTTCGTTGCAACTTTCAAAGCATTTTTAATAAAGTTTCAATTCCAACTAACGTGCACATTTTTCTACAGAATTCCATTAATATTTAGATTTTTGTTTCATCATCACCATTGCTAAAAGTGGCACCGAAAATTACATTAAATTTAATGTTTTCCTGCCTACCCCGTTTGAAAAACAGGCGCGAGTTTATTCATTTATGCATGAATCGTCATCATGACACTTTATCGCTAGTTACGTATTCAGAAATTGAAATACAATGTAGTCAATTATGATCCTAAAAATAAAATAAAATATAGTACGTTCAACATACTGTACCTTAAGCTACTTACCCTACCCTGATAGATGCCTGTATTATGTAATTAATTCGGTAGATATAAAAAATATGAATACTTCTTACGAAAAAGCCCTATGCGAAAGCAAAGAAAAAGGCGACGTCTCCTTATTACCAGTTTAAATGTTAGAATTGCAAATTAATGCATACTTATTGGGTTACTTTTAATAGAACGATCCCGATCGTTCCGGCCAATTGGAATTCATTTCCGCTTACATCAGATATTCCGAGTGAGAGTAGAGGCTTTTGAAATGAATTTAAAAAGTGTGTTCGTCACCGGAAGCGGCTCTCGGATATCTCACGCAAACTGAAAGGCGAGTAATTGCGCTCCAGCCGCCCGCCGCCCGCCGCCCGCCGCCCGCCCGGCCAACCCGTCAGTTTCCGCGCCTTCCGCTACCTTTTCCAAACTAAGGGAAAATTCCAGCCTGTGAAAATATCAGTATAATTACGATTACACGCTTACAGTTTACAAATACTTTAGAATTGTCCATGTTATAACAAGTTACCTAGAACACGAACTTGGGTTAGCTTGATTGAGCAAGAAAGACCCTTGCAGAGAAGCTGGATATCAATATGGTAATGCGACGTTTTTCAACCGATTCTCGTGGTATTTTGTGAGCGTTCCATAATTATAATAGATTTTTTTTGTCGACTCGGATACTGGAAATTTGTAAAACTTTTTTTTCATTGAAATTAAAAAGAAACACGCGAGGTCTACAGCTCATAGAGCCACTGGTATTCATTTAAAAAACTATTTCTAAGTGTTCGTATTTTTGTGTAGTTTTTGTAAAGTAAATAAGTTGCCCAGAAGCAACATTGTGGTTTTCGTATAACAACGTATAAGTAATATATGCATAAATTCCTTAGAAAAATTTTGCTACCTGTAGAGGTAGCAGTTTTTAGGGTTCCGTACCCGAAGATTCTAAACGGAACCCTATTGTTGTCACTCACGCGTCCGTCCGCCTGTCCCCCCGTCGTTTGTCGCGTCTCCAAATTTTTACAGTATAGGCATCATTACCCAAAGCCATACATAAAAGGTCCTAAGTGCCGTGAGTTCCCTATGAAGATACGACCTTTTTGTGTTTTTAAATGTGGTCCAGTAGGTGTTGTGGTTTTAATGGTTTGTTTTAGTGGTTTTAAATTTAGACTAAGTAGATGTTGGTAAGGAACCCTTCGTTGTGCGTGATCCGTGACACGCACTTGGCCGTTTTATTTGTATGTCACAATGTGTGCAATTTTGTTTAGAATATAATATAATATATGTAACGCATTCTTAAAAACTGCCTGATGTATGAAAATTGTGTGTAAATTTATAGTTTTCATACGTAGTTACCACGGGCACGAAAACTTATTTCTACAAAACTATGTTAAAAAAAACCGAATTATATATAAATTGGAGCCCAAAAACCTCAGTATTATTCATTTTGTGGTATACAATACTCAAACAAAGGTGTGTAGACTATTCTGAGCTATGTGTAAAAAACTTGCTTACAATTTTCCTTGAAATTTGAAGGAGGTTTGAAGCGTATGTTTCCTGTGGGCTACTTAAACTCGTCTATATATATTTTATAAACATGGCATTTTTAATCATTTTTAACAACTTGTAACTCAGATCAGCGTACCTACTCCGTGTATGTATTTAATACTAGTCCACGAGCGAGGTACAAATTTCGCCAGACGAAATTCCTCCTATCCTTATATTAGCGTATCGGTTTGGGACTTGTAAATTGCTCCGTGAAGATCAGCTGCACTACAGTGGGAGGGTTGAGAATCATGAAGTCGTTTCTATCGAGATTGTTTTTAGCTGTGTTTGGCGGTATCTCATAAAGACAGTCGTCTCTAAGATAATCAGCTCTCTAATCATGATGAGTTGATGAACTCACTCGTACTTTTTATTTTTTTTATTTAATATCATTATTGCTAGACATTTTTTATCTGACAGCCATTCCAATATTAAGTGTCTAATCACAGCGCAGTGATAATTTCATAAGAATGTCTAGATATAGAGGACGGGTTTTAAATCACATTAAATGGATTTAGGGGAATCGAGTCGGCGAGAACGTACGTTTGCAGGGAGGGATTCGTGATACGTAAGCAAAATTATTCCTCCCCGAACGAGGTCGGGCGCGGGGCGCAGGGCCGCCTACGCTTGCCACTACAACTGCATTTAAAATTCAAAGTAGTACGTACAAATATTTGTTATAACTTTTTCGGTCTGCCTCTAATATTTACCTTTTGAATCTGAATTCTGTTTATTATTGTCGTTAGTAGAATATCTTTAACTTGAGCGTAAAAAAGACTTTTTAGTCATTTTCTGTCATGCGTGCATCTATAACGAGGTTGCGAGGCAAGCACGAATATGATTTCAGGTCCGGATGTATGCGCGGTAAGAGTATAGCAAACATTACGACCTTACGACTTTAATCCTGCTCTTAAGTTATATAATTGGGTCGATTTTGCTCTCTTTATTTTATTACTTTAACCCTTTTCCAGGCCTTCAGTTGAAATATGACAATCGAATGTATTGACATTCATTCTAATATGTATCTTTATTATATTTTTGTATGATGTAAAGATACATATTTGACATACAGTTATTGCCTCTGCCTGTTATTCGAGAACGAAATGAGCACTTTTATTCAAATGAAACGCAATCTAAGGTAAACGTCCCAGTGCTCTACACATTAGTGCCCAGTATGGCGACTCCTATTAGTCACCTCTGTCATGTATTGGGTCAATACTCTTTATTGCACAAACTTATCAAAAAAGCACAGTACAGTACATTATTAAAATGAGTAGAGACAAACAATAGGCGGTCTTATCACTAAAGAGTGATCTCTTCCAGACAACCTTAGGGTAGCGGAAATCATCCCAAGCATTATGGTGATGCACAGATATCTAGTATATGGAACCTAATTGGTATTGGGTCAGTGTTGAGCACGTGTAGGTACCTTACATATTGTTTCAAACCCCTATGACGAAATTAAAAAGTTGTGGAAAGCTATGTGGTCAATAGTAAACGGCTTATGTGTATGTAAGTTATGTTTTTATTTGTCATAGTAAGTAGTAGCTAAAGAGGCATCCACAGTTACCGAATTGAAATGTGGCGTGAGACAAGGTGGCAGTATGTCTCCAGCGCTGTTCAACGTCCATGTATACGTGTTATCACAGGCGTTGGCAGGCGTCGGCTGTCCCATGAATGGCACGTTAACCAACAATTTATCGTATGCGGACGACATGGTATTGCTGGCTCTATCTGAGGCGGCTATGCGTTAGCTACTCGCAGAATGTGAGAAATACACGAGCCAGCATAACATGATACATAACCCAGAGAAATCGGAATTTATATTCATAAAGGCCGAGAATCAGTCAAGGCACATTACCTCCCGTGTTGCTAAACGACGTGCAGCTTCGTCGAGTATACAAGGTGCAGTATCTTGGCCACATCCTACTGTCAAGCATGAGAAACCACGAAGACATAGACAGAAAAAGGCGAGACGTCGCAGTACGGGCGAATATGCTAGCCAGGAGGTTCGCCAAGTGCAGCGACGGTGACAAAAGACAGTTATTTCTTAGTTATTGTGCCAGCGTCTCACAGTAGAACTGTGGTCAAACTTTACCAGTGCGGCAGAGAGGGACATGCGCTTACAGTATAATGACGCATGGCGCGCCTTGTTCCGGCTGCCGCGCTGGTGCAGTGTGAGCGCAATGTTCGCGGAGGCGGAGGAGCACGCGCCGGGCAGGTCCGTGTTGCTGCGCAAGAGGGCGGCCACCGCCAGGAAGGCCATTTACGCCTCCTCCAACATACTGCTTTCGGCGGCGAGAGAGTGGGACTCCAGCCCACTGCATGAGCGGTGGAGGCAATACCACGGGCCTTTCGTCGTGGGATCGGGAAACACGGGACTTATGCTTAGTTTAAATATTAGTTTGATTTTTATTGTTACATGTTATTTAATTTAATCTTTGTAATTTTACTTTATAATTTATGGACATTGTCTGGAATAAAATTATTTCATTTCGTTTCATTTGGCTTGAAATACAGCCTTTCCGTTGTAGATGCGTTCTAGGGCTAATTTTATATTATTATTTTTAATCTGTTTCTTAGAAAACTTGGCATTCTTTCTCGGTATCTTACTTACAATATATGTAAGTAGATTTTGTCCCTGTACAATTTTATATAAAAAGTATCATAAAATTTCAATGCAAAGACAAAGACTTCAAATTATGTCATTATTTCATATCTTTGAGGCTCGCAAATCACGATTCGCCCCAAATTACAGTAGTAAAACCGTTGGAGTGTCATCGAGGCTGCAACAAGGGCGCTGATTGCGCGCTCCCTAATCCCACTCATTATCTACTTACTCCGCGCGACCGCAGCACACGCGGCTTCCACAACTAGGCAGGAATTACCTACAAATTTTAATAACTAACTTCACCTTGTACATATACAACACATAGTAACATTTTATTATTTCATCTCCACTTCTTCACTGGCTTTGTTGTGGATGGTGAGGAGCCCGTGAAAGCAGCTCACTCAAGTGGCGTTCTCTCGTTGCTGTTTTTAGCACGTTGGTACAAAAGTACACCCAACAGCATAGTTAGATATGTATGTATAGTAAGTTACAAGTAACGAAAATAATTGGTAAGTAAATTAATCAAAAGAAATTATTGAAATTTCTGACAAATAGGTCTGTGGTGCCACGTTGTCAACGCAATAAAGAACTTAGAACTGATGGGCATGTAGAGAATTGTTCATTATTCATACATAGTTATTGTAGTAACAAAACGGCTAAGCCACATAAGTATTTTGACTAAGGTGTAGAGTTTGTGAGGTTAGGTGCGCTTATAGAGTTAGAAGCTTGGCTCTACATGAGGCAAACTTTTACATGAAAATGTCCTAAGTGGGATCATTAATTAGGTACCGTAAAAAGTCGACCTTTTCATTTATATGTATTAACATCGTATGTATGGTATGTCATAAAGTTACGGTTTACTAAATAAAAAATTATAATATTAGCGTATTTTAGTTTGTTTCATACCCTAACAATCCGACAAACTTTCATCTGGAAATGTTACATATATTTTACCTAACGTATACATGAAGCATTTGTGTTTTGTTTATATTTATTTATCTTCATTGCTATAAAAAAAGCATAAATTAACCAATATTAATTAATATTGTTAGAGCCCTGTTTAGATATAATAGCTAAAATTAAGCCTCCGGTAAGTATATACAAATAATCTGCTATTATAAATTTTATTCCTTCCATATTTTACCATATTTGTGAAAATAAAGTGACTACTTTGAATCAGACCCCACCCCGAATTTTTAAATTATCTAGATATGTTTTCATCCTAAGTGTTTGCAGGTCAAAGAAATATTTCAAGCTAACTTTAAATTAACTCCTTGAAGTAAATTGGACGAATCTGTCCAAACGCCTTTCTTATTAGAAAATACATCTCTATATTTAGGGTGTCTATTATTTTGTCGAAATATATTACATCGATTTTCATTTCGCCGAAAACTTTTCTTTTTTTTTCATTAGGATTTTTTTTTAATCACATAATCATTATTCATTGCTTTTTAAGAACATCTTTTCATTGTAAATCGTTTCGAATTTTTCTCATATCGTAGCATAACGATTCATCGAATTTACCTGTCATAAAAATATTCGTCAGTTATAGTATTCATTTATCGAAACACGATTCACAGATGGTGCGTTCCATATATTATTCTTGCCACGAACAATATCTCATCGCAGTAACGTTTCATCGAATAATGCATTTGTAGTTACTAAAATTTACTGTCCTAAGAAGCAAGCAAGCAAGCACGCCGGGTTCCGATTACGAAAATTACACGCATTTTCAAATCCAAGATGGTGGGACATTCATTTTTCTTAAAAACCAATATGGGTGTCATCTTTGTGGTTCCTCGGGGTGCCGATTACGAAAATGACATGCGTTTTCAAATCCAAGATGTCGGACATTTATTTTTCTCAAAAAATGATATTTATGTCATCTTTGCTGTTCCTCAGGGTGCCAATTACGACAAGGACATCCATTTTCAAGCCAAGATGGGGGAAATTTATTTTTTCTATTGAGTAATTTTTCACAGGAGATTAACAGCATGTCTGATGCTTGAAACTGACAGAAATAAACCTCGTTTATATCTTTGTTACCACCTATAATCTATCGGACGAAGTCGTGGGCGGCCGCTAGTAGAATTATAATTCACAAAATTCGACCAAAACTATATTACACTATTAAAATTCAAACATTTGAATGTATGTGTTTTTGCTAAGATACAAAATAGAGCGTCGCGATGAAATGTACTGTCGTTGAAACGTACTTATGTGTAAACGTATGTTCCAGGTAATAAGAATGTTATAAAAACAGAAACTTTCGTTAAACCAGAATTATACTAAACGCCATTCGATGAACGACTATGTCCATGTACAAATTTATAAAATAATGAAGTAAAATTCGATGAGTTAATTCTTGTGTAACATTAGAATGAGTATATTTTTAAATATTTATTTTTTATCCAAATGTCATGTTATGTGCCAGCAAAATATAGGAACCTTACCTTCAAAATATATTTGATAATAACCAGAAAGAAAGAAAAAAATAAGTTCTCGTTTTTCGATGTTTTTGATATTAAATAACAGAAATGGCTTACAGGTAGTGCCACCAGATTTGAAGTAGCGCACACAACAACATTTATTCTTTTTTTGTACCGATAGCAAGTTCGACAATGAATTGCAAAATGGACCAAAAAGTGATTAAAATATTTTTTAAGTATTATTTACAAAAAACCGAATTATTCAAACAGAACAGAAAATTAAATATTTTGAACAATTTCATTAAAATATTTATTTATTATATAATATAAACTTTATTGTACAATACAAATGAGTACAAATGACGGACTTAATGCCTCAAGGCATTTTCATTTATAGATACCGAATGAAATAGTTTTATTGAATTAAACGAGTTGTATAAATAAATAAAGGTCAGACATGTGTAGTTATATCAATATAATTATTATAAATCGTAAAAACTAAAGAGAATAATTAATTGTCTTGTTTTTATTTATTTATTTTTTACTTATTTTTAGACATACTAAACGTATATTAATTAATAAAGTAGGGAGGACAGGCCACTGTCATGTTGAATAGACCTTTAATTTTTTAGTCAATAATTTTATTTTAACTACGATTACATTATTTTGCTCATTATAATAAATTGAAAGGGCTATTAGTAAAAGTCAAATCAGGGTAGCAAAATATGTATGACCACGCAATAGTTGAACATTGATCGAAATATTGTTATAAAAAAATCGTGAGATCGTTACATAATATGTTCTGTGCTAGAATAGTTATTTACGATACAAGTTCGGAAAGTAAGCAATTCCCGACAAGTGGCGGTGAACAAAAACATGAGCGATCAGCGAGTGTTTTTGACCGACACGAGTTGGAAATTGCGTTTTCGAACATTATGCGAGAAAATGAAAAATTTAATCGAAAAGTTAAGTTAAAATGTATAAGTTATAATTTACATTGAAGAATTTAAATCTATAATTTACTAAATTCTAAAGCTTTTCTCCAATAAAACGTAATAATTTAAAAAAAATTGAATAATAACATGCAGTGTGGATAAGTAGTACTTTCCGCACAGTATGGCTGCTTAGAAAATACAAGTTTTGAGCACATGCATTATAATTTTTTTTTTCTTAAGTGATATTTCTTTGCCGAGGTAGGCATTCATAAAATTACCAAATAATACACTAAAGTAATTTATGTTATGTTTTACTCATGTACAATAAAAAATTTTACATACATACATACAATACACCCTCTTAATATACAATATATTAAAGGGATTATGCAATATAGTAATCACATCAATTCAATATATTTTAAACTCCTGTACAAAATAAACCTTTTGGCTTCTTCCGTTGGCTGTGAACAAGGTGACCCCATGGGCCCAGCTATTTTCAGTTTGGCCATTAATCCAATAATAAAATCACTAAATTCTAAATTAAATGTCTGGTATTTAGACGACGGCACTCTGGGGGGCGAAGTCCATATCGTTTTGGCAGACCTACAAAAATTAACGTCAGACCTGGAATCAATTGGCCTCTCTCTTAATTTTTCAAAGTGCGAACTTTTTATTCCAAATTCGTCCACCAACAAAGATACTATAATACATGACTTTAAAAAGATAGCTCCGGGAATCAAAATCATTGACGAAAAAACTCATCTTCTAGGGTGCCCCGTTTTAGACCAATCGTTTGACCAATATATAGAATCCAAATTCAAAATTTTTACTCTGTTTCGGACCGTCTACTCAAAATTAATATGCACTCAGCTTATACAATTATTAGTCACTGTTCATTCGTGCCTAAATTCACGTAAGTTCTACACGGTAGCCACTTCTGGAAACACCCCAATTTGCTCACAAAATGGGATAACTTAGTACAACAAACTCTTACCTCCATCCTTAATATCCCACTCACTGAAAGATCCTGGACGCAAGCCAGCCTACCGATCAGATTCGGTGGCATTGGTTTCCGTAAAGTATCGAGCGTGTCACTCCCTGCGGCTTTGTCCTCGGTGCATAGCGCTCAGGGCTTGGTCGGGTCAATTCTAGCCCCCTCACTCGGAAACCCAGAGACAGCGCATTGCACCGAGGCCAAAAACATCTGGGCCTTAACCTGCTCCAACACAGACCTGCCCCACAATCCACATTCGCAGAGGCAATGGGACGAGCCGCTCTGCCGACTAGTACGGAATAATCGTCTAGAATTGCATGCATGCAACGCCAAAAAATATCAACGCACATAGTCGTGTGGGGTATCGATGGATAGGCCTTTAAAAATTATATGGAGGTTTCTAAAAAACTTGTCCATTTAAGTCAACTGTTGGTGAGATATTAGCTGTCAAAGTCATAGAAAGTGTGCCCCCCCCCCCCCTCTAATTTCCAAACTATAATGTTTAAAATTCTTTACGGTTTTTGAGTTTTCGCTTAAAAACTTCGCCGTCACTTACGACCTTTTGTTTGGGAGTTCCCTATGAAGATACGACTTTTATAGATTCAAAGTATTGGATAGTGATCTTAAATGTGGACTAGTAGGTGTTGGTACGGAACCCTTCATTGTGCGTGGTCCAACACGCACTTGGCCGGTTTTTTATCTTTAAGTTTTACTGTTTACTATTGCCTAGGTTAAGTTTTTATTTTATTGTTTCTTCATATATTGTATTATGTTTCTAATAAAATTAAAAGAATTACATGTCAATATTAAAATAGAAACAAAAACTATGTCTATTGCAATAAATTATCAATTAAGATAGTTTGTATAATAAAAATAATACAGAAGTTCTGTATACTTTCAAAAACATTAAAACAGAAATATCTATGTCAGAAAAAAATGAAATAAATATTCAAATAATATCGTTAAAAAATTAATAAAAAAAATTGTAATTATAAAGATAAACTTCATATTTACCCCGGGCCTGATTACAGAATTCCTCTATTGAATAGTAACATTACTTCAACTACTTACTTCTCTAGTAACATTACTTCAACAAGAAAGACTTTAGTTTACCCTTAAATGTGTTACTGTTAGTGATTGTCTTTAGCTCAAGAGGTAATTTAATAAATATTACCTCTATACTCCTATAACCAAGAATTCATATGACGCAGAACTATGCAAATAGACGTTGCATTTAATTGTATACGTAATTTAGAGCTTAAATTTGTTAGCGCTTATCTTAAGATTCTTAAGTAAGTAGAGGTCCATATAAATTACGTTTGGGGTCCCAGCCTGCACAAGTTACCTATTTACAGAAATCGCGAAGCGTTTGGTTGATGTAACTGGTGACCGAAGAGCTGACGACTTCCTCGCACAACGTATCAGAGAGGAAATGCCGCCAGCATCCTCGGCACAATGCCTCTAGGGCCTGTTTAAGATTTAAGTTACTTTTAATATTATTTAAGTTATTGTTATTTAACTATAATTTCAGATCTGAAAGTGAGTCATTGTTCATCTAGGTGGCGTGCTGAAAGTGGTACTTTTCTGCTTTAGAGCAGAAGAGTATTAAAAAGAACAAAATACAGTGTAAGCGAATTTTGGCATAGTTGTAGGTAAAGATGTCCATAACAATATGATAAAAGTACCAGTGGATGGGGGTGGAGCTAACGGGTAGGGGGGGAAATAAAGGTCCCTTTTTTTAGTTTTTTGTAAAAAGCTCGTAAACGGTGGCCCGTATTAAAAATGTTCTTACAGCGAAAAAGTGTATAGAATCTTTTTAGTGAATTTTATTGACCGAGTGAAACGAAGGTTTCTGCTTCAGCTTCGACAAAAATGCTTTCGTATGTCCGAATTTCCCTTTGTTCTCGTCTACAGGTCGCAATTCTCAACCGATTCTTCTGAAATTTCGTGAGCAGGTTTGATAGTTATATAGATTTTATTGCCGAGACGGTTTTTGGAAATATCCAAAAACAATTTTTTTATCAATGATTTTGTAAGTTTCTGCGGGCGAATTTCGATTTGTTCTCCACTACAGGTCGCATTTCTCAACCGATTCCCGTGAAATTTTGTGAGCAGGTTGGATAAATATACAGATTTCTTTTTTGAATAAGTGTTTGGAAATTGAAAAAATATATATTTGTTCAACGGTTTGTTCTCCTCTACAGGTCGCATTTCGCAAACGATTGTCGTGAAATTTTGTGAGCAGATCCGGTAATTATATGAGTAGAATTTTTTTATCAAGTCAGTTATTGGAAATTAAAAAAAATTTTTTTTAAAGATTTTGTAAGTTTCTGCTTCCGAATTTCGGTTTGTTATCATCTACAGGTTGCATTTCCCAACCGCTTCTCGTGAAATTTTGTTAGTATGTTCGGTATTCATAATTGATCTTTTTTATAATGTCAGATTTTGGAAATGATAAAAAAACTCACTCGCGAGGTCTACAGCTCACAGAGCCACTAGTGTAGATTAGTTATGTCTAAGAACTTTTGCTTTTGCTACGGGCCACCGTTTACAAGCTTTTTACAAAAAACAAAAAACGGGACCTTTACACCTCCCCACCTACCCGTTATCTCCCCCTCCCCCATCCGCTAGTACTTTTAGTATGTTGTTTAAGACATCTTTACACTCCAAAACTGTGCCATAATTCGCTTATACACGAATTATTTCCGCCAATTTTCCTTCGTTGGGCGTACTAAAATGGTTCTTTAGCTGATTCAGAATGAAAATATTTGTAGTGCAGACTTTGGCATGTTTTTTATTTCCTCGTATTCGAAATGAAAAGCAGAGGGTTTAACTCGGATAAAACCACCCATTTCAGCCTCGAAATATTGGCGCAGCGCCAAAACATCTCGTCTGTAGAGGGAGGTGATCAATTTACTATTTTGCCGCGAAGCCTAGACGCGAGGATCGCTCACATTCGCGTGCGTTGCGTAACACACTAGGAGTCGGGTCCAAGGCCAAATTAAAGCTACTTATAAAATACTTATAAAATTGAATATATGCTTTCATAGTTTTATGTGATTACGGTTCTTGATTAATCTCTTTAATATATTGTATATTTTCTGGTAATTTTAGAGATGTTTACTGTTCAAGTCATGTTTAAAATTTTGTGTAAGTACCTGAGCCAATAGCGAACGGCGTTTAACTTTCGGGCAAGGTATAGTGTTCTCGATGTTGATATAAATTCTTATTATAATAATAAATAATAATAATATAATTATATCTTATTATAATAATAAGCTATAAATAGCTTAGATACATTGTTGATTATTCAACCAAAAGCAACGTAGCTTTTAATTCCCAGTACGATTATATTGTTTAACTATGAAAAGCACCAATATTCAACAAAAAACCTATGCACAGAACATTAAACATATAAAATTAACTACTTATAGTTTAACTTTTGGCTTCTGCCTATGTTGTTCAGTAAGTGAATCTGTTGTTAGTTTTGTCGAATTTTTATGGATATCGCGGTGCAAAACTTGAACCAACATATTGTAGCTGTTTTTTCCGGTTAACTATTGGTTACAATTGTTCAGAATTAGGGCACATTGTTAACCTATTTTTGCAAATCACGTTTTCTGAAAAATACTGTATCGTATTAGGAGGTTTTAAAATAGTAGTATCTAACCTCGACAATACGTCCAATCCTATAGAAAACAAAAATTAACATAAAACTCGGTTATCTTAAATAAATGACGAAAGTTGGGGTACTTGGTTACATGTTCATATTCTGGTGCCACCGCCCTATTTGAATAATCAGCACTCCCGTTATCAACTTATCAGCTGTGCCAAGTCAAATCCATGCGTAGAACATAAACATGAAAACGTTTTGCTAGCTCTAGGTAAATAAATACAATGATATACCTAATATTAATTTTACGAGTAGGTACTTGAGGGCATTAGGGTCCAATGAAATAATTAATGCGGTTTCATCTGCAGCAGCCAAAGGATACATGTAGGTAATAGATTAATGCCTAGAGAATTGATGTAGGTAATTAAGTAGGAAACTCTCGTACTCACAAGCAATTTTATAAGCAAATAATATTGATTGCGCATATATTTCACCTTAGCAGCGAAGTCACTGCCCACGGTAAAGTTTAAGCTGGCCACATCTACCTACCTACAGTAAACGGCTATTTAATTAAGTATGAATATGCATTCAGCGAGTAATAAAAATCTCACATATAGCCCGTATAGGTTGTTAGTTATAGGTACCGTAAACTGGGGTGACTAGGAAAAAACGGAGCTACTTTGATAGATTTAAAATACTTATATAATCATCAATAAGTATTTCTAGTCTGATTCAGTTTAGTAAATGGTTAGGAAATTTACCAAGATAATTCACTGACTTCATGCTAACCAAATTAAAACTAACATACGGTATAAAAACTGGATTTTCCTGGAAAGTCGCCCCTCAATTTGAAAGTAACCCTAGTTGACTGTACCTACTCAATAGTTAAAAATAATGGTATGTGTAGGTATTAAACCAGATCTAAATCACAACGTAGTGAGGTACTCTACAAGTAGGTATTAACTGCTGCGATATGAATGCGATAGACTACCTAGGTATCTGACATACCTTCCTAAATTATTAGCCTCTATCAATTATTTTACTTTGTTAGTAACCTATTCGCCATGTAAGTAAGTACAAGAAGCACCATAACCATCTGAATTTCGTAATTTAAACACGGTACCGTGTCCCAAAAAGCCGTTTTAAAAGAGCTTTTCAACGTACACGTAGCAATAATTTAGCTTGAGCTTTACTTTTTTATACTGTAATCGAACACGTTTACATAGAAGAGGCGAAGACTACCGTGTCTAGTGAATAAAATGTGTTTAAGCCACGCCTGGCGCAGGTCGCGGGCCAATGGGGCCCGGCGCCGCGAGGGAGTCGGCGAAGGGCCCGCCTCGCCGCTGCGGCCGGTGTAGTTGACATGAAACAATCGCGAGGCGCGGTCGCGTGTCCGACCCGCCGTCACGCCGCCATCCTCCTGTCTCTACCATAGGGTGGCTCTACCACGCTACTTACATTCAGTGCTCGCGACCTCTTTGTGCATATGAAATGACTTAAAATATCAATGACAGCAGTCAATTTCACGTTTAATATTTGTTTTGTTTCTTATTTGTGAACTTTTGAAGAAAATCAACAAAGTGTTGGGTGTAAAGTTGGAAATGAAGGTAGGAAGAACTTGTTCTATTTAATGTAGGTATAATGAATATAGGTCCATTTCATGGTTTAAGCTTTAGCTTTAGTTGTGCAAAGATTTCTGCACAGCTCTAAGCAGCTTTAGTAGTGCAGAGGTTTCTGCACAGCTCTAAGCAGATTTAGTAGTGCAGAGGTTTCTGCACAGCTCTAAGCAGATTTAGTAGTGCAGAGGTTTCTGCACACCTCCATCTGAACTAGCGAGGGGTGTAGAAGTGAGTTATAACTCACATTTACACACGAGCACGGCGCTAAATATTTGCTATCTACCCCGGTCCCCTTTCATAACAGCAATCTCTTAACAATAATCTAGTAGGTTTCCTTTTTGTCCCTCACACGATCCCAAAAGTGCGATTGTAATAGGAGGTTCTTGCGGTGCCGCAGGCTGAGTGATAAGTACCTACTCGCTGGACTTTCCTCTAGGATACGTATCCTCACTAGGTTCCATCCGGCAGGGCAGGGCTTCGCTCGCGGACGAACGCTGATGGTGGCGGATTCCTGTCGCGAGGGACGTCATCTCTCCCGTCCGCCCGTACTGTTTGTGGGCGGACGGCGGAAGATTCCATTGCCACGGGCAACGCCGCCATCAGATTTTTCCCAAACTCGCATGGTTGGCGAAGATGAGAACTGACATTCGCACAATACAAAAGGCGGACAAGGTCGTGTAAGTGCACAAAGGCTAATTAGTTTCCCATTTATTTATCTATACATATAGCAATGCGAAATTATATTTGACTGTTATTTTTAGAGTGTATTTTGACTAGGTACCTACTTGTACATTATAAACAACTTCCAAAAGGAAAACCATCTTAATTGAACAGTACCTAATTGAATATTTGAAGAGATTTAACATCTCTAAGAGCTCGTCAGGGCTTAAAGGTTATTACTCTGCGCAACACGCGTTGGGTGAAGTCTAAAATTTGTGCAGATATTGTTTCAAACAATTTGTGCGTTCGTTCTTGTAATCCGCTGGTGCGGCCGAGCAGCGCGTCAAGGAGATTTCCAGGACTTAAGAAAATCCTCCCGTTTTGAATGTAATGATCTTTTGTACAAAACCCAGCTGTGATATCTAATCGAAACTCAGAATACGTACCTACCTCATATAATTGAATCTATTAAGTACCTACCTAAGGATGGATCTGTTTTATTTAAATCGGTTTTAAATTTCGTGTTGCCCGCGACTTCGCCCGCGTAAACTTCCACACCCTATTTCATCCCTTTGAAGGATGATTTTCGGGATAGAAAGTGTATCCTATACATTAATCCAGGCTACAGACTCTTTGTATACAAAGTTTCACCATAATCTGTTCAGCCGTTTTTGCGTGATTCCGTAACAAACACCTAAACATCCAAACGTCTAAACTTTCGTATTTACAATATACCTATTAGTAGGATTATTTCTGTACACTTAAATACTCTGACTGAACTCCCAGACTCGAACCCGTCTTTTTAGGTGGAACTAATTCAGAGTACAAATAAAAGAATATTTATGCACGTGAACTTATTGCGGAACCATGTGAATTTTGTAAACTTATGTTAAACCAATGACTATCTGTAAAATAACAGAGTTGTAGGCCTATTACAGTCGCTTTACCGCGCCGCGACCGCCCAAGCGACGCCGCGCGGAGTAGCGAATTCCCGTGTCCGTACATTATCGTAGTAGGAATACATGTTTTTAATAGTGTCCGACCGAAACACATTATTTTGCTGAAACCGAAGGTTCGGCTTTGGCTCTAGTTTCGGCCGAAACCGAAACCGAAACTTTTATAGATAAGTATGTGAAAATCGTCAAGTAAAGTGTCAGTGGGTAATTTTTTCTAGACATATAAACAATATAACTAGGGTTTGCAATCCGGTATGATTCTCAATCCGGCTGGATTTCACTATATCCTGGTGGATAGAGCCGGTTCAGCCAAATTGGAGTTGAACGATTGCCTCTATTAAACAATGTCAACTTTCGTGGCATAAAAGGGTTTTTCCGGTCCCATTCGAGTCATCGTGGTGACTGCAGGTCTCATGGATACATTTGAGCTAGCCGCGATCTAAGATAGGCCATTTAACTAGGTAGGCTAATTAGTGTTTAAGGTTAACGAAGTCGACTAGTACTACTACGGATTAATGCTTGATTGAATCGTCTTATTAATTTGCATTAGTGCCCACCTGATGAAGATTTCCAGGTTGTGATTGGCGATTTACTATTGCTGCCTTTTTGTGAATTAAACGTTTTTTATATATTCATTTAATATTAACAATGCCACGTTCTAACGATCGCTCGTCAGTGCACGAATTCTGAAAATACGAGGAAACGTTTATTTACATTATTTTTAAAAGGAAAATCATTTTTCGGAATATGTTTTAGCGCTCCATTTCATCCCTACCGGAGTTATCTATCTATATCGGAATATTACCGGATCCGGTGTCTATCGACTATCGACATACTCGATCCAGCCGGATTACCGTACCTATCTGACGAACCAGATTGCAATCCCTAAATGTAACACAGGATAGTTCGTATAGTGTGGTATAAAATAAAACAATTTTAGTACTTAACAAGATATAAAATAGCTAAAATAAAATGTATTTTGCTGACGGAGTCGGGCCAAGTTATCCAAAGGCACCAGAAATTACACGAACGCGGTCCGAAAGTACAATGTTGTAAAAGTTTCGGCTCGGCCGAAAGGTTCGGCAGTTTTTTGGCCGAAACCGAACCTTCGGCCGAAACATGATTTTTAGGCCGAAACCAGCCGAAACCGAAACGGAAACTGAAACTTCGGTCGGACACTAATTTTTAAGGTTCTGTAGTCCGAAACCAAAAAATACTAAAGGAACTAACGTAGCTAAGGACCCGTTATAAGTAGTAGATTTTTTTGCAGAATACTTAGTTATTACTGTTACCGCTATAACAACAAATAATAAAAATCAAATTAATTTTTTAAAAAACCTCTATAAAGTTATGTGATTTTTACGGCTTTTTGAAATCCACCTTACCAATCGTTTCATCATTTCTATATAAATAGGCCTTAAAACACTCGTGTGATCTTATTACGAAACTTACTAAAATTAAAAAGTGACTAGGTACAAAAAGTGACTAAAATAATACTATGCATCATATATAATATTACAAAGCGGATACACTTCTTATTCTGGATACACTTGTATCTGGGTATTGTGGGTCCCAACGCTCGCCAACTTATGAAAGAGGTCTCCAAAAGGCATACAGACGCCACTGGTGACCGACGAGCTGGCAGCTTCCTCGCGCAACGCATTAGCATTGCAATCCAGAGAAGAAATGCTGCCAGCACCCTCGGCTCCATGCCGCGGGCGCCCAATTTTTTTGATATTTTTTAGGCTTATTTAGTTTAAGATTTTAGTTTAGTTTAGTTCTATTTAGGATTTATTTTTAATTTTAGTTGTATTTTATTTACTCAATTAGTGTATTTGTTATTCTAAAATAAATATATTTATATTACAATTAAGTAAGTTATAGGTAGTTTACAATATTCAGTGCACTTCGATCCGTGCTCGTTCTATGACATCCGATTTCTGAACTTTTCTATAAGTTGGTATGTACCCGTTTGATTCGTTATGATTTTAATCTTATTTTTTCTTTACAATTTTTTTCATTCCTTTTTTTGTAATATGACCAACCTACTGAATGATACGAATAACAAGATACGAATTATTTTTATTGCACCTATATATATTCCCTCTCATCGAATTCGATGACGGCGACCTTGATAAATTATGTATTTGTCCTATTGTATTAGCTCTGATATGGCTAGTTAGGCCAAACTTGCTCTTGAAAACTCTATTGCATGCTTGACAGTAGAGTTTGCCATACGTGTTATACGTGTACACGTATAGGAGGGTTTAGACCTAAGTTTATGTGTCACCCCCCACCCCCCAACTAAAAGGAATGTACCTACCTAAATGTTTAAGTCCATCAAGCGGTTAATTGCATCTAAAACTTGCCAAAGAACAACACAGGTTTACATATATATATATAATTATATATGCAGTTATTGCAGTGTGTTATATACTAACATGCGAGCTTTCCTTTAAGTTGGGTACGGAAAAGTAGTTCGTTAATAGAACCAAGAGTTTAATTAATTATTTCCGACTTCCTTTATTTTCTAACGAAATTTATATTGCCAGTAATGTACGGCGGCTGTACGGCAAATACAATTGACAAGTAAGTGCAAAATGACAGCCCTCTAGGTATGTCCTATTCGGCCAATCAAATTAGATTTTTTCCAAGAATTAATTTCCGTAAGCTGGATATGGATACCTTCGTTTGGTCCTAAATGCGTATAATCCGAATTTGCGCAACACCAGGAGGTGTGCATAATTTTCTGCTCTTAATATTTCAGTTTTTTTGCTTGAAGTTAGAAACCGGGATAATTTAAGTTTTAGATGCTCATTCGATTCGCTGGAAATTAATTCCTCAAAACGCTTTTTATGGATCTAATTTGAATAGCCTAATGTACGTAGTACGAGGTCACCTTGCACAGTGCAGCTAATACATTGAAAGTCCGGATTAAGGAAATTGAATTGTGGGGTTAATTTTATTCATATAATTTATTTTCTATAAATGCAATCAATTTCTAATAAAACATACTATTATACATTTTATATAAAGCGCGTAAGCCGGTAACATACTGTGTATAGGCACAGGCAATAATACCATTATTTTATTAGATACCATTATTTACAACACAAGTTTTAACTTTTTTTTTCATTTCGAAAAAAAGCTGGAACTAAAAACATAGCCTTGGTCTGTGAGCCCTATCAGCACGTAAATTACTTCGAAGCCTGTTTATATAAAAATTTACTGTCTCAATTCTTTATTCTACGATAGACTAATTAATGTCTTTTTTGCTTACCGTGTTAATTTTGACTAAGGCGAGAATACCTTGATCAGTTTCTGCGATACTGGAAAAGGGCCAGGTCAGAAGTTCCCGCAACTGACGAGCATGTATGAAGAGAAGTATGGATGTGATTGAAGCAAAAGAAGTATGTAAGGGCCGTAATATTTGGCGTCCTTTGTCCTCTGCCTACCCCACTGGAATACGGGCGTGAGTATATGTATATATGCATGTGTTAATTTTCATCAAATTCATGCATTTATAGGAACAAATAAGTATTTTTTGTGTTAATATTCAACCCACTTTTATGGCGATATTTATAGCGGACACAGCTATCTAGACTTCTGCCAACAATGCCCATGTTAATTTTTGACGAAACTATACTTACCTCCTGTGTAAGTAGAGACACGGGTCAGTCCAAGATTTGGGGTAATGGTGGCGTTCCATCTAAACTTTTCGGTATTAACTTAACTATTTAAATTCATGCACAATATGGGTATTGGGCAATGTTATTTATACCACATTTGCGGTTTTCCATGCACGCTGCAAAAGGCGATTCAAAACTGCTAGGGTTGTCGCTTTTGGATTAATTTGTAATATAAGTGGAATTTTCCTTATTTTAACTATATGAAGCTCATTACAAACTCTTTTTTGAGCGTAAAATAAATCGTGTTTTTGAAATCCTGCTTGTATTTTGGTTCAGTTACAGTAATAAAACTAGGATTATCTGGATTATAATAACTAATGGATGTATTACGAGCGAGAAAAAAAATAGAAATTATACACAAACCTTTCTATATTACCTTTACATAGGTAGGTAATTCAGAATAAAAAACATTATATAAATAACATAATTGACTAAAAACTAAAACTAAATAAGGTAATTTGCCCATTGTTGGCCACCTTGCACTTCGCAAAAATATGCATATAATTGTTGTTATTTCTGCAATTAAATAAATAAAATTAAAATAACTGGGTTCATAGCTGACTTCATTATTTTGTTAAAAGGCGGTCTTCACTGTACAAATTTAATGGCCAGTAACTGAATGACAATTTCTTAAAATGGCCAGTTATTGGCGTTTTACCCTAACTTAATATGCGCATCACCAGTATGGTGCATCACCAGCTTACTTCTTTTTTAAATAAAAATTCCCTTCTAAACCCTCTACAATCTAGTTTCCGATCCGGTCACAGCACGGTTACAGCTTTAGTCAAAATCACAGACGACATCCGTTCGGGAATAGATAACGGGAAGCTTACGGTACTGACGCTGCTAGATTTTACAAACGCGTTCAATACCGTAGACTTTGATATTTTAATAGCGGTCCTAAGTTCCCTTAACTTATCTCACGCTGTGATTGGGTGGGTTCGTAGTTATTTGGAGGGCCGGCGACAGCGTATTAAGATAGAAGACACTCGTTCTTCGTGGTGCAACACGCTGGCCGGCGTCCCGCAAGGTGGCGTGTTATCTCCCCTACTTTTTTCTATTTTTATAAATTCTATTTCTCGTGATCTCCTTTCCTATTATCATTTATATGCAGACGATCTCCAGATTTATTCCCAGTGTCCGATTGCTGACTTATCATCTCAGATACTTGCTACCAACTCTGATTTAGAACGCATTTTGTCCTGGAGCTCTTGCTATGGAATTAGAGTTAATCCTTCGAAGACTCAAGTAATTATTATTGGTAGCCCTAAGAACATAGCTAGAGTGAATTTTGAGACCTTGCCTCCTGTTATATTCGATGGGATCCAGATCCCATTCTCGAGCCAAGTAAAGAATCTGGGCGTGATTATGGATCGTGCGCTTACTTGGGTCCCGCAACTCAACGAGGTTAGCCGAAAGATATTTGCTGCCGTGGGTTCTCTAAGGCGTGTCCTGAACTTTTTACCTATTGCCACTAAAATTGCGCTGGCTCAATCTCTTCTTCTTCCTATCTTGGATTATGCCGACGTGTCCTACCTGGATCTTTCAGAAGAGCAATTAAATAAGCTTGAACGGCTCCAAAATGTGTGTATCCGTTTCATTTTCGGGCTGAGAAAGTATGATCATGTCTCCAGCTTCCGTTCGCTGCTGAAGTGGTTACCAATTCGTCTGCGACGTAATATGCACATCCTTTCTCTTCTTTATAGCACGCTGTTTATACCTAATACTCCTGGCTACCTTAAAGAACGGTTTACCTTTATGTCTTCCCTTAGGTGTTCTCAAAATCTCCTTCTTGTGCCCCCCCGATCGTCAAGTAAATGCTACAACAAATCATTTAGTTTTCAGTCTGTTCGGATGTGGAATGCTTTGCCCATTGATATTAGGAGTGCTCCATCACTCCCTATTTTTAAAAAACGGTTAAAAGAGCATTATTTATCTCTTTCTTAGTCTTGCTCAATTCCTGTAAACTTCCTTTTGTTTGCGTTACCTTATCGTTGTTTTCTCTTATGTATATATATTTATATATTTTATGTATTATTATGTAGTGTATATTTAGATATATATGCAGTATATGTAGTTTATGTTACTTTGTATGTAACCTCTTTTATATAATCTGTACTCGTCTTTTTTGTTATTATGCACTGCCCAATAACTAATTTCTATACGCTGTATCGCTATCTGAAGGTTGTCTGGAAGAGATCGCTTTTTAGCGATAAGACCGCCTGTTGTTACCTACTTACTTAAGTCCTGTTCATGTTTTGTCATTGTAATAATTCTCCATGTAGTGCACAATAAAGCATTTTATTATTATTATTATTATTAATATGCATAATAAGTATATACCTAAATAATTATAAAACTAAACGCTAAATTTTAAAATGTTCCCTGTGGTTTGTTACCGAGGATGCTGGCGGCGTTTCCTCGCTGAATCGCAATTGCTTATTAGCGTTGAGCGAGGAAGCTGCTAGCTCGCTGGTACCATAATATTGCAAGTCACCAAACTTACATAAGTATGCCAAATTTCAGTTCAATCGAATACCAGCAAGTGTTACATACCTACTCGTAAAGTTGAAACTAACAGCGAAAGTTAAATAAAAGCTTGCAAAAAGCATTATAATTCGCGTGGAGTGAAATACGCCAACTTTGCCTCTAGGATGATCTTTGCCTAAAAAGCATGTTATAAACAAATTGTAGTAAAATACAACTGATTTATGGCAACACTGCTATTTTTGCTAGAAAGGTTTTATATGACATCAGTGTGTGTAGTACATGTGTTTAACTTTAGTCATATAATTACAAAAAAAATAATGTGATGTGTTTTTTCGCCAGCAAAAATTTGACGATATTTCGAGGTGAATTAAAATAAAATTCCCCTAGATGAAAGTGTTCTTAGTACTCAAGTACTGCCTGTAGAATATAAACTGTAGGTAGACCATTTCTGTTACGTTTTGAACTAAAAAAGCTAATTAGAATAAAATTTGTGAGAGTGGGCAATGTAATCTGGTATTTTTCAAACCCTGAATGTCAAACATTCCCTAGCGCCAAAAAGAACTCAGGGTTGTCACATTGGGATATTTTACCCAACGCGTCAGGGAAATGCTTTCTGTATTTAAATGTCGAAAATTAAAAGATCGACAATAAGTCATCTAAATTCAAAATTATCATATCGATGTCTAATGCGCTTATGCCTACTATTTACTAATTGAAATGTCGAACGATTAAAATTGTGACGATCCAAATCAAAAGGGACCTTATGGCGGGATTTAGTTTCTGAGATAATCTAAGTTTTGTGAAATGTGTCAGAAAATCGTTTTTTTCTTTTATTGCTTTAATTAAAAGAACGTTATTAATAGTATCTCTTCAATTAACTCACTTTGATATAGGTCAATAATTAAGGGTTTTAAATCCCTGTTAAGTTTAGTAGAAAAGGGACCTTATGGCGAGATGATTTAATTATACAATAAATTTTTTTTTTTAGGTCCTTATTAACATCTGGTAATTACGTGCAGTCGATAAATATATTCCTTTTGCATTTTCGCATACTTAGGAATAATGCAAAAGAAATAACTTTGCTGTTTGTACAGACTGTACCATATCATACCTATATGTAGATTGCATACTATACCTTTCTAAATTCATATTTTTATGTTGACCAATATTATTATTACTTGAATACAATAATAAAACCGATGTGCGACTGTCGGCAATTTCAAAAAAAAAAATAATACACGTGATTTGCCAGAAATAAATTGTAATCGCACTCTGTCTGACCCCCGAAATGAAGATTTTGCAAGAATCGTGGCATTCCAATTAGAGTGCATGCCCGAAAACCAGCGTACTAAAGCGTATTCAACAATATTTGACACTATTCCCATGTTGAAGTCCCAAACGCCCGCTGTAGAGTCTCTTCCCATCGCGGATAGTAACAAAAACGAGTTCGCTGGTTTGAGTGCATCACAAAAGAAAGAGATATTAAAGAAAAGAGTCCTTAAAAATATAACAAACGAGGCTTTTTAGATCACTTTTACTAAAGGCTGCCGTAAGGGCCCTTTTATTAAATCTCTCCTTCTTACTAAAGTTTTTCATCGTTGATTTGAAATCCAACCGATTAAGAAATATATATTTGATCTCTAATGTCACTGTTAAATTAGTTGCAAGTAAAATTATGGCAGAATTGCACTAAAATATTGATATTTCATGTTTTAATTATATAATTGGGTTTAGTGTCTCCCATAAGGTTCCTTTTCTCTGAAGTATGGCGAAAATGATACCGTTCCTACATAAATAAAAAATGTTAAAACTTTTAGATTTCAGGGAAATTATGTTTGTGAGGTTGATAATTATGTTGATATATGTAAACTTTATGACATTATTATGAATAAGTGTAAGGATTTTGTTTAAAGAGTCTATTTTTCATAAAAAAAAATTGAAATGAAGAAAATAAATAAAAATAACTGTTGCATCTTAGATATTTTAGTTTTATTTGTATGTTTGATTTTCCCCAATAAATATAATTACTAGAAAGTCGAACGTAGCTAAAACTATTGTAGAATCTGGGAGTTATTGTATTTTCAATGCTTTGTCGATAATTTGCACTTTGTTGTGTTTGGGCGTCACTAGCTCCCAAAGTAGGAAAGCTCACGTACAAATTATGTGATTTTCCGTTAGATTACATCATGGTCAATTGTAATATACCATCAGCTACATAACTTCACACTATAAGGTAGGTTTTTGGAACTCCGAACTTTATCTGTAATTTTCTTGAAACTGGAGATATCGATGTATCAACTTTAAAAAATTATAATAAAATAAATAAAAAAGCTAGGAGGTTGATTCTCGAAATAATAGTTAGGTCTATGATTCTAGATTTTATTTCTGTAGATAACTCATTTCCGCCACAAGGTCCCATTCCATGTGGACTACCACAAATATCGAAAGTGCTAAATATCGGCAATTATGTAAGCGGCGTGTTTAAATTTCGAATCACAATGCATCGATCGTCAAAATAGAAAAGAAAAATGATGAACAACTATTAGAATTCGAAGCGCCAGAACCGACCATTTTCCCATATATTTATCAGAGCCTATTGCCAAATATTGAAATTAAAAGAGTGTTAATTGAATAACAATTTTACGAGGAAATGGTCGGCTCTGGCGCTTCGCCGGCCGCCACCGCGGCACGCTCGCTTCGGTCGCTTGGCTTGCGCGCTGTAGGGTCGTAGTTCTACCTAACCACTCCTCCTCGCTTCGCTCGTCGTCATACCTACACCAGCCAAATCCGACGAATTTCCCCTAAACTTATTATTCAATGAACATTCTTGACTTTCTATATTTATCATGTCGATATTCTTACGTTCGATAATTAGACAATCGCTCTAAGCTAATCGGTTATAGATACTTTCAATATTATAAACATCGACCTTATGACATTTCGGTGATTCTTTTTCGATGTTTTGATTTTAGAAATTATGGTTACGATATTTTAAGCGTTTGGTAAGATATAGTTTCGACGTTTTGATTTCAGATCTTGCGACCACTCGTTATTTTGATTTTCGATATTTTGGACTTCGATCTTTTAAGTACCGATCTTTAAATTTTCGATATTTTAATACGCACCCTGCTTTCTAGATGAATGATTAATACAATTGTGTATAAATAAATACGTATAAAGCCGGATTCATTTTTTTCTGATGTGATGTGTCTGTAAATGTATGAAACCGATATAGTTTAGTCGCGTCACGACGTATCATGTCAGACAAGCATGAATTCGGCTTAACTTAAAAAGTATATTTAAGTAACGGTAACCTATCGCAACCACTAAATTTTTTTTACCGAATTTCATTTGTCCGAAAACTTTTAGGTTTTGTGATACTTCTCCGAATATACAACTCGTCAGTTTTTTCATTTGCCATTTGATGTTATCCAAATAAATCATTTGTCCGCACAATTTTTACCACAACGATCATGTGATTTTTCACTGCTTTCGTCTTTTTTTTTCAAAATCCATTTTTCACTTCTCCAGCACTACATTAATTTCGCATTCTACACGTTTGGTTAATTTTCATTTTCTACGCATGCCTGGGTAAAGTTGGCTACCGGGCGAGCGAGCGAAACCTTTCAGAGCAAAACCGACTTTAATGTTGCTAGGTTCAGAAGACTAAGGCGGGAGCGAAGCGAAGCGGAGCTTCCTCCTTAGTCTTCTGGTGTTAGGTTTTTTTATGCACCTTAAAAAATCATGCTTGCTTGCTTGCATGCTTGTTTGACTGCATGCATGTGTGATTGAAAAAAATACGAATAGTTGTGTAACCGATTCGTTACATCGGAGTAATGACATTGCGGGCAAATCAAAAGAATTTGTCATACATATAAAAAAACGAAACCATAAATGACCAACCGCCAACATTCGAAATGAACTTTCGAACAACAAACAATAACAACTCATGTCGAATAGTTTTTGCCGAAACGAAAAAAGGACAAAAATTTTTAGTGTTTCAGATAGGTAACCTTAAGTAACCCACCATTTCGTACCACCCACTACGTAATAAGTAGATTAACAGATTTTAATGACTTCAATTCTGTGTAAGGAAAAATTATAGCGCCAGTGATGCAGCACTAAATAGGTAAAAAATCCGAGTGAATGTCAGACATTCCTCCCGAGCCCCGATAATTCTTCAAATAAATTGATGTGACACTGTGACTTAACTATTTTCGACCCTTGCGAAGTTAGGCCTACCATGTGTAAAAACAACTAAGTAGCTGTTTTGATCAAAACTTTGTTTATGAACCAACAAAGTTATTGCTTAAATTATCTAAGAACGGTTCTAGAAATGTACCTCACAATTCCAAGTTATTACACTGGGGTCGTTGTTGAAAAAATCGTAATGGCAGCGCTTGAACAGCGGTCGCTATCGCTTTAGGGTTAAGTACCAAAATGGTAAAAAAGGAACCCTTATGATCTCACTTTGTCTGTATGTGTGTCACATAGCTAATTACCTTAGGAACTATCTATTTAAAATTTGGAATGGTTATAAAGAAGGGTAACCCAGATGCATTGAATGTGATTTTATTATTTTTTTTTATTTTCTGTGAAAAATGACACATAAATAGGTGGTTAAAAACTTGAAAATCTAGTGAATATCGCAAGTGGGGTGTCATATGAAAGCGCTTGAGTTACACATTCGGCACAAATTTATTTTTATTTTACGTGAGTCATTTTTGGGATATGAGGGAAAATGTAAAAAAATACCTCCGAAGTTTACCAAGGAAAAAATATGAAATTATTACCTAACTTTAATATCAATGTATATTTTACAGGAAAAATATATTGTATTTTGTTGAGATTTTTCCTGAATTAATTAGGTCGAGACTGGTACACATCTGTGTACAGAACCCTCGGTGCGCGAGTCGGACTCGTACTTGACCGCTTTTTTACATCTGAGTCAGCAATGAGGGCTACTGTTTTTGTGCTCACCAGTTGGCGCCACTGCGCTTTTGGTCTAGCTGTCAAAGTTTGTTATTGCTTATTATAGGCGTGAAAACAAAGTTTACGTTCAAATCGTATTTCATGCAATCAAACTGTACCGTAAAATAAATATCCAACATCCCGTATTGTAGGGAAGTCGCACTGAAATGCGTTGACCCGTAACTCATATTTGCCATAATCAATGTCAGGTATTGCAAAATAGTCACAATATTATTTTAATTAGAATTAAACCGGCGTAGTCCACCCACTAAATCTGAATTTTGTTATTTCGTAGGACTGACATCACACTAGCCTCTAGTGCTGAATTCATACGCGGTAGGACTCATTGAATGAAAATGTTGCAAATATAAGTTAACCAAGAAGCTAAACCAGGCACACTAAACTAGACTAAACGACTAAACTATTAGCATTCGATATTACAGGTAAACATAGCTGTTATACATTTTTTACAATACGTAGGCGTAATCAATAAAATCATATACTAATAGGCAGTAAGTTACTAATGAAATGCAATTTATATCTCAAGAAGCTGCTTCGAAGTTAGACGAAACTTCAATTTAAGTTATCTTGTATTCTGTTATAAATAAATAAAATAATAACAATTGGGAAATGTGAAATCAGAGCAGCATCTAAATTGCACAAGACAGGTATTGTGGGGGGTAAGTGCCTATATACCTAAGTACCTAATCCAACAGGACCAGGCCGGTCGCGTTACATCAAATCCGATTACTGTAGAATCGGGTGCACGCTATAAATCGTCGCCGCCGTCGGCTGTCTTCGGCGGCGATTCGTTACGTTCCGATTTACCGAAAAACTTATTCGATATACGAGAAATATGGCGGCGGTCGCTTTGGGGACTAATATGTTATTTAAAGCGAGGCACGGAGCCCCGCAGCGCTGCCACCAGCTCAATACTGATATTAATGATCGGAATGTATCACCGGTCGTCAAGAACCGGCTGGCGAATGTCTTCTTCTCCGCGGAATCGATCATTTGACGGGTTAAATGCCGACACGGCAAGTCCTCCGCGGTGCATCCTTCACACCTATATATTTATATATTCACATTAATCACATTGGCAATAAAATTATTAAAATAATATTGAATCTCTGTTTACTCGCATAAAATCCTAAGCGATGTCAAATACTCGCTACCGAAAAGCGTCAATGTAAGATATTCAATGATAAAGAATGTTAAAAGGCTTCAAAGTGACAGGCCCGGGGAGTGCGGAGTGTAGCGGAGGATTGGGCTGTTTATAGAATAAACAAGGGCGAGATGCAGGTATTGAGCGCATGTCAGGGCGCTCGGGAAGATTTGTGCGCGATGACGCGCGTTCTGCCGCGCGGGGTTCCGCGCTCAGCGCGACACCACGCCACACCGTGCAACTACCTATACATTCTTTAAAAAACACCCACTTCGCTTCGTTGTCCCAACGCGATATGGAACTAATTTTGAATAATAAAATCATATGTATAATAGTCTTTGAGGTACCTAAATGTAACGTGGGCCTCAGATGCTGCCTGAAAGAAATAAGAAAATATTTTTTTTAAAAATTATGCGGATGCGGAAGAAGTAAAGTAAATCGCGACAGTAAAGGGCTCCAGCGCGGCGAATGGCCTAGGTAGTGTTCAAAACTTTCAGTATTATTAACATTGTTATATTTGATCTTCATTTCGTTTAGATCTGAAATACGAGTATTTCGATTGATTATAAACTATGTGAAATCGTATGCAGATTGTATAAATTTATGTTTTTGTACGTTTGAACCCAAAATTCCCATTCGCGGGTTTAGACATTTGCGGACGTGGATGCGGATATTTCGAAATATCCGCATCCATGTCCGCAAATGTCTAAAAGTCGCATCCGCAAGATCCCTGCACTGTAATATAATATAATGTAAAAGTATACCTAAGTACCTAGAGCTGATGTCTTAGTTAGGTACGTAATAAGATTCATTTAATAAACTTCTAATTGCAACTAAGGAATCATAACAAAGTTATACGGAACTCAACTATTAGAAGGTTTCGATTCGTGTTCTATATCGGTGGTTCGTTTTTTAATAAGCCCACCTTTTCCCTCGGCGATGTGTTGATACGAGGACGAGCATCTCACTAATCAATTGTCCTCTTAAAGGTCGTTGTTAAACGACCATAATAAAAAATAAAGTCTCAGCCGGACTTTGAAATGTCGGATTGTACGTAATATACGCATACATGTGGGTATGTTTATTGTACAGAGTACTTTTCTATATGTTTATTGTCAATGAGTTGCAGTTTATATGACTGTCTTCGTATTAATGTTACGTGACATACTTTACTTAATTTATTTGAAATTCTTAGATCACTTCATTGCAGCTAAGACTAATGTAAAATAGGTCAAGATATAAACAGACTGAATCACGAAATTTAATTTGAGACACATTCTTATTTAATTATATGGAATGCTTTAGGTAGGTACCTTATTCGGTTTCAACCTCGTTCGGTCCAATATATCAACGGAGCCTAATATTTAGCCTGCATGGATGATATGTTAATATGCCTAAGTTAATAATCTTTTGAAAGCTTAATCGTTTTACTAATAACCAGCAAAGCAAAGATTAACCCGTTACTAGCGCGAAGTAGCCGCTGTGAGATTAATGCACGGCCGGAACACAAAAACGTTGCGTTCCTGTTGTTCTCGCTGAGAGCGATGTTTGGACAGTGACAGATGGCCGGCACCTCTAGCCTGGTAAACATTTTACACCTCTGTTTATAATCGGAGCCGAGAACAGAGCTGCGCCGACGCATTAGTCACTGCGCGCGCATACGTGCGTTCGTCCGAGCGATTCCTCTTGCGACCCACGAGCCATATAGCCCTGTCGAATGTTAGCAGTCATAGCATACATGACATCTACTACACACGCACTACTGAGACATTTTAGTATATAAAATGGACACTATTATCCGCATTGCAAACAGTAAAAGTACCTATATCCATTGCGTACAATGCGAAGTATATGTGAAGAACTACCCGATACTTCACATAAACTTCAATCCTGATATGTAGTTTACTCGTCTGGGCAAGACAGCGTTTCAAAGAATGCGATATTTTTGCTTACACGGCTTTCAAGTTTATTAGTACCTATATTTATTTTCACTATCAAAACCAGACAAACATATATGTGACCCTTACCTTAGCCTTCTAGTTTACTAAATATAATTACCGGCGTACCTACCTAGTCGTATGTATAAATACCAACATAATACATTTCTATTGGAAGTATCAAACGGCTCTAATAGGAGCGGATCCTGATCGATCAGTATACAATGCAACAATATGGGCTGCGATGATTAATATAGCTGCGGTCACTATGTGCTCTATGCTCTATGGCTCGTGTATGGACTCCAGGAATCCAACCCTATTAATATTTCATCAAACAGATGCGGTTTGACGGCAGAGTCTCAAGCCACGTAATATTAATCGAGCCCTCGATTTGTGGAGATCAATGCTTTATTCGGAGCCTGTGATCTTAAAACTTATGTTTAAAAAACGTTTTGTTTTCATTGGTGATGGTCTGCCATCTGCTGGTCCGATCAAAAATAAAAGATAATAAGTCCATCAGGAAAATTTAATAAAAAATATATTTGTACCAGCAACTATATCTATCCCTATATATAATAAAAAAAATGTCGAATGTATGTACGCGCATCACTTCCGAACGGCTGCGCCTTATTTGGTAAATTCGGCTTTTTTTGCTGTATTTGTAATATCAAGACATGAATCATGAAATTCTCATTTAAAAAATATACGTATAAAATAGTGTCTGAGTGAGTGAAACTGAAGATTATTAACTTTGGTTTTCAAAAATATTAACAGAATTGAAAAATAAGTGATAAACTACGGTTGAAATTATTTGTTTGAATATACCTAGAAGCAGTAGTAGAGAAACGTGACCCCGTAATCGAAGGTACGTTGATCTAAATACATAATTCATGTTTATTAGGAGATTAAGTTCAGAAAGAAAATGCATATCGGACCGGCGTGAGGATTACCGCGATTTACAGAGGTCGGTTGAATTATGAACAGATTCGGGCTATGATAAATAAGGTGCGGAGGAGCGGTTTTGAGTAAGTATTTAAGCAACAATAATGCGAAGAGGCTTTGTGATAATGATTTAGGGGCCGCGCGCCATCGCCTCCGCACCTCGTCGCACCCGCGCCGCGCCGCGCTGCGTCGGCGCAAGGGCTGAGCAGGGCACTTTAAATTAAACGCGCGCATCATTATATTCCAGTCCAGAAATCAACGTTTCTCAATATTACTTGAAGCAAGGGCATTCCAATGCAAATGGCCTCCTCTAACACGGGTAAGTTTGCAATTAACCATCTCGCTCTCTACGGAAGCTCTGCGCTTAATTACGTAAATATTTAGTACATACGTAGCATTGCTGGACGAGTCTGGGGTAGACAGAACGAGGCCTGCAATCCCTGCTCCGGCCTAGGATTGTATAGTGCTTTTCAGGTAATCAAGTAAATAATAGTTTTTGTTTTTTGCCGGTAACATATTTCCCATTGCTAAGTTTAATTGCCTCCTCTCTTAAAGGATGCTGCAGTCTATAACTTCCCCATTACTCTCGACACTAGAAGTCATTTTTATTTTTGTTTAATTACAATCGGAATGAAAGAACAGAAAAAAAATAATTTGCCTTTTTTAATTTTTTAAACGTGCCCATTGAATGAGCTATTCGAGCACCTTGTTTAACCGCACATAAATATAGACTAAGATTAATAATAATTTTTCCTTTGTCAGTTTAATGTTAGTAAGCAAATTTAAAAAGTTAGAGTAGCGGACAATAATGGTATTTCTTAGGTTTTTCATACATTACTTCTTGGACATGTAGAAAGCCATAAATAAGAAACTTCATGTCTTCATTTCGTGATATTAACACATATATTTCCGAGCATGTTTGAGAAAAGTTTATTTTTTCTATGATATTTAGAATTTATTGACAGGTTGTTTTTCAATATTTCGTTCGGTTATTTTGTTTCTTTTTCAGTTCACTGTATTTTTTGTGCAGTGTAATTCTACATTATTTCTTCACACTGGAAACTCAAACTTCAGTATTTTCGTGAGATCTGTCAATGGGCCTTGCCTTAAATGTCTATTCATTGAACCATGTGCATTATTCTTAGAACGGTGACCTTCACGGGGATATTAAGTTAATTTGAATATGAATATGAACAACTTTAATTAATCGGTGGCAAGGATAGATTGGAACAGTTAGCAGTTGAATTTTTGACAAAAAGAAACTGGAACAGACTTGAATAAATTCCTTATTAACATACTTATATATTACGTTTTTCATTATAAATGAATAAAAAACGTTGTGTACATTCTATATTAAGCGCGTGCTTACAAATGCCTTCGGCTATCGAACACAATGGGCCGGCAATGCATCACGCGCTCGCGCAACATATTAAACGCTTTGGAGCCTCTTTGGCCGGTAAAGAAGTTAATGTTATTGAGCAGGGTGCTTCATGTTGTAATCCCTTTAAGTGTTTATTTCGTTAGGATTATAGATGTTCTGCGGGATATAATTTATCAATTGGTCACTTTGTATGCCCTATGCGGACCAGTGTGTAAGTTCAATTGGAACCTTGGCCTGTCTGTAAAGGACCAACAAAGATTAAATGGTTAGACTTCACCCAAACACACGAAATAGGTACAATGAAGTACCTAATATTGACGAATGTAAGAATGTAGGTCGGTGTCACGCCGCCTTTAGGAAGACAACGCGTGTGAAACACAAACTCAAGTTTTTTTATACGTTAGGTAACCACAGTCTGACATCTTAATACTGAACCTGTCTTAAAGTCATACATAAATATTGTCTTATATGCCCATGTCAATCAATTAACAACCGTATCATTCACGATACACGATTTAAATTATGGCGATGAGGGCTTCTGTATGAACAGACGCGTTTGTGTTTACAGTGTGAAGGATTCACTTGTGTCAATTTCTTTCAGTTCGTTTGGTACCTATAAGCCGCTTACGATTACTCTCTTCAGCTTGATGTTATTTCATAAGTAAACATTACAGGTACAGTTTACTACAACAATGTGTTTAAACCCTGGATAGAAATTTCAACGTTTTGGGGATTTTGATGATGTTTGTTTGTTCGGAACTACTTTAAAACAATTACCTGATGGACACGCAATTCGTGAGTGAAATAAATGACAGGCATGGCGAAGAAGTTTGAAGTGTTTTTGTAGACAATAGGTATATAGTATGAATGGTCGGCAGGCAGGTGCGTGGGCGCGCGGCACGAGCGGGCGGGCGCCCCGCCGCGCGCTCTGCCAGCCGCGCCGAGCCTTCACACATCGATATCCACTCTCGATATAGCTTTAACCGACCCATTCACAGCTGAATTACAGACACTAATATCTGTTACGTTGAGAATGTGTCTTAGCAAAGTAAATTAATGGCGTACTACAACATAATGTCATGAAAATACATTTACAACACGGTCTGTCCCACTTGCCACTTGGCCTAGACACGGCTACCTCCGAGGTACAAATGCGGTTGACGCCACCCGACAGTGGCACTAACGATGGCATAGCCGCGCGGCCGGGGTTGTCACTGCCGAAGAGCACAACGGTAGAGCCTACACGACATCATTTGAATTTTCTATTTAGGTAGCTGTCAAATATCGATTTTGTTAGTAGGTAGGTAGGTATAATTTGTTGTATAATACTGTATATGAGTAGATGCTGGACGTGAGTCAACAATTACAGTGAACAAATGTAACGTCGCCGGCCACTCCGCATCCGTGCGGTTATTATGAGCACAAGTTTTAATTTGGGACCCTATGAATAATAAAGCGGCTCGCCGGCAAACTAATTTACTACTTCCAAGCGCTTGTTCGGAATCGAAACTCTGACGATCATCGACTGGACGCAATTAAAGCCGAAAAACAGAACGAGCAACGCACGCTTATTAATAAATATTTCTATTGAGAAACAACTGGCGCCTGCGGCTATTTTTATAAGAAAAAACTCAAAATTTATTCGTCAATATGAGTTTCTCGGGCATTATCGTAAAACGTGAATAGTATTTAATAGTTGATGCAAGAGGGCCGCTCCTATTAATATTTGAGTTATTTGACAGTTGTGTTGTGCCGACCCGGCACAGCACCGACACCGGAGCGGAGCGACTCGCCGACTCAACGCGCCGGCCGGGCTCGTAACTTCCGTGTTCAGTGTTCTGTTAATGCAGTTTATACGGAAAATGAGAACGATTTTCATATACCTATTAGGTAGGAAGATACCGTGCATATTACCAACCAGTCAAAGTTGACGAACATGAGGGAAGTAAGTATTAAGCATACATTTTTAGTTATTTTATTTAAAAGATTATTAGGTACGTTTATATTTACCGAGGGCTTATTTTCATAAATAAAGCCTTTCATGTTTTCGGTAAGGAAAAACCGTCAGAAACGAATTTTTGACGTTGTACCTACTTACCTACGTCAGATTTCTAAGAAACAGCAAAAGTTTTTTTAAATTTTGATACGTAACTTCTTTGCATAAAGTCAGTAAGTACTTTATTTTTTTAGTGGCGACCTATTTAAGTCGCATTACTGAATAATTAAAGTAAATTTACCACATTAAGTACTTACAGGTTTCTGAAGATTCTGCGCGGAGTTAATTTTTGAGACCTTTTAATACTTTGTGATTATGATGTTACTTATATAAAAACCCAGTTGTTTAAATATTTATTTATTCACAATCGTAATATATGTATTACTTAGGTATCCGTTTTGTGAACTGCGGCCTGAAGTTTACGTTATTTTGTTCAAGAACATTTTGTAAATCGTTCGTTTCAACAAAACGAAATTAGGAGCACAAGGATTTTATGATTATTATTGAATTGATGAATAGGGTAAACGCCAACTTTAGAAGATGTCATTCAGTTACTAGCCACCTGTGCAGTGAACACCTTATAATATATAAAGTCAGTTCTGAACCCCGATATTTTAATTTTATTTATTTAATTGCAGAAATATACATACTTTGCATGCGGGGTAAATGCCAAAATCGCCACGCTTGGTATGCTTGGCAATCGCAGTATTTCCCATCGCACTCCAGGGATGCTGCTGCCCATCCCCCGGTGGCCTTGGTCGTAGTTTTAGGACTTACCTGGGTCCGTGAGCCATGTCTACAAGCAGTTTTCAAGAGTCATTACGTACCGTCTCGCACGCAGGCTAGATGACTTCCATCCTCCCGAACAAGCCGGTTTCCGAAGAGGCTTTAGTACCATAGACCACATACATACGCTTCGTTAGGTTATACAGAAGACTGAAGAGTATAACCTGCCCCTCTGTTTAGCATTTTTGGACTATGAGAAACCCTTGGATTCGATCGAAACCTGGGCGGTATTACAATATCTACAGAGGTGCCAAGTAGACTACCGCTATATCGAAGTGCTGAAGTGTTTGTACGAGAACGCCACTATGTCAGTGCGACTGCAGGTCCGAAACTCGAAGCCTATTCCGCTACAGCGGGGAGTTAGGCAGGGAGATGTTATTTCTCCTAAACTGTTCGCCGCTGCACTGGAGGATGTTTTCAAGAACCTGGACTGTAGAAGAACATAAATGGCGAGTACATGACTCACCTTCGATTTGTTGACGATATAGTAGTCTTGGCTAAAACCATGGAGGATTTAAGTACAATGCTCGATGACCTCAGTAAAGCCTCCGAGCGAGTTGGTCTAAGGATGAACATGGATAAGACGAAGATCATGTCAAATGCTCATGTAGCACCAAGTTCCGTTACGATGGGACGCTTTATGCTCGAAGTTGTAGACGATTATGTATACCTAGGATAGACTGTCCAGTTAGGTAGGTCCATGTTTGAGAAAGAGGTCAATCGTATGTAATAAGTATGAATAAAACTTGAAACTTCCCTAATAGAAATAAAATGCAATATAATGGAAGAAAACAGTTTTCAGCGCTTTTCGCTATACGCCCTCAGAAGAGGTAAAAAGGGGGATGAAGTTTGTTAGGGGAGCAAATATTTTTTTAACGGCAAACATGAAACTTCTTTCATAGACCTAGAATTAAACGAAAAGAAAACTAATTTAGCGTTATTGAAAATTCACCTTCTGAGGGGGTGAAAAGGGTTTTGAAAGTTTCTGCTCGCAACAAGATGGTTTTTTTCAGTGAGTGATCATTCTTGGTGATTAGGCCCTCAGTTAAAATATATATGCAAAGCAATTATAGCGTTTTTGAAAAGTTATCCCTTAAGGGCATTATACCGTCTTACCGGTCTTAGCCCGCCAAAATTACTCGTTCTAAGATTGAAATGTATTAAAATTCGGAATATAAGAAAGATATTTAAAATCCACATTAACAGGTATCAGATATATAACAATAACGAACATATGTATCAAGTATCAACACAAATATTCCAAGCTTCTCTGCAATAGTACATTTTGATACAAGTGCGGAAAGTTTGTCATGTCCCACGAGTCCCGAGGCTTGGCCCGAGTCGTGAGGCGAGGACAAGACTCGGGACGAGTGAAAATGACACTTCCGCACGTATATCAAAGCTAGCTAGCGGCCGCCCGCGACTTCGTCCGCGTAGATTTTAGATGGTAATATAGACATAGACATAGAAATATTTTATTTAACATCACAAGGCATGACTTAACACTAGCAGTAACAAAAATATAGATGAGGTTTATTTGTTTCTGTCAGATTTCTGATGTTACTAATCTTTATTTTATCTTACTCCGTTTTTCAACTTATCCCGACGCACCTTACACATTTTTCAATCATTTAAAAATTGAATGGTGGATATTTTAGACTGCGCGGGGGAAAATGTTAAAACTATGAAAATCCAACATTTCGAGAACGGGACCTTAAGTGCGATTTCCGATTGACTTCCTTCTTCTTGACTTTCGTTAACCTATGAATTTGAGAATTGCTGATAAGTAATGTTTATTATTATGTATATTTTACCAACAAATATCTATCTCACAACAAACAACAAACAACAAATATATATCTTATTTATCTGACTGACGATTCCGAATGGAAGATGCATTTATTTTTCTGTTTACTTTTTATCGTGTTTTGTATTACTCTAGTTGACATTATGTTATTTTTATTTTTCCTGTTATGACGATCATGATAACAATTCTTGTAATTTTGACATGTGTGCAAATTTATAATGTAATTCCTTATCATGAAATAAATTATCTAATCTATCTAATCTAATACCAAAATATTGATTAAACAATTTTTTTCTTTGAAATTCCGTTCATTATTTCCATTAAATACAATCAACTTAATTTTGCGGTTGGTTCGGAACCCTGAATGTGCGAAGTCCGACACGAACTTGCCCGGTTTTTTTACGTTAAGAACGTATTAACATAACAATGTTGTGCCAGCCGATAGCGTGTAGGTACTATAAACATCGGACCGAAATATTTACTTCGATCAGTCCTATCATCGATTTCGATATTTCACGACTAAATTTGAAGATGAAGTCAGTCATCCCGAAAGTCGTAATGGAGTATTAAAAAAGGTCAGTTTTTTTAATATGCAATAAATAGATGATAGCCGCGACGGGGGGCGGCACCGGGCCGCCTAATTGTTTGTAATTAGCGCTCCACGCTCGCACTGCGCTTGCGCCACGCCGCGCCGCTCTCTCGCGTTTATGGACTGTTTATAGCTTAATATGTCATGATAGGCTGGACTCTATTATGGGATCGAACTCACTTGATTTGAAACTTAATAAGAGCCGATTCAAAATAGTCAATATGATAATACTAACGAACATTTCTTTCTCAAGAAGTTACTCATATTGCTTGAAATTAATTGAGACCACCTTTCTAGTAAAAAGGTATACCAACTGTGTACGTTATAGTATAAGTGTAGTGTACCGACTTAAAATCTCTCAGTGGAGAGAAATAATGTAATTCCTATAAACACGTCATTCCATACGTAATATTAGAGTAAATGTAAGATTTTAAAAAAAGTGCTGGTTGAAGGAGATTAAATAAGTGGTTAGATAAGTACTACCTATGCGATTTAAAAAGCATTCAATCTTAATATTATTTGAATTGCATAGTAGGTCCGTGTACCTAGTATGCGTTTACAATGGGATCCGGACTCAAAGTAGGTTTGGGTTATTAGTCGATTACTACCACGTAAACCACTTTACTACCTACCGGAGATACGCGACGTGTTTAATACTATTCTGCTCTAAAACTTTTTACTTTTTATGTTAAATTAACTCAACATTCATGCAAAATAATTACGTTATTGCATTATTAAATTGTGACAATCCATGTAAGGGACCTTAAGGTCGGTATTGAGTTACGCACGGATCTATAATCTGCAATGGGCGTCTGAAACTCACGGGAATTTTATATTTAAGACGCTGATTTTTTTTAATTTCATCTCGATACCATCACGCGTTCCCGAGATAAAGCGTTTGGACAGACAGGGAGACAGGCGGATAACAAAGTGATTCTATAAGGGTTTCGTTTTTTTCCTTTTGAGTTACGGAACCCTAAGATGGGTTCAATATTGAATAGAAAGTTTTAATACCTAACCATTTCAACATCAGAATTATTGATAGCACTATCTGGTCAGGACGTAGGTTGCGGTAATGGCGAGACCAAATCTCAAACAAAACCAGCGTCAGCATGGGCAGAGAGGTCTCAATCGTTCAAAGCCGAAATCTTTACCATCAACAAATGTGTGGTGATTAATCTTGATAGAAACTTAAGATACCAACTTATCTACATCAACTCGGACAGCCAGGATGCCCTGCTGCCACTAGTGCTAGTGGCAGCAGGGCATCCTGGCTGTCCGAATAATGCCCTGAGTGTATGACAAATGAAAGAAAGAAAGAAAGAAATATTTATTTGGTGTTATATCGTTACACAATACACACAAATGAAATAAACACTAAATTAAGTATGAGTTATGAACACCAAAAAGGATACCACTCAGCATATGCCAATAGCAATATATGCTAAGGCGCTGGTTTTCAGGGCACCCTAAGAGAGATACAAAGAATAAACAGTTTAACTAATAACACATCATCATCATCATCATCATCATCATTTCAGCCGAAAGACGTCCACTGCTGAACATAGGCCTCCCCCAAGGCTCGCCATTTAGACCGGTCCTGTGCCGTTCGTTTACACCGGATTCCCGCGACCTTCACCAGGTCATCACTCCACCTTGTCGGAGGCCTACCGACAGCTCGTCTTCCGGTGCATGGACGCCACTCAAGCAGTTTCTGGCCCCATCGACCGTCAGTCCTGCGAGCAATGTGCCCTGCCCACTGCCACTTAAGTCTCGCAATTTTGAAGGCTATGTCGGTGACCCCAGTTCTGCTACGGATAGCTTCATTCCTAATTCTACAACACATCTGAACTAAACTACCCAGCTTAACTTAATGATGGAGAAGAAGGAGAGATCGCTGATCAATGATTTCAAATATTTGAAAATTAGCTACAAATTTGGTTAAACTAAAATATGTAGATGATACAACATTGTCATATATGGTACTTAGTATATATGGAGTGTCCGCTTATACATTATCAATTTGTGAGTTGATTAGATATGCTTTAATATTGATTTTAAAGGATGCTACGGATTTACTGTTTCTGATAGGTGGTAGCAGATTGTTCCAACACTTCGTGGCAGCATATCGAAACCCGCCACGAAAAGCGGACGTGCTGTATTGATTACAAATGAGTCTCAAGGCTCCTCGCTTTTCACATGTAGAGAGTTTTAATTTACTATATAAGTATGGTGGTTGTTTGGTACGAATTATTCCAAAAATTAGTGAAGCAAAGTGTGAGGTTCGTCTGGCAGCCATGTTTAATATTTTACTATCATTTAAAAATGGGGTGATGTGGGAACGGGGTGGGATATTAAAGCAAAAGCGCGTACATGCATTTTGGATGCGTTGTATCAAAACGGAAGTACGCGCAAGCAAGCACCCGCTAAAAACAGCATCAGCGTAATTCAGTTTGGACAGAATAAGAGACACTAATGAAGTCACGGACGTGATATAGGACTTTAAGTCTATAAAAGCAATTTTGAACCAAACTTAAGACATGTTCTTCAAAACGCAGTCTGCAATCCATGATAAGGCCTAAGTTACGGGCAACGTAAACGCGCTCTAATCGAGCGCCCATGGCAGAGACCTGTGGAGTCATAACACTCAATATCGCGCAAGTGCTTGTCTGAGCTAATGTTACTGTTTTCTACCTTAACTAAGGCAGTAGACAATATAGAACCTCACTAGTAGACAATAGAGATACTTTAGAAAAATGAGTTACTATATTACTGGCTCAGGTTTCCTCTCTGTACTTGCTCCTTCTGGATATGTTCACTCTGTCTAACAGAGAAAATATCATTTTTTGTGATTTGGTAAGAATGCATAAATACGGAATAACTGTTTTCTTGATGCAACAATATGTGGTGACGTCCGCAATGAGGGCTATCGCGTATGAAATCGCCGCTAGAGGCGCTAGAGTAGCGTGGGGGTCTCCGAAACGTCAAATGTCACTCTTTGTGGTTGCGCTACGCGGGTTAATATCTAATTGGAACAATATGCAATACCTGAGCTTGATTATGGCAAATATGAGTTAAGGGTCTATGACTTTCAGGGCTTTGAAAATCGGAAACATATTTCCTCCTTTTTCCGAACAAAACGGGACCGCGCTACAATGCGATATGTTCGATATTGAATATGATTTAAATGTAAACTTCGTTCTCATGTCCATAATAACCAATAACAATTTTTGACAGCTGGACCTTACTCGACAATGGCGCCAACTGGTGAGCACAAAAACGATAGCCCCCATTCTTGCACGATGTTGATTTCTTGCAACTTAAAGCTGATTGGTTCGGCGCAAGGCAGTTAAAACATAATCTTTTCTCTCTGACGAATCCCCGACGAACTTGGACGTTTTCTTGTAGGAATCTTGTACATTGGTATAGCATGTGTGTGACGGCACAAAATGGGCAGGGTACTGATACCATGGATGAACCTGTGACATTGAAAAACCTTGGCCGCTCTGCTATTTCTCGATTTCTCATATCTCGCTTGAAGCTTGCAAGGTACCAAAAATTCCAAGGATCTGAATCTTGATTCCAAGAACGATAAAAACTCCTTAAGAGATGGTAGTCTATCAGAATCATCACTAATTTTCTGTTCCCATTGTCTCCGGGACACTGAGTCGAGCTATTTGTCACTAAGTGAATAATAATAATATCCCAGGATGACACATCAATACCCATGTTTGTCAATGTACTCAGACATTCACTTGTTGTATCCAATAAGTGTTTTACCCCACTAGACGATTCTGTTATCAGTGTTTTTTGATACAGTAAGCGATTGAGGATGTGTGATGAGATATATCGCTTATTGTTGTATCTTTTCTTCAAATAGTGTTGTTTCTGCACCGTAGCTAAGGATGTATTGTTATTGATAAGGGATTCGAATAGGTCATGAAACGTAGGCCACTCCATGTATCGGCCTGAAAAGACTGACAAAGTAATCGTCGGGAGTTTGACCGCATTAGATTCAGTTCCGTTTTGACAATTATTGTTGAGTGTGCTAGTTGTGCCTGTTACCTGACATTGTTGTTGTGGTTGCAATTTTACTAAAGCTTCTTTCAACTCCGTTTTGTATTCAATGTAACTTTCTTCCACTTTTTCGTACACTTCATCCTTGAAATATGCATCATCTAGGTCTTTGGATTCAATCAAAATATACTGGTGATTCGTTTCGAAACATTTCCAGTACCCTTCAAGTGATTCTAATCGGGTTTCCAAGTAAGTAGTAGTTATACGTGCTTTTGGTGATTTTTAAAATTGGATGCCGCTTTACCAATTTTTTCTCCCGTGTCTTTGTAGTTTAATGTATGCTTCGATTTCCATAATGAATGAAAATATTGAATCTTCGTTTTCAACAAACAACTTTTCACTTTTTTATCCCGGTTCGATTGACCACTTTGTTTACGTTACTGGTTCTTTTTAATAAAGTAAAACATGGTTTTATAACAAAACGAACGTATTTTATTGTAGTTATAAAATTTTACACAATTTTTTAAAATCTTTTTTGCATTGACAATATAGACATTTTTTATAGTAATAAATTGAACATATTTTTTAATATTTGGCAGACATTTCTCAATTAGAAGAGGTTGCATGTGATGCTCGAACATCACCTTCACGGCCGCCGAGCAAGAGAGAGCTCCGTGGAAGGTGCCTGGGTATTTATGAACTCAGCTTTGTGACATCACCGGTGAGAATGGATTGGTACCGTCAGTGTTGCCAGTGCCGCCAAGTGATGGTCTTGCCACTCAAAATAACCCGGGCGACAACATCCGGCTGTCCTGCTAACGGGGTCGTCCTCGACTTTCGTCATGTGCTGATGTTGCAGCTGCGAACATGACAACAATAATATTTAAATATCTGATTGTAACATATATATAACTGTGTGTTACACATTTTCACACCTTGCTACTTATGCTTACGAAACTCAACAGTTTTTTGTATTTAAAGGAATTAAGGGCTTGTATCGGCTTGAACTTTGTGATTTTGTTCGACCACATAGTCTTGTATCGCCTTGACCTATGCACAGTGAAGTGCGTAGAACAAAGTAGGTGGACAAAAACCCTTATCGAATATCTCAAAACTTTCTATTAATAGGTGTACCTGATAGTCATACATTAAGATCGACGCAAATTATTTTCCCCCCCTCCCCTCCATTTGCAAATGATAAGGGTCACTACTTAAGACAACATGCAATTTACAGTGCACTCATTACAGCAATCGCTCTTGACCTTATATCGTTCTGTGCAGTTCTGTAAAGTTTGTTATCATATTCTTGTGATGGATTCTAATCTCAAGGGTAAGTAGTATATTTTGTACTGATTTTTTTTAAATTATATCCCATTTTACATATAGATATAAGTGCCATACTTCGAAGTTATAGCAAATTTCACCCCTAACTTAAACTTTATCGGTCAGAAATTAACATGTCCCCACTTGTCCCCGCGGAGATTTTTAAATATATGATACTTATATGTATGTACCTTCATATACTGTTATCATTGGCGACTCGAGTTAACCCGGAATTAAAATATGCTTTTTTTTTCAGATGTGGACGTTTCTCTATCAAGATTGGACTTTTGCAATGTTTGGTTGTCTCATGGCAAGGAAACAAGAAATACTGAACTACTTAACCTAGTATCCTCGAAATGTGATTTGAGTGGTGCGACTGAAAGCTCTTTAAGGGATGTCAAGGTTGCTATAGCACGATTTTCGTTTAAAATTTTACAAAAGTGGGAGAGTTGCCGTAAGTCCAAAACTCGCTTTTTTGAGAAGAATGCTGAGTGGATTCGGGGAGAAGATTTATCGTTTAAGGTGTCTGTATGTACTGCCGTGCCATCGTCTTCTTCAGAAATTACTCCAGGTCCCGGAAGACCACAGGCGGAATTTTCAAAATCTTGTCCTAAAACAAAACGACGACGTGTAGATGATCTCATACAAACTCGAAGTTCTAGTGAATTGTTATATGCCGCCGAAGTATCAGCTCGTTTATCAGTGTAAAAGTGGCACGTAGTATAAAGGAAGTTGCTGACAGCCCCGATGGACCATCCATGTCTACAAAGGATGAAGGTACGGTATGTGGTGCTAGGTGTATGACGAATGAAGAAGCTTTAGCGTATTATTTAGATAGTAAGTCAACAGTGATTGGCAAAAGAGATTAAAGCACTTTACTTGAATCTCTATTCGTGGTACAATATGCCGGCGACAGTTCACAAAATTTTAGTTCACGGTGTTGACATAATTCGATCGGCTCCGCTGCCTATTGGCCAGCTTTCTGAAGAGCCTCAAGAAGCTCGTAATAAGGATTTGAGAAGGTTTAGGGAACACCATACACAAAAGCGCAGTCGTCAAGCCACAAAGAGATTTAATTAATATGCTGTTGATTACATCTGACCCTTTAATTACCAGCTTTAGAGATGTACATAAACAGAAAAGAGGCCAACTCCCTTCTGATGTTTTAGCTTTATTAATTCCACCTAGTGTTAAGAATACAAATGTAGACGTAGTTTCTAGTTTTCACAATGTAAATTATAATGACTCTAATGATTTCTCTGATGATTCTGAATCTTCAGACGACGTCGATGAATAGATATAAGTAATTAGTATAGACCTTAATTTTCAATATCGTTACACGTAATTAGTTAATGTTTGTTTTTAATTTTGTACTGTTAATTAAGTTATAACCTCATTTCAATTAATTACTTTAGTCGTTAGTTAATAATCCTTACGAATAGCCGTAAATTCGTGGTATTATTATACCAAATGTTATGTCTATATAAGATTTATTTGTTTTAATAGTGATAAGTTATGTCGCTTTTGCATTTTATGTTAGGACATCTTGTAATTATTGTTTTAATTTTTGTATCACAAAATATACTGACTTTATGATATTTTATTTTATTATTCGAGTCCACCCCCTCTATACATCAAAATATCGATAACAACATGAAAAAAATATGTCATGTATGCATAATAAGCATAAATAAATTGAAATAACTGCAAAAATAATTTTGTCCACCTAGCTTGTTCTACGCAGTTCACTGTGCTATGTAGCAGTTTTCATCTCAGATATCTGCTACACTTTCTCATTTTTTTATATACAATGTACATGTTCGAAGCGTAAACATTAGGCCAGCTATTCAGACAAGAAAATTATGTAATCTTAAAATGACATGAATATGTTAATGAACGACATGAAAATAAATATAAGAAATCTGTACAATTACCTTGATTTCTCCTGACAACATCCGGTTATTACTATATTATCAGCGTTCTTTTTTATATTGGCATCTACCTTGTGCCTCAAGAGGTAACCCCAACCAGGTGTATCATGTTATCATCGTCAGTGATTACCTCAGTGTCCATGCAAGTATCCTGCAACCTAAGTGTGTTCGCTTCGGCCTCGCCTGACAATATAATTTCACACATAACACGATTTTCTCCTGAAGCTTTATTAACAAAAGGGGCAGGACTAGCATACGCTGAACGACTGTGATGTATAATTCTATTTTTCAGTAGCTCATGTATGTATGTACATACTTTATTGTACACAAAATATAGGTTACAAGAAATACAAAAAACTTCGATTATATCGGTGTAAAAGAGAACTTATCCCTATAAGGGGCTCATCTGTCAGTTCGAGTGTGATAGTCCTTCCAGATATAATATTCTATAGGGTCATTGAAATACCGGAGTACTATATAGGTTTTTTTTTATTTCTAACTCAACACAACAAGTTTTACCGAGAGTACCCAAGTCCTGGGCAAAGCATTGAGGATATTTGTCTATTAGACCTAATATGCCTATTGTTTAATTGTGGCTGATGTTCCCGAGAAACCTCGCATGCATCAATTTCTTAATAAATTTAGTACTCGTTAACCTGTTCCAAGATTATCTTCGGTAAAATTCCTACCTGTGAGTATATTGCATCCCGACAATGTCTCTACTACAAAGCTTAAGAGCACAATGAACGTAACAGTGATCAAAATAAACATTTCTAAACATGTTCTGGCATGAGGCCTCAGATATAAGTCAAAAGAAATTGAACTTAACACCGAAAACGAAATGACAAATCAATTGTCACAGCGTATTAATAATACACGATGTCATTAAATGAATTGCACCTTGTCAATTTGTCACCTAAGTGTCAAGTGACTAACGACTGAAAATCAAAATTCCAAAAATTGAAATGAAAACTCGTCATTAGAAAAAGATTAATTTAAACTAAAATGTCGAAATGAAAACTCGTCATTAGAAAAGGATTTATTTAAACTATTTCCAAAGTAATATGAATTTATTTTCAATTCTTTGCATCCATAAGAGACTAACTCTACCCGATATGCGGCGGTACCGGGACGAATAGAGGCTACAAGTGTCTGTGCCGTCGTGACCTCGCGGCGGACGTCCCTGTGCCTTTACCATGAGTTTAAATGACCGTACTCGATAGCGACTGCGTAAAAAATTGTATGGGCAAAAGTACAGCGCCTCTGGCGGTTACGCAATAGAACTAAGAATCGGCATACGAAATCGTTTACGCAGTCGCTAGCGAGTACGGTCATGTAAAGGCACTGGTCAACATTTATCGATATCGATAACGTCTACGCGCTAAGTTTTTATTCATATAAATAAATGTAACATGCATGATTTCAGATTTTTTTTTATCCATTGGTTACATGTATGGAGTGCACTCCCTAATTTATTTATTTTTAGTAATTTCACGTTACTTTTATGTAGCGGTTCATAGAATATACTTTCCTACCAAATTATTTCATAATTGTAAAAGCTCAGACATACAGACAGACGGACAGATATGACGAAACTATAAGGGTTCCGTTTTTGCCATTTTGGCTACGGAATTCTAAAAAGTATGAGACTTATAATTTCATTTCTGCCATTTTTGTTGATCATGTAAATTTGCAACCCTCAATTATAGACAGAAATGAAATTCCACAAAGTACGCGTAGCTTTTACTCTGCTAGTTTATTGTTTGCCAGTAAGTAAATATTGGGGTGTGTCATAAATAATGTCGGTTAGACAACTGTTATAGGTCGTATCTAAATGATTTTAAGTGGCGATGTATCTTTAGAAGGTCCAAGTGAGACCGATAATTGACGAGTGCTGGTACTGGGTTGGTTTTCAACGGCTTCCTTTGTAGCTTCAATATCGATCGAGAGGGCGGTGGATCTTCAAGTATCAAATCTCCACTATTAAAAAGATTAAACCAACGCTTTTTATGTACAATTATGTCTCAACAATACAAGAATTTCGTATTTAGGTATAACCCTCCATACTTTTTATTATCAAAGCGTGTTACACCGTCAATTAACAAAGACAGTATGACTAAAATAAAGTACAACAACTGCATTATTTATAGAACTATAGAATTTTCTTATAAGTTACGACATGCATAAATAGTGGTGTAGTAAATTTTTAGTTCCGAAACCCGACGTTACTTAGGAGACACCTTCAGTCAATATTAGGAGGATAATCTTATACAAATCGACCTACCCCCACAGTAATCTCAATAAGGCATGTGTTATGGGCACTAGAGGACAATATATTTAATAGATACTAATAGGTACCTACCTACATAGAAAACACCCAAGACTTAGAAACAAATATTCGTGTTCATTACACAAATATTAGCCATGATCGGGATTCGAATCCAATACCGGTATTATTTTTTGAACCTGACTTTGGCTTTATAGGCCGGCCGGGCCTAATAAAGCGATAGGAGTGCATGGTTGGAGAGTGGCCTGGGCAAAATCCAGGGGAAACCTCCGACAGGACCACGAGGGCGGCTTAAAGTGTACAAAATACTAGTAATGTATACTCGTAGTAGTTAAGTGTATAGTTAATCAAATAAGCACGTATTAGGGCATGACGTCACACAGTAAAGTCTCGCATACGGTGTACAGGCACACAGGCGCGCTGCAGTGACGTCACGGCGTGTCGGAAGGTAACGGGCGCGCCACGCCCAGCCCCGCCCCGCAGTCGGCGCACGGGCGAACCCTCCTGTTGGCACAACTACCACCGCTGCTCACTATCACTGCCAGGAATTACTGAAGTACACAATAACGGTTATAGCTACTCAATGTGATAGCTACGTAATATCAGACGACAGAATAGCTCCCTCTCCTGTCTAGCTAGTTACCATTTATTTAATAATAAGTAAGTTTAGTAAGTACCAAATACCTAGTGCAAAATAGATGTATGGTTTGCTAGCACTTCATTTGAACTGTGGAAAATATTATAGCATCAAAACCATAAAATGTGAAAAAAATGTCAAGTTCGTAAACCGTTTCGCTACTAAAAGAGGTGAGATCTAATGGGAACCAAGTTCTTTAAAAGCTCCTTAGATTACGGCTCCTGCCATGTATAATGTTCTTCAGTTCTTCAACAAGTGAGATGTAGACTGACCCAAACGCATTCGCGGCCGATGAGGACTTCGTGCTGACTAATGCCTGGTTGCTTTTAAAACGGTGGGTCAAGTGATATTGCCTCCGCTTCACCTCGAAGTTTTGTATTAGAAGTGTGGCAACACCGCTGCTTAATAATTTCCTGGAGTTTTTGGAAAGTGGCCCGAAATGGTTCGTATAACCGATATAATTAATAATGTTTACTTGGCTAACACTGCCGTGTAGATACGTCTAGGTAGATTCACTAGGTAAATTACAAATAACAACTAATGGTCCACCTATCTCGAAATTCATGAAATGTATACGATTGCATGATTGATTTTAATAATATCCCGACCTTACCCGATAACATGTATCTAATTAATTTAATCCACACAGAATAAGTAATAATGTATTAAGATTAATAATCGAATATAATACGTTTATACCAGGAAATCCACGTTACTTTAAGATACCTATTTACTTATTCGTATTGATATCCAACTACTCTGGCCGTTGCATTAACCACATTTTTGACAGCTATTGCTGTAAAATAAAGATGTGACCCCTGCCGCTGTTAACTGGCTGCGCAAACTGGATGTTGACTTATGTTATGATAGTTTCTTGTTGTAATATCCAGCACTTTGTATATACCATACAATTAAATAAGTAATAACCGTAAAAATTAGTTGTTTTTATTCAAATTATTATTTTAAACAAATTAATAGTTAGTCATGGGTGAATGGGAAGTCAAAAAAATCATCGCGACTAAATTTTTTAAAATCTGGCTTTGATTTCACATTCCTTTGTTTTCCAGTATTTCAATATATGTATTATATATCTACTCAGCGATCTCTAAACAACGATACCCCACTCGACGGCGTAGGTCAAAAAAAATCTTTTGTCAACTTGTATGTCTTTGGGCCAACAAGATGCTTATACTGTGAAAATTTGAAGACTAAGCTCTAACCGTTTGGCTTTAAAACTTGTGTGATAAACGGACGCGTCAGGGACAGCAATAGGACTTCGTTTGCACCCTTCGGGTACGGAACCGTAAGAACGAGTGTTTGTAAACAGCTTAATTCTAATATCCATAATTATGCCTTATGTATAGTAATGAATCGATACCAAGAATAGCACGCAGTTTTAATCCACCAAACGGTGATTGGGTTAATAGTAGATTGTATGATAAGGGTCTAAAGTGAGCCATATATCACCACGAGATGGCTTTTAGACCAGAGTTATATACTTTTCACTTTGCGAGAAAGTAAATAAACAAAGGTTATCCACCAAAAATTAGTAGGTTAATATATTCCACGGCGAATATACATAGGTGTATAATTTGAAGTCATGTTTTTTTTCTCCAAACTGCTCTGACACACGAAACATAGACACCACGGTTCGCGCATTACATTCACTCGCGAATAAACTAAAAAACGTTGCTCAAACGATTTAAAAATTACTTGTTTTAATTATTGTGAAATAGGGACAGAAATGAATTCTGTTTCCTGATTGGTCGAATTTAGTAAGCTGTATTCTAGTTGGTTGATACCCAATACCAAATATTTAAAAAAAGTTAAATAAGTGTTCTGTGATTGGTGGATTTAATATGGTGAAGTTTTTTGATTGGTCAAGTTATAACGTTTTGTAAATCATAAACATGTATTCATATTTTCGCTATGGGCTAAATGTATTACTTTAGCCCCGCTTGACAAGTCTAATATGACACACTTTTCGAGCATTAGAAGTGAAAAATTTAAAATCTTTATACCAAATCACAGGTACCTATTACAAAGCGTAACAATATTTTAATATCTCTATATTCCGTTCCGTCCTTATCCCTATAAAGACAGTATAAAGTCAGTAGGATGCGGACGGTAAGACGGAGGATTTCATTCTAAGAAAGCTACCACAGTTTTATATACAAAAAACTACTACTAGTTTATTCGATAACGTAACATTTGCATATGTTTGAATGTGGCTGCTGTCTTGTCTCATGACGGATGTTCCTTGTGACCCGCGTCATTATAAAAAACTGGAGAGCGATGCGAATGGTGTGAAACTGGGTATTATGCTGGCGGACCCCGCTGGGCTATTCACCGCTTTGTGTGGCAGCCTGCCTGCAGCGCCTACGTAACTTTGACACGTCAACGTCGTACACATTTTAATTTAATAAAAAATATCGTTTATGGGGTCAATAAATGAAAAAAAATGCAATACAACGTCACTTTAAAAAATCCATCCTTTAATAGTACCTACTGCTATAATAAGGTGCTAATAAATTAGGTATCAATTTTTTTAGAGCTGAAATATAGCACAGTCTCTCGGAGTAAACTTAAGTACCTAGGTTAACACAAATTTAAAATTTATGTGTGATTTAGTGAAAATTAGGGACACCACTTTGTCACGTTAAAACACCCTGTTAGTGAGGTAATCAATGCCAAAACTTAATTGATTATCTTATTTAATGAAACCACTTGCCTGGCCACATCACTTAGATAAATAATAAAATAAAATAAATGTCAAACAGACGTTTAGACACTAGTCAAGTCACTAGACAGAAAGTGTTAAAACCATCGAAATATTTTTTTAGAGTTCCGTACCTCATAAGGAAAAAACGGAACCCTTATAGGATCACTTTGTTGTCTGTCTGTCACGACCTTTTATCTCGGGAACGCGTAGAGGTATCGAGTTGAAATTAAAACCTCAGACTTAGATCTACAGTACCTTGAAGCTGTGAAAAAACCAAACTTCTAAGTTAACGTAAAAGAAAGGTATGGGCGTTTATGTCGAAAAAAACACGTATATTTCAAAACTTTCAAGGGAATCAAAATTTATAGGGTACTTCCCGTTGACCTAAAACTATGAAATTTGGTAAGTAATATCGTTATATACTACAAGTACAGGCAAAAATCTGAAAACTATACATTTGTAATGAACCAGAGTGTTGTAGATATTTACAATGCCTGGTGACTTACGGAAAATTCGTCTCAGAAGAACCAGTGTAAGGCTGATCTCCGAATATGCACATATTTGTCACGAATCTCAGGGTCAAGTAAAGGACTTATGATGAGGCGACTCTATAAACAGTTGTCAATAACACGATATTTGACAATGTCATGCACTGGCATTAACGTGTCATTTTATACCGATGAAATTAGGTGAAGTTGAAGTAAATAACATAATTTTACACAATTTACTACTTTGACTACTTTGAGTCTTATCGTAGCTAAGATAAAGCAGATTTACGCATTATTTAGTTTTTATTTTTACGATCGTAGTTACAAATCGAGCGATTTCGCTTCTGATTTAAGTAGTTCGAATATCTGTGACTAGTATTACAACAGCTAAATGATCTCCAAACCAAAACGACTTATGTCAATTAAAATCGTTCTAGCAATTACATGCATAATGGCATGAAAAACGATAGATTAGAGTTACTTAATACACTGACCCACAGCCTCTAAAGCGCTTGCGATATAAATATAAGCCAAAACTGCTGACCCATCGAGCCATAATAATTTTAGTGTTAGGAGATTAAATAGATTGCGCTTTGATATCTGCCTACCGTAGTCATTAAGAACCTATGGGTCAACTAAAATTTATGGAGTTGTTAGAGTGCTTGGTTTAAAGTCACAAGAATAACTTGTGACACTGTACCCACGGCGTTCAATTTGTATTATGTACATCGCACTATTAAGATTTTCCCTGAATTAAATGGGGTCGGGACGGGTACAAGATCTGTGTTCGGAACCCTCGGTGCGCGAGTCAGACTCGCACTTGACCAGTTTTTATTTTTCTTTAAGTGGATTTTTGCACATAGCCATTGTCAAGTAAATCAAAATATAATGGTATCAAAAGATAATCTTGTCATTTAAATACACAGGATGATTTCGTTTTGGTATAATTAGAATTCATTTATATTATCTTATTAAAAAAATCTTAATTTCAATATGCATAAAGTTATTGTTTTGACATAATATAAATCCCTAAAAATATTGGTAGACTAACAAGTTGGTACCTACACTACCAAATTACCTAATTATTTCCTTTACATGAAATCAGGTGTCAATATAATTCTAATAATAGAATAGGTAGTAGATAGATTGTCAGTAAAAACAGCCAGTAATAAAACTTTTCATAAAATACCTCTCACTTTACTTCTTACACTGAAATCAAAGCATAAATATTCTTACAAACAAACCTGGACTGAAGGCAATTTGAGGATACAGAGTTATTGAGACAAATATTTTGAATAAATTGCGTCAGTTTTCCGGCTGACTCGTTCGCTCACGCCTCAGAAATCGTTTTCTACTTGAATGCAAAACGGCGCCCGAAAAAGTCTCCGTCCGTCGTCGTCGAGTACGGCAATGTTATGGTAATGCTACACGAAAACTGGATCTCATTTGCGGCCTATTGTGCAAACAAGAATGAGTTCACGTCAAAAATCACCTTTGAATAAAAAATTCATTCGAGATCTTGCGTGTAGTATCTAAATAATACAAAAAAACGACACTGACAATTTCCTGACTCATAAAAACAGCGTATAAAAGATAGAACATCCAATCGCCGGAACCACATTCCAAAAAATCTTTGAATAGCTCTCGCGCCCCTTTAGCCCCGAAAGTAAAGCGCACCCACTACTAAACTTAATCTTTCAAATACATTTATCATGTTCAGCTGATAAAAACGCCATAGAGATCAGCCGTACACAATGAGATACAAGCTCTCGGTACCTGATGCGGCCGAAAGTCAATTATATTCAAATATAAATCGGATTTGCAAAGGTAAGCCCATGACAATGGCGTAGGCAGGCGCCGTTCGATGATGCCAGCGCTGGGCCGCGCCGCGGCTGCTAATGGTCGGGCGCGACAGTTTGCGCGAACAATGCAAGCCGCCGCCGCCGGCCAGCACCCGGCCTCCGCGCCCGACCCGTATCCGATTTGCCATTATACTTTATACACTGCCTTATGAACTCTGTTTTGTTACGCGTTCATTATTCGTAGGCGTCACTAGAACCAATCATCGCTATATTAAACGGTATATTTAAAGACTATTGTAAGAGCTTTCGATCTATAAATATTATAATACTCCTATAAATTATAATTACAACGATTATTAATTGAGAATTAATTTCTATTAAACCGCATTAAATGCATATAAGCTAATAAATGCATGCTAACATAGGTACCATACTTTATATCTAAATGGTAGGTTTCAACTTTCAACTCACACTTTAATTGTCACCCCAAGTATGAAGTAAGTAACTTCATCGGTAACTGAGTAAGGTATGTATGTAATCAAATGTTGAAAGACGATTTTTACCCACTTCTCTATAGTATTCGAAACCTTACTAGTGAGTATAGATGTGCATGGCATTGGCTGACTGAGTAGAGAATGCCTTTTGCGGTTTGACATTAGGTGCGCTTTTTGTACATACATATTACATAGGTACATGGCTTTCTAGGGTAAATTGCCTTAGGCAGTAGCGACCCTACGTACCTATGTGTGCTCGTGATGGGGGTGTCCTGCCTGTGGTCAATATTGTGCCAATCGGTTGGTTGATTGCAAGAACTGTTTCAATAAATATAAATTATGGTTGTTAACATACGCGACAAAATGCCAATTTGCAAATACAATAACAATTTGGTACGATAAAGTTGACCTGATGATGGCGTCAGAAGATGAGGAAGACTATTGAATAGGTTCTGTCTTGATACCCACAATTTCTAGCCACGACCGTGTACTGTATAAATTTGAGCTACCTATCCGTCGAATAGCCTACCCAGGTATGGAGCTTGAAAGATAACCGAATCTCGTCGATTTTTTTTGTAACAAGATAACAAACGCCTACCTAGAAGGCTACCTAAATATCTAGAAAGTTACTGCTGTAATTGGAACATAGTAACGTAAACACTTAAATATTTTAACGAATTAGAAAGTGTAGGTAAATATAAAAAATGAATATTCGAATATCATTCGTTATCCGGATACAGACAAATCAATTGAGGAGACACGTCACGCCCGGCAAATGATCGCACAATGCGCTGCAAACGGCGCTCACACCACACGAGTGTTCGCGCGGGCTATTGAGTGGAGCCGTTGTTGACTCTTTTGTTAACCTTTATTAGATATCCATGCTGCAAAAAATACTTCAAAACGATGTATCATTTCACTCTTGCTACAAAAAAAGTCTTTGATATCCTTTTATTTGATTTTATAAGTCATGATGGAAGTGTTCGCCACACTGAGTGTTCCTTAAGACGTAGGAAATGCAAATAAACGCAAACGAGCAAATCGCTTGTTCTGGCCGAGTCAGCTTACATGGAACATTTACAGTAACGAGTAATTACGTACTAGATCTGCTTAAAGTATTCATTTATGCGCCACCGAGCTCGCCACACGCGGAGCGAAAATCATAACCTTAGCAGAGGGACTAAAAGGAACGAACTGATTTGCATAATTTCTAACCGAAATATAAAATTAGCAAACCCTTCTAAATGGCGCGTTAAATATACTCAAACAACGTCATTATACACGAGTAGCTGCTCACTCGGGTCCAACAGAGAGTGTCAAATAGCAGACATCAAGCTATAGAGGTCGTCACAATGCGACCACACTGGGTATCTATTATACGCCACTATCAATAGAACCCTCAAGAAATGTGTTACTAAGATTTTGATAGGTGGCAACTGGTTTTTGTTAGTGCGGGAACGGCTCCAGGGGAGGTTCTACATAATGTGCGTTCCGCGCAGAACGGACGCAGCCCGCGCTTCGCGCCCGGTCCGCACCTCGCAGCCGCAATATATTTATTGCTTACAAAATGCTGTGAATTTGTTTTGGGGTGCCGGAGCGTCGCTAAATGTTAATGTTGTTCGTGTATTGTTTGTTATTATTTGATCGGTAGCCGGGTGCGCTTTTCGAGGAGTCAATAGGTAACTGCGGTATTTTAGGGTTTGTTGTAACGATGGCGCAAAAAATATGGCGCTGTTCCGAGTGGTTTGTTGCAAAACTTCACGTGGATACGTAAGCATGAAAAACATTAGCACAAAATAAATATATATAATCACAGTCCTGTCTGCATACCTACATAAATACACACATACCTACGCACAAAAAATATTAAAGCTTTGCGGCCGTTGGGTAAATTTAAAAAGTCGGACTCCCACACAAAAGGTTTCGTACTATCATACAAAATGTGTAGCGAAAAATCACGTGTTTACTTTAATTTAAGTTTTATTACTTATTGTTACAGCGCCAACAGTACCCTGCAATACCCGTATATTCTGTAAAGATGTCTAACTATCCAACTAGACAATGGTTCATGAGAGTACAGGAGGCTAACAAACGGACGAGACACGGGCATAGCGTAGAGTTAATTTGTTAAGAGAAGGTTTAGCATGATAGATTGTACGAGGAAGTGAAAATCCATACTTATAAAAAAGAGGGTGAGGGTGGGGAGTGAGACAGGAGACAGTAGAGAGTACTAACTTATATAGGGAAGATTTTCTCTCATTTTCTTTATCTGTAGTACAACCGTGCGAAATCGTGACTGACTGCTAGTTGTAAATGCATATAAAATCTAGCGGTATGAATTCTAAACTACACCAGAGAGAACAATAAAAGGCACATAGACAATCATCAGCATTATGGACGTCTTACTGCTGCACAGGCCTCCTCTCATATAAGTGGATGAGAGCGTAATAGCTCTAACATTTCTGAAGTTGATCCCTAACCTTAAGGTATAGTACTGTTTTTAATGAAAAATCTAAATATGTTTTGTGTTAACACCGAGACATCCGTGTAAAGATCTATTTAAAACCCACTGCATGATGACACACTACTCCCTGTACTTGTTTGAGGTGCTCATGTTTGTCAGAACCAATTTGCAAACTTTTAAACGAGTTGAAGTCACGGGGAAGCAGATTCGATCCACCGGGAGACTTAGGACAGTACCGCGTCGCTTGGCACTCTCAGCTAAAAATCCACGGGTAATTGGACCAACCTATTACGAGCGCCTACCCGCCAAATTCAGAACTGAACCATCCGACGAAACATTCAAATGTCAACTGAGAAACTTTTTATTAGAAACCCCGTTATATTCCATTAGCGAATACATGGAAATAAAATATAGTTGACGTTGTTTAATTTAATGTAATATTATTGATTTAATGTAATTCTTGTTTTAATATTTACTTTGACGATCATTACGAGATATTGATATTTAATTCCTTGTTATCCGTGTTTAGAGTACCATGCAAAAATATTAATAGATTCATGTCGATCCTCTCAGGTGAATTTTATCATACTCATTGTATTATTTAACTGCTATTTTATTCATTGATTTTTAATTTAATTTGTTTTATTTAATGATGATCACAATAGAGATTCTTGTAAATTGACATGTAATTTATATTGTAATCTTATATTGTGAATAAATGAATCTGAATCTGAATCTGTTGGATTGTCAAATTTTAATTAATTAAAAATATAAAAACCGACTCCAAAAAACACTAAAAAGTTGAAAATAATTGCCTAACTTCTAGTAGTTCAATATGAGACTTTACGCTTTTTGTTGAATAATATAGACGTACCTATCTATTGCAATTTCCGAAGTCGGTACCATCCAAAAAAAATTGACTATATAGTTGGTGAAAATGGCACTGACTACAAAAATTATGAAAATCAATAAGAAGCCTAAAGTCTCTAGAAGTTAGGCAATTATTTTTTACTTGTGTGTTTTTTTGAGTCACTTTTTATTTTTTTACTAAAATTATCATTTATTTCACACTTTTTAGTAAATCATTACCAGATTGCATCTCATGACGATTCCAATAAGGTTAAACTCGCTAAGCTACACTATGTTATTACGGAGTTCCGTCCGTTGCCTACCTTCCTTCCGGGTTTAATTACCAGATCAGGTTGATGGGAAAATTTAAATTGCCTTCGTCATAGTCGTTTCAGTATCTTGATAAAAATTTCTTACCACCACCCATCACATACAGAGTTTTTTCATCAGTTTCCGGTTCCCGTTCACCAAATGCGACTTTCTATGATCGACTTGTTACCGAAAATACTAAAATCATTATATCATGTTTCCCTTGAATTTTTGAAGAGTTTCCTCTATTCCTCATGGATCTCATCATCAGAACTGAATTCCGGTAACAACGGGACCAACCTTGAAGCATATGCTGACAAACAAAGAAATATTTTTTCAAATCGAAAACATTAAAAAAAAGAACACAACCGAATTGATAAATTCATCCTTTTTTTGAAGTCGGATAAAAACCAATGCCTTCCTGCGAGGAAAGCTGGCTAAGGGTAGTCGAGGAGCACTCTCACTTACTTTCCGCATTTGAATCCGAAACCTACGAATGTGCACGCTTTTTCTGGCACGTAGCTTGGCACGCCTGGAAACAGAGCTAAAACACAAACTGCGGGACTATCAAGTAGCTACTATGTATTTGATTGTCCCTCAGACATTTGTGTCCCACAGACTATTGATTGATATTTGGCTCTACCACTAGGAGAACGGATAGATGGTTTTAAACCAATGTCAAGAGAAATCGTTGGCGTAGATATTAGGTTTATGATCAAAACAATATTATATCTGCGAGTTTTATACCTATTAAGCTAGCTTAATAAATGCTTATAAAAGTTCAGTTCAGATTTTTTTTTTCTCAGATTAAAAATGGCTCGCGCAAAAAACAAACAATATTTTAGTAAACATTAATTACTACAATATTATTTAATATATGATATATTTTTCAATTAAATTTCTAACAACTCAGTAAAATGCTTGCATAAAAGTTTGACGTAGGTATATGTGGTTAATAACCGTGGCTATAAAAAACTGTATCCATGTTTTCACTTTATATCCTTTTAATAAAGTGCAAAAATGGTGGATTGATAAATAAGTCATAAGCCAGTATGTTAATATCACAAAGAGTAACTAACTACAACATATCGCTCAGACAAATAATTATATTAATCCCAAGTGTATATTTTGCTTGCATATTTTCACGTTTGATTACAATGCAACTTCATCAAAAGGGTGTAATATTTATACAACAGTTTTATTAGATTACACCCCCACCGTTCGGCGCCGGGACAATCAAATAAATACTGTTTGCGCCTCGGCTTTGTCTGCCGCGCACGCACATGTTGTTGCCGGCGTCTCAATAATTATTTAGTTGGTAAACTAATTTGGGCCGCCCTTAGTGGGTTATCATGTGTAATTGTTGTAAATTGTACGCTGGGACATTGCTATTAATTCCTAACATGCCACGATAAATGTGCACGTCAGTTGTCATCATAGGTAAAGATACGATGCTTCTATTTTCTTAAGGAGGCGTAGATGGCCAAGAGCAATCCCGTTTTTAATAAAAAAAGGTACATTTATAGCGCCAGTCAAATTTCTATTTTTAAGGTTCTGTAGCCAAAATGGTAAAAACGAAACCCTTATAGTTTCGTCACGCCCGTCTGTATGTCTGTCTGTCCATCCGTACGTCGCATACTCAATAAGATGTGTTTAGCGTTTAACCTAGTGTGTAGTTAATCTGCCTAACATGCCACGTTGACAATTCGGGGTTCAAATCCCGGTGAGGCCAAAATTTTATATTTCTGTCATCTCATCACTCATAATATTTATTTCTAAGAATGTCAAACAAAATACCATTTTGACAAAAAAAAAACAATTTTCATGCCGATTTTCGCAAGATTTTGTGCTCGGCCCCAGCACAGCATAATGAGCTAACATTAGGGGGCGATCAAGACTAAATTTTGATGGTGACAAATTGTCAATTAATTTAAAGTGAATTGGTTCGGACTTTGGGGACTTATGACTGACATTTATTTCAGACGGAGCACCGCACGTGCTGCGCGTGCGGGGAGCCCATCGCGGACCGCTTCCTGCTGGAGGTGGGCGGTGGGGCGTGGCACACCAGCTGTCTGCGCTGCTGCGTTTGCGCCGTGCAGCTCGACCGCCACCCCTCCTGCTTCCTGCGCGACCGCCAGGTCTACTGCAAGCAGGATTATGCTAAGTAAGTACTCACCAAAGGAATACAAATACAGCCTTTCGCAGACCGTTTCCTGCTACTGGAAGTGGGCAGCGGCGTGTAGCACACCAGCTGTCTGTTCTGCTGCATCTGCAACGTGCAGCTTGACCGCCACCTCTCCTGCTTTCTGCGCGACCGCCAGGTCTACTGCAAGCAGGATTATGCTAAGTAAGTACTCACCAAAGGAATACAAATACCGCCTTTCGCAGACCGTTTCCTGCTACTGGAAGTGGGCAGCGGCGTGTAGCACACCAACTATCTGCGCTGTTGAGTCTGTACCCCTCCTAATTTAGCTACTGCAAGCAAGACTAACAACGTACTTATGATGATGTTTGTTTACGGTCCCTATTATAGATAGACTTCTTTCTGGAATCTGTTATTTTCACTTACCATAGGGTAAGCGAAAATAGTTGATTCCAGAATCGGCACAAAATTTCACGTTTATAATATTATAGGATTATTATAAATTTATGTAATGCGGTTCATGATTCTTCCTACATATCATTTCAATTAATTCATTGGATGATGTATGTACTGTTCGTGAATAGTAGATTGTACAGATTATATAACGAGGGGATAAAGCACTGTTTTATGTCACGGGTGCGATATTGATCCCTGAACGTAACGAAGGACTCCATATTTTAAATCAGACTGCCGCGAGAGAGTTATGAGTTAATCCCGAGCGAGTTGAGGAAATTAAAATTAAGTTCTGAGTGCAGTGAGAGATCCAAGAGCTTCCAAGACAACGTTATCCCATAGGAAGTATACTCTACTTATCTCACGTCTTGCGAAATAATAAAAAACCAAGGCTATTAGAAACAAAATCAAATCAGTCAGTCAAAGTCAAATCACTTTCGTCACTCGACATTTTATTAGAAGTTTGTAGAATCTGCAGTTTTACTCCGTATACTGCAGCGTCTTCTAACACTCGCAGCTTTTGTTTTAAGTATTTTAACTAGTAAATAAGTTTCATTTCGCTTGAGGTAGCCGAACACAATTTCCGAATAGATTCGATTTTAAATCAGGTCGGCGCGCGCCGCATCGTTCCGCGGCGCGCGGCTGGGCTGTGCACCATACGGACTTTACGAAAGACTCTAATGATAATCTGTAACTCTCCATTTTCTCGTGTTTTTCATGGTTTATCGTATTAAGAACAACGAGGTTTACCGAAATAGTATATCTTAATTACTTCACTGTCTTCGAGATATATGACATCAAACTTTGGCAATTTTAGGATAAAAAACCAGTTTTTTGGCGTAACTTTTGTGAAGTTTAGTTTAAAGTACAAATCTCTCTTGCGTTGTTAGAGTGAATAAGGAGCAACTACATGCACATTTCATACATATAAGTGCATAAAGAACATACTAGTATCGAAAAAAAACTTTTATTGGATCATGTTTCAATAAATCATAAAAAAATCAGTAGTCGGTTTTTTTTTCAAAATTTTGTTGTTGCAAATGTAGATAAAGGATTGAATAACCGATAACCGTTTCTGCCCTAAATATATCTATAGTTTTGACGGAGCAATATCAACTCAAAACTCGTCAAAATCGATGAATAACGCGTGGAGCCCCTTACTGAATTAATGTAACAATAATAGCTATGAGAAGTGAAATCAGATTATTAACCAGTGGGTTATAATAGAATTCAGTACATTATTACGACTCCGCTAAAAGCCAAGGGCTATAATGATTTGCCTTCGGTAAGGTTTGCATGATATATAATTTGGCATTGTCGCGTAGGTGGTGTGAATAGTCATTTAAAACAGAGTACATTCTGAATAAAGGATATCATTTTACAATGTTTATTTATACTGTAACCTTCAGGATGCAACTGTACTGGGATAACGCTAGGATGATGATGATGATGATGATGATTTATACTGTAGGAGAGACCAAGAGTAGTCCAGATTGAAAAGCAAAATCGATATATATTTCATATTAAATCCCATTAACACAGCATACACGTGATATAGGAAGAAATGGGTAGGTACATAGATATTCCTTATGAAATGGAATTATGCATTTTTTATGTCGGACCAAAAGTTCCGTAAAACACGAGTCAACGTTACAATCGTTTAGACGGTCAAAAACGTTAATCCTTTACAATACGCTGCCTACGTCCAATTAACCTTCGACGTATTAGAAATAACCAAAGTCATCATTTTCCAAGTCATCCGTGATGCCGAAATAGCCGACCAGAATCGAAATCACCGCGGTATGCTAGGAATGGCATTGGATAGATGGTCATTGTCAGAGTGGTTGGTTTGCTCGAGGTATGTGCGGAGGTATGCTCTCAGGGTAGGCGGTCCGGTGTGTAGCCGACCTCTGACCTGCTTGCGCGCTGTGTGGCGAGCGTGATGATGCACTATTGACAGGCTCTAGGCACACGTCGCTCTTTTTGTGATATTATAGCGGAAAGTTCTGAATAGATATCCACTAGCAGTATTGACGTAGGTTATCCGATGCTCGTAGCGATACCGGCCTGTCGTCGTTAAAAGGATCGGGATCCTTTTTAAGGTTGAGGATGCCAAATACAGAACGGGCAGTTGATTTTTTGTGATACCATTTTAATTTATCTATTTGTTACATAAACATAATATATTAATTTCAAGTAGGCATACATCTCAATAAACAGTACCAACTTACGTAAAAAAAAAATTAACTTAGAACTGAGAGGAAATCTTCTAAAACCGCTCTACATTGGATCCGATTTACATAAACATCTATTTAAATGGGAAATAAAGCGTCCTCTGCAACAGGTGCGTGAGAACATATCGACTAATAAATAGAAAAAAAGAGGCCAACGTACCGAAGAGTGGTTTTATTGAAAATCCGTCGGACGAGTGTAGCACCACAACAAAGCGGTGACGGGGAACGTTGCCAGCGTAAAAAATACACCGGCGAGTCTGCTCCGTGACTTGCAACACTGGCGTTTTCATTTGTCATTTATTATGATTGTGATAACTGGATGCGACGTGAAACCATATATTTTAATCGAGACAGCCAGCGGCCAACTCAATGGTGCTCGGATCGAAAACGTTCCGGTGGTAACCGAGATGAAAGTATGTAGATATCTGACAATAGATACCTACTAGGATATAATGATATGATATGTGTGATTATAACAAGGATATTTAAAATACCTATAACTCTAAAGCCTAGCCTAGGTACTTACAAAAGCTTATCGCTGTTGGGTTCTCCGGTTTGCTTGACTTTTTTAAGCCATAATGTACATACTCACTAAAGTTTGACTACAAGGCCACGGAATGTCAAAGCTCACGAACAAAGTATTCGTTTCACAAAGCGGGAGAACATTCGCGTATCAATTCGCAACCTTGACATTAAGTAATTGATTGATGATGCCACCTCAGCCTGACAGGCAGCATATATTTTATTTACTCATCACAAGTCAAATCTGTCTGTTCCCACTGGGCCCCAATTAAAATATGCAATTACAGCAGGGTCCGTTTGTCCATCATTTACGTTAACGGTGCAAACCTCGATCCCTAACGACTCGTGCCGATACCGTAAAGCAAAAAAGTCTTTATATTCTAATGCCCTCAAAAATACCTTGTCACTAACGATTGTTTAATTAAGGCTTACATAAGCAGGTATTAGCTACCTACATCGCTCTAGATATTGTATATAGGTATTCATGTGTTTCCATTCAGAGACTAATTGCGTGTAGGAATGACGTATTGATACTGATCAATTACTGCTATAATGTGAATTTTACATTACACGTTGTCTGTTTATTAAATAATTGTCGACATATATAACTTGCTTAGAAATATTTCGGAATCGAAAGCGAATTTTGAATGATGCTTATTCCTTATAATAAAGGTACCTGTTAACTGTGCAATCTCGATAGCATGGACCACTTAGGCATACACTAAAAAGCATCGAATATCTACGAGTTTTCGTCTAATCACGTCTAATAAAAACCGTGTAGAATGGCATTAGGCGTTAAGCCCGCCATTTGTACAATCCTGTGTTTTTTGTGCAATCAAGTTTAAATAAATAAATAATAGAGAGTGCGTAATAAAGAAATTTAATTGACATACTCTCTCATGAAATATCAATTTTAGTGCGTTACTTATATTGATACCTAGATTGTTCCAAATTATCCTGCATAAATGGCCTAGCCTTTTATAATCAGTTTTGAATCATGTAGGTACCTCTAACCCTAATACTGTTTTGTAATATTATAATATATTCGCAGAGGTGTAAAAAAAGGAAATATAAGAGGTACTTAAATTACAGAGAGGAAATTAAAACTAGTATTAATAAAATATACAGTATTTTGCCGGAACGAAAGGCCACATTTAATTTTTCAAAATAATTAAAAAATGTTTTATTTTTCATACATGACAATTAATTATTACATCTGTTCATGTTGTTACGTGTCAACATCAAGGAAAAGTTGCGGCACAAAGTTCTAGTAATGTCAGATTCGTACAAGATCTATGAATTCAATATTTAAATTAGGCTTAGATTTTTACTGCAACTCTCAAATAGGTAAATTAATGTATGGCGATTACACACTCGTCCGTAGGTTCAATGAGATTAAAATCAAATACTTAATAGGGTAGATCGCCAGTAACTGGCTACTTAAGAAAATAATATTCAGTTACTAGCCGTGTGCAGTAAGACTGCCGTTAAGAAAATACATGAAATCAGCTCTGAACCCAGTTATTATAATTTTATTTAATTAATTGCTGAAATACCAACAATTGGTTTGCTCTGTGTTTTTTGCGAAGTGGCCGGTATTTGGGGGTGGCCTGTTATAGGCAATTTACCCTATAAATAAATTAATGTTAACAAATACCTCCTGTACATTCGATATTATTCCAAGGAATAAGAAGAGCTATTTTTTGCGCTTTAAATATGTAAATTATATAAAAAAACAAAATACGGAGTCCCATTCCCATTTCGAAAACCGGCGAGTATTGAATAATTAATTTCAGCTTCATGAACAATATTTTAAACGTAGAATCAAAAATAGGTACTTACTCGTAAGTATGGACATGAATACACTTAAGCTCTTTTAGAACCATAAAATAGATAATATGTTACTATACATTGTCCAATAATTTGCAAGTACTTAAGGAGTAGTCCTAAAACTCCGATCAACGTACACGACGAAAATTAATCCGTTATATATAAATACATCACACGGCGTTGTATCATTCTCATGTGTGATAAAACTCTTAGAAGTGGTAGGAAGACCAGGATTAAGTATTCGGTAATTTTTTTTCCGTTTTAAGTTTTAAACACTAAAGTTGTCTTATTCGAGTTATTCGATGTATAACAACAATTAAATACCATTAAAAAGGCGATCATGTGTAGAGTCGGAAAAGTACTTCTCTAAACTTATGTCACAGTGAGATAGATATAGATTTTATATTTTTGTATGTAGTCATATGTAGCAAATATTTATATATTTTTGTAGGGCGAATGAGTCAATTCTACTAGTATCATTATTCTTATTATACTTATACATTACTGATATTTTGTGCCTGCCTATCAGAAAAACATCACATTGGTATCTAGGTGTGAAACCTTAATGAATGTGACAAGTTGTGTAAGGAACTCTAAATGGCGACCGGTTAAGGGTTCGTTAAACATGAGCCTTGTCACAATAACGATATTTGTATATTATGGAACACGCATAACGAGTGGTGTTGCCAGAACGTAAATCGACGGTCGCCGGCGGCAACGCGCGTAATTGCTTTTGTTGATATATTATCTGTTCATTGTTTATTTAGCGCACCTTTTTGTCTGGTAGCCGCTACCACGCGCCAGTGGTCCGCCTACGACACCCTTTTGTTTTTAACAGGATGTTTGATTGTCGCTAGCTCAAGAAAAGGAGCGGACACGCGAACGCGTTTGTTCATTTTTAAGTTGTTAGTCTTCCTTAATTGCACTATTACAAAATTATCCATTTCACTTAATGAGAATTTATACTAAACAAAGTTGACTATTATATTCCTGTTAATGCACTGTTTATGTGCAACATACCTGGTTTAATAATCAATTCAGGGTATTATCCGAAAGTTGCATATCAGTTTTCGCAGGCAATGGATTTGGCTCTCACGCGATGTCCCTCGCCCACACCGTAGTAGTTGCAAATGCGCGCGCCATGTCTTATGTAAATGCACCATGTCTTCAGAGGGTTTAATTAATCTCTAGACGCATAAATAAACACACGCCTTAGATCGATTCGTGGAATATTAAACAATGAGGATTGAAATCATGACCCCGGGTAGAAAATATATGCAAGCCCCCTATTAAGAAGTGCCCAGTGGCCTCAAATGATTTTATAGTTTTATGGATTAACTTCTGTCGTTACATACGCCGATTACCAGAATATATTATGGAAAATACTGAAGACGCCGCCACATGTGTCCCCATTTTATTTACTTAAGAGGTTACTTTTTTAAGGAGTTCCGTAAATTTCTCATGGGTACTATCACAAGATCTTCATCAAATTCTTATGACCACCCTGAACAGAAACATATTATCAAGTTACAAAAAGGTTGAGATTTAGTGCGGAATTTTCGCAAAGCATGAATGCGAGCTGGCCCCGTGTTACTGACGCAGTTATCGCGCGATTAACGAAAAGGTAAAAAGCATCTTTCACTTTCTATCGAATGGTATCAGAGAGTGACGGATGCTTTATTTTGTCGTTTATCCCGCAATAAACGTAACCATCATAGAACACCGAGTAACTTGTCTTCCATTTGTATTCTATTAAAGTAGATACAATTTTCAAAAACAAAATCATAACGCCGTCATTGATCTAAGTAGTCTCCTGCTGTAATCTTTCATTTTGATTTTACGAGTCCAAACTTGATGATCTGTCTTTGAATTTATGTTACAAATATTTTATTTTACACATTTTTAAAATTCCCCTTATCAGACCAGACAAATATTTTTTTTTTTGGTATGCAAAATTACAGTGCAATGGAATATCAGGAACTCGACCGTCCAGTACAAATAGGTACTACATTTTTTTGGTATGTGTATTGTATACGCTTGCGAGTCTGATTATCAAAAGTTAATGCTTTGTGCCTAAAAACATTATCCCTGCATCATCAGCGTATTGCCTAGAGCGCAAGAACCGGAGCGCCTCGAAATTGGTAAAACAAACGCTCGTATAATATACCAATGAATCTCCGATTGAGGTTGTATCTAAAACAAATAACTTAAATCATGTCGTCGAGTGAATGGTCGGTTTGAATGGGTATTAAAATGTGAGGCAGGCGCGGGGGAGACGAGCGCAAGCCACGGAAAGCAATCAACGAGTGAGGATTTATGGCGGCGGCGCCCGCGGCGGCCGCGGGCTCGCCGAGCCCACAACACACGCCCGATCTTGACCGTAGTCCCCGGGGCATACGGTTTTGGATCTAATAGAATACCTAAAATTCGCCTCTATATCACTGTCACAGCATGTTATAACGCCAACACCTTAGCCGCATTTGTAGATATGTCTTATCATCAGTCAGGTATTTTTGGCATAGGGGAAAGCGGGGCTAATAGTGCCTGGGGTAAGTTATTCCTATGAGAATAGTAACGCAAGTAAAAACAGAGCGTATCGTATGATGTTTGTCGCGAAACTCTATGACACTATGCCTTTGCAGGAGCCGTAGCAAAATTCAATATTTCATCGAGGGATAGAATCCTGAGCATAGTTAGGGATTCTAACATGGAATTCTGAGCGTAGTGAGGGATTCAAACTCCACGCCAGAGTTAGGAATAATTTAGCTGCCGTATACACTCTTCTTTTCACTTGAGAAAATATATTTATCCAAATAAGCAACTTTTTAAAAGAACTTAACTGACTTAGATTATTTGATTAATAATCAATAGACTTATTTAAGCGTACCTAACAAAAAAAGAAGCCTTTCTTTAGAAATAGGAGAAGTGAAAGAGTAGTTAATGTAGATATGGAAATCCAAATCGACGGAATAACTACTTAACCCCCTGAAATATATGTTTTGCTTTTGATCCTTTTTGTTAACTGTTGAAAATTACACAAAAAATAATGGATAACATATTTTGAAGGACTGCAAAACACTCTTTTAGCGTGTGTGAACTGAGATTTAATTTACGCCTATATTAGTATAACATTGTAGTCTGATTTACGCTGCGAAAACCGTTTAATAACTAAAAAACAAACAAAGTCAATTTTGTAGGTACTCCGTCATTCCATAAACGTCCACATTTTTACAAACCCTTTCGCTTCACAACAAATTCCAAAGAGCCAAGTCCAAATAATAGCAGTGTGATATTTGAGGTTCAGTTACACGTCAGTTGTAGTATCCGAGAGTAAATGCAGGATTTATTTAAGAAATGTGCCGTCATCGCCATGCGTGCCTATCACATTTGTCAAACTTTTACCAAATTTATATGGTATGCCTTGAAAAGAAGAAAGAATTATGAATTCAGATAACATGTTATATAATTAGTGAAGAACATACAAAAAAACATGAAGACGTAAGTTAGGTAAGAAAAGAACCTCCTTCTATTGGAGTCGGTTAGTAACGGAAATAATACAGACCTCCTTCATGAATCATGAATAGTCAACACTTCGAGTATTTATCGGTCATTGCGGAGGTACGCAACATCTTCATTACGTTAGAGTGTTAAAACTTGTTAATCTGTCACTTGGTTAATTATTATGCAAGGGCCACTGGTTAATTGAATCAGACGGCGACAAAATGTTAATAAGCAGTGATAGCGGCGCGGCCACAGGCCCTTGATGCTCTTTCTAAAGACATTTTGCATTCCCTAATGCAAAAGCGGCTTTAAACCACCGGCGCTGATAAGAACCCGATAGTAAGAAGCAGCCAACTCAATAAATACCCATTCGTAAAACACGCCATTTTGCACTTCATTCAAATGAAGGTGTTCAATGCGTAGTATAGTTATCCCTAATATATGATAGGTTAGCTTAATAATACCATATTTATATCCTGTTGCATATAAATTTTATATTATTTTATCTGCTTAGTAATTGATAAGTATTAATAATTAATTTCATTACCAATCTCTAAACAGCTGAATATACAATTTAAGTTTGACATTTTTATAGCGGCGGACAAATAAATTAAATGGGACAAAAAATGTGATAAAAATTCAGTTTTAATTAAGTGTTGCAACTGCATATGTATTTAATTGATTATAAAGGGCCGTGGAATGAAAATAAGTCGAGTAGTCAGCAAAATGATGAGGTTATACAGAGTCGAATTTATTCCGTACATTGCTAGGTTTTTATTGATTACCTTTAGTTCCTTTGAGTGTAAGTGTCTAAAAGAAGCAAGAAATTCTACTTGTGCTATTAATTGTCAAGAGCTCCTGAGAATAGCCACCACAATTTCAGTTTTGAGGCTTATATATATATTTATTATATTAGATACTAGCGGCCGCCCGCGACATCGTCCGCGTAGATTTTAGATGGTAACAAAGATATAAATGAGTTTTATTAGTTTCTGCTAGTTGTCTAGCTGATGCTATTAATCTTTGTGAATAATTACTCAAAAGAAAAATAAATGTCCGCCATCTTGGATTTGAAAATGGATGTCATTTTCGTAATCGGCACCCCGAGGAACCACATAGATGACACCCAGATCGATTTTTATGAAAAATAAATGTCCGCCATCTTCGATTTGAAAATGCATGCCATTTTCGTAATCCGCACCCCGAGGAACCTCGACATCTTCGATATCGTTATATCACCTCCTATATCGTTTTATACTAAAAGTAAAGATTTGCTCCCCGCACACACTTGGAACCCCCATTATTACCCCATTCGGCGAACAATTTAGAAAAACGCTTTAACATATTTTGTTGTATTTAAACAGAGAGTCTGTATACGAAGTTTTAAATCTCTCACTTCAAAGAAGATTTGCTCCCCGTACAAACTTGGAACCCCCTTTTCACCCATTTAGGGGAGCAATTTCGAAAAACCCTGAAATATGTTTTGTGGTATTTAATCATAGAGTCTATTTACGAAGTTTTAAATCTCTATCTTCAAAAAAGATTTGCTCCCGGTGCAAATTTGAACCCCCTTTTCACCCCTTTAGGGGATGAATTTAGAAAATCGCAGAATTTTGTTTTATTATATTTAAACAGAGAGTATATATATGAAACTTGAAATTACTAAGTCAAAAAAAATACATTTCCCATACAAACTTTCCTCCGTTGTTTTACCCGCTTAGGGGATGAATTTCGAAAAATTCTTTCTTACAAACTCAAACTCAAACTCAAAATATTCTTTATTCAAATAGGCCTAGCAACAAGCACTTTTGAATCGTCAGTTATATATTACATAAATTGAATCTAATTATTCAGAGCAATTTATTGATGCATATGAAATTTTAAAAAATACACGAATTACTGTAATGTATGTCAAAAGAGAGTATAATAAATTCACAAAAAGATCGTCAATATGTAAAATAAAAACATAAAAAATCGTATAATCTAGACAGTTTCTAGAATAAAATCTGAATGTCAAGAGGAAAATTTAACGTCAACAACTAATGTCATAGTTATGAAAATAGTCATTAAGATGTAATGTCATAATTATTAAAATATAATTAGTATTTCAACCACAATTATACCCACGGTGTTTTATCATTCATGTAGTCTTTTGTGCTATAATATGCTTTCGATATGAGTTTACGCTTTACATAAGTCTTGAATTTATTAATAGATAAATTAGTCACGTTTGTAGGTAGTTTATTATAAAACTTTACACAATTACACATGAATGATTTTCTTATTTTTTGGAGCCGAGTGGAGGGTACCGCAAGCTTATATTTGTTTCTAGTATTAATATTATGTATGTCACAGTTCTGTCTAAAATTTACAATATTTTTGTGTACATACACAATATTGTCATAGATGTATTGACAATGCATTGTCATTATATTAATGTCCTTGAACTTATCTCTAAGTGAGTCTCTATGTTTCATCTTATATATTGCTCGAATAGCCCTCTTCTGCAGAATAAAGACAGTATTTATCTCTGCAGCACTGCCCCAGAGTAAAATACCATACGACATAATACTATGAAAGTAACTAAAATATACTAATCGAGCTGTCTTCACGTCTGTTAATTGACGGATCTTGCTCACTGCAAATGCTGCAGAACTCAGTCTATTCGAGAGATTAGCAATATGGGGACCCCATTGGAGTTTTGAATCTAATGTCAAACCAAGAAAAACAGCACTATCAACTAGTTCCAATTCCTCATCTTTCACATTGACACTAGTTTGACTGTGATTTACATTACTCGTGACGAACTTAATACATTTAGTCTTTTTCTCATTTAACAATAAATTATTGACATTAAACCAATTAACTATTTTAGAAATGGCATTGTTTACATAATTACAAGCTTGTTGTTGCCGTGTGACTTTGAATATGAGTGAGGTATCGTCAGCAAACAATAATATATCATGGTGGGTCTTTACGAGGTATGGCAAGTCATTTATGTAGATAAGGAATAGGAAAGGTCCCAATATTGATCCCTGCGGTACACCCATAGAGACCAATGAACCCGGCGATCGCTGTCCATTCACGTCGACTCTTTGTATTCTATCATGTAAGTAAGACTTTAGCAAATTCAGTGCCGATCCTCGAACTCCATAGTAGTGTAGTTTCCTGATCAAGGTTTCATGACATACGCAGTCGAAGGCCTTGGACAAATCACAGAAGATACCTAAGGCATCGTGTGACTCCTCCCAGGCATCGAATATGTGTTTTGTTAGCTCGACAGCAGCGTCGGTTGTCGAGCGACCCCGTGTAAAACCAAACTGCTTATGATGCATTAGATTGTTAGCATTAAAATGTTTTATTAATTGGGACAAAACTAGTTTTTCAAAAATTTTGCTAAATGTAGGTAGCACAGATATTGGTCTAAAATTATTGGGGTCAAAAGTGCTACCAGACTTGAATAAAGGAGTTATTTTACTGTGTTTCATTAGATCAGGAAACTCACCACAATCAACACTGTTATTAAATACAACCACTAAATCAGGCGCTATGACTTCTATTAGAAATTTGACAGAATGGACAGAGACTCCCCAGAGGTCACTAGTTTTTTTGACATTAATTGTTTTAAATGCCTTTACTACGTCTGAGGCACTAACATGTACAAAATGAAAATCTCTACTACATTCTGGGGCGTTGTCTTTTAATAACACAACGGCAGACGAAGGTGATGAATTTAAATACTGTGTTGTGGATACTGGTATCTTACTAAAAAAATTTTCGAATTCTGTTGCTATTTCTAAACTTGAATCTATAATTTTGCCATTTATTTTTAATTTAGGATCATTCATTGTGTGATTTGATCTGCCAGTTTCCACATTAATGACTTTCCATGTTGTTTTGATAATATCGGAGCTATTTTTTATTTTGTGGCTTAAATAAGTACGCTTAGCTATTTGACAATCTATTTTAAATTTTTTCGAATATTGTTTAACATGTTCTTTAAATTCATCACTCGCATTAAACCGCCGTTCCTCATATAAAGCATACAGTGCTTGTCTACGTTTATGTAAGTCCACAGTAGCCCATTCACTAAAAACTGATACACCACCAACCACGACCGATTTAGGAGTGAAAATTGCCTTATAATGTTTCATAAATGTGTGAAAAAATGAGTTGTACATGTCGTTAGGACTCATATCGGAAGATAAAAAGGGAAGCGCCTGGACTAGACTTTGCTTCATTCGTTCGACACGGTGCGTGGTTACTGGTACAAAAGTTATTTGTTTCCTCAAAGTACTCCTTCTTTTTGTCTCAAATGTCATTAATTGGCCTAAGTGATCTGACTCTAATTTGCTGAATACACTTTGGGTAATAGGGATAATATTTGTAAAAATGTTATCTATACAGGTGGCGCTAGTAACAGTTACTCTAGTAGGCTCCGAAAATATGTGGTTGAGGTTACATGATTTGAAAAGATTCAACAATCTAGTACTTATTGTTGAATTTTCCAAAATATTTACATTGAAGTCTCCGCATATAAGTAATTTTTTGCTAGAGAGCTTATCCCTAGCTTACGTTATAAATGTAACCGATTGTGCAAAAGTCCACCACAGTCTCCAGTGTTAGTAATTTCGGCTGTGCGTTGATGAGTCAGTCAGGACTTCTTCATTTATATATATATACTAGCGGCCGCCCGCGACTTCATCTGCGTAGATTTTTGTAGTGAGATTTGAAACATCTTAAATAGACTCTATGAATTTAGTCATCAAAACTTATTTCAGCGTTTTTCAAAATTGCTCCCCTAAAGGGGTGAAAAGAGGGTTCCAAGTTTGTAAAGGAGCATTTTTTTTGAAGTGAGAGATTTAAAACTTCGTACATAGACTCTCTGTTTTTAAATACAACAAAATGTATTTCAGCGTTTTTCTAAATTGTTTCCCTAACGGGGTAAAAAAGGGTTCCAAGTTGACAGATGGGGACATTTATTTCTCTTAAAAATCGACATGGGTGTCATCTTTGTGGTTCTTCGGGGTGCCGATTACGAAAATGACATCCATTTTCAAATCCAAGATGGCGGACATTACTTGTTTCTTTTGAGTAATTTTTCACAAAAGATTAATAGCATCAGACAACTGATAGAAACAAATAAACCTCATTTTTATCTTTGTTACCATCTAAAATCTACGCGGACGAAGTCGCGGGCGCCCGCTAGTTTTTACATAAGAATTATAAAGGTACCTTTTATTTGAATTTAGTGTCTACCTATTGATCAAGACAAAACATAATTGTTCGAGTTTATTAAGTAAAAATATTTATTATCAAAACAGCACAACACACAACAAAATAACCTAAGTTAAATATAAAGTAAACTGACTAAAAACTAATTGAACTATAATTACAATACTATATGGACAAGTAAGAATTTCGATCAAGCTCGAAGCTCGGCAGCAGGGGCCCGAAGGCAGGCCGAATTGCCGCGTTGAACCGAGCGCTGATGCGTTAATTGAGCAAGGTACGCACCAGCCTTCCGGTCATTCCTGTCCACAAAACGCTTCGCCAGCTCCTAGCCGTCGTCTCCCGGCGAAAAAAATAAAGAATAGCATTCTTTTGTAATGAATCCGGGGATCCCAGGGACCGGTAGACGTCGGGTTAAAAATGCAGTGAGCAGGATGTGAGCAACAGGTCCATACGGCCCTACAGGGATTCCATCCCAACGGCTCGAACATGCAGCCACCGTCACTGGCTTGATGCATATTTGCGCCGCTTGAGGTGCTCAGCCGCGTCGGCGACAGTCCCAGCCTTATATAAGTACACAATCTTTTTATGATTTTGGTAAACTTTGTATAATTTACAATTTATTGTCATATTTTCATGGTTTTCCATCCATAATATGTCACCATGTTAACTGATGGCAGATACCGAATTACAGGAGTAGAGAAAATTCTTTTAAGTGTTTCCTTTGTCTGCTTACTAAATCTTTACCTAATTGAATGAATGTTTGAGTTCTGTTGCATATATGCGCCTAGCTTATGCGATTGTTTTAATTATTAACGCAATGTGCGGGTAATACAGTTTTTACGGTGTTGTTTCTTCGTAATTGCTGTCGTCTCATCGGTTCTGAGTCTAAGGGTCGGTTGCACCAACATACGATCACAGGCCCGTCATCGTCAAATATGGCGCCGGTAGCTGTCATCCCATAGAAACTTGTCAAGCTTTCCATACAATCAGATTTTAACGAACACCGCTTACGATTGCAGACGGTTTGGTGCAACCCACCCTTATTTGATAAAAGTTCTCGCGGTTTGTCCTACCTTTCTGTACTTACATATATAATCCTGACTAGACAATGACTTGTCATAAAATTTATTCTTTATTTAGCTTGTCAAAATTTAGGATGTTTACCCCATCGTTGCCACGAACATGTCGCCCGCAACTTTGAAACTGACGGCCGTATGGGATTGCACAATAAAAACTAACAAGCCTTTGTCTGGTCGTGTATCGTTTGAATAGGTGTTTAGCGTATCACGTTTTCAAGTGGCTGGTCTGTTGGTGTAGGAGCTTCGGCGCGAAGTGCTCCAAGTGCTGTCGGGGTATCTCATCATCGGACTGGGTGCGCAAGGCGCGCGAGCAGGTGTACCACCTCGCGTGCTTCGCGTGCGACGCGTGCGGTCGCCAGCTCTCCACCGGCGAACAGTTCGCGCTGCACGAGGACCGCGTGCTGTGCAAGCCGCACTACCTCGAGACGCTTGACGGCGGCTCCATCTCCTCCGATGGTACAAATATTTGCTTACATTTTTATCACTCCACGCATACCTAAATACTACCTACTTCTTATAGCGAAAAAAAATCCTAACCGCAATCATTTCAAATTGAGTACTTATACCGTGTTACTTAATTCATTGGAAATAAATACAAACTAATCATTTATGTAAACAACTTGTGAAAATTGCCCGATCGCGATGTTTATTTACAAATAACCTTTTGTCTTCAGATGGGTGCGACTCTGAAGGCTATCACAAAAGCAAAGCTAAGCGGGTGCGAACGACTTTCACCGAGGAACAACTACAGGTGCTTCAGGCGAACTTCCAGCTGGACTCGAATCCCGACGGGCAGGACTTGGAGCGCATTGCACAGGTTACGGGGCTGAGCAAGCGCGTCACGCAAGTCTGGTTCCAGAACAGTCGCGCGCGGCAGAAAAAACACCAGCACACTGGAAAAGGGAAACAAAATCAGCGTTAGTATTCCTGCTCGCCTGACAGAAATGAGTAGGCAACCTTTTGTAGCAGCGCGAGTTTCTCGACGACTACTTAGACAGCGGGGATTTGCTCCACATATGCCAAACGGACTAATGCACTTCAAGCGAATGTCAATCGTGATTCAATAATGGTCCTTAACTAAATTCTGCCCCAGCGAATGTATTATGCTAAAAAAATTTAACATGTTTATATAGAAATGAAGTAGGTAATAGTCCTCAGGTTGTTGGCTTTTGTTCGCAGTGATGTCGCGGGACTCGGATCCGGTGGGGTTTGGCCGCCCGATCAACCTGCACCTCACCTACTCCTTCCAGAACAAGCCCCCTTTTGTCCCGATAGGTAATACTAACTCACTGTATTTATACATTTCAGTAAATTGCAATCAACACGTGGTAGTTTTACAGTACTTACCTACCCGAAATGTAAATAATATGTCATGTTTCAGACGGCACTTCGTTTACGGATTCTTCGATGGATGAACTCTCGGAAGATTCTTCGATCCATTGCATGCAAAGTGAAGTTTAATAAACTATTGTATACATCTGTTAAAAAATACTATGCAAATCTTAAAAGAGATGATCGACGTCAATAACGGTTAAATGTCTTCTCACATGAAATTTCATTACATTCCGAATTTATAGTTTTGGTTTCTAGGTTGACGTCGATTATAGAAATAATTAATCTACAAATACCATGTAATACTTAGATAATTGTTGTAAATTGGTAGTAATTAAGTGAATGTATAAAAAAATAAGGTCTAATCAAGTAATCAAAGTAACTATTTCTAAATTATTGTATAAAGTTATACCTACCTATTTATTTATTTAATTTAGTAACTGTGATACTTACGTTTGCTGTCCAAACCTCTTTTCTAATAGCTCCTAGAATAGAATTTATTTTTAAATGAATTGTATAGTGCTTAGTGTAGCGTATGTCATCGTGGGCGTGGGGTTCGTATAGATCTTCGCTTTCACTCCTTATATACGTAAAAACATTTTTTTTTGTGACGAAGAGGCAAAACCGGTTTAGATTAATCTTTTTTTAAATGTCACTGTTGTTCTCCGCTGCCGGGGAGCAAAATTCAATTTTGCTCTGTGCTGGCTGTCACTTTGATTCTTATAATTCAAATCATGTTCACTAGATTCCCATTTTTCAGCCGAGTTTAATAGAACATGAAATCTACTTCTCGGTTGTGTATTCGAGTAAACAATTTCCAAGCATTTATTGAGGGTTCCGTAGTAAACAAAGGAACCTTATAGTATAGTTTCGCCATGTCCTTCCGTACGTCCATCCGGGGCTTTTAGCTCAGTGACCGTTAGTACTAGAAAGCTGCAATTTGGCATGGGTATACAATACATATCAATCACGCCAACAGAATGGTAGAATACAATCTTGAATCATAGTTTTTAGGATGCCTAATTGCCTACACGTAAAGTAGGGATGCATTTATTTCTGCAACCACATTGTGAGGAGTATCATTGGATAGCTCATTCAAAAATATTGTGGGTTTTCTAACAGTTTTTAACTTGTTTATTTCATGTATTTCTTCTTACTTCAACATCTTCTTACTTAGTCACAATGGAATTTCGCCTAGGATTATAATGTATCACAACGTTTTAGAAACATACTTCGGCTATTCGGTGACATGCGAATGTGGCATATACTGCTGTACAGCTTTCTTAATACAACACAACACTTTTTAAATGTATTAGGTACCTACTCTAAAATTTTAAGTAAAATGTAACCAAATAAAGGAGGGCTATTACACACTAAAATAACTCACCTTTATTTCATACGCTTAATATTTGATAACTTTGTTGCAATTTGACTTTTTGTCACAATGTAAATAAAATGCAATCAGTTTCAGAATTCCTCCGACGGCTAATAGTTGAAATAGAAAAAATATCACCTTCATTTACTACCTACTTCTGTCAGAAATCAGATAGAACCGACAAGTGAAAAGTTTAATGTTTTTTTTTTTGGATTCGTTTTTTATTTTTTATATTTTTTATATCATACTTTTTAGTGAATCATTACCAGAGCCACGGAGTGCATCTTATGACAATTCCACAATAAGCTTAAACACTGCTAAGCTACACTGTTTTATTACGGAGCTCCGTTGCTAATCTTCCGGCTTCGATTACCAGATCAGGTTGATGGTAACATTACATCATGACCAATAGGCTTCTTCATAATCGCTTCATTACCTTGATCGAAATATCTTAGCGCTAACCATGAACCACTAGGAGTTTTGGATCACCATCCGTGGTCTTCTTCATCAGTTCCCGTTCACCAAATGCTACTTTATGAATGCAGCTCGATTTGTTACCGAAAATACTAAAATCGTGATATGTTTCCATTTAATGTTTGAGAAGTTCCCTAAATTCCTTCGAAACCGTTCACCGTTATCAAACATTGTTATCAAAGTTCACTTCTGGATGATGGGAATGAAGTGAACTTTGATAACAGCGGGATCAATCTGGAAGCATATGCTTTCAAACAAAGAAATCATTTTCCGTGGAGTAATCGCTTAACAAACAAGCAAAATAACATACAGGTATTCACCTCCTCCTTTTTTGAAGTCCGTTAAAAAGGCGTTATTTTCTATTACACGATTAAGTACGTCCTATTCGGAACGAAACCCAATTGTCAGCTCTTAGCTCACGGACTGTAGATTTACTTTTTCACTTCTACAGGGTGTACGTCCCATAAACCGTTCATTTTTTTAGTGGTGGTGGTAAAGTCCTATACTACCTTTCCACCCTTGGACCCTGGGTCCTAGAGTCGCGGCCATGGAGGTACGATTTTTCAGATGGAAGTTCGAGAGCACCTTCCTTTGATAGATAAGTGCTACTTTCTGACTAAAACCTTATTTGGAGTGTTTTTTATTTTTTATTTATTGAAGTGTGTAGTATACCGTTAGCAACTTCATAAAGCAAAGAAGTTTTTATAATAAAATGAAGCTCGTAATAGCTGTGACATAATAAAAAGAATTTAGAAATGGAGATTGTTTCGTAAATTCCTTTTTAATACAGTTGCTCAAAATATAGCTGTATATCGTGCGCAAAGTAGGATTTCGCACACTAGTGCTTTTTATTTTTCCAATTTTTTTAATTTACTGTCGGTCCAATCCAAACATCCAACAGAAGAGTTTTAGGTTCAATCAGATTACTCATTTAAATAATAAAGTGTTTTTTCATGATTAAATGTAATTAAACTACATAAAATGTCTCGCAAAAAGTTTTGGTTTTGGCTGAATGCTGACAACCATCACGCCTCACGGCTCGGGCCAAGACAACTCAGGACTCGTGCGAAATGACAAACCTTCCGCACTTGCATCAAAATGTACTATTAGTTTATTAATTAAAAGGCCCATGTGTTTATTTTGCAGTCTTATTTATATCATGTAATAGTATTTTTAAACACACATACGTACACTAAAGACATGATCATGCATTTAAAAGCATACACAAAAAAGAGTTATTAGGCTTCGAATGTCAGATTTTGGGTAATTTAGGAAATAATAATAATAAAATCGTATACCAGCCTAGTGGAAAGGTAGCAAATGACCCTACTAGCACCCCGAAAATTATGACGGTCTATGTGCCGAACATCCTGGATAAACTTACGTAAAAGAACCCGTGCCAGATTAAAATGTCATAGTCAATTCGCAAAGGTTTATAAGTATAACTTATAACTGATAACACACGGGGTGATATGCACTCATCTGTTTCTGATAAATTATAAAAGGCTTTGTCTTGCATTAAAATAAAATTATGTTGTAATGGACCCCAGGTATGCTATTCGCTATTAAATTCAGTAAGTATGTTACCTAATCATCATCCGGGTCAGGTATCAATAGCCTAAATGGTCTTTACAATATTACCTAGACGCGATTAGAGGTGACAGTTTATCCATAATTCTTATGTCAAAGTGTATATGAATCGACAGCGACTTATTCCATTCCCAAACTATTCGGTCTTGTAATGTAAGTAGGTACCTATTGTACCTACCACACAGGTGCGGATTCAGGATTTTGTTGGGTGTTGATAGGCTCAATACCAGGCAGGTGGCCAGCTTTAGGAAAGGGTTAATGCCCGCGGTGTCTGCGCCTACTCCTGCTAACCTCTAGGCAATTCGATTGCCTTATGTGGGTAATTTTCTATTTAAAAAGTATTTAACAACAAAAAACGTTAAATTTTGAACGATGTAACAATTTGATTTATTATTGTTTTACACTGTACGACAGTACTTAATTAGAAATTACAATCGATTATTACTTTACTTTTATAACATTCTGTGCGCCATAGCATAACGCCATTATGTTTAATACCTACGGAGGTTTAGGTGCTGGTCTTTCCTGCTACCAATAGTTAAGGTCAATGTTGATAAAGGCCAAAGAAGGAGCTATTTACGCTTATACATATAAGTACTCCACACCCAGCCCAGCTAGCACGATAGGTTGTACCGTCATGTTTTTGATAAGTTTTAGTATACACTACGTACATTTCGACCATAAAATGTAACGTAAACGTGCTAGCTGCGCAGAATTTAAAAACTCTGATACACTTTCGGGAACAGGAATAGACCATAATTATTCTTCTGTAGCAACCTGTAATAAATTGCCTGCCTGTAATATTTTGCTGAAGTAACCTTTCTCAATGCTCATTAATAACCAAGTGCCAATGCAAAGGTGACTTCTTAAGTATACAAGTTCCTTAATAATACTTAAAGTAAGTCTAAACTAAACGATCTATATGCAATTCTAGTTATAATTGTCAATTATATTACTATCTATTATTGTACCTAAGTACGTATGTGTCCATCGAATATTATAGAAAATTAACATTTACTTTCTGGTCCATTACGTAATGTTTAAACTTTGTAAATAGTTCATGTTAGCCATTTATTTATCAAGAAACATGTCAATGTATTTAGCTATCGTCTAAAGTTTGTTATGTGAACGCGATTCAACATCATGTCTTTGTAAGATCAGTTACATGCTTCTTAAAGTTCTTAAGTACTAGGTACTTTAAGTTAAACTTGTACAAATTTATTAAATATAATTATGTTGAAAAAAATGTTTCTTTTTATAACAATGCAAATTTATTTCACCTTTCTCTTAATTTTAAGACGTAAAGTCAACCTAGGAGTACCTAGGACACCTAGGGGTTGTGGTGTCAAGTTCTTTAAGTATAAAATGATGAGCACACCAGTGACTTTACAGTTCACAACTATACGCTGGCCCATGTCGTTAATCGAACCAGGCTAAGTTTCCTATTTGAAAGTGGCAAATTTAAAAGCATTTATTTTAGAAATATCAACTTCATTACAAGACATCTAATGATTTAGGTAACTAACTAATTGAAATACATAATGAATAATTATTACTATTTTCGTAATACATATGTGAATCTTACTAGGTACTGTTTTAGGTTTTATTCTATTTAAGTTTAGACTGGAATTTTGCTTGAGACGATAATACTACATCCTAGACAGTTCTAAAATTCACCTTTCACGGAAAAACATTTATTTTTTGGTGATGTAATGGGACGTCTTTTTTCCCTTTTTATGAAGGAATAATCCATGCAGCAAGATCTTAAAAGGTAGGGTTAGGTGCAGCATACATTTATAACTTGTCCATCGTATTGAGAAGCATTTCCATGTCTTGGTGGATTCCTCTGAGCAAGTCCTTCATTTGCCTCACCGAATCCAGAATGTCGATGCTCTGCGTGTACGGGTTGTATCGGACTCCAAAATCACGCGGAATCGTAGACGCATATTTACTAAAAATACAAATTAAAACCAGTTTTAAAATATAGTTTAAATAAATGTTGAATTCAACTTTTATTGCAAAATAACATGAGAACTAAAAATTAAAAATAAACTTAACTGAAACAAAATATATTTAAAAAAATTAGGTCCCCTACTTAGGCATAGTCCTTAAGATGCTGGCAGCATTTTCTTGCTGAATTGCTATGCTTATGTATTGTGTTATGTTACATTTTATATATTTAGAGACTTCATATCATGCAAATGACTCAAAAATGTTTTAATTAGCTTACATCATCTTTTCCTTGGCATCTTCGAAACTGTTAGCTACGAAGTAGACGGGCTGGTACTCCGTGATGGGGTACTTCTGCTCGCCGGTCAGCTCGGGCTCGAAGTCGCGCAGGTCGGGCTTGCCGGACAGACAGTACTGCAGCTCGCCGAAAGAAGACAGCAACCCGGCCCCGAACGCCTTCAACTTGCCTTCTTGTCGGCACAGACCAAACTCCACAGTAAACCAGAAGCACTGCAGAGATAATAGTCAACTCGTTTGAAAATTAATCCTATATTATCGTAATTTTTCTAAAATCTTAGTATTTATTTGCCGAAGAAACATGTAGGGTGACGGCACCCGTGTTGGACACTTTAAGCTGACAAGCACCAGTAATGGACACTTCATTCTTAATTCAAAGATAATACGGTTTAATAGTACATTACTTAAGACGACCGCTTTAGCCTAGTTGGTAGTGACCCTGCCTTCGAAGCTGGTGGTTCCTTGTTCGCAATCCGATCAGGGCATTTATTTGTGTGATGAACACGAATATTTGTTCCTGGGTCTTGAATGTTTTCTATGTATTTAAGTATCTATTTATCTATATAAGTATGTATATCGTCGCCTAGTACCCATAGTACAAGCTTTTCTTAGTTTGGGACTAGGTTGATTTGTGTAAGATTGTCCACAAAATTATTATTATTACTACAGAGGCCGGGAAGTAAGGGGTTGCCGGTCGAGCACGGATAGTTACAAGGTTGGCAATCCCTATTCACGCCGAGGTATGTATAGTGCTTTTCTTAAACATGCAATGAAATAAATTTAAAAAACTATAACCTCTTTTCTTCATCGCTGAGGGGCTACCGCGAACCGAAAACGAACGAAGTTCGAATGTCTCCCTCTCTGTCGCACGAATTTGCAAGTGCGAAATTAATACAATCAAAGAGAATATAACCACTACGTGAATACAATTACAGAATGAAAAAAAAGATTGACTCCAAAATGATTAAAAAAATACCTTCACGGTTTGAGTAGACATTTTTACCACTAATATTTAGATGAAATATTTTAAATGTGTATTTTTGTAGTTAAATTTGCAATTAAAATTATTTAACTGTTTTAATAATGTGTTATTTATTATGTTCATGTCGATTTTATATAATTAAAACAGCAAAATATAGCAAACATCGTTTATTTAATTGTTTTAATAATCGTAGTGGCAGAATGTCATGATGAACCAAAAAGCAAATAATTGGTTTATGGCTGAACGCCGTGATGCTGTGTCACAATTATGTGGAATGGAAATTAAAAAAGAGCATCTTGCAGGCCTCCAACTTTGTATGATACTCCTTTAAAGGCCTCTCGTCTAGCTGCACCCGAAACGTGACACTTCGCAGCCTATTATAAGGAACATAACCTCAATATTTCATTGCATGTTTGAGAAAAATAGATTGTTGTACAAAAAATGAATGACTTTTGTCATCTCCCACGCCTGGAGATCTTTGGGCACATAACAAAACAAGTCATTGTTTGTTTTTTTCGCTGGGCGGCAACGGGTTAAAGAGTTAATGTGCATCATTGGTGCTTATCTATTACTGGTGCTGTCACCCTTCTCTCTACCTAATCTACAAGATTGCATAATAAGATGGGCTGACTTACGGTGGCTAACCGTTCGATATAATCGTCGGGTGCTCCGAGCGAGGCCAATCCAATTTCCTGCGAAAACTGAGCGAAGGCCGGATCAGCAAAGAGCGGCGCGTGACCCAGCAGCTCGTGGCAGACGTCGGGCTCCGGGGTGTACAGCGGCCGCGAGTGGTGTCGTATGTACTGCGTGCTGTGGAACACGCGGAACGCCAGCCCCGCGAGGAAGTCGCGCGACGACAGCAGGCCGGCTACTGGCCGGAGAGTGAAGCCCGTGCAGTCTACGGCCAAATTAAAGGACAATACAACTTGAACTTGATAAAGTAATAGCTATAGGCGCATCATAATATACTTTAAACATGGTTTGGATGTTTGTATGTATTCGTGTACATCCGTACTGTACGAGTACTATGGCATTACGGTTGAGAATGTAGAATACTGAAAGGAATCATTTCTTACTGAATGGTTATTAAATTGCATATTTGTTGCTTAAACAAATTCAAGAAAATTGCACTTGTAACAATCATTAACAATGTCATACATAAGCATACCTTTCAAGAAGTTGGACACATCCTCCAATTGAGGAATGTTATCTTCTCTGTATCCGCAGTTCTCAATCAGCAAAGGAAATACGTGATTGTGCTCTTTGCAGGCGTGTGTCGGGTAGAGGTCCGTCAGCTTCCTGAACACCGCGCCCCAAGTGGCGACCTCCTGCGGGCTGTAGTCCACGTGCGGCAGCGACTGCCCGTGCCGGTAGTTGTACGCGATGTCGGCGAAGTACTTGCGCCGTGCACGGTACTCAGGGTCGGTGAAGCCGGGGTGATCAGAGTCTAACTCCGCGCCGTATGACAGAATCTGATTCGCAAATCTATCCAAATCGCGTATACGTCTGGGAAACCATGGCACAGCAGCTGTAAAAAAATCAAGTCTGTTAACACATGTATTGTATATCCAATACCCCTACACAGAAGTAAGTTAAGTAATATAGTTAACTGTGGGTAATACCTTGCCCTATTTCGAATAAGCTTTGATTTAAATTCTACTACAGTAGGTATAGTCCTTACGAGGAAATTAGTTAAAAATTGCTAACTATAAGATTACTACGTAAAGCTACACTAGTTCTTTTTAAATAAGTATTTAATATTTGTGCTTACATCTATTATCTTTATAATTTCTAGAGATGATGTTGAGATAGCCCACGTTCTTCTTGAGTTGTTCGAGGGCCGCGCCGAAGTCCCCTGTGCCGTGCTCACACTCCACCATGAACTCGTAGCCTGGCCGCCGCGCCGAGGACCGCGATTCTATGTGGCTCAGATTCACTTTATGAGACGAAAAAATGCTCAAAAACTTGGCCAAGCATCCGGCTTCATCGGAAGATTCAGCAGAAAATAATAACCATGTAGATTTGCCTGAATCGCGACCCTCTTTTATATAGTTTCCACCGTGCATCAATTTTGGCTGAAAAGAATAATGTTTGTCAATAACAAGCATTTACATGACATTTCCTTGTGAAATAAAAACCGGTCGAGTGCGAGTATGACTCGCGCGCCGAGGATTCCGAACACAGGTCGTGTACTCGTCCCGACCCCATTTAATTCAGGAAAAATCTTAATAGCGCGATGTTAAAAATACAAACTGAACGCCGTGGGTACAGCGTCACAAGTCATTGTTGTGACTTTAAAGCACAGGCACTAACAACTCCATTAATTTTAGTTGACCCATAGGTTCTTAACAACTACGGTAGGCAGATATCAAGGCGCAATCTATTTAATCTCCTATATTAAACATTAAAATTATTACGGCTCGATGGGTCAGCATGTTTTGGCTTATATTTATATCGCAAGCGTTTTAGAGGCTATGGGTCAGTGTATTAAGTAACTCTAATCTATTGTTTTTCATGCGATTATGCATGTAATTGCTAGAACTTTAGGGGCTGAAATGCGTTGATTTTAATTGACATAAGCGTTTTGGTTTGGAAATCATTTAGCTCTTGTAATATCAGAGTCCCATATACGAACTAAATCTGTCAAAATAATAGCTCATCATAATCAAGTTGAATCGAAATACTCTATTTGTAACTACGATCGTAAAAATAAAAACTTAATAATGCGAAAACCTGCTTTATCGTAGCCACGAGAAGACTCAAAGTGTAATATTGTGTTCAATTCAATTGTGTAAAATATGTTCATTAATTCAACTTCTCCTAATGTCATGGGTATAAAATGACACGTCTATGCCAATGTCGTTGTCAAATGTCGTGATATTGATAACTGTCTATAGAGTCGCCTCACCATACGTCCTTATTATATATTGACCCTAAGATTCGTGACAAATATGTGCATATTCGGAGTACAGGCTTATACTGGTTCTTCTGGATCGAGTTTTCCGTACGTCAATAGGCATTGTAAATATCTACATGACTCTGGTCTGGTTCATAAGTTTAACTCCCACCCCCAAATTCACCAATTTGAGGGATGATTTAAGGGACAAAAAGTATCATTTGTGTTAATCCAGGCTAAAAACTCTATATATACAAAGAGTTATCATAATCCATTCAGCCGTTTTGCGTGATTGAGTAACAAACATCCAAATATTCAAACATCCTAACTATAGTATGTATAATATTAAGCAGGATATTTTATATGATTTCGTTACAAATATATAGTTTTTAGATTTTTCCCTGTACTTGTAGAATATAACGATATTACTCGCTAAATTTCATAGTTCTAGGTCAATGGGAAATACCCTATAAATTTTGATTCTCTTGAGACTGTCGAAATATACGTTTCTTTGCGATATAAACGCCCGTATCTTTCTTTTACGTTAACTTAGAAGTATGATTTTTTCACAGCTTCAAGGGACTGTAGACCTTAGTATAAGGTTTTAATTTTAACTCGATACCTCCACGCCTTCCCGAGAAAGGGTCGTCTGACAGACAGACAGACAGACGGACAACAAAGTGATCCTATAAGGTTTCAGTTTTTTTTCTTATGAGGTTCGGAACCCTAAAAACAAGGAAAGACAAACATTTAAGTATTTTGTGTCCAAGAATCCTATAATTTATGATACGAAAGCCTATAAAATTACTGATAACTTATCACCATCCATGAATTCAGGTTACATCAAGAATTAGTAACGTGATAACCTCCAACCCTACACGAACCGATCACTCTCAGTGTTTAATGCCGTGCACTGACGTTATACACTATCAGCCAAGTAAGTGGGAGACATAGAGGCATTTTTAGGGTTCCGTACCGAAATGGTAAAAAAGGAACCCTTATTGTTTCACTTTGTCTGTCTGTCTGTCAGTCACATCGCTAATTATCTCATGAACTACTTACGCTGCTATCGATTTGAAATTTGGAACAGTCCTAAAGAAGGGTAAACCAGATGCATAAAACATGATTTATTAAAATATTTTTATTTATTTTCTGTTAAAAAATTACAGATCAGGCAGAGGTGGTTCAAAATTTGAAAGTCTAGTAAATATATCAAGTGGGTGTCATATGAAAGGGACACCTACATGATATATTTACTAGACTATGAGGGAAAATATAAAAACATCAAATTATTACGTAACATTAATATCAATGTATACTTTACAGTTAAAATATAACTGTAACTCTTATCTACTTTTTCTTTTTTTATCATCAAAAAACATTCTGGCGATGCCAAGGACCCTTTTGCTATGGAACACCACATTTTTATACTAAGTTTTGTAATTAAATCACCTTTGCATTTATTTTTGTTTTATAAATACCTCTGCGATTATGCTGAAAGCGCCTTATTTCAAATAAAGAAAAAAAATTGAATTCGGTTCCGTGATAAAGAATTATTTACTAAGTTATTAGTCGCTCAAATTTGTAACAGAATTCGCCGATAGATGGCGCTGTACCCATGGCGTTCAATTTCTACACCATGTAGTAGATATGTCCTGAATTAATTGGGTCGGAACCGGTACACATCTGTGTACGGAGCCCTCGGTGCGCGAGTCAGACTCGCACTTGACCGGTTTTTTTATACTACACTCGATCTCCATCAAATATACATAAGCCTCTAGAGTACCTACAGATATATTTGATAGTAACTGTAACATGTTGAATTTTTATGTCTGTCATTAAGAATTTGAAATGACATAATAGTGAAATATCAACCTAGGTAGGTACTCATTTTGAATCTCGAGTCTCGGCCCCCTTCTATTCGCATTCGAGGGAGTAAATGGCTCCTATTTTAACATTAATTTGAAATATTTATGATACAAGAGCGATAATAAATTCAGTCTCACTTTATTTACAAATGAAATAAAATCAAAGTATTGTTTAACTTTTATGTTATACAAGTTAAAAACCTATCTGCGAAACGATAACTACCTATGCAAAAACAAAGTAATAACATCATGTTTTGCTTCAATTTGTAATGTTTATGAATGATAACGTGAAAAAGTTAAAGTAGGCATTAGGGTCAAAGTTAAATGTAAATATTTCATTCACGAGCGGCGATTACATAGAACAATTACTTAAGCTAAAAAAAACATTTATATTCGGATATTAAATTATGGAAAATTGATTTTCCTTCCCTGTGGCAGAAAGATAACTATAAGCTAAAGAAAAACAAAACCCGTCGCTTGTCTGTTTGCAAGTATACTAATTTTATAGGACTACTTTTAAAAATAACTTGATTTGTATGTGTATAGTGTTCAAAGCGCCAAGGTTAGCGGCACCTAGCACTTTGTATATAAAGTCAATCAAAATTAAACGAAGAGTGTCAACCTTTGACCTATCTATAGTTTCATTTCAACAGCTTTTTTATTTTCATTTTATTTTTTACTTCTCTAACCAAGTTTCAAAATAGGATTTTCTCAGCTGCACTGAAGGTACTACTTATGTTTAATAATTTTAAGATGAAGTTCAGGAGGAATAGTTATTGTAATTTCTAGAATTTTGTAAAAGTTATTACAATTTCTGGTGTGTAATTTTTTTGGGTTTGTAATTAATTAGGGACCCTTTTTAAGCGAGGATCGCCAAGCGGAAGCTGATATTCATAATGCCTAAGTAATGGCGTACAGAAAATTTGTCTCAGATGAACAATCCTGACCTCCAATTAAGCACGTATGTGGTGTGGAAGTACGGTGAGGCGAGTCTAGACAGTTGTCATTTTATACAGATGACATCCGGTAAAGTTGTAGTCCAAGATACCTTTACCCAATTTACTAATTTAATTTGAGTCTTATCATGCCAAAATTAAAGAAGGTATTTTTCACTTCTCATGCTCGAAACATGTGTCATATTAGACTTATCAAGCGGGGCTAATGTAGGTAGTACATTTAACCCCTAGGGAAAATATGAATACATATTTATGATTTACAAAACATTTGAATTTTACCAATAAAAATACTTCACCTATTAAATCCACCAACCACAGAACACTAATTTAACTCTCTAAAAAATATTTGGTATTGGGTATTAAATTAACCAACCAGAATACAGCTTTACTAAAATCGACCAATCAGGAAACAGAATTAATTTCTCTAAAGAGCCTAAGGTTAAGTTTGTAGTAGTCCCTATTTCACAACAATTAAAAAAGTGATTAAATCGTTCGAGCAACGCTTAGAAGCGCTCAATGGAAGGTCAGTTAGCTTTTTTCGCGCGTGAATGTCGCGCGCGAACCGCGCTGTGTATGTTTTGTGTGTCAAAGTGGTTTAGAAAAAAAAACATGCTGCCAAATTATATATGTTCGCCGTGGAATTTATTGTTAATTTTGGGTGGTGGTTAACCTTTGTTTATTTATTTTCTCGCAATCGAAGTGAAAAGTAGAGTGTATAAAAGCCATATTACCCCTCGAACTATTTTCCCTCACTTATCTCGTAGTAATATGGCTCATTTTAGACCCTTGCCATACGATCTATTATTATTTTTACTATCGTGGATATAGGTATTTTAATGATTTCGCTTCTACTCGATTGTGATGAGCTATATTTTGATATACAGATTTATGCCGAGTTTTATAAAGATCTGTTAGATCATCAGAAAGTACTCCTGGCGAAAAAAAAACAAACAATAACATTGTTTTGTTATGGGCTTGGAGATTTCCGGGGCGGAGATGACGGCTTAAATTATTTGACATATCTTACCGAAATAAGGTATATCAGATCTTTATTAAACCGAGCTTTACTTCGGGCCTGTGACTAGGTATTATACATAAAAATCAAAAACCGGCCAAGTACACGTCGGACAACGCACAATGACAGGTTCCGTACCTACATACCACCAACTTAAAAAATTTCATGATTTTTTGATTCCACGGTTCGAAAGTTCACACAATCTGGGGGCACAAGTCGAGCAAGATAAAGAGGCACGGCTGTACCATCCTTTTCTCGAAGCGGTTCAGGCCATTTGCAATATCCTATAATTTTGTGCTGGCTAAAGCTAGAACCCTGAATTTTCAGTAACATATAGGGCATAATATAACAGATATATTCTCAATAATATTCAATTTAAACATGTAGATTAAATGCCCACCAAAGTTCCTTAGTTTTGTCACTGATATACTGACCGATCATCATAATTCTACAGTATTTCTAGCACATTCACAAGCTTCTAATTTTAAACATAATTACTTTTTAGCCTTCATAAAAAACCTAAAAATATTGCGATTTTAGTCACGTTTCAGATACACAGTTTGCATAAGTAAGTTGGTAATCCTATACAAATACATGCAATACAAAGTTATACTTTGTAGTTCCTGCATCTATGAATTTTTTTTTAATCTAAATGCATTCATAAAATTTGCATTGAAACATTTACCTACAAAAAGAAGTGAGATCTCATAAAATCTCGAAACTCCTTCACCGTGAAAAGTTGTGAGATATTATGTAAAGCCAAGTCAGGTGATATTAATCTTTATTTGCTTACTAAATTAAATTATGTGACTTGGCAATCACACAATAATACACAATTTTAAATACCTATGCAAAAATTTATGAATGAGTTTACAGCTTTACTAGCTGTAAGTAATAACAATGCCTGACTTTGGCTCAACATCTCGTAATATCTCACAACTTTTTACCATGAAAGAGTTTCGAGACTTGGCCTATTTTTACAAGGAACGTTTTGTGGTGGTTATCGAAGCAATAAGAAAGTTAATCAATGTTTTAATGTAATAGTAATCGACTCTCGATATAAGATACTGTTTCTTATATTAAGAAGGCAGGAATTATTATTATTAGTGGTATATATCTTCTCCAATATGTTGGTATTTCTATCATACTAAATGGATTGCGAGCTTGAATAGTTTCCTGGAAATTGGTCAAATCTTCTTGGGACCCATTGGGGAGGGAGAGTTTAAAATTTCAATGAACTCACTTGTACGTATAACACAGCAGCAAGCAACAAAACTAAATATTGGAAATATAGCCGCTAAAAAATCTAGAATGAATCTATTAATCTCGTTCTAATTGATAACTTACTGAACTGGTGAAACCGGTAACAGTATTTTTTTTTTTTGCATTTATTTAAGACAAATCGCGGGCGGGATATTTTGTGAAACAGAATACAGAAGAGACGTCCTGCAAAAAGTAGGTGTGGGACGTTTATTGCGAACGGAACGTTTTACTAATGGGACATTTTGCAAAAATCGGTGTTTATATGCGCCCTAACCAGGTTTTTTAGCGATAGTGAAAATTGGGTGCTTAAAGATGCACATTTGATTGAATTAACTGAGAGCATAAATTCTCTTATGAATTTGAACCGTTCATGATATGATGAACATTGTACTTATGTTGTCGCTAAAGAAATCGTCCTATTTATTTACTTACCTCAAATATTAACTAGTAAACTATTACAAAAGTTTAACATTGTACAGATGTGGGAGATTTGTACAGGGTTGAAGCATTGCTATTTAATTGCATTAGCCACTTACCCTGTCTGGCGGCGAGGAAGACAGGTTGTCTTGATTTTGCGGAGTCTTGAGTACCTCCATTTTCAAAGTGATCACGTCGAGCGTAAGTCCTTGCGAGCGCGCTGCTCCGTAAACAACCCGCAACCACTCGCGCGCAGCTTTTATGTCGTGTATACTGTGACGTCAGTGAGATAAACATGAATGTAGTTCGACGCTACTCATTCAAATATTGAGCTACCAGAGCGAAGAGCCATCACCTTAAACTTACTTAAATACAACGCAAGTAAAGCAACTTCAATTTAGCATAAAATCATTACGTAACGAGATCATTAATTTGTTATTACCTCTTTAGTTGACGTCAATATTAATACGGTATTAAACAACAGGAAAAAAAATGTTATTTAGGCAACGTAATGTAACCAATAAACAAAATTTGGAAAGCATCAAACGTCAACCTATTTTACTATTTAAAGATTTTTAAACGAATATGCTTACATGAAGATGAAAAATCGGACGCAGTTTGGCCATAGAAAATTATGGCGTCGTGGCTTCTGCCCGCGACTTCGTTCGCGTGGAAGTCGTTTATATTATTAACTTAATTATAGGTAAAAATGTGCCGAGTCCAGACGAACGCAGACCGAACTCGTTGGCCTCGGCATATCTACGTCGCAGATTGAGCTACTGGTCAATGCAATAAGCAACTAGAATTGCGTTACTCTTCATTATATTTCTTCTTGGAATAAAAAAAGATTGTCTGGCTACAAAGCATTGGGATATTTTTGCACAAAGGTTATTTGAAAAAATAAATTAAATACGTAATAGCCTAACTATAAACTAAAATAAAAAATAATAGTTTAACAAGTAACAAACCGACTCTAGATCTATGCCATGTGGATTAAAATAATTGCCTTAATTTTTGTTAGCCTATATTAGCTATTTCGGTTTTATTTCACTTCAAACCACAGAAATCAGAATGTTATGTATCAAATTATACTTATAGACCTCCACTTTCCGTCACAAGGTCCAGTATAGGTAATTTAAATAATAGAATATTATATTTAACCGTGACTTAATCATAAAATAAAAACTAAAAAGCAGAGCCAAAAACAAGTTATTTACGGCTACACTTATTTGCGAAGAAAACGGCAGCAAAAATTTTGTTTAGTTATAGACAATTATTACGTTATACTCCATGAGATCAACAAAGACAACTTAGTGACGCATTTGCCCAGTTGTACGTTTGATGCGTAAAAAGCGTGTCCTTATTAGGCACAAAATAACAGGATAAGATTGACTATAAATTACGATACTTACTATTAATTACCTACCTTATTGCCTATTTAGAAAATGTGGTCCACACAGACATTTTTTTACGTGTCATTATGTGACCTTATATGTAGATAAATAACATTGCAGGAAATTGCAGCATTTGATCATTTGTAGCTTTATTTTAATGTTCAGCAATGTAACTGATTAACCGAATGGGCCAATAGATCGGATTTTCAGCGTTGACAAAAATGCTGTCATATATCCGACGATCGGATATCTGGATGTCCATCCGGTTGTTATCCTCTACTCTACAGATCGCATTTCTCAACCGATTTTCGTGAAATTTTGTGAACAGGTTCATAATTATACTAGCGATCCGCCCCGGCTTCGCACGGGTAATCCAGTTCTTTTAACGTTGTGATCTAATTACCTATTATACTATATGTATATTACTATACCTAAACGAAATTTATGGTCCCCCACTTCGAATATTATCGTGGAATGGAGTTACTATGAAAAAAACCGGCCAACTGCGTATTGGATCACGCACAATGAAGGCTTCAGCACCAACACCTCCCTAGTCCACATTTAAAATCACTATCCATACATACATTGAATCTAAAAAGGTCGTATCTTCATACGGAACTCACGGCACTTACGACTTTGACACACACTTTTTATGACTTAGCTGAGTAACTGATAAAACGTGGAACCCAAAATCAAGTATAATAGAAAATCGCGACCCTCAATCGCTGTAGCAAGCACATTCTCCACCATTTGTAACATGTAGCAGTGGTTTTTCTCATACAGAAGTTGATGATATTTCAGATAAGCTTTGGTTTTTTGAGGAGATCGATCATACTAGATACCTAAGTACGAGGCGTCCGCTTATCTTGCTGCTGCCACTGATAAGGCCAGTCAGGGGGGCTTGCAGCACTGCACTGCATTATCGTATAGCTATCCTACCCCTCCCTTGTATCGAGGAACAAACGAAACTAGAGAGACTTATCGTACTAGAAACTGGATTTTTAATTTCTTTTGAAAAAATGTTTTTTTACTAGCGCCACCAGGTTTTTTGCATTGCAGCATCGCTATTTCGTGTTTCCATGAATGACGTGTCTTATTATATATATCGTCTGGAAGCCTATCGAACTAGGTTCAGTGTCGTCTGCTCTTCTACTATCATGTCACTTACGTATTGTTGTTTTTGAAAGATCGAAACGTAAAGTTAACTTTATATATAAATAAATATAATTTTGAAAACTTCGTGAAAACTTCATGATTGAAAATGTCATTGATCCAAAGATAATGTAATCCTTGTCTGTCATTTCTGTCATTTTGTTAGCATTCATGATATTTGGCAAAGCTAAATTGACATTATTTGTTTGATACCAATCAATAAGATACCAAGATGGTACAATTAAAACAAGTATCATTACGGTTGAAATCTATTAAAAATATACAAAAAATTACTAAGACAATGAAGATGGTGTCGGCAAGCAAGTAAAGCGCAATGTTTTCGTTTTTGTCAAATATTATTAATCAATTTTAAAGAATGTTTTAGATTTCAGTTCTTATTTGATTCACACGGAAGGTATTTTTAGATTTACTAGAGCAGAAAGGGAATTGAGAGCTGCCAGACCATTCGGGTACGGCCCTCGAAAGTTTTATGAGTCGACTAAGCTAGTGGCAGGCGCGGTGGACGCGAAAAAGGAGGACGACAAGAAGGCGGCGGCGGCGCCAGAGCCCGCCCCCGAAGCGCCCGTGCCCAAGGACACTGACAAGTCCCTGAAGAGGGTGTACATCGCTGTGACTTCTGACAGAGGTAAACAAAACCACGCCGCCAACATACCTACTTATTACAGCGCTTCAGATGAAACACATTATTTCAGCGCTATTTTCATACTTACCTAAAATTATTTTCAAAGATCTCATTGTTTCATGCCGCTATAACATCATACATAAACTCACGCCTGTATTCCCAAAAAGGGTAGACAGACCACGTGACATTTATTTCCAGTGCCACATTTAGCGATATTGTAGGCTTAAAGTTGGAGAAAGATTCTTAGTGCACCCCTAGACCTTATAAGAAACCTACGCGCCGAATTTGGAATCTCTAGAACCAGCGGTTTGGGCTGTGCGTTGATGTATCAGTTAGTCAGTTTCTTCTTTTATGTATTTAAGTAGATTCAATCGCGAATAATGCGAAGCCAATGTGTGTGTGTTTACGACCACTGCTTTTTGTTTACCTAATTTCTAATCTTAAAAAAAGGTATACGGGAAGGCGGCATTAGTCATTCTGAGGTATTTAGTTCATGTTTTGTCCTAGGTAGTGAACATAAAACTTTTTATATATAGATCTGAATGTAAAACAAAACCAGTCAAGTGCGAGTCAGACTTGCGCACCGAGGATTCCGTACACTGATGTGTCCCGGTCCCGACCGAATTCATTCAAGGAAAATCTCAAACACATGATGTAAAAATTTAACGCCATGTGTACAGCGCCATCTACCGGCGAATTTTGTTACAAATGTGAGCTACTGAATAACTTAGTATGTGTGGTGGTTTTTCAAGGATAATTTTTTATCACGTGAACCGATTTCAATTTTTTTGCTTTACTTGAAAGTAGTCTTTCAGCATAATCACGTAGGAATTTATAAAACAAAATACATGGAAAAAGGTGATTATTTGATTAAATTATAAACTTAGTACGGTAATATTTTTGATGATAAAAAAAAGAAAAAGTAGATAGAGCTATAGTTATATTTTTCCTTTAAAATGTACATTGATATTAATGTTATGTCATAATTTCATATTTTTCCTTGGTAAACTTCGGAGATAAAGGGATGTGGAACGGTTTTTTTTACATTTTTCCCTCAATAAAATAAATTAAAAAATTATTCAGAATGTGTAACTCAAGCCCTTTCATATGACACCCCAAATGACATATTCAGTAAACTTTCAAATTTATCTGTAATTTTGCACGGAAAATAAATAAAAAAATCATGTTCTATGCATTTAGGTTACCATTCTTTATAACTACTCAAAGTTTCAAATCGATAGCATAAGTAGTTCTTGAGATAATTAACGATGTGACGGACAGACAGACAAGGTGAAACCATAAGGGTTCCTTTTTTATAATTTTGGTACAGAGCCCTAAAAAGGTAAGACTTAGGTAGCCTGTGTAAAAGGCCTATTTGCTATTTGGTTCCATTACCATTTTTCTACACTCTGGAGCAAAAATAATGGGTACACTTTCTATGGAATTTAAATACAAAGTGCACCCATTATTTTTGATCTCGAGTTTATAGGTATATACTTAGCTGGACAAATATACGTAGATATAGTTAATAGCAGTTTTCTTATTAAATACTTGAAATAAAATAAACGGGACCCTCACGTCTTTAAGGTCGAATATACCTACTCATAGACTCACGGGAGTGGTGGGAGTTTTCTATTTAAAATAGCTACCTACGAGTATACATACGTATTTTTAAGCCTCACAAACTACCAACAAAATCGCGGGAAAAAGCAAGTATACCATAATTTCTGGAAAGTTTAGTCAACAATAAACAAAAACAGATTAGATTTACCTTAAGAAAAATTCAATCTTCCTCTCATAAGTACCTTTTAGCTTTTTTTAACCGAC